>CM043712.1:29516955-30716955 GCA_023969325.1 Oryzias curvinotus | reverse complement strand
AACAGTAATCCAGCTTGTTGAATTTTGCTAAGAATTTTAAACATTTATAATCGCTCCTAAAGTTTCCCTAAAAAAGGAAAAAATCAAACCAGAGTGTCATACGTTTTTGTCACTTTAGTGTATTTATTTGAAACAAAAAATATTTATCAATGGAAATAGATTCTTATTCTATTTATTCTTATTTTTATTCTTACTCTGCACTGTTATAAAAGCAGCAGCTTCCACTGACGAACAATGACAACATCCGTCCCAAGTGGATTAAAAACGTAACAATAATTCTTAAATAACGTTTGAAATAAGAAATTAAAAACCTGTTCTTGAAACTTTAACTCTATTTTTAACAGTTTTCTGATTTGACACCATTCATAAGATGGTACTTTATTCTTATCCATGATTTCATTTCATGAAACTGTCATTGCTCAGTCTTTCAGGCTTTCTGTTTGGAACAGCTCTCAGGATCAAACCTAAGCAAAACAGTAACTGTGCTTTTCCAAATGATGCAAAACAGGTCAAGTACATTTCTACAAGACGACAAATTGATTAAAAAATAAAAAGAACTACTGCAAAAACAGGTAGTCACTCTGTATTTATGATAATTAGGTTGTTGCATGATTGCATGCTGCATGAAATACACGTTTCTCGCAGTTGCAAAGCTCCTTTGAAGTGAATTTGTTTTGATTCAGGCTGAAACAGGTCATTCTTTTACATTTGCATTTGTAGTTCTGTGTTGTTGCTTGTGCAAATCTGTTTAAAGAAGAATCAAACAACAATTACTGTAATTTACAGAAGTGGCTTGCAAATGCTAATGTTAGCATGCTACTAATAGTTAGCACGAAAAGGTCAAAGTTACACATTTTAAAGATCCACTCTTATAAAAATGAAAAAGATCATATATGTGACGTCGAAAATACGCAGCGCGGGCCACAAGCTCCCTGCTCTGAGCTCTCTGCAACAGAGAAAAGAGGGGGCGGGGTTGCTCTGTGCCAACGGTCCCGCCCACAACTCAGAGGTGAATGTTTAATAAACTTCTACCGCTCATATTAAAAGACCACTGGGAACGCTGTGAAAATAAATGAAAAGATGATTGGAGTGGGACTTGAAAATATGTAACAAGATTATAATACATTGCTAGTGCAGATAGATTATGATAGATTATTTGTTACTTCACCATATTAAAGAAATGGTAAAGATGGTAAAGAATGAACTGGTATATTTCTGTACCAGTTCATTCTAGCTGATATACCAGATGCATAGAAGCTAGAATGAACTGGTATAGAAATATACAGATTCATTCTTTACCAGTAGTAATCAGTGAATGGTCAGTGTTTCCATGGTAACCATTCTCGCCAGTTAGGAGTTTGCTTGTCGGAAATCCACACCCCTACCACTTGAAAGTGGGGCTGGGAGAATCTGTCAATGAAACGTTTTAAACCTACCTGCTTCTAATGAGGCATCTGATTGGTCAGTTTATAACGCGAATATCTTCAACTACAGAAAAAATATCATTAAGATTAGCAAAAACATGAAAAAAAAATTTGCAGAGCAAAAAACTGTAATTCTTACAAATAGAATAACTGAGTAAAAGCTGTTGATTTGGATTTCTTGAAGCCAGCTAGTACTTGTTTTAAACACCAGGGGGGAGGAGTCACTCAGTCCAGTTCTCATATACAGTCAATGGCTGAATATGTATAATATTTATTGCAATATTAGTACATCACTAGAACTACTGATGTGACTTTGACCCATCTGAAGACCTAGGCTTTTTAAATCT
Organism: Oryzias curvinotus; assembly: GCA_023969325.1. NCBI lineage: Eukaryota > Metazoa > Chordata > Actinopteri > Beloniformes > Adrianichthyidae > Oryzias > Oryzias curvinotus. The sequence goes on along the minus strand of CM043712.1, from coordinate 30,715,184 downwards.
AGTACTGTTGAACCTTACAATATTTCGTAAGGTGTAATAAAAATGCTTCAAAGGACAGAAGTGAGATTTTAGATCTTGATCCTGTTTTTTGTTTTCTCCTCCTCGTTCATCGCTCCTGGTTTTACCCTCAGAGACCACAAGGCGTGGGGGCGGCACCGCAGCTTGTGGCTCCCCTTTTATTAAGGGGAAGATATTAGCTATCTGTTTACATGTGTGTCCGTTCAGCGGGCAATTGCAGACGCACGTTGTTTATAGATCGCACCTCGCTCCCTCTCGGCGTCTCACAGGTGAGAATAAGAAGCGGTTTATTGGATTTCACCCTCCGCTGCCTCGCCCGCACTCCTCTCCATACAAGTTGTTCATTAAACGTTCCACTCAATTGGCTGAGATTGGTAGTGATGTCTGAGTAAGCGAGCTCGGCGCCCCCCTCAGGCCAGATGTGTCGGCTAGAACGGCTCTCAAACACATCCTTCATTTCTGCTCCTAACCTGCATGATGGAGGGTCTGGATTTTTAGACGATCAACTAGTTTGCCTCCCTTCTCTCACCAGCATCCTGGGATGCCCCATAGCGAGAAAACGGCGTCTGGAGGAAGCGGAGCAGGAGCAAGAACAGGAAGCGGAGAGGCCCGCCTCCAAAAGGAAGTCCCACCCCCTGAAACTGGCCCTGGACGAGGGCTTCAGCGCAGAGAGCGACGCCAGCAGTGAGGCCGAGGGCGAAGCTGAGAAGGATGGGGAGAAAGCTCAGGAGGCCAAAGAGGACGAGGAGAAGGAAGCAAGTGCAGAGGAGGAAAGGGAGGAGGTGACAGATTACCACCATCAGGACGGACAAAAGGAGGAGGAGCAAACGGAGGAGGAGGAGGAGGAGGGCAATATTCAGAAGGAGGACAACTTTGCAGCGGATGAAGGTTGTTCTTCTTTTATCAGTTTATCAACATGAAATGCGGAAATGTGCAGTTCATGCTGGCTTCTTTATGAACGTAGAAACCGTTTTTTAAAGATTTAACATTTTCATAAACATAAGAATTTCATGGAAGAACTTATTTTTTTTGCTTTTTAGCTCATGTTTCTTGGTCCTTTTATGTTCAGATCATTTATTTTAGTCCCAGCTTTACTACCTATCTGTGGTTGAATTCCATTTGTATGAGATAGATTTGAAGCTTTTAAGGGGACACGATGTATTCAAACCTGTAAGAGCTTCTCCAGAAATTATCGTGATGATGAGTTAGTTGTTTGTTTTTTTCTAAAACAGTACCCCCCCACCTATTTTAGGCCATGGACCGGTTAGATATCAAGCAGCATTCCCACTGCCCATCCAAATGTTTTTTTAGCTTCACATTAAAATGGTTCATCGTTAAGTCTAGTATAAAAGTATGTTTTGAAAATGTTTGTAGATATTTCATAAAAGGTAAAGATTCAACAAAACAAGCTTTTTGATTTGTGGTGTAATAAATAAAACAAAAATGATAAAAGTGTCACAAAAACTGCTGTTGGTTAGGGATTTTAATAAAATGTAACGTATTTAAGGCATCAAGAAAGTTAAAGACGGATGTGATGATAGTTTTAGTGAATCAAACTTCCATCAGATCAAATATGTAAAACAAAAAAAAGTGTACTATGATTGTTTTTTTTCGTGCCCCAGGACCATGGGATCCCCGGACTGACAACGTTCTACAGCCCGGGGTTGGGGATCTCTGAGCTAGAAAATCACGCATAGGGACCGAAGGCCTAAAGAGCGTACAACTTATTCTGATAAAAGGCTGCTCGGGTTGTTGTACCTCCAGATGACCACTAGGGACATTTTATGGGATTTTTGTGAGCAGATTTGTGAGTTGAATTCCCCGAGAGCTGACGGTAGATTACCTCTGAGGCAGGAGGTGATGCAAGTGAAGATAAAGAGCTCACCATGACTCACCACGTCCTCCGTAACCTCTTTGTCTTTGCTCCCGCAGAGGAGGAGTGTGTGATCATCGCAGCGTCACCTGCAGCACGGGAGTCGCCCTCACATTGCGCCGAAGAGGTGGCCAACTCTCTGCTCCACCTGGGCCGGGTCTCTGCCGCTGATGCTCCCAGCATCCAGCCGTCCGTGGTCATGGAGGCTGGCGATCCTGCAGCTGAATGGGAGGAAGAAGTTAAGGACAAACAGGAGGAGAACTTGATGGAGGAGGAAGAGGCACAGAGGCTCCAGAAGCTGGGGGAGTCACCTGCTCTGCAGGAGGAGGCAGACGATCAGAATGATGAAGATGATGAAGGGTCCGGCTGCCACGTCTTCCTTCATGAGCAAATAAAGCATGAACAGGAAGCGGAAGAGGAGGAGGAGGAGGAGGAGGAAGAGGAGTCAGAAGAAGAGATGGTTGTGTCTGTGCAGGAAACCCGAACAGAGGAGGAAGAGGAGCACAGAGGTCGCTCCATCTCCACATCTGATGCGCCGACCGCCGTCCGCACCATCACCAGCACAGCAGCAGCTCAGGGAACACTCAGCAAGACCGAAGACCTTCGGGCCAGTCCTGTGGAGGACCGCAGCCCCAGCAGGACCGCTCTGCAGGACAAATATGACCCACTGAAACCGAGCCCGCTCCAGAACTTCAAGAGCAGCGCTCTTTTGAGCTTCACCTCCCACAGGGTCATCCCGCTGGAGGACTACCTGCCCCTCCCCAGAGGCGACAACTACAAAATCCACAAGGCCTCCTCCTCCTCCTCGGCCTCGCCCGACATCATCGAAGTGCGATCGGAGAAGGACTTTGACCTGGACGGGGACGTCGACCACGACGACGAGGACAGCCTGTCGCAGCGCTCTGCCTTCACAGACGAGTCAGAGATGTTTGACATGACGCGCGGGAACCTGGGCCTGCTGGAGCAGGCCATCGCCCTAAAGGCGGAGCAGGTGAAGCCCGGTGGGCCCAGAGAGCTTCTCCGAGCCCCAGATATCCACCACCAGCGGTACTTCACCCTGGAGGACAGGCCCAAGCACCTGGACATCATCCGCAAGAGCTACTTCAGCAAAGGTAAGAGTCCCACCCCGATCATCCTTTGATCTATTTTCAAAGTGTTCCCCGTGGTCGTTTAGTATTTATTCATTTTGATTAGGTTGATTTTAGGCAAATTCAGAAAACCTCTGTTGTTGTCTAGGATATAGTTTGTGTAGTTGTTCATCAGAAATTCTTCTCTAAGTTGTTGGTGATTGTGGAGGTTCTTTGTTGGTATAAAGCGACCCCGCCCCTTTTCCCTTTCTGTTGCTCAGAGCTCAGAGCAGGGAGCTTGAGGCCTGCCTGATGTATTTTCTGCATCACAAAAAAGCCCTTTTATAAACTGCATTTTTTCATCTACTCCTGATTCACAATGAATTGAGTAAAGAAATACTCAGAAATGCTATTTTAATCTTTACAAATGTCCTCCAAAATCAGAGAAATGTCAAGAGAAGATGTCAAAAACACCATTTTCATCTGAGTGGGTCTCTAAAAAACAAAGATTTAAAACGGTTACATGAAGAACGTTGGGCCGCTGCTGTGGTAAAAGTCTATCCTCCTCATAAAGCTAATAAAACAATAAAAGTTAGACTGATCTCACTTTCAGGCGCATTTAGTTATTGACAGAAATTGAAATAAAAAAAGAACAAACCCAAAAAGGAAGAACGCTCTTCGCCTGGTTCTGAAGCAGCTCAGAGCGAGTTATGAGATCTTCAGAAACCAAAAGGCTTTGACCATGAAAATCAATTATTCAAACAACTGAAGAACATTTAGGATAAAAGCGTGATCTGTGTTCTCTTCTATTTTTTGCACCCATGTTTGACTCTACTCATCCCATTGTGTTCTTTTTAGCTGTAAGTATGTATTAGATGATAAAAAAAAAACAAGCTATACCTTTTATTTATGAGACCGGTTGCCTTGGCAACACTAACCCTTTGCTCTCAGAGTGCCATTAAATTTAATGATTTGCTTTATTATTAAACAGCGCAAGTAATGTTCAAAGGAAAATCAATGCAAGAATAATCTGAGGGCTATATAAACATTAGACAAATATATAGTTAAAATAAGATTCAGAGATGATTTCTAGAAGATTTTGTGGTCTTTGGTTTTGGAAAAATGTCCAGATTAATCTAAAAGTATTGAATTTTTTTTTTTAAGATGTAAACACAAAAATGTTTAGCGTCTCTTTTTGAACTGGATTAATTTTTAATTTGAGAATGAGGATTCTGCATTTCTAATGACAGATCTTTGGTTGAAGTCAGTTTAGTTAGAATTCGCCGTCACAAATGAAATCTTCTGAGTTTGACGCAGATCAAACCACAGCTTTGAAAAGCAGAAAGCCTCGCAGCCAGTTTCTTCATCACCTCTGCACATTTTTTACTCACTTACTGAATTACTTGACACCTTTTATCACTGTCTTCTCCCAAAAGACGGTAAAGCATGTCCCTGACTGGAGGTCTTCCCTCGGCGCCCTGCACTCAATCAGATCAAAAACAGAAAGCGCTCTGAACGGATGAATTACTGCACGAGTCGGCCTGTTAACGTCTTTAGAGCCGCGCTGATGCCGAGATCCAGCCATGAGATTAGTGGCGTGTTAATGCATCTTAATTGTTGTGCCACCAGCTTTCAAGCTTATTTCGTCTGTAGGCTCTGTGAATGGAGCGCCAGCCGCTTCTATTGACTCTTAGTCAAGGTTCGTCGCTCACATGATCTAAATGACCTTGATGCTTCGCAGTCAAAGCCGTAACTTCATCTGCTGCTCCAAATCTGAGGTTTCCTCCTGTTCAGCTGGCAAAAGGATGGAATTATGGGGTTAAAAGCTATAGAAAAGTCTATTTTTGGAAAAGGTGGAGAACATCACAGATGTGCACTACAGACCTTAAGGCTACAGACCCACTACGTACATTATCCACATATTGCAAGCATGATAATTGGTGATATACATGGAATATGTGAGAAAAGTTGTGGTCTTTACGTGAAATCTTCACAGATGTCTCACAAACGAACCTCCTTAAAACAACGGCGGAAGTACAAATAAACCACGCAAAGAACACGTAACTCAATGTAGAACATGAACCGTGCAAGGTTATTGTACTGTTTATATGCAATTCATTCGTGATTCGTGCGCCAACATTTTAACGTGATATGTGCGCCGTTTATAAAAGTCAATCGGTGGTACAGTCTGTTAAAAGTCCATTAGACTTTTACATGGAACGGTCGCGGAGAGCTACAAATTAGCTTTTGCATCTCGCAAAATAAAAGGTGTGCAAGATTGACGTAGTAATTGCTCATAAACTACGTAAAATATCCATAAAGTGTGTGATTCTCAACTGTGCAAACATTTTGAACGGCTCAAAACTGAATTCACGTAAATGGACATCTGCATACATCAGGGGTGAAGAACAAGAAACACTCGTGATTTACGTATTTCGTGCCTGTATGACAAAAGACAGAAATTTCAATCGTGGAAAACTATTTACTTTTGGAATATATTTAAAACTAAAAGTGATTGGAACCAGGTCAGTTGACTACAAAACCACTAGGTGGCTTATTACAGTCACGTCATTTAAAACAATACAAATTATAAACATAAAAACAACTAATTTTTGCTGTTTTGTTCCCCTTAAATGTATTTTCCATAACAACAGAACCAGCAGGAAATGTATTTAATGTAGAAATGAAGGCTAAGGACAGAAGAAGGTGTTGTCTTTTGACGGACACTTGACCACACATGCTCTGTCCAACATCACTCACTACTACTTAGCACACGACGTAGGGCGTTCATCATTTAGGGGGGTGTTGGAATCTACAATTACAAAATCCAGTGCTCTGGAAATTTTCCATAAGTCTTTGTGAAAAATAAACAGTGTGTATTAATGCTCTTTAGATTGGTGAATATAGACCACAATGCATTGCGTTTGAATGGTTTTGACTTTTGAAAAAATCTATTTAAAATTATTCTTCGTCAGAACGCAGCGGATTCATAAATAGTTTTTGTAAAATGTTCATATTCATTAGGAAGGAATTCAGACAGAGCTTTATTTTTCACATACAAGTCAAAAGCTTTTGTGATGTCATATCCTGTCTGGACCAGCTCTGTGCTAAAGTAAAAACTGGAAATACATGGATCACATGACTATAAGACATAAACCGCTATGGTTCAGAGGTAGAGCGGTCGACCTCTGATCACAGGTTCAGTTCCAGCCTTTCCCGCCCATGTGTTGAAGTGTCCTTGGGCGAGACACCGAACCCCACATTGCTCTTCCTGGTGATTCCAGTGTTCAGCAGCGGAGCCGCCATCAGTGGGTGAATGGAACTGTGAAGCGTTTTGGCCTCAGAGGCTACATTAAGGTTTGGTGTGTGGTCAGATGTTCAGTTCTCGACAGAGACACGTCAGGAAGGTTTTGGAGCAAAAATCTCCCACTCCAATCATCCTTTGATCTATTTTCAAAGTGTTCGCAGTGGTCTTTTGGTTATGATTATGCCGTTTTTAGACGAAATAAGAAAAAAACCGTGCCATTTTCTAGGACAAAGTTTTTGCAGGGCTGCAGTAGTTCATTAACAATTCACCTTTGAGTTGGGGGCGGGACAGTTGGCGAGGAGCAACCCGCCCCTTTTCGCCTCCTCCTTGGTGAGGCCTTAGAGCAGGAAGCCTTGCATGTTTTCTATGTCAAAAATACTATTTTGTTTTTTACTTTTTCACCCTACGTTGTTGTTCATCTGCACCTGATTCACAAGAATTGGAATATAGGATTACTCAGAAATGGATTTTTAATCTTAAATTCTTTATCTATGTCTTCCATCATCAGAAAAATGCTCCAAAAACATGTTAAAAACACATTCTTTACTGGAGTGGTTTGTTTAGGATGAGTTATCTGTAGTTACGAACAAAAATAAAACATTTCTATCAGACCAAACAGATGGAAAGTTCTCCAAAAGCATCTCCAACAGAAATAAGGGCTTTTCTGTCAGGAGTTGATGGATCCAAACCGCCGTGTTCCTCCTGTCCTGAGCTCAGTGGAGGCAGCAAACAAACAGCGTATGGTATGACGTGACGGAGCTGTGTGCAGATCCTCCCTCTCCATTGTGAAGGGGCTGAAGAGGCTCCAGCTGAATAGACTTCCACCAGGAGTGGAGAGGAAGTGCTCGACGAGAGGGCGGGGTGCAGAGGCGCGGAGGCGAGGCTGTTCCGCAGCCCGCGAGCGTGGAGTGTTTGTTTACGTGCCGCATGTGTTCGGGCCTCTGGCACGCTGCCCACTTGTCATGCTCGCGGTAAAGCTGCGGCGTGATTACACGCCTGGTAGTGCTGCCCTCTCCGCGGCCTCAACTCCCTCCTGTGGCGACGTTCCTGTTCTGCTCATCGCTAATTAGGAGATGCGTGTCTCGTTAACATTCAATTTGAAGGCCAATAGAGCATCACACCATCCTCTTACTGCTTTTTTTTGCCTCCAATGCCACAGATACTGGCTGGCTGGGCTCCAAATATGCAGGAGCCCGCGTCTTTAATTATAGGTGAATTATGGGAAGGTGTGATGTGTTTCCAGGCGCTGTTTTCTTTTAGGCTTTGAAAATGTCAAACAAAGATGGAAGAAAAAGGTGCAAATGATTCAAGTTTTCCAGATGATCAGCAGAAGATATTTACAAGATTTCACCACGATGAGGAGATGGGACGGCTTACAGATGGTGCTGGTTTTGTCTGAAATATGCAGAGCTTTCATGCTCAGTCAAGCAGGCTGTCTGATGGCATTACCCACTTGCTTTTGTCCTCCTTACTCATCCCTTCTTCCATTCTTCACTTTCTACCCCCCACCCCCCTCCATCATGTCTGACGCAGAGAGCAGCAGGCCGGAGAAGAGGGAGATCAAATGTCCCACGCCGGGGTGTGACGGGACGGGTCACGTGACCGGCCTTTACCCCCACCATCGCAGCCTGTCAGGCTGTCCGCACAAGGACAGGATCCCCCCCGAGAGTGGGTCTTTTATTTTATTTTATTCTTTTGCTCTTTCTTGCCTCCCTTCAGCCGCTTTGAGTGTAAAATATGTGATGAGGAGAAAAAAAAAAAAGGACATTTGTTCTCATTCCAGCAAAGAAAGAGAGTACGAGAGCACGTCAGGAATTTCATCTGACGTGCTCTCGTACTTTTGTGTGAGATCTGAGGCAACATGGATCTAATTCTTGTGTAAGAATGAGCTTTTTTTTTTTTTTTGCTTTTTTCAGGAGCTTTTATCCATTTTTGATCTCAGGCAGAGCAGACTAAAGCAGAAGGAGTTAGAGGAGCGCAAACTCTCAGGTTGTGGAATTCTCTCGGAGCTCACATTGTTGTTTTTCCTTCCGCTTAGTTCTGGCCATGCATGAAAATGTGCTGAAGTGTCCGACCCCCGGCTGCACCGGTCAGGGCCATGTCAACAGCAATCGCAACACACACCGCAGGTACGCCCCCACGTTGTCTGGAGCGTGTGCGTTCATGAGCGGAAACAGCCAGCCCGCTTTGGTTTGACGGAAATTTACAGATTTACAGTGTCAGCAGCAGCAGCATCATGGATTTTGTGTTTCTGTCCCCCCCCCACACACACACAGTCTGTCTGGTTGCCCCATCGCTGCTGCTGAGAAGCTCTCCAAGACCCACGACAAGCAGGCTGTGGCTCCGCCCACCAGCGAGCTCCTCAAAGGAAGCCCCAACGACAGAGTGCTGAGGTGGGTCATCATAAACTTCCAGAAGAAGTCAAAGCCTCAAAGCCTCATCCTGGCATGGTTTAGGTCAGTTGTCTCCTACGCCTGTGCTGCAGACTGGAACCGGTCCATGGGACAAAACAAACAACCTACTTTTTTTCTGTTTTCTTTCTAATCGGATTCTGAAGGAAGTTATTATTTAGAAAAATTAGTGGAATCTCCACCACATCCAACTCATTCTTGACACATGCCAAGTCACTCGGTCAGGTGTTGAAAATTAAAACCCCCAAGCTGGCAAAATTATTAAAAAAACAGATTCTGAAACGTTTATTTAGGCAGAAAGGATCCAGTGAAGAACCAGAAGAAGAACACTGACTTCAAATAAAAGAAATCTGCATTTTACCAATAAAAACCAGGAGTCTTCACTCCAAACATTATTGTTATTGTGACAGTTGTTCCCACAGACCATAATAATAATGCATAATCTGACTGTCTAATGTTACAAGGATGCTGCTAATAAAATTTCACAAACGGGAGATTCACATTTATTAACATATTTAGAAAATACCAGTTTTAGTGACTTTTCTTATGTATTTATCCGTCCCACCTTAAAAGTCGGTCGAGGCTGAAGTTGGCGTCCGATTTTTTTAGCTTTCACTTTGACAGCTATGGGTTATGGGACAATCTATATCACATTTTAATTTACACTCAAAAGAGAAACTGGAAGCTAAAAATAGCCGGATGCTACTTCATCCTCATACTGACCTGAAAAAGTTTGAGATGTGATGAGACTTAATTTGCAAATGTAACAGAAGAAATGGGAATTTTTGACCAGATGCATTTTTAAAATCCTGTTTTGACTTAAGAAATGAACTCTTTAGTGCAGTTTATTAAACATTAGCACAGCAAAACTGCAGATAATTATTCAGTATGGTACTTCTTTAACTGTTGTATCTCTCACAAGTTCCCCCTAAAAGCCTAAAGCATGAGAACCCTGAGGGGTTCAGTTCGAGTCAGTGTTTATACTGCCCAACATGCAACAACATGCAAAGGAACAAAACAACACATTAAAACGTAATATATAAACTGTTAAAAAAAACCTAACATATAAAATAATGATGGATAAAAGGGTGAGTTAACCCCAGAGCTGTCACCGTGGACCTTTCACTGATCTTGACCCTCCCACTGTTTACGCTTTCAACATATATCAGCTGATGCTGACGCCTGAAAAAGCGGCTTTGCACCAAAAAAGCCAACAAATCACTGAGGTAAGGTGTTCCATGACATCGTTGTGGCATATTGACTAGTTATTGTTCATAACATTAAAGTCTGATTTATTGTAAGGCCGTGAATGTTACACTGTTAAAAGATAAGCACGCGCTGCATTCTGGTTGTTAAGGAAGTTGTAATAATGGCGGAATAAAGAGCCAACCTAAACGAACAACGTCTCATCATTGAAGATACTACAACTGGCGACGAGGATTAAAACCTATTGGCTTCAGGAGGGAGAGACACTCGGTGTCGGTGCTAGTGAGCACAATGTCCCTATTTGGAAGAATTGATGAATTCAAGCCAGACGGTGAGCCATGGTCGGCGTATGTGGAACGGATCGAACAATTTTTCGAAGCTAACGATGTAGCCGACGAAAAACGAGTGGCAACGCTGCTAACGGTTATGGGGGCATCCACCTACGGACTTCTAAGGAATCTGGTGCAGCCTAATAAACCTAAGGACAAGACGTTTGATGAGATTGTTACAATATTAAAGGAACATTTTGAGCCAAAGCCGATATTGGTGGCAGAGAGATTTCGTTTTAACCGATGTAATCAGAAGCACGACCAGCCGGTGGCAGAGTATGCGGCGGAGTTGAAAAGGAGTGCAGCCCATTGTGAGTTTGGTGCCAACCTGGACTCCTCACTGCGTGATCGTTTTGTGAGTGGAATAAACAATGAGGCTTGCCAGCGAAGATTGCTCTCAGAAACCTGACCTTACTTTCGCCAAAGCTTTTGAGATTGCCTTAAATATGGAAACAGCGGACAGAGAAGCCCGTCAGCTGCGGGTGGCTGGAAATGAGAGTGTAGGAACGGCCAATGTCCACAAGGTGGAGCCCCGACACAAGACAAGAAACTGCTACAGGTGCAACGGAAAAAACCACACAGCAAATGAGTGCTATTTTAAGGATGCCAAATGCCATAACTGCGGAAAAATGGGGCACATTAAGAAGGCATGTCGCTCAAAAGCTCAAACTGGGAGCAGGGAAAAACAAAATGCCAAGGGAAAAACACTTCACCACACAAAACATGTGGAAGTGGAAGATGATGCTGAACTTGGAATGTTTAGCATTCTGACTGTAACAAATGATGACATTGACTTGTATAGGGAAACATTTATTGTTGCTAACACAGAGTTAGAGATGGAAATAGATACGGGAGCTGCCAGGAGTGTCATACCACAAGTCAAGTACAAGGAGAAATTTTCACATTTTCCACTGCAGACTGCAACAGTCAGACTCAAGGCTTACAATGGAGGTCACATCCCCGTTTTAGGCCAAATTACTGGTGCCAGTGAGCTATGGACAGGAGACCAAAGAGTTATCCTTGTTAGTGGTAAAAGGGGGTGGATCAACTTTGTGTGGCAGAGATTGGTTAAAGGAGTTCAGTCTAAACTGGCAGCAGATTAAATCGCTAACTTCACCCACATGTAAGTCACTCCCAGAGGTGCTGGAAAAGTACTCCAAGGTTTTTGCAGATGAGTTAGGCATGCTTAAAGACATAAAAGCAGCAATAGTGGTGAAACCTGATGTGCCGCCCAAATTTTGCAAAAGCAGGCCACTTCCATTTGCTATGAAAGAGCGAGTAGAGAGGGAACTTAAAAGACTGGAAGATGCTAAAATAATCTCTCCAGTGAAGCATAGCGAATGGGCAGCACCCATAGTGCCCGTACAAAAAAAAGATGGATCACTCCGGATATGCGGAGATTACAAAGTGTCAGTCAACCAAGCAATAGAGACTGAGTCATATCCCTTACCACGTTTAGAGGAGCTGTTGGCGACCCTTAGTGGTGGTAAAATCTTTTCCAAGATAGATTTGGCTGCAGCCTATCAGCAGGTTGTACTGGATAATGATTCAAAGACATATACGACCATCAACACTCATAGAGGACTATATGTATACAATCGACTTCCTTTTGGAATCAGCTCAGCACCTGCCATTTTCCAGCGTATTATGGACAATCTGATGAAGGATTTACCAGTTGTCGTTTACCTGGATGATCTGCTGGTCACTGGAAATACAGAGGAGGCTCATCTGTCCAACCTGCAAAAAGTTCTACAACGCTTACAGGAAAATGGACTGCGGGTGAAACGCTCAAAGTGTGCGTTCGGCAGGAAAACGATTGAGTATTTGGGACATGAACTGGATGAGCATGGGGTCAGACCCTCAAAAGAGAAGGTGAGAGCCATTCAAGAAGCTCCAGCCCCTACCAATGTCAGCGAGTTACAGGCGTTCCTGGGATTATACAATTACTATGGAAGGTTTGTACCGCAACAAAGCACAGTGTTAGCACCTTTGTACAAACTGCTGCAAGCAAACGTGACATGGAAATGGACGAAGGAGCAAAACACTGCTTTCCTTAAATGCAAGGAGCTACTAGCTAGTGACCGAGTTCTAGCTCATTATGACCTTAACCTACCACTCACTCTGGCCTGTGATGCTTCAGCATATGGTATTGGAGCAGTCATCCAGCATACAATGCAAAATGGAGAAGAACGCCCTGTGGCCTACGCTTCTCGGACATTAAGCCCAGCTGAGAAAAACTATTCTCAGATAGAAAAAGAAGCATTGGGGCTGGTTTATGGTGTGAAGAAATTTCACCAGTTTTGTGGGGCCGCCATTTTACTCTGGTGACTGATCACCGCCCCCTGGTGACGCTGTTCGGTGAACATAAAGGTCTACCAACTTTGGCAGCTGCACGCATCCAACGGTGGGCAATCATTCTCTCTGCTTACGACTACCACATTGTTTATCGCAAGTCAAAAGAGCATAGCAATGCGGATGGTCTTTCCCGGGTTCCCTTACCAGAAACTAGTGATCATGGGACAGCAGGAACCTCAGCGTTAATTCACTCACTCTTGGAAGAGCATCTCCAGGAGGCGCCACTTAGTGCGCAACAGGTGGCACAGGCGACACGTACAGACAGTGAATTGTCACGAGTCTACAAGTACGTAATGGAAGGTTGGCCTGGGAAACCGGAAGGAAACCTACAGCCCTTCAGTATGAGGAAAAATGAACTTTCCACAGAACAAGGTTGTGTTCTTTGGGGTACAAGGGTTGTCATACCTACCAAGCTGAGGGGGAGAGTCCTACAAGAAGTCCATTTAGGACATCAAGGCATCGTCAAGACAAAAGCCTTAGCCCGTAAATATGTATGGTGGCCCGGTCTTGATTTGGATGTAGAGCGTATTTGCAGAGAATGTGAGACATGCCAGCTGGACAAACCAACACCCCCTCAAGTTCCCCTACATCCATGGGAGTTTCCTGGAGAACCATGGAAAAGACTGCACATTGACTTTGCTGGACCTTTCATGAGTGCCATGTTCATGATAGTGGTCGATGCACATTCAAAGTGGTTGGAAATATTTCGCATGTCACAAATTACCACCCAGGCTACCATCACAAGACTAAGGAGATTGTTTTCTTCTTTTGGACTGCCAGAGCAAATTGTGACTGACAATGCAACTACATTCACATCAGCAGAGTTCAAAACTTTTGTAAAAATGAATGGGATTCATCACACTACAAGTGCACCGGGGCACCCAGCATCAAATGGTCTGGCGGAGCGATATGTCCAGACGTTTAAAGCCGGAATGAAGAGGCTGGCTCACACCCATCTGTGCATTGATGATAAGATGTCCTTGTTTTTGTTGCAGTACAGATCCACTCCTCACTGCACCACGGGACAGTCCCCTGCTGATCTGTTTCTGCGAAGACACATTCGTACCAGGCTGGATTTTCTGCAGCCGTGCACCAAGGAGCGGGTGAGGAAGAGACAATATCACCAGAAAGACTGCCATGATTACAGTGCTGCAGATCGTTCGTTTGAAGTGGACGATGCAGTGTATCTGCGTAGCACTGTGAGTGGGGGTCGCAATTGGATTCCTGGTATGGTGGTGCGGCAGACTGGTCCAGTTTCCTACGAAGTCCGAGAGCGGGACTCTGACACGGTTCACAGACGGCATGGAGATCAGTTACGTGAGCGAGCTGTACCTGCGGCAGACCATGTGGTCTCAACAGAAGAAGCAAATCTGGAAGCAGAGACAAGCTGTGGAAGTTCCCCACAAAAGGGAGATTTTCCTAACCAGTCACCTGAGCCATTGGTTTTGAGACGCTCAAAACGTGAAATTAAACGTCCCCTTAGATTCCAAACTTGATGGTTAAATAGTTCTTTTGAGATTGTTGACAATAGGACAGACCGTACGAAACCTGTTTTGTCTATTTTGACGAAATTGATTGGTAAGCATTTTTCTGGTTTTTGCCTTAGGCGCTGTTAAGGTAACGTCCTATTTTGTTAATTTGTCCTAGTTACAAGGGGAGGTAATGTGGCATATTGACTAGTTATTGTTCATAACATTAAAGTCTGATTTATTGTAAGGCCGTGAATGTTACACTGTTAAAAGATAAGCACGCGCTGCATTCTGGTTGTTAAGGAAGTTGTAATAATGGCGGAATAAAGAGCCAACCTAAACGAACAACGTCTCATCATTGAAGATACTACAATCGTAAAGCTGCATTTCCCTGCGACAGAATCAGCTGTTTTACGTTGAGGCATTGCTAACATAAAGTGTTGCGCTTCAGCGCGTGGCGGCTTTTCTCCACCTGAGGATCCAGTGACTAAAGCTCTGGTGTTAAAGGGTTCAAACTCAAAACTAAACTAAAAATGTTTTTAAAAAGACTAAAATCGCTGAAAAGCAGAATCAAAGCAAGTTTCTTCATTTTCAGTGACGATTGCTGATGTTAGCAGAGATCTGCTTTCCTGTTTTTTTTTTTAGCTCATGCCTTTTTGCTTTTATTTTTATCCGAAATGCTGCCAGGTTCCCACTTCCAGACCCGGCGCTGTAGTGCCCCCCCTCCCAATTTGGACCCATCAGTTTATGAGATAATCTTACTAAACAACCAAACAAATTCACGAGTTGTTGTAAAACCAGTTAAGCGAAGATGTATTTTGGATTTGAAGACAAAACACCAGCTGCTTCCCTCAAATTTATTAGGGATGGATTAAAATGTATAAAAATATATCAAACGGGAACCTAGAACACATAGATAGAGATATAGGTGAAATTGTCTCTAAATTGCCCTAAAGTATACATGCTAGTGTGTGTGACCCTGCAACAGACCAGGTGTACCCCTCCTTCACCCAACAGGAGCTGGGATAGGCTCAAGCATCCCCGTGACCCCAAAGAGGAATCATCAGAAGATAAATGGATAGAAGTTCATTAGTTTTTACTTTATTTCTGTGTGAAACACATCTAAAAGCAGAGTTGGTCGCAGCACAAGACAGCCATCTTCAACAAGCACCTTCACCTGAGTCACACAGGAAGAACAGAGCTGACCCCTGACCTCAGCAGAGGTCAAGGCGTCCTGTGGAAGCGTTAGAAAAGTCCGATCATCGCTGCCACCTCAAGTACTGAGATCCTTTTATCTCCATTCATCTCCTCGGTTCGTCCGGGCGCCATGTCACGGCCAAAAGAATGATAATTAACACAAACAAGACACTAGTATGATGCTAAGAACACGCTCTCCCTCGACGGTATTTGAATTAATAATGCAGCCGATATGCTAATTATGCGAGTTATAGGGGCATTGCAGGGGGATGGGAAAAATAATTGCTTTCCTAGAGGAAAAGCTCATCAGTACTTGGACAAAGCATCGGATTAAAACATAATAAGGCTTGCTTTGTTTTTCCTTCTCAGATTGTTATTTAAATTAGCTCGCCTGTCCATTATGTGTGGAGATGAATTCCTCACGCAGTCCATGTTCTGATGGAATCCATGCTGAATTAATGAAAAGAAATTCAGAAAATCTCCCCCGTGATCAGATTTTAGAAGTTTTTTTGGGGCATTTTTTTGAAGATCATTAGAGACTTTTAGTTAGATTCCATGGTTGTTTGTTATTGAGACTCTTTACAGCTGCAGGCCGACTCCAGCCGCCCGCTAATAAAAAGATGCTGGACTCTGAGGACTGGCATGTGAACAAAAGCACTAAAGAAGTTTCATCAGGATTGAGGAGGCTTTGCCACCACTGCGGCCCACGTCCTGCCCCCTGATAAAGCCCCCCACCACATCACAAGCCCTGTTACTAAAGCAAACGGTTTTAAAAAAAGTTGCATTTGTGGACAAAACACCAGCTGCTGTCGCATTTAAACTCCAAAAATCTTCCTACATGAGCAATGAAGCAATGCAACCTTTTTTATGTCTTAGTTTAAACAACATGTGCTGCAAATTTGGTGTCTGTACATTAAATAATGAAACAGCTTCCATTTGAAACGTTTAGTCAAATGTAAAGATGTTCAAATGTGTTACCTTTAAAATTCATTTAGCTGTATGCAATGTATTTTCTCCATCAGGAGAAATTCTAATGTGACACATCATTCAGAAATGCACACAGTAGATAAATGAGTAAACAATCCTCTGACTGCGACTGCTTCTCTGACTGCAACTGCTTCTCTGACTGAGACTGCTTCTTGACTACGACTGTTTTTTTGTCTGTGACTGCTTCTTTGACTGCAACTGCTTTTGTGACTGCAACAGCTTCTCTGACTGTGACTGCTTTTCTAACTGCGACTGTTTTCCTGACTGCGACTGTTCCTCTGGTTTCGACTGCTTGTCTCACTACGATTGCTTCACTGATTTTGACTGCTTCTTTGTCTGCGGCTGCCTCTCTGACTTTGACTGCTTTTCTTACTGCGGCTACTTCTTTGATTGCGACTACTTTCTTGACTGCGACTGCTTCTCTTATTGTGACTGCTTCACTGATTGTGAATGCTTGTCTCACTGCGACTGCTTCTCTGACTGTGACTGCTTCTCTGATTTTGACTGCTTGTCTCACTGCGACTGCTTCTCTGACTGCGACTGCTTTTCTTACTGCCACTTCTTCTCTGATTGTGAATGCTTTTCTTACTGCGGCTACTTCTTTAAATGCAACAGCTTTCTTGACTGTGACTGCTTCTCTTATTGTGACTGCTTCACTGATTTTGACTGCTTGTCTCACTGCGACTGCTTCTCTGACTGTGACTTCTTCTCTGACTGTGACTGCTTCTTTGACTGCGACTGCTTCTCTGCCTGCGACTGCTTTTTTTAATGCGGCTACTTCTTTGATTGCAACTGCTTTCTTGACTGCGACTGCTTCTCTGATTGTGACTGCTTCTCTGACTGCAACTGCTTTTCTTACTGCGGCTGCTTCTTTGATTGCGACTGCTTTCTTGACTGTGACTGCTTCTCTGATTTTGACTGCTTGTCTCACTGCGACTGCTTCCTTGACTGCAGCTACTTCATTTACTGCGACTGCTTGTCTGATCGCAACTGCTTCTCTGACTTTGCCTGTTTCCCTAATGGCCACTGCTTCTCTGACTGCAGCGTTTCTTTGACTGCGACTGCTTTTCTAACTGCTACTGCTTGTCTGACTGTGACTGCTTTCCTGACATTCGAAACTCTGTTTCTATCATTTTTACTTAGCAGATAAGATCATTTCTTCTTCTTGCTAAAATCCACTTATAAGCACCTTTGTAAAGTTTTTACCGTAACAACTTAAGACTTGTTGAGTTTAAAGAGTCATGTGTTTACACTGACCTGACCAATGGACAGCTTTGATCTAACAATCCTTTGGGTTGAGGTTAAAAATCTGCTTTTGCTGCAACTTCATTCATTTTTATTGGAATTTCAGGAATACATTAAACAACTCTGATTGGACTTATTGGACTTAAATGTTAAAGTTTCTCTGGTGCAGCTCCTGGACTTCTAGATTGAAGCCTTTAAAAATAAATGCTAATATTTCTGGTTCCTGGTGCTGTTAAGTAAATTATCAGTCCTTTTATATGTCCTCTTAAATGTCTTTTTTTTGTTAAGTAATTACTTAGTTCTGGAGTAAATGTAATATATTTTATTGGTCTTGTAGTCTTAGTTCTTCTATCCTTTTTGTCTTTAGAAATTTTAAACTGCTTCACACACTTGAATCACCTTTATAAGTGGCATTCACTGACTCTCAGTCAAAGATGGTACATTTAAAAAGGTAAATAAGGAGCTGTTAAGCAATAAGACAAAAAAGAGCATCTGATCTACATAAAAATAAAAAAAATACAGATTTTAGGAGAATATTAGTTCAAAAATAAATAAAATATGTGCATTTGCACATACCTTTGCATGAATAACAGTTATTTATATGAACCCTACCCATTTTTTTCCTGTAACTCTCAGAGTTTGTGTATGAATAGACATCGTGAGATTGCCGGTCAAACAAAAGTGGGCATGCTTGTTTTTTCCACCTTATTCTCCATTTTTAACCAATGCAGCGATGTGATGTCACTTCCAGCTGAGGTGGCCAGTGAGCTCAAAAACAGGCCACACCCTCATCTGCTGTTATTTTTCCAGTTAGTGGCATCACCATTCTATTTAAACATAAAAAAACTGGTTCTTTTGGAACATTTTAAATTATATTAAAAATGTATACAATTAAAAAAATAATAATTTATTACAATTTTTTGATAAAGAAAAATGAAAAGCAAACAAACCTGCTGGTTCCACCTGCATCTGCAACATCGTTCCTTTCTTCAGCTCCTCTCCTCCTCCTCCTCCTCCTCCTCCTCCTCCTCCTCCTTCTCCTCATCTATCAGTGGATTTATGCCAACAGGTCTGACAAAAGCCTGGGCTCTCCAGGAAACGAGAGGGCTTAAAGCTCATAAATTTCATGCTGTACAACATGCAAATGTGCCCTCTGCTGATATGAGAGCTTTTAATCCTGCAGCACTCTTGCTAAGTACACTGTTACCCCTATCTTCTCTCTTTTTATTTCTCTACCACTTCCTCTCTTTTTTTTTCCTATCAGTTTGATTTTTTTTTTTTTGCATCAGCCCTCTTTTTGTCTGTCATCTTTATTGATCTGTTCTGCTTTATTCTATCCTTTAATCCTGACAGCTGCGGTTTAATGCGCCCCTCTCCCCTTCTCCCACCTCAGGCCAATGTGCTTTGTGAAGCAGCTGGACGTGCCCCAGTATGGCAGCTACCGGCCCAACATGGCGCCCTCCACGCCTCGCGCAAACCTGGCCAAGGAGCTGGAGAAGTACTCGAAGGTCTCCTTTGATTACGCAAGCTTTGATGCTCAAGTGTTTGGGAAGCGCACTCTTGCCCCAAAGATAAGCACCAGCGAAACTTCACCTAAAGCCTTTAAAAGTAAGAACACGTCTTATTCTGTTTTTCTGATCAAAAGAAGAACCATTCTTGATTTTCTTGGTAGAAAGATTTCTTCAAATCATTGACTGGATAAGAGAACTGGACTGAGCGGTTGTGACGTAAGCCATAAAAATTGGTTTACCTCTGTCACCAACCAAATGAGGTTCATTCTTAGTTATACATTATATATTTTATATCATGTATACATTATATTAAATGTATGCATTTTAAAATGCAAATTGCAAATTGCATTTTAATTGGAAATTGGCGCACACTTACGTTACTTTCATAAGGGGGTCAAAGAGTTACAGTTGGTCAAAGAGCATGTTATTTGGGTGTCCCAGCGATGTTAAAAGGTTAAGTGCATTTTTAATTATACTATTATTATGATATGTATTTAAAAAAAGAATCTGGTTATTCTAGCTTCTATGCATCTGTAAAATAAATAAACAAACAAAAACAGGTTTGCTAACTGTACAAACAAAAATATGCTCATGTGATTTTACCAGATGTTAGAGTCTGTTGTATTGACTGTAGAACAGAACTGGACTGAGTGTGACGTCATCCATAGAAAATGACGTACTTCCAGATCCAAACAAATGAAGACCAATCAGTTGACATTTTTGTGCGATGCCACCATGTGTTGTCAGGAAGCAGTGATTGGTCCAAGTCGGTCTGAGTGTCTATGGCAGGGGTCACTAAATAGCAGACTGTGGCCCATTTTAAATGGTTCAGCTCTTGTTGTCGTTGCAACCAACACATTCTCACTCCCATCTCGCCACATGGACGTATTTTCGAGGCCCCGTCCGCGTCACTTTTTGACGTTTTGGGTGTCCCTAACTCATCGTTTTTCTACATGCTGCCTGTTTCGGGCCACAAAACCAGTAGCGGTTCGAGGACCGCTTGGCACCGGGCCGCAGACGGGAAAAAGATGCCTACTTCAACTTTGATTCTTTCCGCTTTTTTTATTTTCTGATTCAGAAGGATGTTTTATCTTGGAAAACTACCTGTTCACCACAGCCGCCGGTCTTGCCGCATCACGTGACATAAAAGCGGCTGCTCGCTCAGAGAGAACAAAAAGACGTGTTTGGAAAGTGTCTTTAGGGAGAAAAGAGTCAATGAGGAAACTAAAGAAGAGCCTTCGACTCCAAAACTTTACATCAGCAAGAACATGTTAGAAAAATGTATCAGAGCAGGGATGGTGGTTCTGACCAACAGAATGGCTGAATAAGGCTGTTTAAGGCCTGTTTAAGGCGGGTACTTCCTGTTTGGAGCGCCGGGGAAGGAGGGGTCACTCAGTCCAGTTCTCATATAAAAGTCTATCTTGGAGATCCTGCGACATCTTGATGTTTGTCCTATGTGAAGGAGATTGTCCTCTCTCCATGTTTTTGCAGCTAAGCCCCCCTCCTCCCCCAGCCTGAGCCTCCACAGTTACGGGAAAAGCTCCTCTTTGGCCTACGACTACTCGCACGACGCAGAAGCTGCTCACATGGCCGCCACCGCCATCCTCAACCTGTCCACCCGTTGCTGGGAGAAACCCGAGAACCTCAGCACCAAACCCCAAAACAAGGTGAGCTGATGACACTCGTCTTTGATCGATTTCTTCATGCTCGTTAGCCGATCCCGAAAGGGGCGGCGGCCGTCTTCCGCACGCTGCTCTTCATTAAGCGATGCAGATGAAACATCACAGGCCGCAGCTGGAGAAAATAAGAGGGGATGGCGGTGGGTGTGTCGTTCATTTTTTTCCATCAACCCTGCATGAATTCATCATCAGGAGGCGCAGGCTTGCAGCAACAGGACGGTGTTGAGAATCAGTTGCATCACCTCTTACATCCTCTTTCATCCCTCCATCCCACACACTTTTCATGTTGTTATTGAATTTGGCCGACTGCCAGTTTGCTGGATTACTTTTCCACCAGGTAGCCTTTTTTCATTATCTGCCGGACGGATCTCCCACCCCGTTTCTCCACCCCCGCCACTCTGCCTTTCATTTTCTTCTCACTTCTCCCTCTACTCTATTTTATCTCCCTTTCCCATCCCCATGTAAGTCTCGATTTTTTCCGTATCTGTCCATACCTCTGTAAATTTTCACTCACTCCTTCCCTCACTCCCCTCTCTGTGCACAGGAGGTGTAATCGGAGCGCCACTTTCCCCCATATTGTGATCTTTAAAGGCCTTTTTGCCTCGCAGAGGAGAGGAAGTAACTGCCTCATCATTTTTTCATTTCCTCACACGAGTTGAGGACGATAAAAAGAAGAAAAGGGATGAGTCTGGCAGCAAAGCCGAGCGAGGTGTTGTTCAGCGAGGCAGCCATCCAAGAGCGGGCCCTCGCTGCTCCGACCATCGGGGACCCGATCTGGAATCAGAGTCAGTTAAAATTCAATAGCGGAGCGCAGGAAGGTCGCGCTCGTCAACCCGGGACGTTTCTGGGAACCGCTCCAGTTTTCTTTACGCTTCTCGTAACCCTTTGATTTTTCTAGATCTCGACTGGAGCGTTTTAAATGCGCACTGAAGACATCTCACCCTTCCTGCTTCTGTTCACCTGCCAGCCTAAAATGAAGTGTGCTGTTTTGAAGCATAATGTCAGCGCTGCTGGCGCAGATATCAGAGCTCGCTCTCCTAAGCTCTCAGAAAGAGCATGACACTGAATAAATGTACGTTCGCTGCAAGCTTCAGGGCGATTTTACA
Source organism: Oryzias curvinotus (assembly GCA_023969325.1). Classification (NCBI taxonomy): domain Eukaryota; kingdom Metazoa; phylum Chordata; class Actinopteri; order Beloniformes; family Adrianichthyidae; genus Oryzias; species Oryzias curvinotus. The sequence continues at coordinate 30,693,424 of CM043712.1, read as the reverse complement.
AGCAGGTGGAGCCGCATAGACGAAAATAGCAAGAAATCAATCGTTTGCAACATAAAGACATGTATGAAGTCGTAATTCAGTGGAATTAAGATGGCAAATCCATCTGTTAAACAGCAGATTTCTGTTCATTGAGCACTGACAGGAAGAAAAAGAGATTAGATGCTCTAATTTAAGGTGGTTCCATTTAATATTTTGCTGGGCTTTTATTGTTCACAGTTACTAACTTCAACATTTATGAGCCTTCCGTCGATCTGTCAGCTTTATCTATTCAATTCACTTCAACCCAGTTTGGTTTTGACCCAAAGGTTTAGTTTTTTTCTTGACTCAAATGGAAAAAAAAAAGTCTTTTAAGATGAATTTTTAAGATTGTTTGTGTGGTTTTGTTCTCCACCTTAAATGTTTTTCCTCCACAAACTGCTTTTTTCAGTTGTCATTATCATTTTTACTTTGTCTGCACAATCGTTTTTTACAATCTTTACATCAATGTTCTATGAGGTTTTAGGCTCAGTTCATCTTCGTGACGTCTCATTAGTCTTTAGAAAAGAACCTCAAAGATGGTTTTTGGTCTACACTGCCAGCAAGTCTTATGCCACACACACCGTGCATGTGATGCACGTCCAAGAAACATCCTGAATGTGGGTTCTTGAAGGCGCTTTTAACATACAGTGTTCACACCGAATTGACGCTACCCGATAGTAGTACTATTTCTCACAGTTGGAAGTCCTGGTGTGAAATGTTGGGGCGGTGCAAGTCTTTGGGTTTTTTCTTTCACAGCTCTATTCCGATATATAAAAGACTTGGTGTCATAGAATTCCAGCCAGGCACAAGCCGCAATCCTTAATGTCTCACCTACTTTCACCCTTACTTGACCCTTTCATGTTGTCTAAGGCTGCATTTACACTGCATGGTTCAAGTGACCCAATTCCGATTTTTTTCCTCTCATGTGGAACAGATCGGATATGACCGGTGAACGTGTAAGCAGGACAAAAGCGCGTGGATTCCGATTTTCTCAGATCGGATTCACGCCTCATTCATATCTGGAAATAAATCGGATACGAATCGGATACGTGCATTTGCGTGTGCCATGTAAGCAGACATGTAAATGCGAGTCGTACGTCAGTGACGTCAACTCAGGACACAACCAACCGAGATCACATGACTTATTAAGGTGCTTTTGTGCGCTGATTTTGCTATTCGAGGACAGCTGGAGCCCCATCAGCGTGTTACCTTTCAGCCTCAGGCTTCAGACCGTAGTCGGAAAACGCTGTTATTTCCGGTCCGGTCCCGGTCTGGTCCCGGTCTGGTCCCAGTCGGGACGCAAATGGTAACTAATCAAGCAGGACACCGTTGCTCTGGAACCGGCTAGAAGCTGTTTATTTCTTTGCTTAGATCAACCTGTTAGTCCAGCACAACGTCTGCAAACACTTCCTCATTCCAAACTCAGAGAGAGCACATAAGCCGGCCAAGCAGCCCCCCTCTTTCCTCTCCCGCGCATCCCCTCTCCTGCCTCATCCAGGAGCACCCAAGGCAACACCTCGCTTCGTCGCTGCGTTGCCTCCATGACAACCACAGTCACACACACACTAGAAAAAAAATAAAAAAAGGAAGGTTTCGCCATGCTAAACATTTTCCATTTGGATCAACACGCATCTTCTAAATGTGCTTTTATTACTGTTATGATTATTATTAAGGGCCTGCTCGCTCAGAATTGTTTAAATCCATGCGGTCAGTGCTCAGGTGACAGGTCCGCGGAAGGCGAAATGCTGCTTCGTGGTCCTCAGAAAGTCTACATTTGATAGTTTCAGCATTGTATAGTGTAAATGCAAAAATCGGATACGGGTCACTTTTAAAAGATGATGTAAGCAGGTCATCAAAAAAATCGGATATAGTCAGAAAATCGGATTTGAGCATCAAGACCTGCAGTGTAAATGCAACCTAAGTGTTCACTATGTCCTGTGGCTGACAGCATGCCCGCAGAAGAAAATGTGGGGGAACATTCTCCCTCTAGCGGTCTTTGACCTTAATATGTGGTGCGGGTCAATGACATGCCCCGAACAGGTTTGCCCATTTTTTCACCTCCAGATAAGCCGTATCTACCCACAAGGGAACGTGTTTAAAGCTACGTACACACCAGGCATTTGACACGTGTTCTTGAACACACATTAAGCCCATGGTGTTGTTCACAGTGGACAACCAGGGAGGGGCTTCTTCGTCTTTTTCTTTTGCTACTGTTTACTAGCGCATGTCTGCCAGAGTCTTGGTGTGAAATGTCAAAACGGTGCAAATCCAGTGAAACTTGCTCCAGGCTTTTTTTTTTTCCCACAGCTTTATTCCGATATATAAAATACTCTTTGTCATAGAATTCCAGCCGAGCACAAATAGCACATTTTTCCTTCGTGATCAATTTTCAACAGGTTGGCCCTCGCGTCTTTTGAAAAGACTACCAAGTCTAAGTCCCTGATCGGTCAAAGTTGGATCTGGTTTAACTTTGAAAGCCTGCTCAATGGCAGCAGGTTTTGTACGTAGAACCTAAAAAAAGGTTTAAATACTTGCGTAGCTGGGCGTGAACGTGAGTAATGTACACAGAAGCCTGAAACATGCATTTACATAGCCTTTTCATCGGAAGTGGCCGCAGCTTAAGGCTATAGCTGCTTTTATGCAGCCATGAGACTCGTCAACAAAGTTCAGCTCAGTAAAACACCACTTAAGGGTTTATAGCATTTACACAATGGATTTCTAAAGGGGGATTTTACACCAGAAATGGAAGGTACTTTAACACATTCATGCCCATAATGTGTAAACTCACACACTGGATGGGAAATGCTGAATAATTATCCTGTTGTGGTTTTTCTAATTTGGCATCTGCTTTATTTTCTTTTTTAAAAACATTACTTCAGTCCAGGGACTTTTGTGGCGCTATTAGGGCAGTTTATAGACCCTTAAGAGAAGCAAGTGTTGTTCTCAACAAACCAGTGACTCACAGCACAGACAGAACACACATGAGGACACACCCACATGGGCAGGCTGATCCACCTGAGCTCACCTGTGCCAAACAAGGGCTCAGTTTAAAAACAAGGGTCTTGCTTCACTTGCAAATGAACTTTGATGCAATTCACCTCAGTGAGAATGCACACAATTTATCTAGAGTACTAAAAATAATGGGGGATTCAAAAGGAGTGAAATACAAAAGTGATTTTTATTACAAGCTTTGGGAAAAAAATAGCGTGAATCTGATGGAGTGCAATGAACGACAAGCTTGGAACATACCATCAGTAAATTTAGTGTATTGAGAAGATACCTGGGCTTATGTTTACAGTATGGTCGGAGAAGAAATGGAACTGTCCAGTTTTACTTTTTTCCAATGTCGTCACAGTTTGTTTTGAGCAATATCGCCCCCACCTGAATAGCCTGTGGAACTGCGTGATGTTTGGTTGTTCTTCGGTATTGTTCCTTTGGTCGTGCGCTACTGAGCGTTGTGTGTAAAAGCAAAAGAAACGTTATTCGTGTGCACTTTATTAGCATCTCCCGCCCATTCCTGCTGGGTTGTGAAAGTCTGAAGATCAAAGGCTCACAGGTGGTCCACAGAGGCTCCTCCAACAGTAGAGGGTGTGGGGGTAACCTTGGTTCTAACAGCCTTTTTCGTCCTGAATACACACATTATTAGTGTAGTTTTTACTAGTGAATCTTTATTTCTCTGCTGATTTCTTCTTCCAGCTGAACATTTTTGATTTTCCTTCCAGGAAATGGACATAGAGGTGGACGAGAACGGCACGCTGGACCTGAGCATGAAGAAGCCCATCAAAAGAGAGGGCAGTGTGTCGGGCACCAGCCCCGGGGTGCGCTCCCCGGACCCCTCTTCCTCCTCTTCTTCCTCGCTCCATCACGGTGGAAACAGCGGAATGACGTCGCCAAATCTGCAAACCTACAAGCAGGAGGACTGGGAGGGACCTCTGGATTTCACCAAACCCAACCGCCAGCGGGAGGAGGAGGCGGACGAGGTCGGTGTTGGTGAACATCAAGCTACACTCTCTGAACGCCAAGTGTTTCCTGCAACTAGAGTCACAGAGGAGACGTTGCAGCATCAACAACCACAGAGAAATTCCCCCTGAAGCCTTTTGAATTAAAAACTGTTGTTTACATCACTTTGACTTTGTCTAATCCCCCTTCCTTATTTCCTGTGCCGCTTTTCTCTTTCTATAATTCATTTCAGTGAAATGCAAGAATTACTGTACCGCTAAAACACTGCACTGGGAAACAGAGGTGGTGTGTCAGGTGCATTGCACCATCCTGGATTTGGCATATGCAAATGTTCGCTCCTTTGAACTTTTTCAAAAGAAATCTAAAGGGCCTTGAAAGTAAATTTTTTATGAGGACATTCTGAATTTGGAAGCATCACATGTCTACAAAAGATTGAAAGCGGATCGAGCGCGCATGAAGTCTTGCTAAGTTTCTCTGCTTTGTGTGTAACTGAGGAAAGAGTTGCGGGGAAAACGTCCTAGAAGTTCATCCGCCCTCCGCATCCTCTGCTTTCTTGTGGTTTTTTTAGATGGAGCACACTATGCAGTCGTATGTGTCGTCTGACCCAGAGGACTGTGACATGATGCAGGACGGTCTGGAGGAGAGGAAATACCCCGGAGAGGTCACAACCCCGAGTTTCAAAGTCAAGTTCCAGCCCAAGGACAGCAAGAAAGAGCTGCTCTCGTGAGTGAACAGGTCCACCCAGATGGCTGTCAGGTTTTAGTTTCAGCTCCTGCTAACAAGACAACGCAACTGAAAAAAACAAACACTTCATTCTCTTATTTTCACACATTTAAGACTCTGGTTATCAAAAAAAGTTCACATTACAGAAATTATATTTTAAATGAAATGTCTTATTTATTTGAACTGGTAAAAACATAATTAGAAACCGCAGTGGAACTGTAAATCTGTGTTTTTGAAAGTCGTCAGGTGTGTTTCTTACAACTTTGTGTCAGTCTTTTTTGTGGAGACGTTTAATTCGGACACATTTTCAGTTTTCCACCGTTGAAACGACAGTTTGCGGCCATGAAAAAAAATCAGATTTAAGCCCAGACTGTGACTAGATCAGAGTTTGGGTACCGAGGGCTGCATTCCTGCTTGCTTCCCAAACTGAAGGAATCTCATTTCTACCTTTTAGCTCCGCCCCTTTTTCTCCTGCTGGAACGATTGAGGAAAGGCTGAGATTTTTCCCCCCAAGAAGGTCCTGTTGTTACAAATTACATAAAATAAGCCCTTTTTTCTCTAACTCACAACTAAAAGCGTTCCAGAAGAAGGATAAATCCATCCTCTGGTGTCTCTCGTTGATTCAGGAAACGAGGAAACGGTTTAATAATTTGCTTTAATAAAGGTGAAAAAAGTGCCTTACAAAATGCAGAAAGCTTAAAGGCACTTACAATTTTTATTAAAAGACAAAAAAAGTAACAAATAGAGTGAAGTTGTTGCACAATGTGAAACAAAAACAGCAGGAAAAAAGAAGTTTAAATTTGGATTTTTACCTCTGACATAGAGTTAAAGGGTACTGGAGCTCTTTGCGCAGCTGGTTCCACTTATCTGCAGCATAAAATCAAACAGAAGTTTGATATTGTAATGTTAAATACAATTGATTTAGAGATTTTGTGTCAACTTTGAACAAACATTTTAGCAATAAGGCACCATAAAGTGAGGAAACGCGACCTTTTAACATCACTTCTACTGAAAATGTGTCTCTGTTACAGCTTTAGCCAGCCCATATCCATCCCATATCTAGCCTGTATACGGGTGAAAAATGGAGCAGACGCCATTTTTCCATCTGCTCCTGATTCACAACAATTTCAATAAAGAAATACTAAGAAATGCAATTTCATCTTAATTTTCTTAATAGATGAAGAACGGCCACAAGAACCTGTTAAAAACACAGTTTTCTTCAGAGTGGGTCTTTAAGAAGTGTGATCCAGCCTCACGCTGTGGAAATGGGATTCACCTGAACTCTCATCCTCTTCCTCTACAGGTGTCCCACACCTGGCTGTGACGGCAGCGGCCACATCACTGGAAACTACGCGTCACATCGCAGGTGATTGCTGCCTCATCTCTATTTCCACAGGAGGGAGGGGGGTTACACAGGCAGCAATGCATTCTGGGTGCACCGGGAATTCACTTCTTTCTGGGCGTTCTCTTGTTCCTAAATGACCTCGGTGTGCCTCGCACTCTCAATTTCCCTTCACTCACATCTTTTTGCTCTCTCCCTCGTTTTCCTTTGCCCCCCCTTTTGCCGTCCTCCTCGTCCTCCTCTTTTTCTCTCAGTCTGTCTGGGTGTCCTCTCGCTGATAAGAGCCTGCGGTCCCTCATGGCGGCCCACACCCCTGAACTCAAGTATGTCTGCTCTACACCTTCATTCTGCTGACGTTGACTTGTCTTTTGTTGCTGGCTGCTGTCTGTGCTGCTGCTGCCGCTGCTGCCGCTGCTGCTGCTGCATCTGTCACGGCGCCTTTATCCTGCAATTGGATCGCTCTGCTCTTTCACTTGAATCAGCCCGTAGAAATGTGAAATGGAGCTGCAGTCAGCCTTTTCACTGTTACTGTGCTGAAACGCCTCCTGCTTGTGTCTTCGTTCTGACCACGAACCTTTACCTCCTCTCAGATGCCCCACTCCGGGATGTGACGGCTCGGGTCACATCACAGGAAACTACGCCTCTCACCGAAGGTAACAAACGCACAAAGAGGAGCTCACACTCACTCACCCCCCCACCCCCCCCCCCACACACACACACACACAGAGTCAGTGTAGTGACAGCTCATGTAGAACTAGAGAGGGCCCACAAGCACATTCTCACACCTTTAGGCGTTTTTTGATTTGTCTTTTTTTGGGTAAATTCACTCTTCCTTCTAATGTTCTCTCACTTCAGCAGAACCGCTTTTGAACTTTTTGCTATCAACTCCATACTTTCTGTTTTCAGTCTCTCTGGGTGCCCGCGTGCCAAGAAAAGTGGAATTAAAACTCCTACCAAGGACAACCAGGAGGACTCGGAGCTTTTAAAGTTCGTACCGCTCAGAAAGCCATAACGTCTGCTTTTAGCGTGACTGACGGTAAAAATGCAATAAAGCAGAGACAGATAGAGAAGAGAGGACAGTCACTGTTGTTCATATGCAGAGCTGCTGACCTGCCCCCCCCTCCTAATTGAATCCAACAATAGGGCCCTTTCTGAGGGGAAAACACACTTCCAGCTGAGACTGACTGAACGTAGAACCTGACAAACATGGGTTTATGTTTGCACACACTCCTGCCAGCTGTTAATCAGTCTGACTTAGAACAGACAGTGAATTGCGTTTCATTTTTTAACACATCAGTCTGTGCTCATCGCTTTTTTTTCATCGTTTCATTCAACGCCGTCCTCCTCTCTCTCTCCCGCCGTCCTCCTCTCTGCTCCCGCCCCCCCCCTGCAGATGTCCGGTTCCGGGCTGCGACAGTCTGGGTCACATCAGCGGCAAATACGCCACCCACCGCAGCGCCTACGGTTGTCCACTGGCGGCGCGGCGGCAAAAAGAGGGACTCCTGAATGGAACGCCCTTCAACTGGAAGGCCTTCAAGACCGAGGGACCCACCTGCCCCACCCCTGGTTGTGACGGATCCGGACACGCTAACGGAAGCTTCCTCACACACCGCAGGTGAGCGCAGCGGAGATGTCGCCGTGATGCGAGGTTTAGATGACAGCAAGGTGCTTTGATGGAAACACATGCAGTCGTTGAGGAAGCTTTGTTTTGGAAATACCTTTTATCCTATTTAGCATCAATAATGTACGTGCAGATTGCGCAGCATTGATGTGGGATTAAATTAAAAGTTAGCAGGGTTTGAGAAATTTGCTCTCCGCATTTGACCCATCCCTGTGGGGAGGTGTTGATCTACAGACACAGATACGCTTCAATCCAATCCCTTATTGCTGAGTGTCAAACATAGAGGCACCGGCTCCCAACTTTAGAGTCGTTGGTATGACTTGACATTGGATTTGATCCCATGACCTCCCAGTCTCAGAGCAGACACTCTTCCACTAGGCCATTGAGTTTGTTAAATCTGTAGATGTGCCGTCACTGCTCAACCATTCACATTTATGGAGGTCAGTGGGAGGGGCTTCATCCAATAAATTCCTACAAATAGGTGTGGCTTTTGTACTGAATAAAAGAGTGGGAGTGGCTTATTTTGCAGCTTTTTCCAGCCAGAACTGGCAAACATTACTTGACTTTAGTGAGAGTCTTTCAGCATGCAGATCACATTTTAACGCATAAAACGATGCACTCTGAAGGAAGGATGCTACGTTCACACAGACTGAGATTTGCTGCTTGTCCAAAGATGTTTTTCATAAACCTGCTGCTCCCGCCGCGTCTGGGAGGAGCTACTGTCTAACATTTATAGCCTCGTCTCTACATGGAAGACACCAATGACGTTGAGAGATCAGATTTATTTACTTCTATTAAAGCGTCTGTAAACATTTCTCCATGTCTGGACATCATTCAGAGACTCTCTCAGTCCCGTGAGCAAATGCTGCGCTGCCTGAAACACACTGTAACTCGAGAACTTCACCACTGATACTCAAAACGTGGCCAGGACCTCTGATCACGTCTGTTCGTTGACTCAACATTGAAACTGGACGCCCTCGCCACGTGAACTGCGTTTAGTGTGAACATAGCTTAAAAACTAACAGCACAAATATGTAAAAAAGTTCTAACTTAATTTCTGGGACCCCAAATGTCATAACTTACAAATGTACAAAAAAAACGATTACAAAAAATGTATTTTAATCATCAGACAGTTACATACTCTCTGGGTTTGTCATAAGACAAGGGTGATCATGTAGATGAAAGTGAAAGTGCTACTTTTTTGTCACACACCTAGGTGTGCGAAATTTGTTCTCCGCATCTGACCCATCCCCTGGGGGAGCAGTGAGCTGCAGACGAGCTGCGCTCAGGAGGCAGTAGCGTTAAGGGCCCATGTGAATTGCCCCCAGTACCATCAAACCCTGGATTCCTGCATTGTAGCCCTTTACCTTACCAACTGAGCTACCCAGCCACTGTAGATGGTCAAAGAGTTATGGTTCGTCCAAGAACATGTGTTATTTGGGCGAGATCTGCTGTTCTAAAAGATTAAATAGGAAAATGTGAACTTGTTTTGTTCTATCCAGGCATCGACTTTTTTTTCAACTAAGACTCTAAAGGTGTTGTCTGTGTGCTCAGCCTCTCAGGATGCCCCAGAGCCTTGTACGCCAAGAAGAAGGCCAAGTTTCCCTCAGAGGACTATCTGAGCACCAAGTTCAGACCCACTGATGGTGAGACATTTGTGCAAAAATGTTACATTATTATTAACCAAACATGCATAGAAAATCTGTATATTACCTCACTGACCACATTATGCTAGTATTGGACTCTATTAGACTCAAGAAACCAGTCTGAGAAGAGTCCAGATTTATGTCATGGCGCCTTATCCTGTTGGAAGTAGATATCTAAAGATGGTACACTGTGGTCATAAAGGGATGGACATGGTCAGAAACAATAGGTAGGCTGTGGTGTTCTAACCATGCTCGATTGGTAGGTACTAAGAGGCCTAAAGTGTGCCAAGAAAATATCCCCCACACCATTACACCACCACCAGCTTAACCATAGGTACAAAGCAGGATTGATCCAGTGTTTCATGTTGTTTACGCCAAATTCTGACCCTACCATCCGAATGTGGCAGCAAAAATGGAGACTCATCAGACCAGACAGTGTTGTCCAATCAGCTATGGTCCAGTTTTGGTGAACCTGTGTGAATTGTAGCCTCAGTTTCCTGTTCTTACCTGACAAGGGTGACACCTGGAGTGGTCTTCTGCTGCTGTAGCCCATCTGTCTTAGGGTTGGACGTGTTGTACGTTCAGAGGTGCTCTTCTGCAGACCTCAGTTGGAACCAGTGGTTCTTTGAGTTCCTGTTGCTCTATCAGCTGGAACCAGTCTGGTCATTTTCCTCTGACCTCTGGCACCAAGAAGGCATTTCTGCCCACAGAACTGCCACTCACTGGATAGTTTCTCTTTTCCGGTCCATTCTCTGTAAACCCTAGAGATGTTTGTAAGTAAAAATCCCTGTAGATTAGCAGTTTCTGAATACTCAGACCAGCCCATCTGGCACCAACAACCATGCCAAAGTCCTTCAAAGTCACTTCAATCACCTTTCTTCCCCGTTCTGATGCTCGATTTGAATTGCAGCAGTTTGTCTTGACCAGGTCTACATGACTGAATGCATTGAGTTGCTGCCAGGTGACTGGCTGCATAGAAATTTGCATTAATGGGCAGTTAGACAGGTGTGCCTAATATAATAGCCAGTCAGTGTGCCTCCCTACAAAGGCATAAATCAATATCAGTACAAAGCTACAAATAAAAGATACTTTTTCTGTCTTTTTCTATTTCATCTTGATGTTTCTGCTTCAGTTCTAGACAACGACGAGGACATAAAGCAGCTCAACAAAGAGATCAGTGACCTTAATGACTCCAACAATGAAATGGAGGCTGATATGGTGAACCTGCAGACCCAGGTGAGTTTCTGCTGCTGGCCTCCATCCCAGCTGTGGTCTTTCAGGAGGGTTGCTCAAGTGAGCCAAGCTGACACGAAAACAATGGGCAACTTAAGAGGGTTCCTAACTCAGATACGTGTTCTTGATAAGTTGGCCCCTCCCCCACCACCACAGTCCAGGAAGTACCCGCTGGCTCCAAGAAGCCAAAATCCCATAGACTTCTATTGCTATTCAGAATTAAACAGCTATTACTCATTCTATTCATCAGAATAGCTATTCTTGATCTGATAACTTTTTTTAACATGTTCTTGATGATCATAGTTTTTTTGATGATATTTTTTCTTACTTGCAAGTTATTCATGTTATAAACTGGCCAATCAGATGCCTCAATAAAAGGATGTGCCTCCTGTCAGCCCGCATGTCCAATGTTTAAAACCTTTGATTGACAGCTTGTACAGTTGGGGGGAAAAAAACAGGCAAAAGGCTTTATGTAGTGCTTGCTCGATGTTCTGTCTAGTTGTCCGCTTTCTCTGTGTCTGTGTCTCTGTGTGTAAAGTTAGGCGTTTCCTAACTTTTTAAATGAAGTTTTCATCATCTTCAGGGTTAAAAATGCATTTTTCTGGACAGAGTTTGCTTCATCATCACATACTTTAATTGCTCAAAATAAATAAAGCCTAAATCGATCAATTTGCACGCGATTGCACTTTGGGAGTAAATTTTCAGCTCGTGTTACATTTCCTAGTGCTTGGAGCAATTCTGTTCCGATGGCCTTGCAACCAATGCGACCCAAACGAATACAAATGGTATAAACTGGACCTTAAAGGGTTAAGAAAAGAATCAATAAGTATGAAAACATGTAAACTTCCCTTCAAAGATTCAAATCTTTTCTTTAGTCTGCTTGGGTGTAGAGATTTGGACTTCTAGTGGTTGCTATAGAACGTTGACTCAGACAGACTCGGACTTATCAATGCTTACTGATGTGGTCTGGCTCCAACATGGCGGCATTCGTATCCTAAAAACAATGGTGACTGAATTAAATTCATTTAGTCAGTCAAACCCTTTCTGTGGGTGATGTCATACTCATATACGGTTAGTGGCTGAGACCCAAACTAGTGTGACATACTTGACAATGACCTGCAGTGACCTCAAACACAGGTGACCTGACTGCTGTCTGTTGCAGATTTCCTCCATGGAGAAGAACCTGAAGAGCATAGAGCACGAGAACAAGATGATCGAGGAGCAGAACGAGGCTCTGTTCGTGGAACTGTCGGGTCTGAGCCGCGCCCTCATCCGTAGCCTCGCTAACATCCGCCTGCCGCACATGGTGAGTGTTTCCCCGCGCTTTCACCCCGCGCCTCCGCTTCAAGCCTCTTGACTGAACCCGCTTGTCATTTGCGCCTCAGCAGGAGCCAATCACAGAGCAGAACTTTGACCGCTACGTGAGCACCCTTACGGACATGTACACCAACAAGGACTGCTTCCAGAGCCCGGAGAACAAGGCCCTGCTGGAAAGCATCAACAAAGCCGTGAAGGGCATCAAAGTGTGAGGCTCGGCGAAGCTGGAAAGACGGAAGCGAGGCGCTGAAATGCTCTACGGTGTATTGAAATACCATTCAAACTAAAGGGAATTCAGGTTATCTAAATAGACAACAACTTTAAGAAAAAAGCAACCCAGGGAACACAGATGAAGAAGAGTGACTCGGACCAAAATCCACACCACACTGCTGCTGCTTCTGCTGGGCGCCGCATACCTTTCAGTCAGAACGGACGAGGAGTAGCTGGAAACTGTACGGCAGAGTTTGGACCTGCTCGCCCGCGCTCCCTCTCTGCCGTGCGGGCGTTAGCGCTCGGTCAGCTGACTGGCGTCTCGAACGTGGCGGAAAAGTCTCTCGCAGGAGCAACAGAGAAGAACTCTGACTGAGCTCCAGCAGCGTTCACCGCCGATTCGCCAACAGAGACACTCCACCCAGCAATAGGAAGCACGCCCCAAACTGAAGGTGCGTGTTCGTTGTGTGGCGTCACAACCCAAAATATCTGCACACAAAACTACGAAGCAGATCTGCGAACAGATAAGTCCCGCCCCCCACGCGCCCATTTGTTTTCTAACAGATTATAGTCATTTAGCGTGCACACGTTTCAGATCAGTTTGTCATATCAATAGTATTTATTAATATAGCAGTTGCACTTCATTTCAATAACTAGTTTTGTGGTACAATAATTATTATTATAAATTAATTATTTAAACTTGTGAACGTTTTAAATTGTAACTTATTGCCGTTTATGTTATTGAGGTTTATTTATTTGAAGCGATCTATTTATTAACCTTGTTTTGTAAAACAAACAGAAAAAAATGCATCTTTTGCTCTGATAACCAGTTTGCAGATGATTTACATCCATATTTAAAGAATCTATATGAAAACTGATGAGGCATATTTTGTTTGTGACTCATTTTGAAACCTTTTTAAGTGCGGATGTTTTTACGACGACCTTTTTTTTTTCTTTTTTATAGTTTTACAACAGAAAATTTCTTTTGTTCTTGTTTTTTTTTTTTTGTTATCCAGAAAACCAACTGCTGAGAGGAGAAGAAATGTATTTATTATTTATTTAAATTGAGAGAAATCCTTTGATATGGCTGTATATTTATTTTGTTATTTATGTGCGTGATGTGATGGTTGAGTCTGAGTAGTCTTAAAGAAGAAGAAAGAACGGAAATAAAAAAAAAAAACACTGATGAGAAATTAATAAAGAAACCAAGTCATGACAAACGGTTTGATTGCTTAGGTGAAGCAGCAGCTGATTGTAGGAGGAGAAAGCGCTCGCTGTCTGCCGCCGCCGCCCGCTTTCTGTGTGTTTGTCAGGTGAAAATGTAAAGAAAAGAAAAAAAAAAGAAAAAGACAGGAAAAAAATGTTACCTCTCCCAAGCGCTTTGTAGCGGCCAGCACTGGCTCACCCCAAACCTCTGTGTTGTACCGTGACTGCTCTCCTAATAGGATTTTCATCAGTGCAATGGTACACAAAGAGCTCTTCTCCAGCAGTGTTTTAGTTTGGCTCTAAAACACACACAGACTCACACAGACTCACACAGCAACATATCCAGCCCTCGAGGAAACAATAACATGGCCTACTTTGACAAACTTCTATCAGACAGACGTACACACCCTTGTAGCCTTACTCTAGATTTAGATTATTTTGTTTGTTTTTTATGCACAAAGTGCCACTAAAAGAAGAAAAAAAGATTTCTTTCCTAATTCATCTCTCCAATGTGATAATGTCTGGTCCCAGGACGACCATGGCATCCGAAGAGTGGTGATTGTTTCAGATGCCTTTGTTTCTCTGCCAAAATGGCCAGAAGTACATTATATATACATTCTGTATAAATAGATTTTAAAGATGCTCTCTTTCTCTGTCTATATATATATATAAATATATATATATATATGAATACAAACGTATCTATATTTTTCCAGTGTAACTGTGGACTTTTCCTTGTCAGAGGAGCTGTTCTGAGGAGATGTGATGGTGAATCATGAGCAGATGGTTGAATATCATAAAGACCTGCTCAACTGTGGCTTTAAACGCACCATTGAGTCGAGCTAAAACGGCGCTTTGCGAGTTTTCTCATTACGTTTTCTTTTACTTGTGTGTCTTTGATCCATAAAACATCAGCTGTGTGTTTAACGACTGAATCTCATGTACAGTTTAAAAAAAAAAAAAAGACGATGCCTCTGACTAATGTTCTGCACACGGCCTCGTGGTGCGGTTCCCCGCTTGGCGTGTTTCTGACCGTCCAGGCCCGCTCGCTGTGAGGAAACGCGGGTGGAACCTGCCTTTGAGTGGTGTGTACAGTTCAATGCCTGCGCGTAACTCGGATGTCCGTTTGTTCCTGAGGTGGTAAATGTGCTCTTAGCCAACATAGAATGAAACTCCTTTGTGCACTTTCTGAACTACCGTTGAAAATGCCAGCATTTGAACATAGATTTCTGGGAACCCAGCTTCAGTAGCTTAGATACACCAGAAAGTTGTCTTTTTCTTTTTGTACTAGGAAAACAAAGCAGAAAGAGATTGACAAGAAGCCAGTTTGGCCCTCGGGTGACGGGGCAAAACGGAGCGATGCCATAGGTCGGCCAGTCAGCTGAGGCTAGAGGCTACATCATCAGCTGGATGGAGGCCTCATGTGGAACGGGAGTAGAGCGTGGGAGTGGGAAATTGATTTGCCGAGCTTCAAAATCTCCCCTTTTGTTTCAAGAGGAGGCGTTTGTTGCATAAACATGTACGTCACTCAAAAGAATGTCAAAGCTTTTTGTGACTTTTACCCCTCGCCCGGCCCTCTGCCGCCCCACGAAACCCCCTTTTGTTGTTCTCGTCCCTTGTAACCTCTCCTCAGGAAAACGCGGTGCGTGAAAACTTGTGTGTTCTTCTTGAAATGCTGGAGAACACCACCCGAGGGTGTTCAGACTGTGAATATTCTCCTGACCCATTTGCTATGGCATGACCCCTTTTAAAATGCTTGATGAAATTGTCTGCTGAGGTATGTAAATACATAACACTGAGGCCATGAAAGCAGAGCTAAGAAAGCGAGCGCTGCCCACAGCGCTGAGCCCACGCACTGTATGTTTTCTGATTTACATAAAGTACAGAGGGAAGGAGGGAGTTTTAGTATTCCAAACAGTGGAGGATCACACACTGGACTGGTGTACCCGCCAAGGTGAGACTTTCAGGGACGCCAGTCCACACCGAAATCCAAATATGAGTTGAGAAGCAGTGGGGAGGTAAGGGCGGCGCTATAAAACTTAGCGGCACTTTTTCATCAAACTGACCAAAACCAAAACAGCCCCACCTCTGCCCACCTCCCTGTTGTGTGGTCTTCTTATCATGTGTGCCTTTCTCAATCCGCTCATGTTGACACACGGCCTGTTTATGCCGGCTTCAAGTCCTGTTTGCCCCGGATCTGCATGTTTTACTTTCAGATGTCCTTCGCTTGCAGACAGGGGGGCGCTCTGTTGCAGAGGTAATACAAAACCAGAAGCTGTTGTCGGGCTAAAGAAACTGTGATCTTAGTCTGTCCATTCAGGTATCCGAACTGGAATCTGAAGATCATCGTCTTTTATCCCCATAAATGCATCAGTGTGCAGGGCATTATTTTGAAATAAGTGAAAGTCTCTGTACATATTTGTATTTAGAAGAAACAGTGTTGTTGTTGTTGTATTGACAAAAAAATTGGAAAATTGTTTAAAAAAAAAAACAACAAAAAAACGTTTGTGACAAAGAAAAAAAAAGTCCACAGCCAAGGGTTGTCCTGCTATCACATTTTTACAGAGATGAGCTATTTTTACTGGTGATTTTTTTAGGCACTAATATTGAAATACTTATGAAACCTTCCAGCATTACAAGCACTTCCACGTGGATAGACTGTATGGTCATTTTTGTTACTTTTGTAGATGGAGTTGTTCCTTTTGTAAAGTGGGACAGGCCTTGGCTGTGTGTCCTCGGGGTCTCCTCTTTTTGTTCATCTTTTTTTTTTTTTTGTGGAAGGGGTGGGAGGGGTTGGGTGTACACTGCTGTAGATGGACCGAGTTTGTGACTGTATGTTTGTGTACTTGTGTACATGTTCCCCTGTTCCTGTTTCAGTGTTACAATGCAGAAAGTGATGTCAGTTATTGTGAGGGTATGAATCACTTTAAATGTTCTCTATGAAAATATGAATAAAGACTCATAGACAAGCAGATCTGTTGTTGTTGTATGTGTGTGCGTGTGTTTGTACTCGTTTGTCTATCTTCATGAGCACTGATATCCTCAACCCCTTCTCTAAATGAGGACACATCTGGATCATGGGGACACTGGAGGTTCTTCATGATTTAAACCCCTGTTTGAGGATAAGTATGTTTTAGTATCAGGTTAAAATTGCTTATAGGCAATACATAAATATATATATATAATCGTAACCATTTTCTGTCACAATCAACTTTTATCTGAGCTCATACAGTGTGCACAGCAGAGCGCACTCTCTTATAGGATTTTATTAAGTGTTGTTTATTTAAACTGCTTTCAGATCAGCTGAAATGATTACTACTATTCAAACTCTTTGGGAGCGCCTTTTGAAATATAACTCATACTTCATAGTAGTAGGTTTAGGAGCTGTCATCTGGACTTAGTTTTCATGGCCTTTGTCAATCCCATTGACAAAGCCTCTTGGATAAGAGGTGAAACGTCTTCTAATTTGAAAACTAAGTCCAGATGACAGCCCCTAAACTTACTACTATGATGGAACCAACCTGGATAAATGAGAGTCTTCATAGACATAACTTATACTTGTTCAAATATCTTGGGGTCTTGTTCACACCTGAGGGAAGATCGGAGTGTGAGATCGACAGGCCGATTAGCGCAGCCTTTATGCTGACCTTGGTTGAGGTGGCTTGGGCATTTCGTTCGGATGCCTCCTGGACGCCTCCCTGAGGAGATGTTTCAAGCATGTCCCATTGGGGATAGACCCAAGGTAAGACCCAGGACCCACTGGAGAAATCATGTCTCTTAGCTGGCCTGACAAATGTCTCTGAGTCCCCCCAGGGTAGCTGGAGGAAGTGGCCAAGGAGAGGGAAGTCTGGGCATCTTTGTTCAGACTGCTGCCCCTGTGACCCGGTCCCAGATGAGCGGAAGAAGATGGATGGATGGAACAGTGCTAGCGATATTTTGGTGGATAAACACAGAGTAGCAAATATGCACTCATTTAACTCCTTAACTGAATTTATTACCCATTATAGTGTGTTTTTTTGTCTGTTTTTTGCTTTTTCTAACAGCAGAATGTGTTGGGTGTCCTGATTGGCTGTTGACCTAGCCAATCAAACTCTTCTGTGAGATGTCTCCTGTTCAAATTACAGTCAGTTTGCCCATCTATTGAAATGATCTATGGTGATCAGATATTTGTTTTCATTCTATAAAACTGGACTTTTTTTCAACAAAGGTTTAAACAGGAGAGAAAAGTTTAAAATGATCATGTCTGTCTGTCAATCAAGTGTGTAGTGAGGAGTTTTACAGCCTTAAACATCTAGAATTGTAAAAAAAAAAAAAAAAAAAAAAGAAACGTTTACAGATTTCACATATCGCAGGTTATTTATACAACTCTTTTGATAAACGTGGGACCACTCTATTGAAAAAAAGACCTATGTTTTTGCTTTCAAGTAGATGCTAAAGGAAGTTTTGTTTGAAGCAGAAGAAGTTTGATGGGTATTTGTATCAATCGGGATTAAAGGGTTGAAAACTTGATAATTCTCCATGCAGAGGTTCTGATAGTGAATAAAACCTTTCATTAGAAACTTTTAACAAAAATTTTGCTTTTGCATTTGTCAATTTTCCTTAAAAAAATGAACACAATATTTATGTAAAAACTACTTTTGATCTTCTGAATACTGCTCCTCCTTTACCTTAATGGTGCTATCATCACAACCCTGGGCCCCACTTGCTGCACCCTCACATCCTGTAGAATTGTCACCATCTATCCTATCATCAACTTCATCAATGGGCTTGGAAAGCCTGGTAAAATCAGAAGTTAAAATGGTGCCGCCCACTCCAACTTAGGACATATTACAGCCTTCGCCATCACTAAATTCTTCTGCCGTGCAATCCTTGCCCTCTCTGCCCCTCAGGAAGTTCACCTGTCCTGGGCCATTTACCCAAATGCCACCAGCTACACCCAACATCTAGCCCACAAAGCACCCCTCTCAGAACTGCTTAACATCTGATCTTCATGTAAAAAAAATCATTAATCATGATCTGGATTTTATGTCGGACGTCTGACAGACGTCTGAACCAACATGCAGTAATAATTTAAAGAGCCAATTATAATTTCAAGAAATGTGATGCCTGGGTTCATCGATTTCTTCAAAAGTCTGAAGTGACCCTGATTTCAGCTAAGTTCTGACCTGCAGACAACTTCACCTCAACTTTCAGCGCCGCTGATAACAGCCAGAGAAGGAAAAGGACCTTAATCCAATGTCTGCAGACATAACAGCAAAGAGAACTATAAACTGTTTAAACCAGAAGAACAGCTGTTAATCAGCAGAAGAAGGAATACCAATCTTGGTTATTTGACAGAATATGGACCCTTTTTATTTTATTTATCAGCATTACCTTATAATTAAAAAAAAAAAAAGTTTAATCATTTATTGATGATGATTACATTCATTGATTTTTAATGATATTACTTCACATGCTCCAAAAAATGGATTCAAGATTTTTCCTAATGAATCAGAAACCATTTCAAATCAAATCAAATATAAATGTTTTTAATAGACACATAAAGAATTTTTAATCCACTTCAACTCAATGTTCCAGACCAAAGGCATCCTTCTCAACTCAGCGTTTCACAGCTTCAGGTCTTTTATCTTCACTCTTCTTCTTTTTTTAAAGGATTTTAGTTACAATTAATGATTTTACTTTTTTGTAACTGTGATTTTGCTGTTCTGATTGTAGTTTTTCTCTGTCTTTTTTTCTGTACCTCAAGCTGAAAAGTGCCATCCACGACCAATTATCAGATCTATGTTTTCTAAGCCAAACTGTATTGTGGTTTCCTCACAAAAGGCAGTCCTTACTGAACTGTTACTGAGTATTAGGTCTAAATTCTCCCTTGCATGTGTCAGTGTTTCCTATAACGATACATAACTGAGCGCATGTGCCACCTCATCCAATTGGAGGCGACGTGCATTCTCTTTGATAGGTTACCGTTTATTAGTAAGTGTAAAGAATGGAGCTTGTAGGCCCTTAAAAAGAGCATTAACTTTAATAAATATGTTACCACTATGGTTTGGCTTGCAGATCACATTTTGAGCTTCTACCAAGCAATATTGGGGTATTTTCTAAAGCAGTGGTCCCCAACCTTTTTCATGTCACGGCCCGGTATGACGTCACACAAACTTTCGCGGACCGGTCTTTCAAATATAGGCAGATGATTATTGTAGCAATACTAGGATGATGGAGGATCAAATACGTGACAAGACGAACCCTGTGCTTTTATTTTGACACGCTTAACAGTTGACATGGCACAGGTGTCATCATCCTGCCCCCTTCCCTCACTCATGGTGCAAAAAAGAAGTACTTTTCATTAATGTAGCTTTCTTTTTTTTTGGAAGTGGAAGGCTCCTCTTTTGTCTCCTGGCTGGGCCTTTTCCCCTCGGCAGAGAAACTTTCCAAAGATGTTTTGTTTTTTACTCATTTTGCTAGTTCCTGGGTTTTAATTTAGCAGTAAATTATTACGTGACCGAGAAGAGCGCCTTGAAATGCGTCAAAAATGACATAGATATTTAAATACTATTACTAAATGTTTGTTTATTAGTTACATGTTTATTTGTACATTGTTGTTTATATACTGATGATTAAAAACTACACAGTGAGATTACACAAAGATACTTTTGTATTAACATATGAGGCGTTTTATTACTAAGACAAAAACCAGCGACTATCGTATGTCAGGCTCTGTTAGCATGGCATGACAAAGGCGCTGCTGGCTCCGTACGAAGCGCATGCCACGGGAAAAAAACCCAGCTTTCTTAATGAGCTCGTATTATCGGGCGAGAACCACAAAGCTGGTAGCAGGAGGACACGCGGGGCGGCTTCAATAAACACTCCGGTTGTCTAGAGTGGTTTTCTGCCGGGGACTTGACGCACTGCGGTCAGAAAGCCACTTCCTGATGACAGACAGAATTTGGCTCAGTGTATTTAAACATGCATGTGCAGTGACGTATCTATTAGAAGATGTCCATTGGCCGTTCTGCATGTCAATCAAGTCCTGTACTTCTCGGTGAGGATTTTGATTGGCTGGTGGATTGTTTAGAAGTACTTTTTTTTTTTCATTTATCTATGCCACCTGCGATCTACCGTCATGTTTTTGAAGATCTACCGGTCGATCGTGATTGACGTAATGAGCACCCCTGACATAGACTGATGTAACAGAGAATTGGGAAATTTTTCAAAATGAAACATCTTTCAGATTCCGAAATAAATAAAACGGAAGTAATGCAAGTTATTTATGAATTCTGTGCGGCCCGGTACCAAATGACCCACAGACCGGTACCGGTCCGCAGCCCGGGGGTTGGGGACCACTGTTCTAAAGGATGTCTCATTCACGCCCTGGCACATTTAGTGTCACCCCACATCTGTCTGCTTAACTGTGCTGAACCTACTTTGACGTCAGGCATATTCATGTGTGTGATTGTGTCCCTGATTGCTGTTAAATAAAACAAAATATCCAGTAAACAACAAACATTGATCTGTTGCTTCACTATTTTTCTTAACAGAAACTGTATGCTTGTTTAAACTGATAACACAGTTTAACTTTTTCTGAATGTATTTGCTTCATAATAAAACCTGGGGAAAAGCTGACAATGATTTTATATTGTCCTGATCCAGTCAGCTGGTTCTTTCAAACAAAAGATCTCAATATGAATATTAAAAATATATTGATATTTTTTTTTTACAGTTTTTTTCATCTCTTATTTTAAAATGCTATTATTTTTCATTTTGCATAAACTGTGTCTAAACAGCAGAAGTCCCTTCATTTTCCTAGTAGACTCGCATACAGCTTCAATGCAGAGCCACACTGGCATCTGGTGGACATTTGAGTAAACCTGTCATTTCACTAAAAGATATTTATAAAAGCAAACATTTGCTTTCTCTTATAATCAAAGGTTTTCAGATAATTATGGTAAACACATTTTCTTTTTTGTCGCTCTGTTTTTTGTATTTTCTTCATTTAGTACATTTGTCATACAGTGGGATGAGCACAAAAACCTGATCACTATTCAAGTATAAATCTGTGCTGAAAAAGCAAAAAGATCATTTGAAAATTTACAAAGCCATTTTTCTACTCGTTTTGGGGGGGGGGGGCTGCCTTAGTGTTTTAACATACTATACTTTTTAAGGTTGTAACACCGTACAAAAATATAAAACAATAAATCTACTTACTTTGAAATTTTATTACCTATGCTTTTGCTTAAACATGTAAATAACAAAAGAACAGTTGAGTAAACAAAATTAAGTAACTCATAACTTCATAAACTCTGAGTTTCATCTTTGAATTTTTTGATTTTTCTACACATATCGGGTTATCCCTCCAAGATGTGTGCAAAACATTTTTCCATGTAAGTAACTTTTGGAGGCTGTAAAAGAATAAGATAATCTATGTTTTTACTTACCTTTATTTTCAGTTTAAAGGTCTGTATTGAAGGACTAAGGGTCAGAATTTTCTTATTTCTGCTATAGCTGAACATTTCTTAAACAGTTCTTAGTTCAATAGCAGTTCTTAAAGTTAATTAAAGTAAATGTTTATGTGATACTTTGACCCATTTTGCAGTTATATTTTAATTCTTTGGACAAATAAAACTTTTCTCTCTGATGCATAAAAAAAGAGGAAACTTTTTTTTTAAGTTTTAAACTCCACAGAGCGGTTTAAAGAAAAGCTTGATTAGCTGAACCGTGTGGGAAAAAAACTCAATTAAACAGCTCGGATAATTAAAAAAAAGTCCTACTCTGCTCTTAAATGTTTATTTTGTGACATTCTCATTTCTCGGTAAATTCTAACCTCGTTATGGGTTTGTTCCGCCCTCTGAGCAGAAAGTAGGCCAACCGGCGCGTGACCGGCGGCGGCATTGTGCGTGCCGTGCGTCTGACGTCATCGCGTCAGATGGCCGAATGTTTACATCCAGGTGTGCATGTGTAGTCTGGATCCTCCAAACAACAAAGAGCGGGACGCGCGTGGAGCTGCGCAGACGGACGGCAGCCCTCGGCTCGGACAGCAGGTACCCAGGCAGCTGCCTCAGGCCGAGCAGGGAGGCGCTAGGGGCGGCCTGCGGGGCGAACACCCGCCGCCCGCTGCGCTCCGGCCGCCTCCATGGTCGTGCTTGGAGTCCTTCATCGACTGCCTCCGCCTGGCAGCTGCTTGACACAAACCGCATCTGCGGGGTTGATTTTTTTTTTATTATAATCTGAAAGTGCGCGAGAAACACCGTGCGCGTTTAGTGCAGCAGCGTCAGGTGGTAGTTGTGCACCGAAGCCCGGATCGGCCTCGCTAGCTGCAGCCTGTGGATTTAAAGCCGCTGTGCTTCATGCTGTCTATGGACGGAACTGTGCTGCAGCGCCCTCGTGTGGCCAAACTCATTCATTCATGCGGCTTCAGGCGGATTTCTCTTTTTAATTTATATATTTCTATAGAATTTACCTTATTTCTAACGGCTTGTGTTCAATAAAATTGCATATTGAGGCATCATGTTTTGGTGAGTGGGGAGAGACCAACAAATACTTTCTTTATAAGTATCTAAAAGTATAAGTATCTAAAAAAAAAAGTCGTAAAGAAAAAATGGAATAGTCTGAATTTTTTTATATAAACCCGTTGGTCAGACAAAAAACTAGGTGAAAGACTAGACTAGATGAAAACAAAAAGAAGCTTTTTGAGCACAAGAGCGACTTAAACTCCATGAAAACTTCTAAAATCTGTTTTTTTCAAGCTGACCTTTTTCAGCGTCAAAATCTGAAAAAAACAGCAATTTTTCAACCTGGTCAGAATAATTATTCTCGCTCTACTTTTTTTAATGCATCTTTGCTGATGCTCATTTTTTAAATTAATTTTCTGTAGTGCAAGTTATTCAAGTTATGAATTGACCAATTGATGCCTCATAAAAGTATCTGGTCACACGTGCAATGTTCAAAACATTTGATTGACAGATTTTGTTAAATGGTAGGGGTGTGGCCTTCCAACAAACTCCCTCCTGATTGGTCAGATTGTTTGGCATAGAAACATCTACTGACTCGGACCAATCACTGTTTACCGACGGCTTCCGTCTCCAACATCCAACATCAGTATTGTGAAAAAATGGCGTCTGAATTGACTTCCTTTGGTTGGAGCCAGAAGTAAATCCTTTTCTAGAAGTGACGTCACGCTCACTCACTCACTCCAGCTCTTAGCTACAGTCGATTTTTGTTGACATAAAAAGGTCATTTTGCACCTCTAACCTTCAAACGATGTTCAAATGTTCTTGTTTGGCTTCAGTCAGGATGGGTGGAGCCGTGAGTGCCGGCGAGGACAATGACGACCTGATCGACAACCTGAAGGACGCATACTACATCCGCTCAGACCTGGTGGAGCGAGCCTTTCGAGCCATCGACCGCGCCGACTATTACCTGGACGAGTACAGAGACAACGCCTATAAGGTGAGACCCCAGAAGAGCCAGGGGAGCGACCGGCCCACAGATGTCAACACATAAGCAAGTCCCTCTGTCGCTGAGTGCAGGACTTGGCGTGGCGGCATGGAAACATCCACCTGTCGGCTCCGTGCATCTACTCTGAGGTGATGGAGGCTCTGGACCTGCAGCCCGGCCTTTCCTTCCTCAACCTCGGCAGTGGGACCGGCTACCTCAGCACCATGGTGGGACTCATCCTGGGTATGCAGCAGAGCTTTTCCACTCCTGGTGGTTTTCCTTCCCTCAACCGTCATGTCTTAGTGTGGTATAAACTTGGAATGTTTGGCTGTTTTAGTTGGAAACGTTTTGAGTTTTTTTGAGCTAAAGGTCGACATCCGTTCATGTTTTCACTACATGGAAAAAAGAAGTTCACGCAAAGTTAAAAAAAAAACTAAATCTCACATTTAACTTCATGTTTTTTGGTCACAACTACAAAAAGCTTTTTGCAGACATTTACTTATCAGAATTCGATTCCTCCTTGAGTTCAAGGTCAGAACGCTGCGTCGCTCCATTATTTCCTTTTTTTCTACTTTAGATCATTATTTCATTGCAAACTTTTTCTCTGCTTTTTGATCTTTACATCCACAGAGTTTTACTTTTGTGGACAAAGTTGCTCATTTTTTGCAAAGTGCAACAAAGCAGCTCTGCATCCTGACACTTCCACCACCGTGCTTTACAGTTGTTTTAAGGCCTGGCTGCCCAACAGTTACAGTGGCCCCTCATTTATTGTGGCAGTTATGTTTTTAAAAAAATGAATCTGCAAAGTATTCACCCTCGTTTTTTACTGCTATTCTAGATGTTGTAAGGCTCCCCGCTACAGACTTTATCCACCTTTCTCAGACAGACATGAACATTTTCTCTCATGTTTAGACTCTCAAAATTCAGACCTTCATAGAAAATTGAGTCCAGTTTCATAGAATGAAGGATTTGACCACTATTGATGCAGATTTGGTAAATTTAGCACATTCTGTTTAGGAGAGACGGCATGGCAAGATCTACAGCCAATCAGGATACAGTACACAATAAAAAGAAAAAGAAAAAAAATCCATCCATAATTGTACCAAAAAATCAGCGAAACAGTGGGCTGATGGATCCTCAGTGTTTTTTTTGTTAGGATGTTGATTATTTCACTTTAAGGATTCCAGGTTCTAATAGAGCAGCCTCACCTGATCCAGGTAATCCTCAGAAGTAATGCGACTAAAGCCAGAAAACAAACAGTCTGACCAGATGTGACTAGAAAGAACAAGACTCCCCTAAGAGATTATTATTATAATTTTTTTCTTTCTCTTTTAAACTTTTTCTTTTGTTTTTGTGGTATTACGTTTAATCTTCTTCCTTGCTTGATGCTGGTGAGGATTCTCATCCAGGTGTTGAAGTGGAGTCACGGCATCTGGACTTTGTCTTCTGATCATTGTTTTTTTTACAAAAACAAAACTGTGAGGTCTTAAAAAGATGACTTTGACAGCGGACTGCATCATGATACTGCCACCGCTGTGTTTTAACGCATGCCCCAACTATGCATTCATTTCTGTTCTCCTTATCTGTAAGACAAGTTCAAAAATGTCTATTTGTTAGCGCTTAAAGTGAAGACATCCAGCTGCATTTCATTTCCTGAACTCCTGAACTTCTGGAAAAGCTTGGTGGTTTGAAACTCAACGTTTCCTGCTAATCTGAATGATGCCGTCCGTGCAGGAGAGGCTCGTTTCAGGTTCTGCTCTGATACCTGCAGGTCCGTTTGGAGTGAACCACGGGATTGAGCTGCACGCCGACGTCATTGAGTACGCCTACCAGAAGTTGGACTCTTTCATCAAAACCAACGACAGTTTCGACAAGTACGTCTTCAGGCTTGTATTCGAGGTTCTACCTTCAGGTCGGCGTTCTCAGCCACCGCTGTTGTTCCGTCCATTTTTTAGGTTTGAGTTCTGTGAGCCGTCCTTCGTGGAGGGGAACTGCCTGGAGATTCCTCCAGAGAGCCGTCAGTATGACCGGGTGTACTGTGGGGCAGGGGTGCAGAAGGAGCACGAGGACTACATGAAGAGCCTGCTCAAGGTGGGGGGCATCCTGGTGATGCCTCTGGAGGAAAAGGTTGGTTCCGAAGCTGGAAAAAGGTCAAATAAATCTGTGGATTTTCTTCCATCTGAATGCAAAGTTCCTTCTGCTGCTTCGTGTCATTGTAAGTCCGATTTTTGGTGTTTCCTGCAGCTGACAAAGATCACGCGCACCGGAGCAAACAGCTGGGAGACTAAGAAGATCATCTCCGTGTCCTTCGCCCCTCTGTCTCTGCCTAAACACAACACCAACGGCAGACCCAAGACCCCTCCTCTTCGTGAGTCCCCTCCTCAACATCCTTTCATCTTCACTCTTCCTCTGCCTCCTCCTCTGATGCGGTGATGGACGCAGACCTAAATTTGATCAACAGTATTGCAGTCACCAAAATAAGCCTAAGAAGTTTCAAAGATGAACTCTTCGTGACGTTCGGAGGGGTCTCAGAAATTCACGTGTCAGAATGATCCAAACTGTCCTTAAAGCCCATCGTGTAGAACTTGGTCCGTGTTTTTTACGCTGTAGTTCATTGTCATTCCACTAGGGGCAGCAGAAGGGCTTTTCCTGCTTGTGGCTGCTTCCAATAAATCTTAAAAACACTTTTGCTGGGAAAAGTTGAGCTCATTTTTTAAAGTTATGACGAGAATAACTCGTCTTAATCATTATTTCAGTTGTTTAGATGACTACTCGCTGTATTGAAAGTATGTGTTGACGATTAATTCTTTTATAATAGTCTCAGTTCTGCTGAGCGGGCCGGTCCATTTTAGAAAAGGTCCAGGCAATTCAGGTGAGCGTTTCCACTCAAAGTAGGAGCGTCACGGCGCATGTGGGGATGAAGCTAACAACAACAAAAACTATGGGGATCATCCAGCAGGCCATTTTCTCCGTTTCGCTTTTGGTACTTTGTAAAACAAAACATTTGATGCTTTTTGGAAAGAGATTGTGGGTGGGGAAAGAGGAATGCATTCTTTTGTCGTAATGACCTTCAGCCAATCAGTGGCTTTCAACAGTAGCTCCGCCCTAATCGGCCCATTCCATTTTTCTGTGGACTTAAAACCAAAAGGTGCCCAAAAATGGTCCAGTTTAATGAGTCCATTTTATAATACAAAGGCTTTAAATATCAGTGGATCGTACCACTCAGTGGAATGTTTTTGAATCTTAAAGCAACAAATCAACCAACCTAATTGATACTAACTATAACTTATTAAAAATAATATTGCAAATGTTTTTTGCAAATTTTTTCAGAGGATTTTAAAAACATCCTAATTCAAAAGAAGGGTCTTTTTCTGTCAATTCTGTGATGTATTGGGCTTTAACGTTCATCTTTAGTCGACAGGACTGCTGTAACAGTGGTTTTACAGGACTACCTAAAGAAACTGCAGCTTATTCAGAACTCTGCTGCTCGGGTTCTAACAAGAACTAAAAGAAAAGCGGACCACATCAGTCCAGTTCTGAGGTCTTTCCACTGTCTGCCAGAGAACGAGCTTTAAAGTTGTGTTGCTGCTTTGTAAAGCTTTGAATGGGTTAGTACCAACGGTTGACCTCTTGACCTGGTCTGTGTCAGCCGGACCTCTCCGCTCATCTGGATCGGGTTTCTTTTGTCAGTTCCTAGAGTCCAAACCAAACATGGAGAAGCTGCGTTCAGCTTCTATGCTCCACAGATCTGGAACAGACTTCCAGAAAGCCTTAGATCAGCTGAAACAGTTTATTTAGACCCACTCTGGTGAGAATCCTGTTTCTAACATGTTCCTGTGGCATTTTTTCCATGATGGAGGACATATAGATCAAATTAGGATTAAGATCTCTTCATTCAAATCGTGGTGAATCTGGAGCAGATGGAGCGTTTTTTTCCTCGTCTGACCTCACAGCTGGCTCTAACTGTACAGCTGGATAGCTCCTATACTGCTCGCCATTTTTGTTGCACTGGTAATCTTAGGTGGTGATGGGGGGGGGGGGCTCTAAGCTAGCTTGAGAGACTATAAACAGAGAGCTCTCGGTTATGAGTGATTGGCTGTATCTTAGTGATCACTCCTTTCATATTTCTTTTGAATGTTTTCTGTAAAGAACTGTTTCATACAGAGAACCTGGCCTTGCCTCCTCTTATTTGCCCGTTTTTGTCTTTGCAGCGAAGTACGAGGTCCGGACGCTACAGGAGCTGTCTCGAATCTGCATCCGCCACACCCTCAGAGTGACCACAGGCGAGTGGGACAGCCAGCCGCGAGGCCGAGGCTCCTCCTTCAGCGTGGGCAGGGGTCTGGCCGTGGCGGGCCTCCACAAGTACGGGCCTCGCTTTAAACGCCGGCGCGTCCACCGGCGCCACTGCAACGCCCTCGTCCTTGCTACGCGGCAGGTGGTGGCCAGCAGCGGAATCGGACCCGCGCCCCTGGACAGCAACAACAACCAGGAGGGGCGGGTTGAGGACGAGGAGGTGGGGGTGGAGAGGGAGGCCAGGCGGCTGACGAGAGGGAGCAGGAGGGTTGGGAGGAGGGCGGCGGGGGAGCTGATGGAAGAGGAGGAGACGGTGGAGGAGGAGGAGGAAGAGGAGGAGCAGCAGGAAGAGGAGGAGGAGAGGGAAACGGGCGAGCTGCTGCGACCTCAGCCGGCGGTGAACGTGCTGAGGGAGCGCATCCTGAGTCTGCCGCTTCCCGAGCCGCTCAAGATGTTCCTGCTCTTCTACAGGGAGAAGTGAGCGCCACCGCCGTCAAAGCCCCGCCCTCACCTGAACCAGACAGCTCCCAGAAGCCCACCTCATCGTCTAACGTCTCCGCCATCCTCGTTCTGCTGTGAAGGGTCTCCAGGGGGTGGGTGGGGTTCTCTTAGCTTTCACATCTTTGCCTAGCTTGGCTTGGGAGAAGATTCAAACGTCATCATGAAAGCACCACCTGACGGATGCTCTCCAACTGACGGGGAAGACATTCCCAACAGGTCAGGGCCTCAAGGTGTGGCTGCTTGTTCCTCCTCCAGGAGGTGGAGCTGTCTGTAAGGAGCAGCCATGTCTGAAGGTTTGAGGTGGAGATGATCGTTTCCACCGGTTTTCAGCCTAAAGGCCGAGTCTTGGGTCCCAGAAAAACATCAATCTTTGTTTTTTCCTCATTGTTGAGGTTCCTTCAGAAACTCTGAGCTGCTCTGTTCTGGATCAACCCAGGAACAGGAAACGGGTTTGAGATCATCCAGAATGACCCTTTAAATGATTGAAAGTTCTGGACCTTTTTAGCTGTTTTTTTATGCATACATCTCATTGAGTAGATTCTGTAATAGTGAGTTAATCAACATAGAAAAATCTTTTTTTTTTTTTAATCTGAGTGCAGGGTTTTATTTTTCTAGTGATGTCCATCTGCAGCACCGATTCCTGAATCATGAAGAACATTTGATCGCATTTTCCCTGCATAGGATTCCAGTTTGGGCATTATTTTGTTGCTCCTTTCCTTGAAAACCTCCTTTTGTGCCAAACCCAGGCTGCATGAACTCAAGGACGTGGATTTAAACTAGTACTTGTTTCTGTTTCGTTTCAATCATGCAGATTAGCATATGCGCTTTATTGGCGATATTGTGGGAGTGGTCACAATGTTTGAAAATCAGATAATTGTCATTTTATTTTAGTTTTTTTTTTTCAGCTCTTATTTTTAAATACCGGAGCATCATCTGCTTCCGTTTGAATAATTTCCTCGCTGGCGTCGTCATTCCTCAGTCCTTTAGGAGCCGTTCCTGTGTGGCGTTGTGCGTCTGTGCTGTTGAGTGTATCGTCGTTGTGTATCTTTTTTTTTTTAATTCGACTCTTGAAAAAGAATGGCTTGCAGATTTTAAAGATATGAGTTGTATTACTGATTGCTGAAAATAAACATCTGCAAGGTAAGAAACTATGATTTCCTTAGTTATCATGATGATGTAATTAGAAAAAAAAAGACTCAAACTCAATGAATTAAGATACGTTTATGAAAACCCTGCTTTTTATTTGTACAAGGCTGATAAATGCATATTTCAATCTTCAACATCTACTTTAACGGTTTCCTTGGCAACGTTTTCTGACATGTCAAATATGTAAATTGATGAAAGTGGTAGCATAAAATTCAATTTTTACCTTGAAACAGGCTGTAATCATAAAATCTGGGTCATTCTGGTGCGTTGACACCAGTAAAAAGCAAAGAAATGTTGGTCTAGTTCAACTAAAACATTAAAAAGGACAGGGAGGTTGTTTGCCTGGCTTAGCTCGGGTTGGCCTGGAATGGCTTAGGTGGTAAAATGGTGCCTAAAGTTGAACCAAACATTGCAGTTCCATTAAAATCCTCTGAGGTTGGCTCCAGCTTTACAGTGTAATGCTTTATTTAACCCTTGTGCTATCTTAGATGACCCCACCCTTACTTTGACGTGTTCTCCCTACCATGACAAAGGTAGAAAAAATTTATGTAACCCATTGAACCAGTGAAGATCACAAATCATTGAAAAAAAAAAAAGGTTCAGCGCACTCTCTAGTGGGTCTAGATGACCCAACTCCCAACAGTAAAGTGCCTAGGATAGCACAAGGGTTAAGACATAAATTCAACATTTGAATTTAAAAAAAAAAAAACAGCATTATACATTAGTATATAAAATTGGTCAACACTGTAATGATGTCTGTGTTCACCGGATTTCTAAAAAAAAAAAAAAAAAAAGTTAAATCGTGTAAAATCAAGTAGTTTTTTTAAGGGAAGAAACTTCAGGGTAAAAAGCCAAACTAAATACAAACTAACACACATCCTGCAGATTTGATGCAAAAATAACAAAATTTCAACCTTAAATTACACAGCTCCAAAAATAAAACTATGCTGAAGAAAAACAAATATAAAATTTTATTTACAACTCTTTATAAAGACAACTGTATTAAGTTAAATTCCTTTAAACCGTTTAAAAGTGGCAGACGAACAGAGATTAAGTGAAACATTTGAAAAGAAAAGGTGCGTGGGGGGGCTGTCAGTGGGTCCTCACTTGGGCACCAGGCCGCGGGGTTGTGGGTACAGAGGGTTTCCTGGGCTGGAGGAGCTTAACGGCGACGGAGTGCCTGACTTCCTCACATTTACATTCCTCACATTTTCACACATGTACAAAATATATAGACAGGTGCATCCAAAACCAACCAAAAAGCAAATGTTTTTAACTTATGATGTTAATAGGTTTTCACTTGCTATTTAGAAATCGTTCCAACTGGCTCCAGTTGAGTTCAGTCCAATGATATTTGGCTCTATTAGCTAGCCATCCAAAAGAAACTTCCGGTTTGCGTTTTTTTTTTAATTTTTTTTTATTTTTTTTATTTTTTTACGATTTATGACATGTTTTAGTCCCCTCGGTGTTCAAAGTACCTAGAGAAAAAGGCATGATTTAGAAATAAAAAAAAAAGAGAAAAAAATATACATATATATTTTTAGCGTTCTTTTCACTTTAACTGAACCAGGTGTACCTCATCACGTGCACGTCCTCCCCGTTCTCGGCCGGCTGCGTAACAGAGAGCAGAGTCAGACGGCAGGCGTGGAGCCGCGGTGGCGGGCGGAGACGGCGGTCTTACCCTGACTTTGGCTTCTTGAGGCTGCTGTGATCCGAGGCGTCCACCTGGATCTCTTCCTCATCTCGGAGAGCTTCTTCAAGAGCCGCCGCCGTTTTTGGACTGATCACTGGCTCCAGGTAATCTTTAGTTCTTCTTGTGGGCATGTCCAACCCCAACACGAGCACGTTCTCCGCCTGTTTCCACACATTTATGAAGAATTTGCATCTCTGATAATCTTTGATCCTTTAACAGATTCCACTTCATCCTCAGTCTCATGTGTTTCTCTCTGTTACTCATGGAGCACTTTCAGCTCTCAAACTGAACGGCTGTTGCCGTGGCGACTTCAAAGCAGCAGCTTTGCGTCTCATTCACAACCGCTTTACCTAAAAACCAGAACTCTTTTGGTGAAACCCGAGCTGATCTGTTCTTTCAGACAAACAAAATAGATTTTTCTCACGCTGATAATGTCAATGTAGAGGATTTTATTTCCTAAATCAAACAGGAAGCTTTAGAACAAGAAATGCTGTTGAGGATCTACGGTTCATCAGATGTTCTTCCTCAAGCTAGGGAATGTAACAGGCTAAACGCAGGTTCAGTGGAAGCGACTATTGCCCATGCTGTTCACCCCATCGACTGTAAGTATATGAGAGCTGGACCGACCAACCCCTCCCCCGTCCTGTTCCAATATAAAGGAAGTACCGGCTGGCTCCAAGACGCCAAAACCCCACAGACGTCTATAGAGAAATAAACAGCTGTTACTCTCATTCTATTGGTCAGAAGAACCATTCTTTCCCTGATTCCTTTTATTAGCATGTTCTTGATTATCCTCTTTTTTTGTCATGAAGAAGTTGTAAACTGGCCAATCAGATAGCAGAACTACCTGTGTCGTGGAAAAATGGTGACTGAACTGACTTCATTTCGTTGGAGCTGAATGTAAACCATTTTCTATAGGTGACGGTCACATTCCCTCAGTCCAGTTCTCTTATACAGTCGATGGACCACACTGGACAAGCAGTTTGGAGTTTACTAGCACACGTCTGCCTTCTACAGCTGGAAGAGACTTGGTGGGAAATGTCAAGGCGGTGCAAATCTGGTGAATCTAGCACATTTGTCCACATTTACATAGACTTTTCATTGGAAAAGCCGCTGTGAAGGTAGCTGGATACTTGCACCATTGTCCTGCGTACATGCAGAAGGAGCTCCACTGGAGGAGAGGAGGACCTACCTTGTATCTGGGGTTGTGTGACATTAGCATGCCCACACGGGCGTCCCGACTGATGGGTCTTGTGTATCGCACAGCTGACAGAGGCCTGGTCATCATCTGGTGGTTTCTGAGGAACAAAGAGGAGGACATGGATACACGCCGGCTCCAGGTGATCCCGTAGAAAAGCACAAAGCAGACATGATCCACTAACGGGTTTGACGTTGGAAACTATCCTGGTTCCAAAAGAACTCGCTACGACAGGAGACAAACCTCATGATGGCACAAAACATTCTCCAAACTCACTCCTCTATGTGGGTGATAGGCTTTATTTTCCAGCACTCCTCCTCTTCATCATAGTACAATCTGGTGGATATTTTAACCCTCTCCTCTTGCGGAATGAAGTTTTCTATGATCAGTTGCCTGAAGGAAAAACAGTTCAGAGGAGATGCATGGAGTCAAATCGGCTTAAAGTGAATGAAAGGCCACATTGTGAATTTGAAAAGCAAACAAAAAAGAAATTTTCCATCATCAGAGCTACCCTGGCGCACAGTTCTGAGCTAGAGATGAAGACATCCATGCATCTACATGTGGATGCATCACAAATAAGTTCCTTTTCAATCAGCCTTTTTTTGTCAGCTCCAGATTCACAACTGTTTAAATAAAGACTCAGAAATGCAAATGAATTTTCCTCCATCATAGGAGCATTTCTCCAAAAACATCTAGTTTAGTTTGGTTTAGCAGTGAGCTATTGTATTTTATAACTGATATTATACTTTGTATAGTTAGTGAAGCCCGTTGAGACAAATGTGTTTTAATGTTGGGCTAAATAAATAAATCTGAATTGAATTAAATATTTTTTTTTAGATTTATACCGAGTTGTATTTGTTAAGCATATAGGCCTGATGCAGGTTGATTTCTGAGGGAGCTCCTGTTCCAAACAGACAGACGGGCTCCTTACTTTAGCTTGAGCTCCCGCGTCAGCTCGTTCTGGATCTGCTCGTGCTCCTGCCGCTCCTTGATGTGCTCCTCCTGGACATCCTGGATTTCCGCCTTGACTGCCTGAAGCTTTGAAAACAGCTGTTGGGGAAAGGAAAGATCATCAAATGGGATGTCTGCTGACCAGATTGTTGTCAAGAACAACTTGGTGGAAAAACTATGGTAAGCCAAAAGGCTCAGAAGAGCCTGACTTCGGGTAGATGACAGTAAAAAACGAGTTGATCTTCAGCTGACGTTCATCACTGCATCCGTAATTCAGCTTTGTTGCTTAAGCTTTTAACACGGATGCATCGCTGGCGACAGCAAAGTAACACACGCTCTTTGGTTTACATTGATTGCGTAAACACGTGACTACATACTACATGTGTATCAGCTAAAAGCTGCTTTTTTTCCGCTTCAGAATCTGTTATGGATACATTGGAGACACGTTAACAGTCAAAGAGTTCTGACAGTTCAAAAATCTTCTTTGAACTATCGTTGATGTTCTTTAAACTCTTAGATCGCCAACGTATTTCCAATGGATTCTAAAGCAGCTTTGGTCAGCTGCGAAAACACCATACTACTGTAAAGTATTGCATGTCAGCAGTGGTTCCAGTGGTCTTTTCATGCAGTTTTTAGCCCAAAATAAAAAAACCTGTGTCGTTTCTTCAGGCATATAATTTCTGCAGAGCAGCAGGAGCTCAAAGGAAATTGGATTCTGGTTTGTAGGTGGGACTGTTGGTGCGGAAGATAGCGCCGCTATTTTCCCAGCATTCCTTTGTTTACGCCTTCCCCATTAGTTTACAGCTCCTCGCAACCCGACCCTCACATTAGCGTAAGAAAAACAAAAACGGCGAGCGATATCAGAGCCATCCAGCTGCACAGTTTTGGTCCAGATGGCTGCTCAGACGACGAAAAGCAAGCTGGTAATGGATCTATTTGTCTGCAGGTGGATGCATCAGAATTAGAGTGGAGAAGGGAGACTTAGCCCCGCCCACGGCAACTGTTGCATCAACTGTTTTTTTTTTGTTTTTTTTTGTCTGCTCCTGATCCAACACGATTTTTTTAACAAAGAAATACTCAGAAATGCTAAAAGGACATGTTCACACCATTTTCAATGAGGTGGGTCTAGAAAGGGTTCATAGTAGGATTGTGTGAAGATGTGATGTGAAGAGCAATGATCCCCTGTGATGTGATCCCATGTGTATGTCCCACCAAGTCCACCCCAACAACACAACGCGGGAAAGCCGGCGCTCTACCTTCTTCAGCTTCTTGGTTTTAATGTCCACCTCCTGCTGCAGAGAACTGTAGGTCTCCTTGAGCTCCAGCGTTTCTTCGTCACGATTCTCCATCTGCTGCCGCATCTCACGCTCTCGCCGTTTCTGGAGATCCAGACAAACAAACCTCAGACATAGGATTAGGTCAGAAACATTGATTGTATACGAGATCTGGACTGAGTGACCCCTCCCTCCTTGCGTTCCAAACAGGAAGTACCTGCTGGCTCCAAATAGGGAAAATGCTATAAATTTCTGTAGAGAAATAAACAGCTGTTACTCCGTCATTCTATTCGTCAGCATAACTATTCTTTCTCAGATACATTTTTTTTGTAAATATTCCCGATAATCAGAATTCGTTTTCATAATTGTTCTGTGGTGCAGGTTACTCAAGTTATAAACTGACCAATCAGATGCCTAAAAAAATAAGAAATGTTTGATTGACATTTTTCATGCAAGCTGCTTTCACGTGGTAGGGGTGTGGCCTTTCAACAAGCTCACTCCTGATTGGCAATTGACTCAGACCAACCTAGTCCAATTATTGCTTACTGCATCGCGAAAAAATGGCAACGGAATAGACTATTGGTTGCATTTTCTATGGATGATGTCACAGTCACTCAGTCCAGGTCTCTTACAGTCAATGGTCAGAACATCATTAGATGTTCTGACCATTAGTTGTGAGTTTATTGGTGAGAAAGAGGTGCATAAGCCAGCCTGGAAGGGTCCGTGTGGATAAAATAGTCAGTCAGAAAACAATCAGAAAAACCTTCACATTACCTGCTCTGCGATTTCCTGCCTTTTCTGCTCCAGCATCCTCTGCTGCTCGTTGGTGTGGTCTACAATGTTCTTCCCACCAACCAGGAGCTTACTCTCCATGTCCTGGAGGTTGGCAAGTTTAAAACATAAAAACACAAAATAAATCCAACATGATTGCTTGTGCTTTGACAGAAACTTACTTTGACTTTAGCTGCAAGCATCTCTCCGGCCTCCTTTTCTCTCCTCAGGTCTTCCATCTTCTTCTCCTTCTCCTTGAGCAGCCGAGCCTTCTCCTCCGCCACCAGACTGTGATCCTCCACGATGGCCCTCCGCTCTCTCTCCAGCTTCTCCTGCTGTTCTTTCCAGTACTCTCCTTTATCTTCTTCTTCTTCATCATCCTCTGTCTCCCCTTCTTCCTGATCTTCTCCATCCCTCCCTCCATCGGCCCTCCTCCTCCTCTGCTTCCTCCTCTTCTTCTTTCCCACACGTTTCTTCAGCTGCTCCTTCAGCCTGAGGATTTCCTCCTGGAACGTTCTAAGCATGGCGTCTTTGGGGTCTTCGTTGATGCGTGGTTTGTTCTTGATGTTCTTCGCCCTGTTTGCATAACGGAGCGTCGTCAGGGTCTCCTCTACGTTGTAGGAAGCTGGACCGATGTTGGCGACCATGACGGTGCGGGCGTTCCCCCCCAGCGAGTCCTGCAGGAGCCGGGTCAGTTTGGAATCCCGGTACGGGATGTGGCTGCTTCTGCCGTCCACCAGAGCAGATATGACGTTCCCCAGAGCAGAGAGCGAAAGGTTGATCTTGGTGGCTTCTTTGAGTCTCTCGCCCTGAGCGCCCGTCTTGCTCTGCCTTTCGCTGCCCGCCAAATCCACCAGGTTCAGCTTCCCGACTCTGATGTGATTCTCCTCATCCACGCCCATCTCGCTGCACTCCACCGTGATGACGAAGATGGCGTGGGAACGGGAGCTGTGCTCGTTCATGTTGGTGGCGCCCACTGAGCGGTTCTGGTTGCCGACGTTCATGACGTTCTCGATCTCCCGCACGCTTTTGGTGACGAAAGACGACAGGTCTTTGACATGTACGCCTACGTCGGGCCTCTCCCTCAGCTCCAGGCGGCGGGATTGGTCCTTGGAGAGCAGGTCCCTGATCTCCTCCTGGTAGATCTCCAGATATGATGCTCTCACCAGGTACTGCTGGTTTTGGGAGCGTGAAATGTGAGTGAATATGTGCTCAAATGAGTTTGGGATGACTCCTCTCCTCTCTGGGTCCTTCCTTACTCCCTCCATGGTATACGTCTTCCCTGTGCCCGTCTGGCCGTAGGCAAAAATGGTTCCGTTGAACCCAAGGAGAACTGAATCGACCAGAGGTCTAAAGGTTTCATCGTACAGATCGATCTGCTTGGAGTTCCAGTCGTACACGGAGTCAAAAGTGAAGACCTTCGGCGGTTCGTTGGCTGAAGCTTCACGAGGGTTTTTCACCATGATCTGACCCAGTTTGACATCAAGGGAGACCACCCGTTCAAACCCCTCCGCCCGCTCTTTCTCATTCATGGGGCGGCAGCGAACCACCACCTTCACCGACTCGGAACTCTTGCTCTTGGACATGGCGAGAGCAGCGGTCAGCCCAACCAAACCTCAAAACCGATGCAGGTTCAGGAAATGAAGCCCAGACCTGAAAGATGGAGGGACAACCAGACGTTAGGGCTGTAACGAGTCATTTAAACAAAGATTTGTGGTTACTGATACACTTTATGGTCGATATTGGTTCATTTGGAACGTTCTGATTTATTGACCTCTGATCGATCTGGGACTACTTTAGCCAAAACTTCAAGCAGTGTTAAATACCTGAGATAAAAAAGCCTGGGTACTAAACAATGCAGGGGATGGTTTCTATGTTTCTTGTATTGTATAAAAAAAAAACTTACCATACCTCCATCCAAATGGTATTTTCCAATATCAATTATCAATAGATCTCATTTTGAATTTTTATTTCTTAATGGTATATTTTGATTTGATTAAAAACTTGCCTCAGACGGATCGATTTAGTTGGATGTAGGAATAAAAGTGGATTTATCAATTAATTAATTGGTAAATTGTTGCCTCCCTACCGGACATAACTCCAGTTTTATACGTTATTTACAACTAAGCAAAAAAAAAGACAACAATGAAAAGGTATGTTTTTCCTTAAAGTTATAAATATAATTTTAGTCTTCTGGTTGTTGTTTTGTTTTTGTTTTTTTTACAGTGACTCGAATCTCGTCCAATATTGAAATCCTTTAAAAGCGCAGGAAGCAAAAACACAAAAAACTGAGTTGAAATCAGCTCCCTGAACAACTGAATGTGTGCTCGATCGGTGCAGTGGAAAGACACCGACCTCAGCTCAGCTGTTTAGCTTCTTAATTGGAAAAGCTGAGGCTAATCAAAGCCTTCGGTGGCACAGAGCCGCGAACCGAACCCGGTGACCGATCCGAACCCTGACTGAGCGGGGCGTTAGCGCCTTGGGTAACAAACAACACCGGCCTGGCAACGGCAAACACACCGGTCACCTAAGCTACAAATCTGGTAGCAGCCGCCGGCTAACAGAACACCCCGACGGACAACGATCGAGGGAAGATTGAACGTCTGAACCGCCCGATAACCGCTGCAGCCCCACAAATCACAAGAAACGTCGCGTTGTTTTCCCCTCAATAAATAGAAACTAAATCATAACTACCATCAATGAGGGGAAAAGTCCGTTTCATGAGCGGCTGAACGAGCCGCCAGCGGCGCTGCGCGTCTACTCGCGTAGTTACGGTTAAAGGGATGAGAGCCAGCAAGCAAATGGGATCAAAAATTCATCCAGGGGCGGACCTAGCAAGTCGGGGGCCACAGGCGAATACTCGCCCCTCACATTCTAAAATAGAAAGTGTAGCATTTCAGCCGGATGATGGACTATGATGGGGTATTCCAACCCATTTATTTACTCCAGAGTCATAGTCACACCACGAGAGCTGAAGAAAAGCAAAACAACAAACTTCCAATAATCCCTTTTTGATATACAACCATTCTTTACCTCAGCTAGTGGCGTTAGATTGTTGGATAACTTTAAACAGAAACATATTTTTTTTATTTTACACAGAGGAAATGTTAAACAATAAAAGGAAAACCATTAAAATGGGTCATTTACAGAAAGTACCTGAGGGCTCCAAGAAGCCAAAAGCCCTAACTAAGCAGATATGACTGAGTCATTCTATTTGTCAGAATAACTATTGTTGCTCCGATAGCTTATTTTTTTTAACATGTTCCTTCCAATCTTTTTTGTTCCCACAGGAAATTATTTAAGTTCTAAACTGACCAATCAAATGCCTTAGTAAAAGTATGTGTTGTCTACTGGCCCCTTCCTCCAACGTTTGACAGATTCTCCTGAGCCCACTTTCAATGCAAGGAGTGTGAACTTTGAACATGCTCACTCCTGATTGGCGACAGCAGTTGCCATAGAAACACTGACTCAGACCCTTGGACCAATGACTGTCGTTTGGCTCCAGAAGGCGACGTTCGTATCGCAAAAAAAAAAAAAAAAGCCCACTGAGTTGGCTTCATTTTGCTGGAGCCAGAAGTAAAGAAATTTCTTTGGGTGACGTCACACGTACTCAGTCCAGTTCTCTTATACAGTCAATGAGGCGAACAATAACTCTGCAGCGGTTGTGTTTCACGACAGAGTTTTAGGGCCACTTTACAAAAAAAGGAAAGTCCTGAGAAGCTGTGTAAAATCATCAGAAGTTCACAACCAGCACAAAGCCCTCCCCTCTGCTGCTAACACAAAGCTCCACTGCTCCTGTCTGTGTCTCTTAGCAGACGGACACACGGACAAAGCACTGATGTCGTTGCCCCGCCTCCCCTCTGGAAATGTTTATTCGAATTGAATAATGCGTCAGTGTTCGCAGGGTGGATGTTAAAATGAAAATGCAATCCCCTCTTTGCATTTCTTTTTTAATTATGACACAGAATAAGCGGTTTTTAAGTAGAAATGAGAATCATTTTGAAGTATTGATTTTTCGTTTTAATTTTGAGTCATTTGATGCAGCTTCACTTTGAAAATTAAAAAGCATTTCTGTTAATCCATTTTAATTGTCAAATTAGACATTTCTAAATGAATTTTGCTACACATTTACCAGAGAACTTTTTGAAAATGAAATGTCAAATACCATTTTCTTTTTCATTTTAATTAAGTGACAAAATAAGCAATGTTAAAGAAGAAAAGGAAAAAGCATTTTGGTGGATTGCTTTTTCATTTTAATTTTGAGTCAAAAAATGCAGCTTCATTTTGAAAATGAAAAACCATTTCTGGTTCTAAATTTTATTTTTAATTATGGTACAGAATCGCTTCCATACTCCTCAGACGGGAGCGTCACACCAACAGGGACACCAATGGCTTCATCGGGCTGCAGAGATCCTGCACCATCCAGCAATAAACAAAACATTGATAAATCATGAATCAAACAAATGAGCTTCCAATCATTTGGAACGTTATCAATAAACATTCAGCTCGTCTGTTCCATTGAGTTTAGTCGGTCTGCCCTGCTGCGTGGCGTTTACTTGCTGCTCTGTATGTTCACTTCCACTTTAATCTCGTAAAAAATGTACTCGTAAATCTACGACTTAAAATCTTGTAATTTTACTTTTTTCTTTATTTTTGGTGGCCCTAAAACTCAGTTGTAGTATTTCTTCCCTTTTTCAAAAATATCCTTGTCTAGGGTCAAATGTCTGTTGAATAACTTCTTCGCTTGTTCACTTTTAGACAGCATCAATGTGTCAAGCATCTACATGTTTTGTTGATAAGCATCTAAAAGTAGAAATCGCATTTAAATGTGATAAGAAATTTCTTTTACATAAATTATTTGAGTCATTGTCCAATTTCCTTTAACTTTCAGTTATCCAGTTTCTAAAAAAAAAAAAAAAAAAATTGTTTCTGAACATTACATCTGACAATTAGAACTTCTCAGACAATTTGTTTTCCCACCATAGGCACGAAATCCCAGAAATGATGTCATCCTTTGGCTTGCTTTAAATTCAACCCTGTAACATGACAATCTAACTTCAGGATGATTATTATTTTTAAACTTATTTAAACAAACTCTTCCAGTATGGTAATTACATGACCCTTGTGCAATATTACTTATTGTAAGTAGATTTAATTTGATTCTAAATTATTATCTTCCAAGTTGATCCTTCAGCCCAGTAACAACCATTCAACCCTGTAACAGGGTTTTTTTTGTTTGTTTTTTCTGTTTTGTATGAGGTTCCGTTTGTGCCAAAAATATGTTTTTGTGTCCACTGTCTATGTCTTTGGTCCATTGTCTTTGTCTACTGAACGAGTTCATTGAACATTGGTTCATGCGTTATATTTAAAACTTTGCATTTGTCTTTGTTATTGTCGTTACTCTCTGTCGTCTCACTTGTCGTTTTATTTGTCTTTGTTATTGTCGTTACTCTCTGTCGTCTCACTTGTCATCAGGAAGGTCCTTAGCAACCGTTGCTAGTGTCGTTAGCCACGACGTATCCCCATGTCGTGTCATTAGATCTTGTCATTTTTCAAATTTTGCCAAAGTTGTCAGAAAAGTCCTTTGTACGTCCGGTAAATTGTTTCCTGTACTACCACGGAAGGAAAAAAATGTTTATTAAAGCCGGCGCTAGCGTTAGCCATGAAAAATACGTTTTCAAAATGAACTTTATTGATATTCCCCCAAACGCGCATTGCCAGAAAGAGGGGGGTGCGCGCATGCGTACAATGCTTTCACGTTCCCGAAGCGACTTTTGCCAATTGTTTTAAGTTATTTATAGTATGGCTTCAATTAAATCTGGAGATGAAACTATTATTTAAGTCTTTTAAAAATTAACTGATCTTTTTCAAACATGTTGTCACAAATTGGGAGGATAAACGAGGAGCAGACGGGCAAAACTCTGTCTGGATTTTGATCTTTTCTTTTTAATCTGTTATGTATTTACTTGATCATGAGGTGGCGCTCTCGGGACCAGTATACTTCTCTTTTGGGTGCCTCTGCTCCTCGTTTATCCATCAGATTTTTAACAACATGTTGGATAAAGACCAGTTATTTTTCAAAAGTCTTTTAAATAATAGTTTCACCACCAGATTAAATTGAAGCCATTCTTAAGTTAAAACTAAATAACCTTAAACGGGACCGTGAAACCGTTGTACGCATGGACCCTCCCCACCCCCACCACCACCACTTCTGGCAATGCGCTTCTGCAGCGATATCAATAAAGTTTTTTTTTTTTTTTTTTTTTTTTTACATGTTTCGTTCCGTGCTGGTACAGGAAACAAGTTACCGGACTTTTCTGACAACTTTGGCCAAATTTGAAAAACGACAAGATCTAAGGACATGACATGGAGATACAACGTAGCTAACGACAATTGCAACGGTTTGGCTAAGGATTTTCCTGACGA
Organism: Oryzias curvinotus; assembly: GCA_023969325.1. NCBI lineage: Eukaryota > Metazoa > Chordata > Actinopteri > Beloniformes > Adrianichthyidae > Oryzias > Oryzias curvinotus. The sequence goes on along the minus strand of CM043712.1, from coordinate 30,651,464 downwards.
CACGCGGCAACGACGCTGCAAACGACAGTGTGACATTAGCAACGGTTGCTAAGGACTTTTCTGACGCCGTAAGGAGACGACATGGGCAAACGACAATAATAAAGACAAATGCAAAGTTTTAAGCATAAAGCAAGTGTATACATCACAAAGCAAATACAAAGCAATAATCAAAGAAGCATGGGCATGCAGAAGATATTGCTTAGTAGTACACAGACATGAACCAATGTTCAATGAACTCGTTTAATAGACATAGACAATGGACCAAAGACATAACAGTGGACGCAAAAACAAATTTTTATAATTTTGGCACAAACGGAACCTCATAGTTTTGAGCTTAAAAGTATGAGGTTCCGTTTGTGCCAAAAATATGTTTTTGTGTCCACTGTCTATGTCTTTGGTCCATTGTCTTTGTCTACTGAACGAGTTCATTGAACATTGGTTCATGCCTTATATTTAAAACTTTGCATTTGTCTTTGTTATTGTCGTTACTCTCTGTCGTCTCACTTGTCGTCAGGAAGGTCCTTAGCAACCGTTGCTAGTGTCGTTAGCTACGACGTATCCCCATGTCGTGTCGTTAGATCTTGTCGTTTTTCAAATTTTGCCAAAGTTGTCAGAAAAGTCCTTTGTACGTCCGGTAAATTGTTTCCTGTACTACCACGGAAGGAAAAAAATGTTTATTAAAGCCGGCGCTAGCGTTAGCCATGAAAAATACGTTTTTAAAATGAACTTTATTGATATTCCCCCAAACGCGCATTGCCAGAAAGAGGGGGGCGCGCGCATGCGTACAATGCTTTCACGTTCCCGAAGCGACTTTTGCCAATTGTTTTAAGTTATTTATAGTATGGCTTCAATTAAATCTGGAGATGAAACTATTATTTAAGTCTTTTAAAAATTAACTGATCTTTTTCAAACATGTTGTCACAAATTGGGAGGATAAACGAGGAGCAGACGGGCCAAACTCTGTCTGGATTTTGATCTTTTCTTTTTAATCTGTTATGTATTTATTTGATCATGAGGTGGCGCTCTCGGGACCAGTATACTTCTCTTTTGGGTACCTCTGCTCCTCGTTTATCCATCAGATTTTTAACAACATGTTGGATAAAGAAGTTATTTTTCAAAAGTCTTTTAAATAATAGTTTCACCACCAGATTAAATTGAAGCCATTCTTAAGTTAAAACCAAATAACCTTAAACGGGACCGTGAAACCGTTGTACGCATGGACCCCCCCACCCCCACCCCCACCCCCCCACCACCTCTGGCAATGCGCTTCTGCAGCGATATCAATAAAGGTTTTTTTTTTTTTTTTTTTACATGTTTTTTTTTTTTTTTTTTTTTTTTTTTTTTTTATTGAAAAAGACAATCGAGGTTAACAGTTTGATACAATTGTATACAATTAAGCAAAGTATAAAAACATCGAAAAAGGATACTGGACATGTACAAACAACCAATGCAGAATAAAACAATATAATTTTTTTTTTTTTTTACCAATAATACAGAAAAATAAAATAAAATAAATACAAGACATTAAAATAAAATAAAAAGTAAATAAAAAGGGGGGTTTACATAGACATTGTAATGATTCTTAGTTTAGGGGTTATCAAAAAGCTGCAATTTACATATGATACTTTGAAGTTCTATAGCAAGTTTGTTTTCCATGAAGTTTACAGATGAAAAAAAAGAGCAGAGTTCTTTATGAAACGTAGAAAAAAAAGGTTTGATTTTAAGGAAACGACATTTATGTATATAGAATTTACCCAAAATAATGACAACATTCAGAATAAGTTCTGTGTCCTTGTTTTCTAAAGTAAACCCAAAAATGATATCCTTAACAGAAAAGTCTGCTAAAAGTGGAATCTTGGGGAAAAGCCAATAATGTAAACTATTCCAAAAGACATCAGAATAAAAACATTCAAAGAAAAGATGCTCAGTTGTCTCAATCTCCACATGACAAAAAGAACAGCAATTTTCAGGGATTCCAAACCGTTTTCTAAGTAATTCCTTGGAAGGGTAAATACCTGAAAAGGTTTTAAAGTGAACTTCCTTGGCTTTAGGAGGAATGGGGAGTTTTAAATATTTAGTTCGTATTTGTTTCTTTTTTGAATTATTAAAATATTGGGTTACATAATTTGGATTTGATATGTGGGGAAAGAACGTTTGATTCAAATATTCTCTGATTTGATGGTTTGGGAGTTTGGCAGTTGCTATGTTGTGTCCATTAATCAGAAGCTTGGGGACAGTAGGACGTCTGTAGATGTCATTATGAAACAGATCAGAAACTGAGCTCACAACATTTTGAGGAATGGCCTTAATAATTTTTTCAAAATCTTTTCTATTCGTTAGTGAACCATATTTAGCTGTGAAATCATCATAAGACATGAGAGTGGCATTGTCATTAAGCAGATGCATGAAAGACCAAATTCCATTTTCAAACCATGTTGGAACAAAGATAGATTTGTTTCTGATAGTGATGTATCTGCAGTTCCATAGGGGAGTGTTGTGTGGACTGTAATTGTGTTTATAAATGAGTTTCCAATACATGAGAACCTGCTGATGAAAAGACGAGAGTTGAATGGGAAGTTTCTTATTGTCAAAATCACAACTGAGTAAAAATTGGATCCCTCCTAGGCTGGAAAATATTTTATTAGGAACAATGAACCAAATACTATTTTGATTCCTAATAAATGATTTTAACCAGTTTATTTTTAAGGTGCCATTTAGGCTGTTAAAGTCTATGGCTTGAAGACCTCCATCTTCATATTTTTTAGTCAGCGTACCTTGTTTAACATAGTGTGTTTTCCTTTTCCATATGAAGTTAAAATTGACTTGATTAATAGATTTGATGGCTTGTTTAGGGACACCTATAGAATAGGTGGGATATATGAATCTGGATATGCTTTCAATTTTGGTGAGGAGAATTCTACCAAAAATAGAAAGATCTCTCTGTGCCCAGTTATTCAGCAGAGATGAACATTTGTCTAGTTTGTCCCAAACATTTAGTTTTTCCAAGTCTGTTTTGTTTGTAGTTATATACATTCCGAGGTATTTAACTGTGGATTTAATGGGAATATTATAAGCATTCAATAATGTACACGGTTTAATGGACAAGATCTCACATTTGTTTAGGTTCAATTTGAGGCCTGAAGCTTTTGAAAAGATGTCAATAGTTTTAAGAATCTTGGGGATGTCATGAAGATTATTCAGGAAAATTGTTGTATCGTCGGCTAGTTGGCTTATTGAAAATTCAGCATTTGCAACTGACAGTTTACCAAAGTCAGTGTGTTTGATGAGCAAAGACAGCATTTCTGCTGCTGCAATAAAAAGAAGGGGTGAAATGGGGCAACCTTGTTTTATACCTTTGTTGATGTTAAATCTGTGAGACGTTCCCTGAGGTAAACAAACAGAACTACTGGTTTCATAATAAAAAGTTTTAACTGTATTAATAAATTTATTACCAAAACCAAAGAATTTCAGAGTTTGAAACATGAAATTATGCTCAATCATATCAAAGGCCTTGTAAAAATCTAAAAATAAAATAAAACCGTCTGTATCTATGAGATGTTTATAGTCAATCATATCCAGAACAAGGCGTAAGTTATTATGAATTGAGCGACCTTTAATAAAACCGGACTGCGTTTCAGAGATTATTTGGGTTATGTCTGATTTGAGTCTGTTGGCAAATATATGCGTTAGAAGCTTATAGTCAGTATTTAAAAGAGTTATAGGCCTTAAATTATCTAGAAATGTTGGGTCTTTACCCGGCTTGGGAATAAGGGTGATTACACCCTGTTTCATTGTATGTGTTAGAGACCCATTTTGAATAATTTCTTTAAACATTTCAAAAATTAAATCTTTGATATGCTCCCAGAAGAATTTATAGAAGTTACTGGTCAGTCCGTCACATCCTGGAGCTTTATCCTTGGACAGACAGCTTAAAGCCTTCTCTAATTCCTGCAAAGTTATTTCTGAATCACAAGAATTTCTAAAATTGTCATCAATCTTAGGAATGAAATCTTTAATTGTCTGGAAAAAAGTATTATTGTGGGATTCGGAATAAGATGACGAGTACAAATTACCATAAAATGAACTTATTTCTTTAGAGATCATTTGAGGATCAGAGCATAATTGATTATTAATATGGAGTTTCTTTATAGCATTCTTCTCTTGCCTCTTCTTTTCTAGATTACAGAAATAAGAAGTACTCTTTTCACCAAGCTCCACCCATTTTGCTCGGGATCTGATGAAGGCTCCTTTCGCTTTTTTGACATAAATATCGTCAAGGGAACACTGTAAAATGCTTCTGCGTTGTTTGTCATCCTCATTGAAAACAGGCTTGGAACAAATCTGATTTAACTCAGTCAAAATTTCAGTTTCTTTTTGTTTATAATGTTTTGCAATTAATTTGCTATGTTTAATGGCAGTTTGACGTACTTTGAATTTAAAGAATTCCCATTTATCAGTGTAAGATTTTAGGGTTGAATCACTATTTATTGTTTCTAATAATTCAATAACAGCATTACAGAAAGTTTCATTAGTGAGAAGTGAAGAATTAAATTTCCAGTAGCCTCTTCCAGAGGATTTTTGGATTTGGGAGCTGACATTAAGTTCAATCAAACAGTGATCAGTCAGGGGAGCTGCTGAGATGTTAACGTCTATTTTGTTTTGTAGAAGGTTATTTGAGACTAGCCAGAAGTCAATCCGAGATTTTGAAGATCCATTAGGCTTGAACCAAGAGAATGTTTGTCTGAGAGGATTTTTAATCCTCCAGGGGTCAGAAACATTAACATCAATACAAAAGTCCTTTAAAGTTGGATTAATATGATGGGTATTGAACTTTGAGGGCACTCTATCCAGCCATTCATCTAGAACCATGTTATAATCACCACCAATTACTACAGTATTTGTACAGTACTTATGATTGAGAAGTTTGACATGTTTTGCAATTTCTGTTAATAACGACTTGTTTTGACTAGGAATATTATAGCCATAGACATTGCATAGGATCAGAAAACCATCATCAGTTTTAAGAACACAGATGAGCCAGTGGCCGTCATCATCAGAGATACGGGTTATCACTTTGAACGGACAGTTTTTAAAGAGCAAAGCAACTCCAGAAGATTTGTTTGTACCATGACAGAACAGGATTTTGTCTCCCCATTGATTAGACCAAAACTGTTCGTCTGCTTTAACAGAATGAGTTTCCTGCAGTAGAATGCAGCTGGCTTTCACATTTTTACAGAATAGGAACATAGATTTTCTTTTTATGTTGTCTCGTAAACCCCTAACATTTAAAGAAACAAAGTTAAAATTAGACATGAAATACAAAAAAAACAATAACACAAAAATGAACAAAAAGTTACTTACTTAGCTAGTTACTGAAGGTGAAAATAAGCGGTTGGAATTCAGATCCCAAACAACATTGTAATGCAGAACTAGACCTCAAACTTTTAGAGAAAAAAAAAAATACTTTAAAACTTTAAAACTTATAACTTTCAAGTTAACAACAACATAGTTTCACTTTCCTCTGTGAACTTAAGGTGTGGAAAAAACGGATCAAATAAGGTTTATGCTTTAAACAACAAAGCATTTATGATAGTTAACTCCGAACTTGTAAAAAAGAATAAAAAAAAAACAGCTACTCTGGAGACAAACGGACTCCGTTGGCGTACCCGATGTGGCCCCGATAGTAGACGTTCTGTCCCGCAGCTCTCGCTTTCTCCATTTTGGGCCAGACAGCAGCTCTTGCTTCTCGGTCAGCTTTGCAGAAATCCTGCTTGAAGAAGATTCCCAGCTCTTGACAAACCCTTGCATCCTTAGAAACCTTCCAGAAGATGTCGCGGTAGTGCCTCATGGAGAACTGGATGATGATTTGGCGGTGCCTCCCGGTTTCTTTCCTCCCCAGCCGATGTACTGTATCCACAACCATTTCCAACACCGATGTGTGCTGTGGCGCCATCTTTGTCAGGATCTCCAGGACTTCTTTGCGGGTGTTTTCCTCGCTTTTTTCTTTCAAACCTTGTAACTTCAGGTTCCAGCGCCGTTTATATCGCTCCATCTCCACCACCCTCTCTTTTAAGTCATCATTTTCCTTCCTCAGCACAGAAACTTCTTTTTCCAAATTGTGCACTTTGGATTTGCAGTCCTTTATATCAGCAGCGTTTACCTCAGTGATCTTCGTCAGATTAGCCAGAATCACAGAGTTTTCCCGAAGTCTGCCGTCAAAGTCGTCAAATCTCGCCGTCAGTTTTTCGATGGCGGCAGTTAACGCTGACAACTCTGCATCACTTTTGTTAGAGACGACTACCTTGTTAGGTGGAACGGAGGGTTTGGTGGGTGTAACCGGGGTTTTCCTTTTAGTAGAAAGCGAGGAAACTTCCATGGCGTATTCGTGGTCATGTGTTGTCATCTCTGGGTTTTTGGATGCGGGAGTCGGCTTCTCCGATACAGGCTTCTCCCGTGGCATTCTAGGAGCTCTTAATATTGCTGTTGTTGTTTTTCTCACTTCGTTCTTGTCTCTTTACAGTGATAAGACTCGAGAGTAATACAAAAAAAAGCAAAACTAGTTCAGCAGTTTGAAATTGAGGTCAAAAGGGATATTTTGGGACCGGACCGTAGCAGCTCACAAAAAGTTGACCGCACGGACCGCCATCTTAGCTCCGCCTTTTTTTTTTTTTTTACATGTTTCGTTCCGTGCTAGTACAGGAAACAAGTTACCGGACTTTTCTGACAACTTTGGCCAAATTTGAAAACCGACAAGATCTAAGGACATGACATGGAGATACAACGTAGCACTAGCAACGGTTTGGCTAAGGATTTTCCTGACGACACGCGGAAACGACGCTGCAAACGACAGTGTGACATTAGCAACGGTTGCTAATGACTTTTCTGACGCCGTAAGGAGACGACATGGGCAAACGACAATAATAAAGACAAATGCAAAGTTTAAGCATAAAGCAAGTGTATACATCACAAAGCAAATACAAAGCAATAATCAAAGAAGCATGGGCATGCAGAAGATATTGCTTAGTAGTACACAGACATGAACCAATGTTCAATGAACTCGTTTAATAGACATAGACAATGGACCAAAGACATAACAGTGGACGCAAAAACACATTTTTATAATTTTGGCACAAACGGAACCTCATATAAAAGTTAAGTTTTTGCTCAAAGTAGCCTGTTTGTTTTTTGTTTTTCTGTTACAGGGTTGAAAAAAAACTGAGAGATGTCATAAAATGCCATATTTTTCTTATATTACTTATATTCAGGTGAAAGTAGAAAACCAAATTAGAAAAATAAAGCTTGCAGAGAGACATTGATCTTTCTACGTCTTGTTTTAGAATTTTGGGGTTTACCTTAGTGTAAAAATCTCTGAGGCAAACCTGTGGGACACAAAGTGCACTTATATCAGAGAATCAGCCATTCTTACCTGGAAAAAAAAAATTAATTGATTAAATTCACTAATTTGTTACCTACTCACATTACCATGGGAACAAATGACATTATTCTGTCTTTTATTTAATTTGTCAGGTTTTACTTAAGAAAGAAAGAGAAAATACTTGAATGATGGAACAAACAAAACACCACACTAGAGTGGCGTAACTAAAAAAAGTGGTTTAAATAAAAACAAAAGTGCTGCTTTTTGCTGCATCCTTTTTTCATTTTTTTTTAACTTCACTGAAGATAAACACATTTACAAAATATATAGACAGGTGCATCCAAAACCAACCAAAAAGCAAATGTTTTTAACCTATGATGTTAATAGGTTTTCACTTGCTATTTAGAAATCGTTCCAACTGGCTCCAGTTGAGTTCAGTCCAATGATATTTGGCTCTATTAGCTAGCCATCCAAAAGCAACTTCCGGTTTGCGTTTTTTTTTTTAAATTTTATTTATGTTATTTTTTTAAGATTTATGACATGTTTAAGTCCCCTCGGTATTCAACGAACCTAGAGAAAAAGGCATGATTTAGAAAAAAATATACATATATTTTTAGCGTTCTTTTCACTTTAACTGAACCAGGTGTACCTCATCACGTGCACGTCGGTTGATTTGATTTTTTTTTTCCTGTATATAAGGGACAGACGATCTTTATTTTTTTTTTCATCGAGGCTTCTTTTAACCGACTAAACTTCCGCGAGTCTCTGGAAAAAGTGAGGTATGAACAAATGTGCTTTTACTGAAGTTTTGAAACTTTTTTTTTTAAAAACAACTTTATTTTTATGGCTTTTGAGTTCATCATTGTTTGGCTAAAATTATGCTTAAATTACATTATTGCTTTGCTAATTGCTTTTAGTTGGCGTTATATTTACACATTTAGCATATCTGTATTAAAGTAATTCTAGTTCTTTGTTTTAAATATTTTTTTTGTTTTTTTGATGTAAATGTTAAGGTTTACATTTAATATATATTTTAATACTTTGTCTCTGTTTTGAATTTTATCAAACTCAAACATAATTGAGTAATAATAAATACATATTGGAAATATTGACATTTGAGTTTTTTTTTTTTTTTTTTTTTTAATTCTTTAATTAAATTCAATTAAATTCTTTTTATAAATTAAGTTGGTGTAAATTTTGACTTTTGACCTGTTGGTTAAAAATAAATTTGGGTCTAAAGAACAAATGTCACTGGTTGGTTAACATCAGTTTGTAGCCACAAAAGTATTTAAAGTAAGAAATTGACATTATGATTGAATTCTGTGTCAAAAACATTTGTTCCCATAACACTGTAAAGTCCTATTTCGGATTTCCTCTGGAAATGTCATGCAGAAAGGTGTTGTTATTTATTTATTTTTTGTATTAAGGACACGTCAGCTGTGCGTCATGTGACTGACGGTACTGGTGACTGAGGGGATAAAGAGAACCAAAGTAAGGGGGGGGGGGGAGGGGAGGGGGTCTCATCCGGCGGTGACGGGAAAAAAACTTCAGGGAGTCTACGAGAGACCTGAAGAAAAAAGGAGAAAAAGAAGCGCATCTAACTCCCGAGGCATCGGATTCCGTTTTGGGGATTTATTTCTGTTTGGACAAACTTGGACAGTCAACCCTTGGGTGAGAGGATTCCTTTTTCTTCTTTCGTTTGGATGGCGTTTCATTGTGGAGAATGCCTACGTCACGTGTCGGGAGTGGTAGCGACCGTGAACTCTGAAAAGGAAGACGCTGCAGCACGAACATTAACGGGACACTTGAAGAAAACAAATCGGTTCTGAGACTGAGGATTATTATATTATATTATTTGGGTTTTTTTTTTGTTGTTTGGTTAACTTGTGTTACATAAAAAAATCTGAAGAACAAAGAGTAAAATCTGTGGTGTGTAAATATATCTATTTAAAAAATCTAATTACCCTAAAAACGTAATGAGCACTATAAATAAATAGATGATCGTTACAAGTTTAGATTTTTAAATGACTGTTTTCAGATCAAAGAGGCACCTTTTCTAACTGGAAGTCGTTTATTTTTATGTCTCTCGCGTTCTTACAATCAGAAAACCTTTCTGAGACGAGGATGGCCTCTCCGCAGAAACCTCAGAGCGCCACCAAGAAGAGAGGAACTTGTACGTCCTACAAAAATTCCTACGAACTCTCCAGCGTTGTGAGAACCATGAACAGCTTTAGAGAACAGGTAAGAATTAGATGGACTTTGGTGTTTCAGCACAAAATGCATTTGCTCTGACATGTGGCGCTGGCCCCTCCTGCAGGGTATGCTCTGCGACGTGACCCTGGTTATTCAGGGGAATCGGTTCTCGGCTCACAGAGTGATTCTGGCAGCAGTCAGTCAGTTCTTCCATCGTCTGTTTAGCAGTAAGTCAAATGCAAAGCCATGTTGGTCGATTTGATCTGAAGCTAAGCTGGTTTTCCTTTCTCTCTTCAGCCAATATGATGGAGTCTAGGAGTCGTGAGGTGGAGCTGAGGGACGTTTCCCCTGACACTTTTCAGCTGGTGATTGGTTTCATTTACACAGCGCGGTAAGTCATGTGGCTTTGCTGAGCAGAAGTCGGTACTGTGATGCAGCATTAACCCATGTCATTTTCAGAGTTTCGGTGAACAACCAAAACGTGGAGGCTCTGCTGTACGCAGCAGACTATTTCCAAATCGATCCCATCAAGAACGTTTGTGTGGAATTCATCCAAAGACAGACTAATGCATCCAACTGCCTGGGTAACGTAGAAGAAAATGAAACGTCAGTCTCGTAGTCCTCGTGTTTGCTGACCTGCTTGTGTTGCAGAAATTGCAGTCCTTGCGGATCGTGCAAACTGTCCAGGGCTGAAAGTCAAAGCCGAGGGCATCTTAAGACGCCACTTTAACAGCATCTGGAAGACCAGCAGATTCCTCCAGCTTGACGTGACCACACTCACTCATCTGCTGCGCCAGGAAAAGCTTAAAGTTTGTGGAGAAGTGGAGGTATGTGACTCCAGCAGAACTAGACTTTAAAGTTGTGCCATTTGATATATTTACACGCTTATGCTGGGAATTTTAGAAGTCTGACCTGAAATGAAGGTTGTTTGCAGCGAGGAAACAGTTAAAGACCCACTCCAAGGAAAATTGTGTTTTTGGTGTTTTAAACATGTTCTTGTGGCATTTTTCTTATTATGCAGCACATGTATAAAGAAAACTAAGTAGAACATATGCTTTCTGAGTATTTCTTTAGTCAAATCGTTGTGAATCAGCAACAGATGAATAAATGCTGTTTTTGAAAAGGAGCTTATTTGTGTAGGGATGGGTATCGTTAAGGTTTTAACTGTACTACTACTATTATTGATACTGCAGATCGATCCGGTATTTTAACGATACTCTTATCGATACTTTTTGAGGACGAAAAATAAATAAATAAATTAAGAATGTAAAGAGTTCCTCACTATGCAACAACATTGTTTTTTTTTTTTTTTTTTTTTTTTTTTTTTAAAACAAAACGTTTTACTTTACACATGAGAATGTTCCATACAGGATATTTAATTATTTAATCTAATTATTTTGATTATTTATGAGCGTGATGCTTCCTTTGATCTTTTGTCCATTTTCCATAACCTTGAATAGACTTTTCTGTCTGTCAAACACCAGAGTTAAGATAAGTTAAATGATGGAAACAAATTCACTTTGATGCAGACTCCTTTCTATTTTGCAAACTCCATTTATTTTTCTTTAAATCCAGTAAACCCAATAAATGACGTTAATTTACGGATGACAACTATCATTAGTTATTAATTATTGTTAAGTATTAGGAAGCAGCTGTTAGTTTGTCGCGGGTCTGGAATCATAAGCGGTGAATCTAAGCCCCGCCTCTCTACCTGTTTGTTGTATGCTCCGCGTAAATGTAGTTTTCAGCTGTTCAAAATGTTTGGTTGGTTGAGAATAACGCAGTTTATTCATATTTTTACGTAGTTTATACACAATTACTGTGTAAATCTTATGCAATTGTGAATCATTTTTGCGAGATGCATGCACAGATTTGTGGCTTTCCGTTCATGTATGTCTAATGGACTTGTTCCACATGTACCACTGATTAAATATGGCCACATATCACATTAAAATTATGTATACTAATGAATTGTGGAACGTCCATGGTTCACATGTGTCCACTGCAAACGTTCATGGCCGTGTCTTGATGTCAGCGGAGTAACCTGCAACGGTTATCTTGACATTTAAGTCAAAGCGGTTTGTCTGGATACTTCAGTATCACTCATGTCTGGCAAACAGGCCTGCAGCTGTGTGGCGTTTGCTAAACTATGTCTGAGCGCAGAGGTCCTTACATTCTGGTTATGGTCCGTCACTGGCGGGACTCCACTCCTGGGTTTATCACAAACTCCGCCACTAGTTCTGCGTCTTGATGCAAGTTGTCTGATGACTCTTTGAGACTCAAGCTCACCTGCAACATCTACTACTCACCTGAAGGAGTGCTGTGGCCAGGTGGTGCTTCTCGTCCGTTAAGCGACGGCATCTGTTTGAACGATTAATTTGAAATGATTCACTGCCTAAATCTGCTTTTTATACCCACAGAATGTTGGCAGTAGTGCCACATTGAAAAGGTTTTTCTTGTAGCATTTCTTTGATTTTGACTCAATAAGTCAGACCTGCTGAACACAGTGAGACCATCATGTGGAAAACGATAAATGAGGTGTTTGTCACCACAAGACAACTGCCTTTCTATCCCAAAACTGACATGAAACAAACAAACTTGTTCTCAAACGGGTGTAAAGGCAACAGAAACAGGCTTGACAGCTGTGGAACACAACTGAGGATGATCTAGACTTGAACTGAAAAGGCTTAAGTAAAAAAAAAAAAAAAAAAAAATCTACCAAACCAAAGCTTCTTTGGTATTTCAAGAAGTTGTTTGTTCCAGATCTACAAAGCGGCGTTGCATTGGCTGAAGCACGACCTCCTCAGCAGAAAACGACACCGAGTGGAGGTGCTGCGCTGCATTCGCTTCCCTCTCCTGTCCAAAAGCTTCATCCTGAAGGCGGTCCTAGCCGAGCCGCTCATCATGGAGAGCATGGACTGTGTCAAGATGCTCTCAGGTGAGTGCATGATAACAAAACCTCTGGTTTCAAATCTCAAAGATGGATGATCTGTTTTTGATTGGAAACTTTTAAAATGATAAAATGGGGGGGACTGAAATGTCAGCTCAACAACTACAGAAGATTAGAGGCCTAACACTTTGTGGATGTCGACGTAAAACATGGTGTACGCAAATACCGAAAAATCCTCACTTCAGTTTGCAAGCTTTCACGAACACTTGGATGAGGAAGCAATGGTGGAGAGGTGGAGACAAGTGTTTGATGTGAGGCTCAGACATTCCTGACAGAAGGGCAACCCCAGACGTGAGGTGGTCTGAGAAAGTTTGGGCACCCCTGATCATTTTCAAGATTTTTTTTTCTTCATAAATCATTGGTTGTTCGGATCATCAATTTCAGATAAATATATCATAGAGCAGATGAACACAGTGATGTTTGAGAAGTGAAATGAAGTTAATTGGATTTAAAGAAACTGTGCAATAATTACTTCAAAAATGGGCAGGTGCGTAAATTTGGGCACCCCTGTTGTTTTGATTTGACTACCTTTAGCAATCATTATTGGAACACAAAATTTGATTTACAAGCTCATTGACCCTTGACCTACATACGCCAATCATGAGAAGAGGTCTTAAAGGTGGCCAAGAGCAAGTTTTTCTCCTCTTTGCATCTTCTCTGAAGAATGTCAACATGGGGACCTTAAAACAGCTGTCAGATGAGCTGAAAACAAAGATTGTTCAACATCATAGTTTAGGTAAAGGATCCAATAAGCTTGCTAAGAGATTTCAGCTGTCAATGTCCACTGTGAGGAATAAAGTGAGACTATGGAAGACCACAGGCACAGTTCAAGCAAAGGCCTGGAGTGGCCGGCCCAGAAAAATCTCAGATAGGGAGAGGCGAAGGATGATGAGAACACTCTAACTCAACCCACAGAGCAGCTCCAAAGACCTACAGCGTGATCTGGCTGCAGATGGTGTCATTGTTCAACCATTCAGCGCACTTTGCACAAGGAGATGCTGTATGGAAGAGTAATGCGGAAGAAGCCTTTTCTGCGCACATGCCACATACGGAGTCGCCTGAGGTATGCTGAAGCACACTTGGATAAGCCAGATTCATTTTGGAATGAGGATGGACTGATGAAACTAAAATTGAGTTATTTGGACATAACAAGGGGCGGTATGCTTGGCCAACAAAGAACACAGCATTCCAAGACAAACACTTACTACCCACAGCCACAATTGGTGGCGGTTCCATCATGCTTTGAGGCTGTGTGGCTAGTGCAGGTTCTGGAAATCTTGTCAAAGTTGAAGGTCTCATGGATTCCAGTCAGTATCAGCAGATTCTTACAATGTTCAAGAATCAGTGACAAAGTTGAAGTTGCACCGGGGCTGGATACTTCAACAAGACAATAACCCTAAACACTGCTCTAATTCTACAAAGACACTCATGCAAAGGAACAAGTCCATGCTCGGAAGCCATCAAATCTGACTGAACTGGAGATGTTTTGCAAAGAGGAATGGTCCAAATACCTTCAGCCAGAATCCAGGCCGTTATTGGAAGCTGTAGGAAGCGATTGGAGGCTGTCATTTCTGCAAAGAGGATCTACTGAATATTGATATGTTTCTGTTGGGGTGCTCAAATCTACGCACCTGCCCATTTTTGTTGAAGTAATTATTGCACAGTTTCTTTCAATCCAATTAACTTCATTTCACTTCTCAAATATCACTGTGTTCATCTGCTATATGATATTTTAACTGAAATTGATCAGAACAACCAATGATTTATGAAGAAAAATCTTGAAAATGATCAGGAGTGCCCAAACTTTCTCATACCGCTGTAGGTTTTGTTAGGAATCTTCAGCTCAACTGTTTGTGCTCAACTTTAATAAATGAGGCCCCTGGTATCTTTTCTTAGATGAGTTCCAGTACCACTTATTTAGCCCACAAGACCGTTTGGACCTGGGAGTGATCATTCGACCCCGACAGCTGAACAGAATCAATGGAGTCGCTGTTTTTCAAACTTCCGTTCGTCCGTCATGCCGATTTTTCAACCCAAAGGTTTGTAAATGTTCTTGATCGCCTCTGAGGTTCAGGTGTTTGTCAAAAATATGCTTCTGCTTCGCAGGACGACAGCTGGACAGAAATCCGCTGCTCCTTGCGGCCTCGGCTGGGCGCCGTGGCTGTCTTCTGGGATGGTGAAGTCTACATCCTGGGTGGGTTATGTGCGTCTGGTCCAACAAAGCGCATGGACTGCTACAACATCAACAGGGACTCCTGGTACTCCAAGCTTGGGATGCTGCGGCCTCGCAGCAACCTGGCTGCCTGCTCCAGCCAGGGGAAGATCTACACCTCAGGCGGGGTCACACGAAGTAGGGGTGACAAATCCGGTCAGGGTTTAAAAAGGCAGTGAGATCAGGTCCTCCTGACAGATGTGCCTACTTCTCCTCAGGCTCAACTGCTCTGGATCTTTTTGAGTCTTACGACATTAGATCAGAGTCGTGGCAGCCTGAAGCTAGCATGCTAACGCCCCGCTGTCAGCACGGGTCGGTGGAAGCTAAGGGGCTCATTTATGTCTGTGGAGGAACGTCGAGCAATGGTCGCATTCTAAACAACTGTGAGGTGTACAACCCCACAACAAAGGAGTAAGTCTCCCAAACACGAGTTTTCATTGAAGGAGTTTATCCTTCAATGATTTTTGTATTCAACCCATTTACTGTATATGAGAACTGGAGCGAGTGTGACGTCACCCATAGAAAATGGCTTTCTTCCAAAATTAAGCCAAGTCAGTCGCCATTTTTTTTACCCCATGATATGGACGCCGCCATATTCAAACTAAAAATCATCCATCAGCTGTGATTGGTCCATGTCGGTCCAAATGATATTTCTGTGGAAACCACTCTCTCCTATCTGGAGTGAGTTTGAGTCTAACCAGTGACGGCCAGCAGGCACCACCAACTTCTACGAAGGCATCTGATTGGTCATTTTGTGACTCAAGTCAACTTGCAATACAAAAACAAAAGAGATTATGAAGAACACGTTAAAAAGCATTTGCAGCAAGAACAAAAATGACTAACAGTTGTTAACTTTCCTGTAGAAGTCTATGGGATCTTAGGCTGTTACTCATCTCCTTACATGCTGTTTTCTGTTGTTTGATCTGCTTTAGCTTCTTGGAACCAGCAGGTGGTACTTGTTTAGAACGCCTGTCGCTCAGTCCAGTTCTCGTATTCAGTCAATGATTAAACCCTGAGGCTTGATCAGAATGTATAGGATGCGTTTTAATGTAGTTTCTTTTTGAGTATGTAAATATTTGCACATTTTCTTCTTTGACATCATTAGGTGGACTCAGTTGTGCTCCATGAGGGAGGCGAGGAAGGGGCACGGTCTGGTGGTGGTTGGGAACCGGATCTTTGCTGTTGGAGGTTTTGGCCCAGAAGGTGGGTAAGAACTAGGGGTGTAACGATTCTTTTTAAACATTTGATTTATATCATAATCTGTGGATGACGATACAATTCATGGTCAATATCAGTTCTGACCAGGAATGAATCTTTGCCCAAAAATTCAACCCGTCTGACTCCCACATAAATACCTGGTACTGAACGGTGCAGGTGAAGTTTTCCAGATTCCTGTTATTTCCTGCAAGATAATCCTTTACATATGTGTACAAACAAGTAAACAAGAATGAATGTCAAATCCATTCACACTTTATTTTCTTAGAGGTCAGCCCACTGATGTTTTTCCACATCCAAATAATCCAAAGGGAACATTCTTAGAACTCTTAGAACCACTCTGGATGGTCACATGTTTTTGCTAAATTCAAAGTGTTTCCTCACATTGGACTAGAATGATGGACTGATCCGTTTTTGCTGACGTGTGTGTGTGTTGTCCACTGTGATGCACTTGGTCGTTTTTAGGTTATAGTAGAATAAATCTACCACACCTCAATCCAAATGTTTTTTTCCAGTAATGATTGGAATCTATTTATTTCATTTTGAAATGATTCTATAATGATATAGGCCAAAAATGGTTGGATCATAGGAGTATAAATCAATTCATCATTAAGTCGATTAATTGTTACTATCATGACGTCTGGTACGGAGCAAGAACCCTGTGGTGATTCTGTGTCCACAGGGTGTCTGAGATCAGTAGAATACTTTGAAATTGGCTCTTCTGCGTGGTGCGCTGCCACGCCAATGCCAATGGCGTCGTTGGGCATCGACACCACGAGGTGTGCGGCGGTCGGGAATGTCATCTATGTCCTGGCAGAGGTTTCCGTGTCCTGTCGCCACAAGGCGATTCTGGAGTACAACGTGAAAAATGACAGGTGGGTTTTCATGGAATTTGAACAGGTTGTTAAAATTGTGGGTTGTATGGCAACCCAGAAGAGTCATAATTTTCAGAAAAACTGAAGGACAGTTTTTAATTAATAATTTTTTTTTTTTTTTTTTAATAATTTCACATCTTTTATTTACTTTATGGTTCTTAAAAATATTTAGAAATGGTTCTGTTTTTTTTTTGTTTTTCTCATCATTGATAGAACAAAAACATGGAGGCCAATGAGGCTGCAGTCTTAAACTAGGCAACATGGAGGTTGTTTTTTTTTTTTTTTTTTTTTAGAAATGGGTTATTTTTTGATGCTTTGTCTCCTGTCCTCAGGTGGGGGTTTAACTCCAAGGCCGAACTTTTACACTTTACAGACTGCTTCATCTGCACCATCAGGAAATGAGGACTCCTTTGCTTTTGGCCTATTCTGCTCGCAAGGTTTTTGGGAAACGTTGAGCCATAACAGACTTTTAAAAAATATTTATTGTTGCTGTTGTCCATGTGACTTTTTAAATGTATAAATGTGTTTTAATAAATAAAAGTTGACGCTTTAAGTGGCTTAAAGTGATTTATAATTAAAAATAAAAAAAGCATTGCAGCCATATTTTAGTCTTCTCGATGGTTGGGAATTGTAATCATTTCAGGTGCGTTTTAAATAGCAAAATCTCTACTAAAAATGGAAACCAAGCAGCGACTGAAGATATCCCGGGATTACCCAGACCAGAATCTGTGGACTAAAATCAGACCAACAATTAAACTAAATGAAGGTATAATTATGTTCAGGTGGAAGAGCAGAAGTGTCTTGAAGTCAATTGGCCTTTAAAACGCGTTAATGTGCAATCATTAAAATGGTCAATCATAATATGAAGCAACATTAAATATTTAAATTGGTTGTAAAATGCTTTTTAAAGAGTTCCTGGTAAATTTCACTAAAGAATTTTCACTTTTTATTTTGACATTAAAGTCAAATCTGTTATTCTGGAGACGCCTAACGCTTTTCTGTGACCCGCTCTGCCCAGTCTTCTGGAACTCTCAGACTGCAGGATTGTTTTCCTTTAATCCAACATGAGAACATAAATGTATTCAGGTTAATCTGAGCACACAGATTAGTAACTCATGACTAAACTGCAGCACAGGAACAATAAAAAACAAAACCTTGACAAAAGCTCTCGGCAGTGTTAGATGGCCTGCAGGCGCTACCTGCTGCCGCCATTTTGACCCCGCCCTAACTGGTGACACATCCCTCACTCCCGCCTGCCACCCTGGTCAGACCTGAACATGACAATTAAGAAAATTTCCCCCAAAATGATTGTTTCTGGGGGGTTTTTCGTCATAGCAACAATTTTGTTTTCTGGTTGCTTTGAGGTGACAAACCGGTCGATGGAATTTTTTAGAAGAATCGGCAGACGTAAACTTTTAGGTTTCCATGGCGAAATATGTTTTTGGTTTGTTAGCCCCGCCCACATTCCTAACATGTTTCTATTGTATGTCATATTTATTCAGCTTGAGGGTCTGTCATGAAAAATCAACTATTATTCATCTAGTATTAATTCTTCTGGATGAACGACCCTAAAGAAGTATTTTGATCCATTCACACATTTCTCCTGAGCACCAACCCCCCCCAACCCCCGAAAACGAGCGGGTTCTGACATTGTGACACCACAAAGTGACCAGTGTGTGTTAGCCTGGGGGCTGGTTGTCAGAATTCCCTCACTACATAGTGCACTATGTACAGACTATGTAATATAGTACAGACGACGATTAAAACCCAATGAGGTCTGAAAAAATGTTTTATGTTTTTATTTGAAAGAGTTCGGCTTTCCCCAAAATAATCAATTTGGGGGGCAAAAACTTTTACTTGGTAATACTGTGAGGGCAATACCAGTGATTCTGAAACGTGCCTCTTCTTTGTGCGTACAAATACTTCTACAAATACAAATAGTCATTCTTCCTTTCTTCCACGATCCATTTTTTTGGATTTTAGAGGAATAAATCTGACCCAGTAAATCAGGCAGAGGAACCCGCCATTCACCTGTTTGCCTTGATCAAATGAAACATGTTCCTGTGAGTTCCACAGATGTGCCTGTGAGCTTCAGTGTTTTTGCAGTGCATGAAAACTGCAGCCACACATGTGAGCAGCTTCTTCCTCGTGCTTCCTCTTCCTCCTGACCTCGGAACGGTCGGGCAGCGCTCCTGTCTGCGCTCACAGTTCTTCTTTAGCATTCGCTTTTCTCGGTCGATCCATCCCGAAAAAGGAGGACGAGCGTCCATGAACGTCTCTTTCTCTCTTCACAAAGGCGGAAAAGGAAGAGACGCAGTTTCCGATGAAGTGGTCGGCCTGGCCTAAGATGTACAGGTCCGTTTGGGCCCAATCCGGATGCAGACTCACCACCTTCACCTGCAGGAGCCACAGGAAGAGGCGTGGCTAAGAAACGGACAGGAAGTCTGCAGAAGTGTTCAATCCCAGGGGAGCTCACCTTTCCCTCGAAGAGCTTCTCGATGTCCTCCCTGTGCGCGTGGGAGTCCGTGGCGATGTAGACGGAGCGGGCGGAGATCTTCTTCACCCACAGCTTGACGGCCCTGCGGATCTCTGCCAGGTCCGGGAGGCACATGGTCATGGTGAGGGGGAGGGGGAGGGCCGTCTGCCGGCTGTAGCCCACACACTGAGGGGACGCCATGAAGTGAGGGCCGGCGTCGCCGCTCTCCAGCAGCCGGCAGGCATTTTGCTGTCAGGGACGAGGAAGATCAACGTTCTTTGACTTTGAGTCAGGAAGAAAAAAAACATTCATTTTTTTATTTTAAATATTATTTTTTTCCCCTCGTGTGTTTAGCCTTATTTTAACCCCGGGTTTTTAGAGTGAATTCAACAATTTTCTGGGTTCAGGAGAAATTAACAGCAACTATGATAGACAAATGTTTATACATTTTTGTAAAATTAAAAAAAGCAGAATTTGAGATTTGGGATGTCCAGGATTGCTTTTATTACCTATGTATTGTTTATAAATAAGAGTGTTTTCTTGTTCTATGGTGATTTTATTAACATATAGGACATATTCACTTTAATATTTATACTGTATTTTTATATTTTGAAGCACTTGGAGCTTAAAAATGTTCTCTTTTGTGTGTTTACATTTTATATCAATGAAGTTAACTGAGTGCTTGAAGTCTTAGGCCTTTTAAAACTTATTTTCCCTATAATTTTCTCTAATAATTTATCTTTAAATCAGTTTTTAGGCAGTACTTTATATCCATCCGTTTCATAGAACCCCAACCTCTTTTTATTTACAGATATAGTTTTATTACATTACACAATAATTCCACAATGAACCTGAAACTGTCCAAAAAAGTCAATTCTGAGTAGAAAGTGTTTTAATTTTGTACTTTTTACTACAAAAGTTCTGATCAAACTGGTTATATATATAACAAAAACCAAACATCTAAAGACAAAATAATGTAGAAATCCAAAAACAAATCAAAACAATGTGAAGATTGTCTAAAAATAAATTAAAGTGCAAAGCTCCACTAAACTAAACCAAAAACATAAATCCTGAATTAGGATTTCACCTTAAAACCGGGATTTGGTTTTTCCTAAATAGAAAATGTATATCTGAAACGCCAAACTTCAAGATTTTTGTTTACTAGCTGCATTTTGTTTCTGCAGACCTTTTGAGACGCCTGGATGAAGCTTAAATTTCCGTTTGGGGGGTTGGTCTCACCCAGTCTGAGCCGATTCTCAGGTGAATGCCCACGTACGGGCGGGTCAGCAGGGCGGCGATGTGCTCCTCCCCCTCCGTCACCATCCTGTCAGACCACACCACCAAGCGCTGCAGGCCCACGTGCTCCTCCATCACCGGGAACTGAGCTGGAGCTCCAGGCAGCGCCAGCACCGGGTGCTCAGAGGGGGGGAACCTGAGAACCTCGCGTGTTAACAAACCATTAGCCAGAAGGTCCAGAAATCAAAGCCGTGATCGAGCACTCACTTCTTCATCCACTGCGGCTGGTGGTAAGAACTGAAGGAAAGCCCTCCAAACAAAACAGACATGTCAAAATTCACACCAACATAATCCCAAAAAGGTCCAAACGGGTTCCCGTCCTGTGAAAGAATCAGAACCGGGAGTTCAGGCCTGTCTGATCCTCTGCCAGCAGGGGGCAGCACTCAAACCCTCAGCCCTTTGATTCTAAACCCAACAATTTACTCTGCTTCTGACCTTCATGGGACACGACTTCTTGTCGGCGCTTCTCTGAGCGGCCGTCTCAAAGCAGTAGGCCCTCCTCTGACCCGGGGGCCAGTGCGTGGGGGCCAGCTTCTCCATGAAGTCCTCCAAACTGACCACACGGTGATAAGCAGACAGGGCGTCCAGCTGGAAAAACTCGCTGTAGGGAACATGCACCTGACCACGGGGAAATCCGCCATCATTATTCAACCTCTACTTCACCCCCCCACCTCCCAAAAAAGACACCATTTGTGTCCGTTTTTGCAAAAACGATCCTCACATCAAAGTTTGACACCAACTTTAATTTATGGTTACGGGATTTTAACAGTATTTTCCTTCTGCTGCTGAGGTTCCAAACCCCACCGCATTCCCTGACGGCACTCACGTTGGTGTACGGGGGGATGTGGTGGCGGTACACAATCCAGGGGGGTACGGCCAGAGTTCGGTTCAACATCTTTGCAAACGCCAGAGACCCCAGGAAGTGATCGGCCTGGTTTCCAAACCGGCCTGAAAGGCAAGAATGTCCATTTTTAGAGACTGAATTATGTGTCAGAAATTCCATCACGAGTCTCGAACCACTAAAAAAAAAAGTCTTTGGTGCGGGACAATCCGGCGTCCTGGATTTTAAAGTAATTCAGACACGTGGTCGCTACTTTTATTTTTCATTTTCAATCATCAAATATGACGTCACCCATTTACCAAGGTAAAAACCTAATAAATATGAACATTTTACAAAGACTATTTCTGAAGCCACTGTGCTCTAAATGATGAAAATATGTTTTACATACTTTTTTCATATGAAAATTTGTTCAAACGTGATTGACAGTGGTTTCTAATCACCTATCTAGTGAGCATTGATGCTCTCTAGGGATGCAATGACACTTTTTCTTAACGATACGATGTTTGGGTCACGGTTTTGTTTTAATTCGATACATGATTTGTGTGTTTCAGAGCAACAAAAGAATTCTGCTGATAGACAAGTAACAATTAGGAAAAACCTTTCAGTTGGCTAATAAAGAACTTAGTGTGATTTAATAAAACAATAAATGATACATCCTTTTTAATTTTTGCACACTTTTAACACGTTAAATTGTAAATCTAAGGCTATGCAGAAGAGAAGCAAAGCTACGCTTTCCTCCCAATTCACTTCAATGGCGTGAAGTACATACAGGTCAGGTTTTACAGAGAATCACTAATGCAAATTACTAGTTTGTCGCAGAAACGTCTGGGAAATTTCCTGGGATTTTGGAATTGTAGATTTGGACACCCCCCCAAAAATGGCAAACCTTCTTCTGCACTCAGACTTTGGTTTTTGACTAAACTTCCCCCAACATGTTATGTAATTAACTAGTAAGGGGAAATCATAAACACCAATCTCATTAGTTAATAAACGCTTGTTGTGATTTTTATACAACTTAAAGTGAGTTCTTGCTTCAGAAAACTGAGTTGAGGTTATTTTTGGTCACTAATTTCAGGTAAACTGATGCGAAAATCTGAACCTGAGCAGTAAACGTGTGTTCAGGTGTTTAAGTTCTTCATACACACTCAAAATAAAAGCTGATTAACACGAAGAACCTTCAAGTTTTATTAATGAAAGAAGGATGTTGTTTACAAGTTTAACTTCAGAAAGATGTTGTTTACAAGTTTAACTTAGTTCCCAATTAAAATACGTATTTTATCCAACAAATCTGATCCAGTAGGAGTTGCCTGAACATTCGGGAAGAGATTAAACAGCTTTAACTTTAATTTGGTTTTCATGTCCTCGCGGTTAAAATGCAAAGTTATTCCTGATCTAAAGAGATTTCGAACGAACACATCCGGGTCTTCGTTTCACAGAACTCGCAATTTAAAAGCGACTAAAGTTTGGCCTTCGTCGGCTTCGCTACATCGCGAACATAGCGTTCAGCGTGAAAAAGTTACCCATGCAGGGGCAGTACAGGACGTAGCCATTCTCATCCCAGTGCAGTCCCTCCGTTACACTTAGACAAGCCTGAAAGAGAAGGGAAGGCAGCAAACTAAGCACAGAAAGAGTCGTAATTGATCCTTGTTTGAGCGCCATTATGGCTCACTTTTCTTCTTCTATAGTAAGTGACTCAGACAAAACTGCACGTGGGTTTGCTGCCACGCAGCGTTGGGGATGCGGTACTGCGGATTATTTTCCTGTATTTTTGGGCCAGAAGGTACTGTTTCATGATTCAATACAATTTAACTTTTTATCCAAGTTATTTTAAAACACCTATTAATTAAAAAATAAAGGACAGAACTTGAATTATTGGGGAACCTTTTTTTAAATAACACTAGGAATCTCACATTAAAAATAAAAATAATTCTTTACCAGGAAAGACCTGAAATTGATTAATACATACAATTAATGCATGGCTTTTGCATTTCCTCAGCATTAAAATATTTTATTTTTATTGTTTTATTTGAAATTTTTAAGCCTAAATGGATCATTTATTTCAATTCAGATACTTGACACTTTTTTTAAATATTTTTTTTCTTTTAAAAAAGTGTGAAAGCAGCAATAATTTAAGTGGACTAAAATTAGTTACTAGTAAATAAGTAATGATATGGTTACTTTTGCCTTCGGAAATAGCATCTTATTTGTTGAGTTTTTACCTAAATGGTTAAGACTTTGTAAACAGAAAGATTTCCTTAGTTAAATCTAAAAAGAGGGTGTGTTAGGATTTTATTATTTAAGGATATTTAGAGAAAAACATTTCCTAGAAGTAAAGTTGGTTAATAAAGTTGGTAGTTTTGTTTTATAATATATGCTTGAATTGTTCAATTTAATTGTAGTAATTGTAGATACTAAAAAAAAGTCTAAATATGTCGATTAAATATAATAATAAAATAGTTAAGGATTAATCCAAAATATAGAAAGAATCAGCTGCACATTAACCCTCACATAATAGAGAAAATAGTTTAGTCAGGCAGATTGTTGTTTATTGTATATCTTAGCTAACTTATCATTGTTCAGCTTCTTTACAACTTTGTCATGTTTCGAATAATCAAATTTAATTTAACCTTTGACAAATATCTTGTAGCATTTTCAATGTCTATTTAAAAAAATGTTTCTGCTCAGTTACAGATTTTCTTCAACAAATTTAGAAAATACTATTTAATATTATAGGAATATTCAATAAAAATATTCAATTTCTTCTAACTATACGAATTTCAATTTCAATTAATCAATTAATCAATCAATCTCCAATATTGCTCACTGTTTTTTTTTGCATCGAGAATGTTAGTTTGGGGTTGTGAGGGGCCGTAAGTTAGTGGGAGAGTATAAACAAAGGCATGATGGGAAATGACAACCATTATGCCATTTTTAGCATAAAAGGCTACTGGGAACACTTAAAATTGATCTAAAGATGATCGGCGAGGGTCTTTAGAATCGGTCTTAAAGCTGACAGGCAGCCAGAGACTTTGTGTGATTGGTGTCACGTGTTCACAGGGTTCTGTTGACCTCCTTCAGTTCGGTTCTGCAAGTAAAACAGGATCCCGGATCTCAAAAGGATCCACACCCGAGTTCAGGTGAGCTTTCACACCTCCCAAACCAAAGTGGACTACTTTAGGAAAGCCCAGTGCAGATCAAACCTTTCTGACAGTCTGAATGACTGCGGTCTGAGAGCCCAAGCAGGTCAGAGGCATTTAGGGGGGTAATTCCCCCCAGCTGATTTTCACAGCTTTGTCAACAGTGATGACAGACTTTTTCAGAACAGAAATCCTTCGCATTGGATCCTGGATTTTGTTTATTAATCAATTAAATAAGTCAGTTGGATGATAACAACCTGAGTCAGTTGATGTGGACATGTGCGTCCAACATGCTCCCGCTATGTGGGATGGCAACATGTGTGCTTCGTTTGAATCAGCTGATAATTGCTTAAATATGTCACATTAAAGAGATCCCGAGCAGCAAGTCGTCTGCATATAATTTGTTCCTAACTTTTCCAAATCAAAGAGGAGAATAAAACAACCCAAAGCAGCGAGGAAGAAAACATTTGTTTGCTTTATTTAAGGCGGACGTTGAGGCTTTCCTCTGCTGCTTTGAAGGACGGCAGAGCTTTCGCAAACTCCAACAGTCACTCTCGTTTTCTCGACAGCTGGCTGCTCTTTCCCTCTTTTCCTGTGTCGCTCTGTGTGTCTGCTCCTCCCCCATCCCTTCAACACACACTGTTTTTCATTGTTAGCGATGACAGCAACGATAACAATGCAGAGTATGAGAAAGAGGTGGGGGGCAAAGACACTTTTTCAGGTGAATGAGTAGCTGGGGAGAGAAAAACAGGCGGATGAAGCATGAGGATGCATTCCTGCTCTTTGTTTCTGACTCTTGTGCTTTCATGTGCCAGATCTGCAAACCTGCTGCTGCTGCTGCTGCTGCGGGGCTGCAGCAGAGGAGAAGGCCGCCGCTGCGCCTGTGGCCTTTCACAGGGGGAAAAATAAGCCAGTCAACCTGCAAACCATCCGCCTCTGTTGACCTTTCCTGTGTCGTTCCTGACAACCGGCTTTCAGCTGTGACTCAGTGTCGATTCACTATTTCAGCAGCAGGAAACCTGATGCATCTGCTGCCGATTCACACAAAATCTGCTTTTTCTTGGTCACTTTTTTGCACAACAGGTTGATTTCCAATTAAGATAATTTTCAATATTGTACAACAAACATGTAAACATATTGGACAATCAATAATTTTCATGAAAGAAACAAATAAATAAATGAAAATTAAAATTAAAAAATGAAAGAGAAACAACAAAACTTGATTTCAGGTTGGATTTTCCTCTTTTCTGTGGAAAAAAGTGAGAAAATACAACTAATATAGAATATAAGTCAAACTTTTAAAGAAATATGGATTAAATGACTGTTTTAGTTTTTCTCTGTTTCAGCAATA
Source organism: Oryzias curvinotus (assembly GCA_023969325.1). Classification (NCBI taxonomy): domain Eukaryota; kingdom Metazoa; phylum Chordata; class Actinopteri; order Beloniformes; family Adrianichthyidae; genus Oryzias; species Oryzias curvinotus. The sequence continues at coordinate 30,625,543 of CM043712.1, read as the reverse complement.
ATCCTCAATTTTTGCAGATCAATAGAATAGACAACTGGAGATTATTTTATCTTATTAAACATTTAAAGATTTCTATGTTCAGCACAAAAAGGTCTACCAAAAAGTTTTTAGTTTTACCATCATCAGACTGAGGTTACAAAAAGTAAAACATTAAAATGTATATTGTTTTAAAATCTGGGATTCTGTGACGTATCTGTGAACAATTAAATCCTAAACATCTGGCTGAAAAACTGCAACAAAAGGCTGAATAATATCCGCTATAAATAAAATAAAAATAATTTAGATCTAAAAAAAATAATTAAAGTTTTTGTCAAACCTTCAAAAACTACTGTTTGATAAACTGGATTCAAAGAAATCTTTAAAAATATATTTTCTAAAGGGGATCAAGCACAAAATTTAATTTAAAATCAAATGTAATTTCTTGCAGATTTTTTTTCTTTTAAAGATTTAAAATCATCCAAAAAGATCCAATTAAAAAAAAAAAGTTACACAAAAACAAACATTTAAGAAAATAAAATTTGAGTGTATTTCTTTATTAAAAAAAAAAGATAAATTAGTTCTTAATTTAAATGAGATGATGCTTTTCTTTAAACTTTTTACTTCTAATAAAAGAAAAGCATAACTATTACATTAAGGCCTAAATATAAACATGTATTGTTGTAGATAAAAAAGCAGTTCAAATCTTTGCTGATTTCAAGACAAAGTTAATGTGAAACAAACAAATCAAACTAAGAAAAAAGAAAGTTCACGTACCCAATTTGGTTTCATTTAATCCATTAATCCTTGTTATAATCCAGTGTTTTTCATCTGTTGTGCAGAAGTAAACTGAATTTCACCTAAATGGCCTGAAAAAAATTTACCATTGCCAGAATATCAGCTCATCCAAACAGGCCCAGCTTTTACACTGATGTGAAAAATCATAAAATACTTTTCTCTTTGTGTTTATTTGGTTTTCATTCGACACACTTTAATAAGAAGGATTACATTTTTTGTAAACAAACCACAGAGGTTTTTACATAGTTTTTGGAACAATCAGGAATTCTGCAGACAGAGATCTGTCAGTACATTTTTTGTCACTGGTACAACAAAAGTTTGGTCAGTATGTCAATTATGGTTCAAAATTTACTACTGAAATTTAAATTAAAAATGTCATCAGTCATTAAATACAAGAATACACAATTAACAGGTGTGTTAAAATTGTCAAAACCAAAAGCCAAAACATACTTAAAAAACCTCTTCGACGTAAAATTAAATTTTTTTTAACTGCTTTATTCATTAATGAAACCTTTTTAAGTGTAATGTGCTTTTAACAGGCAGCCAACCAAGAGAAGTCAATGAAACATGATAGAAAGAAACATGAGATCTCTTGTTCTGAGAAATCTAGCTGCAGCGTTTTGGATAATCTTTTAAAGACCCACTCCAATGACAATTGTGTTTTTGGAGTTTTTGACATGTTCTTGTGGCATTTTTCTGATCATGGAGGATGTATATTAAGACATTTTAGATTACAACTGCATTTCTGAGTATTTCTTTACTCAAATCATTGTGAATCAGGAGCAGATGAAAAAAAAAACTGTTTGAAAAAGAGCTTATTTGTGATGTAGAAACTACGCCACATCACAGTCTCCCTGCTCTGCTCCATTCTGATGCATCTGCAGACAAATAGATCCACGAACGCTTTTGTTTTCCTCGTCTGAACTGGAATCTGGATCCAAACTGTTCGGCTGGATAGCTCTGATATTGCTAGCTTGTTTTGTTGTTCCGGTAGTGTTTGGTTGGGTTTGTGAGGAGCTGTAAGCTAGTGGGAGAGTGTAAGCAGAGAGCTCGGTTATGAGTGACGAGAGGAGGTTAACGGTCCCGCCCACTTCAGAGGTGAATTTCTAATGAGCTGCTGCCACTCTGCAGAAACTGTCCTAGAAAAGCGATATAAATCATAATTAAAAGACCACTGGTATACTTTTACAGTAGATCAAAAAAGCCATTTTGAAACAAGCAGATGATTAGAAATCAGCATAAAATAACCCTGAAGTAACAAATACATTAACTGTTTCCAGTGATATTCTCTGAGACCAAAAGCTTCTGATTTTCCAAGAGTTATGAAGCAAAAATTGCTTCAAGGTTCCTCCTGCAGACCTGAGTCTGTAAACTAATACCAACCCCAAAATCAAAATCCTCAACATTACCTGAAGTGAAGGAAAGGGAAAAGGAAAAGTCATGCAGACCTTCATGTCTTTGCCACATGCTTGTCTAGTAAACTGATAAGTTTCACCTGGCTTAACAGATAAATAGACCAGAGCATCATCAGCATAACATGAAACATGATGATGAAATAGAAAAACTAAAACCTCCACTTTGGAGAGACTTTTGTTAAAGCAAAGGGGAGAGAATCATCTGATGCCTTGTGAAAAGCTTGAGGTGGATGTGATCAGATGTTTCAGTTTCAGAAAAATGATTCTTTTTTTTTTTTGAAGAATGAAGCTTGTTCTAGGGCGTCCATTGAGCTGCCTGTATGACATGGCTGCTAAGCTCCACCCATTTGCTTATCAACCTGCTGCAGGCCGCTAATGTTGGGTGCTGCCTTACCCCACCTCGTTGCAGACCCCCCTGCTGCCTTTTATTATCCAGAATTTATCACACGCCGTCTGCTCTCGGATTACATCACCCCTACAGGAAGTAACCTTCAAGCCTGTGACTCAGAGTTTTAGTCTCAGGGATGTTTTGGGGGTTTTTGTGTCCATCAAACCACAAAGGTGGGGAGATCTTTTCCACAAAATGACCTCCACCTATCAAAAAAAAAAAAAAATCAACTGACGAGGCCTTTCTCTGCATCCAAGAGCTGTTTTCCCCCCCTCTGAGCTGTTTATTACCCACCTCTGCTAATGTAAACACACCATCTGTTTAAAACCAAGCCCATGAAAAAGCTGTCATTTCCTACCACAGCAGATCTCACCAAGTCGGTCTGGAGAAAATGCGCTCCAGATGTGAGCAAATTGTCACCAGTTTTAATTGACAGAGTCCTCATTGATGCTGGAGCTCTCGGATTGTTTGGATGACAATAAAAATGGCTTCCAGGGCTCCCAGTCATGAGAAGAACAAAGTGCATCCTCGGTGGTGTTTCCATACGACATCTGCTCTGTATAAGATCAAAAAGTAGTTGAAATTGATTAAATGCTAGTTTTAAAATAAAATAAAAAGAAATGCAGAAATATAAAATAGATTCATGGGAAAAACATTTATGTCTAATCCTTAAATTTTTACTTTTTTAGATGACATTTGGTAAAAAAAATGATCTATCATCAAAAATAACATAAAAGATGTTCAAAAAGAAAACTATTTGTTTTTGTTCATTCTTGTGAAACCAAAGCAAACTCCAAGTAAAATGAAAAACAAAAATTACTTGAAGTCATAATTTCTTGTTTACCTTTCAAATTAAGGCTTTAAAATCTAAAACAAAAGATCTTTGATGCAACGTTTTTTAAAGCAGTTCGAAGGTTTAGGACCAACCTTGATTTGAATCGCCCTGGACTTCATACATTTGGATTTTTGCTTACGTGTCGGAACTCTGCTCCCTAAAATTGAAAAAGAATAATTACAAAAAAAATTCTTAAACTACCTTGCAAATTAGCAAATTAAAAGAAAAAATGTATTTAACAATTTACACACACAAAAAAAAAACTTCCCAATGATTGTCTTCACAATGACATGAAACATACCAATCTAATGACACAAGAAAATATAGACATACAGCACTACAATGAAAATGTTCTGCTCTATGAATCTTAAGATCATTTTGAGCCTAGTTCTCCTCACAATAAATTAAATATCTTTTTTTTTAATGGCAAAAGGCTAACACTCTTTCTTCCTCTCTACAGCTGGTTTGAAACAGGTAATCGTAAAATCACTGTATGCAGGTGACTTCACCAGGTAACCACTATGCGTTTCGTAGTGTTTGACTGTATCTGAAACCTGGACTGAGTGAGTGTGACGTCTCCCATTGAAAATGGTTCACCTCCGGCTCCAACCAAACGAAGTACATTCAGTCGCCATTTTCCCGTGATCCAAACGTTGGAGCCAGATGACGTCAATAAGCACTGATTGGTCTGAGTCGGTCATTACTATGGTAACCATTCTTGCCAATCAAGAGTGAGCTTGTTAGAAGTCCACACCCCTACCACTTCAAAGTGGGCTTCATAAAATCTCAATCAAATGTTTTGAACGTTGGACGTGAGGGTCAGCAGGCTCCACCTACTTTTATTGATGCATTTATATCTTGACTTATTCTAATTTATATTTTAGACTTTTTTAGGCACTAAATCATCTTATCTTATTTTATTTTAATTAATATTTGCATATTTTACCTGTTTTTATATTTTAACTTTCTTATTTTATTACTTTTAATTTTTTTAGACTGTTTACAAGTGTTTTCTCATCCTTGGCCGGGGTGTTGGTGTTCGGGCTCCAAGAGATTCTGGCCATGCTTGTCCTCTGGCATCTCTTGTTCCGACTCCCCGGGCTGCCGGGCCTGGTGCGCTCATGTTTGGTGCTCTGGGCCTGGGGGTTGGGGGTCTCTGGGGCGGGGGGTGCTGGGGATGAGTTGTGCTTGTGTTGCATAGATGCTGACACCCAACAGCATCTATGGAGGACAGGGCGGACGGCGCCTTCTGGGTTCTCTTTTCTTAAGCTTTGTCATTTCTCTTTTGCTTGTGCTTGTTTTTTGTGTGTTTTATTATGAGGGGCTTATTTAATGACTTTATTTCATGTGTGGGGTTTGTTTTTATTGTATTCTTGTTTGTTTTTTATGGAAAGCACCTTGAGCTGTCTGTTTGGCATGAAAGGTGCTTTATAAATAAAATTAATTTGAATTTGAATTTGAATTTGAATTTGAATTTGAATTTGAAATTTGAAATTTGAATCTGATTGGCCAGTTTATAGTTATAGTTAAAACCATGATAGTCAAAACTATCATGAAGAAAATGTGGATTATCAAAAAAATGTTGCAGAAAAATAACTTTCTATTTCTCTATAGAAGTCTTTGGAATTTTGGCTTCTAGAAGCCACTTCCTGTTTGGAAACGTGTGTTTGTGTGTGTGTGCGTGTGGGGGGGGTCGCTCAGTCCAGTTCCTATATACAATCAGTGGTTTCAAACACTGTTGAAAACAGCAAAATCCTTACGACAGAGTGAAAACTGGCTTCAGAAGAACCCGATGCGAACCGGTGGGTCACATGATCACACGGCTTGTTTGTTTCCGTCTTAAGCTTACAGTCGACTGACAGCAGACACTTTTCCAGTTCAACCATTCAGAGAGGAAGACCACTGTCTGATGAAGCTCAGCTTACACAGCAGGCAAAAAAAAAGAAAACATTAAAAGCACATTCACTTTTCACAGCCCAACCTTGACTTTAGCCTTCCACCTGTTATCATAAGTGTCAGTGATTTTGGCCTCTTTTTGGCATTTCGATATTAGAAAAATGGTAAATTGTACCCAGAGAAAAACAAAAATCACATTGATAAACCAGACTGGTATTACTTAGTATGACTGAAGGACATTTAAACACACCTCTGTAATCCTTTGTTTTATTTACGTATTAATATTATTATTAATAGTAATATTTATGGTGTTGGGGTCCATTATGACCCATGTGCACTGGCTTTAAGAAAAGGACAAATCTGCTTTTTTTTCTTTGAGGTACAAAACTTGAATAAAAATATCAATAAAAAGCAGCATTAATCAGAACAAAATCCTTAGATTTGCCAGGGACAAGAAGATATAACTAATTCATTTTGGTGAGATAAAGATTGCTGACAAAGTCCAAAATGCGTGAAGTGATAAACAAATTCATTTGTGGTGTTTTTTAAAGCTAAGGATGAGTCAGTGCAACACAAGAGGAAGGTTAGTTTGTGTTTCTGATCAAACAGCTGTGTGATGGCAGCAGACCCTGCCACACCCACAAACAAAATGGCGGTAACCTCCCCCCAGCATTGCACACTTTATTTTTAATTATATTATTTTAGATTCTTTATTCTTAAATAAATGCACACATTTCTTTGAGTTAAAATACACATGTTCTGTTTTCAGTAATTATTGGTAGCACATGAACATTTGTTTAGTTTACTTATTTTGGGTTTGTTTAATTAATATCACCCGGTTTTTGAGTTGCCAGCGCTGAGGGTGCTACTGGTCCCTACTGGCAAAAGAGGAAGTCAAGTCTTCACAGTCTTTAAATGCTCCAGTCAGACAATTAGGAAGGCCCCATCCACAGAAGCCTCCAAGGGGAGAAACCAATGGACTTTTTTTAATGTTTATTTGTTTTGCTTCTGTTGGTTATTATTCATTTTGCTCTACTTTTGATGATTTTTCTTTTCCACCAAGAGACCAAGTTTTGTGTTTAGTCTTGTCTTTATAGTCTTTGTTAAAAGTCTGTGTAGTTATGTTAGTCACCCCCCTTGTTTCTCAAGTGGTCTGATCAGCCACTATATATATATGTTCCCCTGTTGTGTCTTTGGTTAGGACAGTTTGTTTCTGTTACTTGGTCTGTTCAGTTGCTTAAGTTAAAGTTAAGATTGTTGCCTGAGTTAAGTATGTTTCTGTTGACCTCTTTTAAGGGCCCAGTTTGTTAATCTTTTTACATTTTTTTGAGAAAAACTCTCATTTTTGATAAACTTCTCTTGTCCGTTTTGGCCGTTTGATCCCTCAGCCAGGCCCCTGCCAGGCGAATGTGTCCTCTGTAGAGGACATTTCTGAACCCGAACCTCTGCATTCTACTGAATTAACTCCTGTTATCTGCAGAGGAAATTGTAATTTGAAATTGTAGGAATTGTAGCTTTTGGTGGATTTAGAAAAAGGTTGTCGTCATCTGGTATTTAGAAGGATATTTGCTCTTGATCTGATCACAGTGTGAAAATTGTGAATGAGTCCAGTCATGAATTCTGTTTCTTAACTGAGGAAAATCTCTTTCATCTCGGCTTTTGTTGTTGTTGTCAAGTCTCAGGCTGATGTCCTGCTCCATCTAACCTTTTCTTGCATCCAATAACTTTCACAGTTGGGTCTGATCTCCCTCAGGAGTCTAGATAGCAGGTACGCAAAACAAAACCCTTTATTTGAGGAAGTAAACACTGCAGTCACTGAACTTTGTTGTTTAAAGATGACTAAAGACAAAAAGGCACATGTTTCTACTCAGTCTTCCCTTTGGAGGGTCTGTGTCTCTCCTCCGTCCTCTCATCTGATGTTGTGGCTCCCTCGTTCCTCTCTGTGCATCTAATCAGGCCTGATTGTTGGTGGTGGACGCATGCGTGCAGAGGAGTGGCTGCGGCGGCCGAGCCTCCACATGCATCCCCAAACGGATGAGACGAGCACACGGAGAGGTCAGGAGATGGTTAAAAATCACTCAGCGGCTTGAAATAGCAGACCACCGGGCAACGACTGCAATCAACCCGACTGCGGCTGCAGCAACCACGCAGCCGCCCAAGTAAACAAACAAGGGAGCCATGAAAGAAGCTCCGTCTTTGAGCCGTTTCTCTCCCAGCAGCTTTAAACCATCTGCTGACGAGGAGGAGAAAGTCGTCTTAATCTGTTAACGGAAACAGAGGTAAAATTAGCAGCTTGAGAAGAACGGCGCAGATCTGCAGAAAAAAACAGGGTAGATGGAAAGCAGCAGACAGTAGGAGAGCGTTACAGCTCTCCTACTGTCAGAGAATCGCCAAAAAGTCACAAAACCACCAATACGATTGTTTGAATCAAATGTAATCTGTTGATATTCCAGAACGTGTTTAGCATTCAAGAAAGCTCAGCTAAATTCAGGAGGAATTCATCCCATAATAGTCATAGTAACCACCGATATTTAGAAACTATGGCGGTGAGACAGACATTTCATTTGGCACGTAAACAAAAAACTGGGTAAACCAATATGAACATGGTGGACTTGACCTCTGACCTTTCAAGAAGGCTGAGGTCTCAAGTTTCTGTTAAAAAAAAATCTGGAGGGGGGGGGGGGGGGCAAGGGCAACACACTTTACAGGGGTTGTGAGAGCGACAGGTGAGTCTGAACGCTGCTGGCTCATGCAGGACCGCACTTTTGAAGGTCTTTTATTGAAAATGTTGATCATTTAAGTTAATGACCTCCTCTGCTGAACATCGTGTTTTAGAAACATCTTTCTGATGATGAAGGACATATACATGTAAGGAAAAATAAGCTCAAATTTGTATTTCTGAGTATTTATTCAAATCGTTGTGAATCAGGAGCAGACAAATAAAAAAAAAGCTGTTTGAAAGAGATCGTTTTTGTGACGTAGAAAATACGCTCCATCACAGTCTCCCTGCTGATTCATCCACCTGCAGACAAACAGATCCATGAACGTTTTTGTTTTCCTCGTCTGAGCCGGAATCTGGATCCAAACTGTCCGGCTGGACAGCTCCCGTATCGCTCGCCGTCATATATGCTGCACCGTGTGAGGAGCTGTTAGCTAGCGCGTGATCAGAGAGCAGGGGAGGTGAATTTCTAATGAACTCCTGCCGCTCGGCAGAAACTAGAAGACCTCACAGGTTTTTTAGATTTTGGTGAAAAAACAGTGTCAATTGGAATTAAAAGACCACTGGGAAAGTTACACGTTTTTTTCGATGATTTGCAGCTGTTTTGTCAAACCGGCTGTATATTCTGTATATTCTTTGAGCTTTAGCCTAGCTAGCATGAAAATTGACAGAACTTTACTGTTTTGAATCCTAAATCTCCCTTAGAATGGGGTTTCAAAGGCGCTCCACAACAAAAGCGGCTTCTCCTATGGACAAACAATGGTTTTGTCCGAATTCCTTCCCTACTCACTAGTGCACTATATAGTGCGTTTGCCATTTTGTAGTGCTGTTCCTATCTATAATTCCATAATCGAGTGCCCTAGAAATTTCCCAGAAGTTTCTGCAAAAAGCCAGTGTGCATCAATTCTCACTAGATCGGCAAATACAGACCACAATGCATTGCGTCTGAACAGTTCATGCCCCAAAATAATTTTTTTCAAATGTATTTTTTTTTTAAATAAACCATCAACGTTTTTATCTTCAGTGGATTCATAAATGGTTGTCGCAAAACATATCAATTCGATTTTAACTTTGTGAAATCGATTACATCATATTTGCCTCTTAGTCTCGCACTATATGTTTTTTTTTGTATTTAGGGTGGGAATTCGGACAAGGGCTAGTAAATTATGCAACAAAAACTTTAAAACAATTCTGCTAAATTATTTAGATTTTTTTTTTTACAGAACAAAAAATATATGAAAAACTAAAGTAGGGTTTTAAAATGGAAAGAATCATTTATGAATGAACAGATATGAATGATTGTTTCATCTTAAAGTGATCTGATGAACTCTATCTTAAATTATTGGAGTTATTTTAATTTGTTTGATGGTAAAAACTGTTTTGATTTTTTTTTAATTACAGGAAACCAGATAGCTTAGATAAGTTTATAGATCTGAACACAAATGGAAAAGAAGTAAACAAAAAAGGTCAAAAAATAGTTTTCTGCTTTTTATGGATAATAAAACATAGATAATCAATAAAATGATTTATACGGGTTGACTGTAAAATAATAAAACATTATAAAACAGAAATAAACATTTAATTACAACTATTTTCTTACTTTGGCAGAAACAAAAGTTAAAAAATTCAATTTTTTTGAAGCTATAAAAGCAAAATTTCCTATTAGTACCAAGAATTTGTGGACAAACTTTAGTTTTGTTAAGAGAATAATTCGCCAATGGAGCAGCTTAATCTATAAAAATCGAAATGTAATCACGGAAAAGTAATTTTCTGGTGAGTTTTTTTGTTTTCCGGCGCTGCTTCGTGTTTAAAGCGCCGCGGCACATTTTCGTTTTCTGTCTTTGATGTTTCCTTTTTTTTCTACCAAACTCAACCGGAAGTCAATGTCCAGAGGTGACTTTTCTGCGCGTGGACAGGTAGGGTCGCGCTGAAAAAACGCGCAGAAGCGTCGTCAACAACTGGCATTTTCTGGCTCGCCTTCTGACGCGTTCGCGGGCCGTAGGATATGTGGCACTCCGCGAAGAAATCAACGCAAAAAGTTTGTTCATTGGACAATAATGGCCACTTAAGGACGCTATGCGATGTTTAGTGACAAAAGATTGGGAATTTTTTTTTAGTAAAATATTTTTTCATCAGAAAATGCAAATAAAAAGTTTATTTGAAAATGTTCCTGTAAAAATTGTAAGTGTAAATAAAAATGTCATTTGCTCCGTTTTGTTTAACGTTTAAACAGCACTTGAACACAACCTTCTGAAGACCCTCCACCCCTGCTCCACCTCCACACATGCAGCCCCCGCGGGCTCAGTGTTGGCAGGGTCCTGGGGGGCTGAGGTGGAGGAACGTGATGAGGAAACGAGCTGATGTTTTTTTTTTTTTTAGGAAACGAGTTGATGCGCCCTGGAAGTAATACCCCCCCCCCCCCGCCCAAGCACATTACCCACACCTACCCCCCCCCCCAAATAAATAAATGAATAAATAGATAAATTACTAAATAAATAAATGCATAAGTAAACAGCAATGAGAAATGGGAGACCCTCCCTTTTGTTTTAAATTAAAACAAAAGAACTCTTATATTTTTACTAGACGGAATATATAATGAATAACAAAGTTTTAACCATTTTTTTTAGATTTTTAAAACACATCTTTAACATTTTATAACATTTTTTTCATTACAAACATTTGGCAGAAAGTATTATTTCTGAATAATTAAAATTTTTTTTGCGATCTTATTTTATTATTGATTTTTTTAACCTAATCTTTTCTTTGTTAAGTCAATATTTTTTTAAATCATAAAAACACTTGTTGATGTTAAAAAATAGATTTTTTTTACGGTAAATGACAAATTAAAGGATAAAAAATGAACTAAACGTATAGAAATGTGTTAAAAAGTCAAACAGGTGGTTGTGAAGTAGAGGCTCATGGGATGCGTGGAGCTGCAGGTGTGGGGAAGTGGGTCAGAACTGGGAGAACTGGCTGCTTTCTTCTGAAAAACCAGTATGATGTCGCTGGTTCAAAAAAAAAAAAAAAAAAAAAAAAAAAGTTTGTGAAAGTGGCCTGACGTCACGCTCCCACAATGCTTACCGCCCCATAACTCGGCTGCAGCCTGCGCAGAGCCACACGCACGCTCAGGCCTCTGATTTCGAAAAATTACAGGAAAAAAAATCGGGAAAATTAAGAAAAGCGCAGAAGAAGCAGAAGAAAAGCGTCCAGCGGCGGCGAGCGTTCAGCCGCGGCGGGATCGGGGTTCGGGTCCGGGATGAAGCTCACCGGGACTGCATGTGGATCTGACTAATGCGCTGCTGGAAAGTTTTCGGTGAGTGAACTGCTCGCCGCCGCCACCGCCGCCGCCGCTGCTGCTGCTTCGTCTTTTTCTTGTCGGGGGGCTCATCGTGCGGCTCTGGAATCCGCTTTACGCGTTGGATTCGCCTTCGGCACAGAACCGGGGGTGACACTTCGACGTGCGCGACGCTCGGCTGGCTGCGCCGCGGCGATCCGAACTTCGTGCGGAGTTAGTTCGCCGCGGCAGTCTGGAAGGAAGCCCGGCACTTATTTACTTCTTTTTCGTGCGCGCACGCACGCCGGAGCCCCTCCTGTTCTCGGCCGGTAAACGCGTCGCGGACGCGTGAGGCTGTTCCACCCGCGGCGGCGCACTTTGTCCCTGCTGCAGAAAAAGTTTTCGGTGATCTGGGGGAGCAGGAGGGGATGGATGGAGGGTCGGGGGGGGGGGGGGGTCCTCAGACCTTTGGGACCCTGACTCGGAAGTTCGGTGGGACCGCTTCCACGCGCTCCATGCCTTTAAGGACTTTTGCTTGAAGCGCGTAAATAACAACTAAGTCCCGACCCAAAAAAAGAAAAAAAAAAAAAAAAAGGAGGAGGGGGGGGTGAGGGGTTGTTGGGTTCAGAATGCGGGGGCTCAGTTTATGCACTTGTTACTGATAGCTGACGTTCCCGCAGGCTTTTTTACACGTCTGCTGTCACTTACGTGTGGAAAGGACAGCAGAGGGGACCCTGAAAACGAACTTTCTGTCAGTCACCAGCGGATGACTCCAGTCGGTTTCTGCTGTGAATTTGGGGGCTTGTTTTGTGGGTGGAATCCGCCTCGGACATCCCATCATCCCTCAGGAAAACACAGATCTTCCCTCATGTTCAGGTCATTCCACCGATTGACCTTGTTTCGTTGACCTTTCAACAGATTTTTGTTCGTTTCACGCGTGAAACCTGAAGCGTTTTGGTCACAGAAGCCTGAGAACGTTTGTCACACTGTTGGAGTCTGTTTATAACACTGGAACCTGCGTTTCCATCAATTCAGATTACTGTCGGTGTTCTTGGGTCGCCTTTTTTTTGTTTTTTTTTTTGGTTAAATGTGGATTTCTGGAGCAAAGTGGGGACAGTAAAGTTGGTTCAACACTAAGCTTTTTGGTCTGGATTTAGTTTCGGATGGTCCAGTTGGTGGGGCAGGTGCATTGACTGTATGTTGGAACTGGACTGGGCGAGTGTGACGTCTTCCATAGAAAATGCCTAACTCCTGCTTGCAACCGAATAAAGTCAGTTCAGTTTAAAAAAACATTGATTGGTTAGTTTATAGTTTGAATAACTTGCGGTAAGGAAAACATAAATATCCTGAAAATATAGAGAATTATTGAGAACTTGGTAAAAAAAAAAAGTATAAGAGCAAGAATGGTTCTTCTGGGAAATATAATTACTGGATAATAGCTGTTAATTTCTCTATAAAAGTCTGTGGGATTTTGTCTTTTTGGGACCAGCGAGTACTTCCTGTTCTCGGGAAGGGAGAGGGGTTGCTCAGTCCAGTTCTTATACACAGTCCGGTTTAATTGAAAACAAGTTCCTGAAAGTGAACTCTGGTGCAGTTTCGTAACAATGTCAATACAGACAGACGATCCAGTGGACCAGAAAGGAAATGTGATGTGTGATATGTCTTCAGCATTGACTATTTATGAAAACTGGACTGAGGAACTCCTCCCCCTTTTGCTCTAATACCTTTTTTAAACCAATTCTTGATAATTCCCTTTTTTTTTAACGATAATTTTTCTATAAACTCAGAAATCAGATGCCTCAATAACAGTAGGTGGTGTCACATTGAACATTTGAAATGTTTGATTGACAGTTTGACAGTGGTAAGGGGTGTGTACTTCCAACAAGCTCACTCCTGATTGGTGAGAGTGGTGGCCATCGAAAGGTTGACTCAGAGCAACTCGGACCAGTTGCTGCTTCCTGACAGTTTTTGATTCCAACATCCCTCATCATGACAAAATGACTGAATTGACTTCATTTGAGTGAAACCAGCAGAATCGAGCCATTTTCTTCGGGTGACGTCACACCCACTCGGTCCAAAATTCTCAGGTACAAACTGTGGTCCACATCAACAACCAGAGGCAGGAAAAACCTCCTTTCTGGTCAGATTTGATAAACTGTTTGACCTTTCCAGGCAGTTTGAGTCTGAGACAAACTGGACAATACATATCTGACACATATGAATATCTCAGCGAAAAGACGGGATTCAAAAACCTGGTTTTCCTTGGTAGATCTCATGAAGCTGGTTGGTTTTCTAACAAAAGCCTACAGACGCCTGTTTTCCACCAATCATTTGTCTTTTTTAATCCAGGAGTTTAAAGTTGCTCTGCACTCACATTTCATAATAAAAGATGCGTCGGATGAAATGATATCGATTGAGGAGTTGAAGGCTGGTCACTGCAGTGCAGATCAACAAACTTTATCTCCACTGGATTTTCCTCACAAACCACATTACTTGAAGACCCACCGCATCATCTTTTGATCTAATTTTGAAGCGTTCCCAGTGGTCTTTTAATTATGATTATGCCGTTTTTAGTGGTTTTTTAATGACATAGCTTCTGCAGAGCGGCGGGAGTTCATCACCTTTGAGTTGTGTTGGTGTCGTTGGGGCAGAGCTACCCTTTTCCCTTCCTGTCACCCATAACTGAGAGCTCTCTGTTTACATGCTCTCACTAACTTACAGCCCCTCACACCCCCAACCTAACACGCAATATTGGAGCTATCCAGCCGTACAGTTTTGAGCCAGAGGTCAGCTCAGACGAGGAAACACGAAGACCTGCATGGATCTAGTCGTCTACAAATGGGTGCAACAGAATTGTCTAAATCACAAACTCGCTTTTTTTCCAACCGCATTTTTTTTCGTCTGCTCCTGATTCGCAATGATTTCAATAAATACATTATTTAGAAATGTGTTTTTAAGCTTAGCTTGCTTTAATTATGCCCTCCATCATTATAAAAGTGGCACAAGAACGTGTTAAAAGGAGCAAAAAACATTAATTTCACTGGAGAGGGTCCTAATGAGCCGTTCAAATGGATGCGAAACACAAAGATCTGCAGAATAATGCAGTCCTTGCAGTCACGGTTGGGTTTACTTTGTGGCGTCTCTGTCTTGGACGGAGTAAAATAGGATTTAGCTGGGTTAGTCTTCACATTCAGGTGAAGACTATGATGCTCCATCACAATTGTAGCACCTTTTACACATAAGGAGGTCCTGACTATCTGCTGTCACTTTTGAACTTTGAAATTGATTTTTGCATTTTCCTGAGCAACCGGTGTCAGTTTTAGTTAGGATTAGATTAATCTGTAACTTTGGCTTTGTTCTTTGATTTTATGTATTTTAATGTTGAGCAGTGAACAGTTGGGTTTTATTTTCTAGGTGTGCGGTCACTGCTTGTGGAGGACCTTCACCTGCTTGTTGTTAGTGAGACGTCAGATTTTTTTTATCGTAAATGTTGCCTCTCCGAAAGGTCAGGGGTCATGCAGGTCTTTTCGGGGTCTTATTTGATAAAAGTGCCTTTTTGTGGGTGTAATGAAACTCTATTGGCTCTGCTGACTTTGTGTCAGTTTAGGGCATTGAATTTGTTTTCAAAGTAAGAAAAAGAAAACGGGACAAACACAAATTTCCAATTAAATAATGGACGTTGCCTTAAATCTCACGCAGTAAATCCTAAATGCCCCTCTCCATTTTTAACTAGCAGCACCGCCGGCTGCCTCTGTTGCGGGAGAAGTTTTATTTATTTATTTTTTTTCCAATTTGTTTTTATTGCCAACAAAAAGAGAATTGTTACATACATGAAATACAATGAAACAAAGATATAGTTTCATATTTGTAATACAACTTGGCCAGTTTTTTTTTTCTTCTTCAAACACCACTCTCCCGTCTCCCCACCCCCGAAATAATGTAAATAAATAAATGAGTAAATCTGAAAAAATAAATTAAATAAAAAGAAAGAAAAAGGAACTCCCTCAAACCCCCCTCTCGCCATAGTTTGCAAGACAAGTATATGATATATATTGTCCAATATAACAAAAGCATATCTCTATGTGATCAACTCGATGGCCAAATCGATCAGCCAAGTGGCAACACAAACTAGAGAAATATAGTAACACATATAGCAGATGTGATATTTATACATGAGAAAAATGAATAATAATAATACTAACAATGCTAATAATATTTAAGAATAGTTGGGATATTTTAAACTATAAACTACTGAGATGTGATGGTAGACTGTGAGGAGGCCTCAGGTAGAATTCGGAGTTTGCCAAAGTGGTCTAAAACCGGACCCCAGATTGAGAAAAATGTATCCCTCGATCCCTGAACTGAATATTTTATTTTTTCAAGTTGTAATAGTTGCATAAGATCCGTCAGCCACTGGGACACCCTGGGGGGGGTCCTTAGATTTCCAGTGCAATAATACACGGCGCCTTGCCATTAGAGTAGCAAAAGCAAGAATGTCTCTGTTGCGGGAGAAGTTTAAAGAAACTTTTCCAAGAGCAGAATTCTATTTGACGTGAACTTCCGATGTCTAAAGCAACCATTGTTCTGCCATCGCAGATGAGTGTGTGTTTACCAAGGAAGCAAGGCTCAATTATTCAGTTAAATAATTGAATGAAGTAACCTCTACGGATTCTCCCAACCCTCCCATTGTGGGGGCATTTGGAGTTGTAGGGTTGTCCGAAATAGTTTTTTAAGGGTTAACATCCGAATTCAAAGACACTGTTTTTTCATAACTCCCCACTCGGAGGGCTAAATGTTGGGGTAGGGAGAAGCAGTAGGGGTGGGGGAAGAATTCGGATTCGGCCCAAGTTGCGATATGAATAAAAAAAAACCCCAAATGAAACAAGGTCAACCGTAAGACGTCCATCCTGACCAGCTTGTCTTAGGAAAAGCATTGCAAACTTTCAATGGCTTAAGCTGTTTATTTGGGTTTGGTCTCTTCATAGGGTTTGGTTTGGTTTCACACCTGACACTTTCAGGAATAAACCAAAGACTGAAGACAGAAAAATCATTCTGTTCCAAAACCTGCTCATTGGGGGGCAGTAATGCCCAAAACAAGGTCTGACCGGGATGGGGGACAAACGAATAAGAAAGCCTCTGCTACTTCTGGTTCGCTGTATATTTATAGACCTCTGCACTTCGTCACAACACAAAATCTATCTACAAAACATTTGAAATGCTCGTGTGGATTCACAGGACGACCTGTTTCAGCCATGCTGACATCCTTCACTCCGTCTTGGTCTGAAGTGAACTGCACCAGAACTCTTGTTCTCAATCAGACAAAAACTCACTTTTATTGGTCAGAGTTCAGGTTAGACCTGCAATAAAGGACAGGAAGTGACTTCTGGTGTGGATCAAATCCGGGAACACACCCTTTAAAAAATGGTTTCAAGAGGAAGTTTTCATTTTAAAGAAGTTTCAGGGCCGTTAAAACACAAATTGAAGATGGTGCCCTAAAGTTAGCTGGACTCTTGTCTATGGAGACAAGAGGATGATTGGACAAACAGAACACAATTTATGGCTTTTTGGGGTTTAATTTTTCACGATTGTTATTTAGCTATGTCCCGATCCGGTCATGTGATTAGAAATCGAGTCCGATCACATAGTTTCAGATTTGATTGGAAGCTGCATCCCGATCTGGGATTGGATATTTATTTTTTGTAATAATATTTCAAGCTTATTATCACAGATAAATACTCTAGTAGAAGTCTGCATTTCATGAAGTAATTATGACATTTTATTGAGCGGCACTGGCTTGAGCAGGAAATGCACACAAACAGTTTGGTAAAGTTTGCGAGATATTGACAGATTTAGACTTTGGGGCTCAATAACCCGGGGAACAACCCGGAACTCTTAATAAACGTTGACATCTGACGCCAAGTGTTGGTTGACTGTGTTCCCTTTTCAGAAAATATTTGTAAAACCTTTAATTGTTGATCTGTTAAGAAAAATTTCAACAAATGGTTTTAGCCTTGGAAAATTTACAAATATTTTGTCTTGGTAATGTCGCTTAATGACTTGTGGCAAAAAGGCGCGGGTGTTATTGTTCAGGAGCTCCCAGAGCGGCTGATCCCTGATTTGTTGCGCTCTCACTGAAGACTTGTCAGCCGCACTCTGCTGCACATGCATTGGACCCGTCCTTTCAGTATTTGCGTGGCGGGAAAAGTCGTACCGCTGCCTGCAGAGCAGGTTGGATGGGGGTCTGAGCTGGACTCAGATCAGAGAAGCTTTAGGTGAGTTCGGTCTGAGTCAGGCGCCAAGCCATCAAGGCCTCCTGCTACATAATAAGGAAATGGAAATACGTTTGTCACGAGACAATGCTGGTTTCTGCCAGTTGCAGTGGAAGTTGAGAGGCGTGTGTTGATGTTTGCTGCAGCCACCCAGATGGCGATGGATCTGCCCTGCAGCCTTGTGCAGCGTAGCTGTTATTATGGTGGGTTTGGCTGCAGTGACAGATTTGATTATTCCCTTTCTTTGGCTTTTTTTTTCTCCCCACATGCATGAAGTGATATGTAAAAACATTCCTTCCACTCCTGGTGATTATTCCCCAGCATTCCTGGCTGCATTGCTCAACATGACTTTCTCTTCTTGGGTCCATTTAGCCAGCTTCTTCTCATTAAGCGCCATGCATCGCCTTACATTGCTTCCATGCCCCTGTGGTCGGGAGCCAGCACGTTTCATGTTTGCCCCAGTGATTGAGCTGCTGCTGATGTGTGTGTGTGTGTGTGTTGGAAGGAGAAAGGACTGTTTTGGAGCTGGAGGGGAGGTCTTCGCCTTGTAAAATCTCCCACAATGCCTTGCAGCCCTCACGGGCAGCGGTGGCAGCAATGGTGGCAACAGCAGGCTGATTTCCATGAGAAAAGAGCATCAGTTGGGTAATGGGAGGGACAGCTCTCGAGGGGGATAAACATCGGAAAAGCTCTGATCCCTTTCTTTGTACTTCTTCACCTTCTAGAGGCGGGGATGGGATGGGGTTGGGGCAGAGGGGAGGCGGGGAGAGGGAGCAAAGGACAGCGGGTTCACGCTAGAATAGATGATGTCCGCTGAAGGCCGGCGAGAACGTCCCACTGTTTGTCGTTTGGAGGGGATGGCGCCCAAAAACCGCTGCAGTTAGGAGTGTAAACACGAGGTGTTTGTACTTTTGTGTACTCTCAGGTCCTCCGCAGTGTTTACATGCATGCACGTTCAGTGCTGTGAGACCACATGTCTGCAGGGCAGTGTGTGAGGTTTTTCACAGGAGCTGCTGGTCAGGGGGGGGGGGGGCATGTT
The DNA here is from genome assembly GCA_023969325.1 of Oryzias curvinotus. Lineage (NCBI taxonomy): Eukaryota > Metazoa > Chordata > Actinopteri > Beloniformes > Adrianichthyidae > Oryzias > Oryzias curvinotus. Next base: position 30,606,934 of record CM043712.1, on the reverse strand, counting down.
GGATGTAAAACAAATGGAGAAACATGAAGGAACTTCTGGAACAAAAAGTAGGGGTGTAACGATTAATCAACGTCATTGATTGATTTATATTCCAACAATCCAACCAGATCATCAATCTGTCTGAGAGGAGTTGTTGACTGTACCATATATGAATAGTTTCAAAATAAAATACATATGGAAGACACCATTTGGTCTCATGGTTGGTTTATTTTACTATAACATAAAAACGACCAAGTGCATCACATGCGTGTTGTCCGCTGTCAGCAAAAACAAAAACAAAAACAAAACAATAATAGTAATAAATAATTAACTAATAATTAATTAATAATCAATAATCGGTGGGCTAAACTTTAGGAAAAAATGTGACTGGATTTGACATTCATTCTTGTTTACTTGTTTGTTTGTTTGTTCACATATTTAATTTACACTTGAATATCTTGCAAGAAATCCAAGGAATCTGGAAAACCTAACCTGCACTGTTCAGTTCCAGGTATTTCTCTCTGATGCACACTGGTTGAAGTTTTGAGTAAAGATGTCCTGAATCCATTTGAGGAATCGGATTGGTTCAAAATGAAGAGATATAAAAAGAATCATTTCCTTCCTAACAAAAAGTCTTTGGATTGCAGTTCATTGGCAATTTTACAAAAGCACTTCCAAAATATTCTAGAAGCAGTATTTAATAGATAAAACTGTTCCAAGTTGTTTTTAAAACAAAAACTTTCCTCAGTAATCCTGCTACTATCAGAAATGTTCTTTTATTTGATACAAATTTAAATGGATAAAAATACGGTAGTTTTGCTCATTTTAGCTCAAACTAAACAACAGACAAAACTCAGTTTACCTACAAAAAATTATCTAAAGTCCTGATTTCCATTGTACCATTTGAAATTTAAAACTTATTACCAGATCAAAGACTACCTTCTGACCTAAGACATTTTGCCCCTTAATATCAGAATTTATTTACAGCTACAAAAAATATAAATAACTAAAACTTTTGTTTGTGCTTTCTATGAAAGTGCCTCATTTGTATATGATTTCTGCTTTAGAAATGACAGATGTAAAACAACCACTTGCACTGTTTTCTCAAACTATAATTACATCAAAATATGGGATCTGCTTTAAACTATCATTCTATAACATAATACATCAATTCTTTACCACCAATACTTAGTAATCTGGGAAATATCAAAACAAACATACAAACTAAATTAAACATTGTAAACATTCTTTTTTAAGGGAGTCTGGGTCCAAACCACCAAATGCTTATAATTAATGTCAATAATACTGAACTAAATCATGGTAATTAGGAAATACATATAAATTAGATAGAGAAATGTATTCAAAATAAGAAAACTGAAATAATTTCAAAATTTGGTTTTGAGCTTATTCTACACAAAATGTATTGGACCTACACTACCTTAAAAATCTTTGTCCTCCAGTCAAGACCATTAAATTTGTTTTTTATCGTCTTCTCACAACTGAGGTCGTGACCACGCTCAATAATGGCGATGCCCGCCATTATTTTAACACAAATTTGATCGCGAACTCTTCAGATTTGTTCGTGAAAGTTTAGCGTGGGTCCGCCAGTTTTGGTCTCTAGGGAATGCGTCACGCTGACCACGTGGTACAGAGAGAGCCAATCACAGCCGTCGACGCATCCGAAAGCAACTAAAACGTCCCGTCATTGGTCAATTAGGCCGGGAAGACGAGATATGGCCGCGCCCATAGAGGGAGCGATCCGCGGAGAAATGTAGAAAATAAAGCTAAAATTAGCCGATTTCAGTCAATTTTTTCATCCAGAAATTGATTTGTCCGTAGAGATCAGGTCTTTATTTCCGGAAGGTACGATCAGTTTGCTCAAAAACCCGGATTTCCGGGAATTCCCGGAAGACTTTCATCACAGTGATGAAAGTCTTCCGGGAATTCCCGGAAATCCGGGTTTTTGAGCAAACCGATCGTATTTTCCGGGAAATAAAGACCTGATCGCTTTCCGGATGAAAAAATATCTGAAATTGGCGAATTTTCGCTTATTTTCCTATATTTCTCCGTGGGTCGCTTTCTCTATGGGCCCAGCTGTCTTGTCTTCCCGGCCGAATTGACCAATGACGGGACGTTTTAGTTGCTTTTGGATGCGTCGACGGCTCTAATTGGCTCCGTCTGTACCACGTGGTCAGCGGACCCACGCTAAACTTTCACAAACAAATCTCAAGAGTGTGCGATTAAATTTGTGTTAAAATAATGGTGGGCATCGTCATTATTGAGCTTGGTCACGACCTCAGTTGTGAGAAGAAGATAAAGACAAATTTGAGTGGTCTTGGCTGGAGGAGAAAGACAAATATGGCGATTTCTTTTCAACGTACGTTCACAAGACAAATATGTTGGAGGTGAGTACAACTGTTGTTCAGAATTTCACTCTCCGTTCTAATACAATTAGTTACGGTGGAAATTATGCAGAGATTAGGGTAATGGCTGACGAAGTGTGCGTTATTATTACTTTTTTCACGTCGGACGGTTGCCTCCGCGAAGTGCGTTAAAGTAATAACGCACACTGAGGCCATTAACCCGCTTATTATACCACGGTCACTTACAAAAGCAATACATATCAACCAGTTTTTAGTCCTTGATTTTTTTTTTCCCGATTTGTATTGCTTTTCTCACAAAAAGCGGACTATATCGCGACGCATCACGTAACACATAGTCTGTCGCGCAGCATCACCGCTGCAGTCAAGATTCAGCGATATATATATAGATGCTGATCGTCCCGATGGGTTGAATAAAGCATCAGTTCAGAGAGAAAGTTCACCTCTTACTGCTTGTTTTTGTCCAAATGGTGAAGCAAAAGGTTTAAAAGAAGCCAGCGCAGTGATACAATAAGTTAAACTAGGTGACCGGAATCAGGTTTTAATGCACACCCAGCAGCCAATCAGAATCGAGTATTCCACCGGACCATTGTATGAAACATGCTTATACATTGTTTGAAACCCCCCTTGTAGATTTTCTTGATCTGACTGCAGAATAACAGACCAAAAACTGAAACATCTGAATACATTTCTTTATCTAATTTATTTGTATTTATTCTTAATTACCAATTATTTAGTTCAGTTTTGCTCAAAAACATATTATTGACATTAATTATAATTATAAGTATTTGGTGGTTTGGACCCACACTCCCTTAAAAAAGAATGTTAACAATGTTTAATTTTGTTTGTATGTTTTGATATTTCCCAGATTACTAAGTATTGGTGTTAAGGAATTTATGTATTATGTTATAGAACGATAGTTTAAAGCAGATCCCATATTTTGATATAATTATAGTTTGAGAAAACAGTATTTCTAAAGCAGAAATCGTTCAAATAAATGAGGTACTTTCATAGAATATCATAGTTACTGGTGTTTTTTTTGCCATTTGGGGCTTTGATGTTACTATATTTTAGCCACTGTATGTTTTGCAGCTTTAAGGAAAAGCTTAGATTGTAGGATTGTGTTACTTTTAGCAATTATCTAAATTCTTTTTCAGGACCAGCAAGTCCTGGTTAGTCAAACTAGGGGTTTGAATGACAAATCATGATGCTCCAATTAGTCTTAGTTTCTTGATTAAGAAGTGAATAACTAGCTGCCAGAATGTACCAGAATGCATCTAAGACCATGGATTTTTCAAAAATTTCGCTCCGCGCCGCCATAACGCTCAAAGAAAAGTTCAGGGAATTTTTTCTGGCCTGACTTTCATCACTGAGAATATCATAGTTACTGGTGTTCTTTTTGCCATTTGGGGCTTTGATGTTTCTATATTTTAGCAATTGGATGTTTTGCAGCTTTAAGGAAAAGCTTAGATTGTAGGATTGTGTTACTTTTAGCAAATATCCAAATTCTTTTTTAGGACCAGCAAGTCCTTAATGGTAAGTCAAACTAGGGGTTTGAATGACAAATCATGATGCTCCAATTGGTCTTAGTTTCTTGATTAAGAAGTGAATAACTAGCTGCCAGAATGTACCAGAATACATCTAAGACCATGGATTTTTCAAAAATTTCTCTCTCTGCGCCCGCCATATCGCTCAAAGAAAAGTTCAGGGATTTTTTCTTTGCCTGACTTTCATCACTGCTTACAAGTAGATGCTACATTTAGATCCCAATCATTTTAGAGCCAAAGTGCTTTGTCCCATATTTGTGACAACAGGCATCAAGGGGTTATACATAGACGGAAGAATGGATGTGATCGTAGCAAATGTTCTTCACTTCATATCAGCTTTGGACATTTTTTATTTGAGAAATCTGTAGCATGCTGTCTCCAGAGATCATCTGTTTTGTGGGAATCCTATAGAAAATGATTTATTTACCATTTTTTGATTGCAATTTTATTTTAGTCTTCAAATTTTTACATTGGTAAACTTAAATGTTGTGTCTGAATTCACTCAGTACTCCCCGGTTTTTGCACTACATACGGCGCTCGCCATTTTTTTTAGTATGTCCGAATCATTAAAAGTCCAGTAGCTTGGAAATTACTAGTTTTTTGTGAAATTCTCTGCAAAAAATCTAGTGTGCATCAATGTATGTGATTTTATTTTGTATAAATCATTCTAGTTTTCATCATCAGAACTCAGCGGATTCATAATTGGTTAAAAGTTGATATTTGTTAGGTTTTTGCTTCAGCAAATGGGTGACGGCATATTTGACAATAAAAATAAAACCCCAGAAAAGATATGAGGATGTGTCCAAATGACATTAAAACCCCGGATACTGGATATTTCTGGACTATATAGTCTTTTAGGAATTAGGGATTTGTGAAGGAATTTGGTCATCACCTACATTTTTGTGAGTTTTTTCTGTTTTTTTTTTTTTTTTTTGTGAAACGTGCAGCTGTACGTGCATTTTCTTTACGGTTTGAATCTGTATGAAGCCAAAACATTTTCCTGTATATTTTCAAAATAATTCAAAGTAGCTGTTGTTTTTGTGAAGGTTTTTGGGTGCAAACACGACGCCGACATGGTTTTTATTGGTGTTATAGTAAACAGGACTCGATGCATATATTTATAACGTTTAGCCGGCCTGTCAGAGGGAAGAATGGGGCTTTACTGGGCAACGCACTGATTAAAAACAGACGCATGAATGCGCTGCGCGGCACGGCGCAGATACATCCGTGCATGCACACAAATATTTACAAGGCTAATTAAAGTAAAAAAAAAAAAAACAACAACTTTTCATTTATTACAATGCAAAAGCACAATTTATGAGAACTAAAGGCAGGGTTTGTGCGTTTTGGACCTGTGCACCTTCTGATTACTCCTGCAGTCGGCCGGTCAGAAATAGTCAGAGGATGCGAGATGCTTAAACCACATACTGCCACTTTTCCTTGTGGTTCTTTTTCTAGGAAGAGCGAGGCAGCTGTGGTTTTATGGAACCAACATCAATCCATCAACCCGTACTCGCACACATCATTCTCACTCCCTTCTTTTTTCCTCTCCCTGCATCCTTTCCTTTTCTGCCAGCCTCCATGCATCCTCGCTGCTTTTCTTCTTCCTGCTCTCTTCGCCGTGGAGCTCCGTCCATCTGGCGCTCTCTGTTTTGCTCTTCATTCATCCCTCTCTTCTAGACTGAGTTTACAGCCCCCGGGCCACTTCCGCCGGGCTGTCTGCCACTGATTTATTAATAGGCTTTTCTCTGTGCAGTAAACACAGCGTTGGTTCAAGGGGTCGTCTCTCAGTCACTGATAGACTTGCTCTTAACCTCATAGGCACTCGCTGACTCTGGAATAGAAGAAGGTCTGTTGGTTTCAAAGATGACCCACAGCAGAGGATATTATTGTGGGGGGGGGGCAAACGTCGTTGATGTGGTTTGCAGTGGAAGAGACGCTAAAGGCCGTGTCACACAGCCACCACTTGCAGTTCACACATTTATGAACTACTGTAACTCTTTGACCGTTTACGCAATCAATGTAATTTCTAACAATATCTGGACAAAGCAGCAGTTTGTTTTTGGTTTTTTTTTTGCGTCAGCGTCAGTTGGTTTACGTTGATTGTGTAGTTTACTAAAGTAAAGTGTTGCAAATCAGCGCAGAGCCGCTTTTCTCAGCTTCAGAACCCGCTGAAAAGCTGGCGACTGCGTAAATAGTTGAGGAGTTTCTGTAATTCAAAGAGCATTAAAGGGCTAAAGATCTAAAGAAGAGGCAAATGAAATGAAGGTGAAGCATACAATGTGGTGAATATAATGAAGGATGTTCTCTCTGAGTGCTGAGAAGTGGGATGAAAGGCTCTTTAGCCCCTTAACGTCACGAATGAGAGGGCTTCTTTCCTGGATCGGGATTCAAGCTTGATAATTCTCTTGGAAATCAGTGACTTCCTTTGGAATCAATATATTTTCATACTTTTCATGATCAGATAAGATAAATCTAAAAAGAAAAAATGCCAAAGTGGTCCATGTGTGTATTGGTGATGTACCAATGGATCTCCAAACACAAGAAACTAGAAAAACAAAATATTTTCTGTTTTTTTTTTGTTGTTTTTTTTTTTTACAGATCTTTGTCAGAATTTATCACGTGTTGTCCACTTTGTGAAACGTCTGCAGTGGTTCTAGTGTTTGGTGAGAGATGCTGTTGTTATCCGGACTTTCAGGGTGGATTCAGACTGGACACATTTGGTTCGCTTTATGTTCCTTTTCCCTGATAATCTAGATCAGTGTTTTTCATCCTTTTTTGAGTCAAGGCACATTTTATCCTTGATAAAAATCCCGCAGCACACCAGCATCCAAAAATTAAAAAATGAGAAACTCTACGGTCTGTATTGATGTACAGTCCCTCTGCAAACTCTTGTGCATTTGTGTGATAATTGTGGCAGGAAAAGCTGGACGTTGCAGCTGTTTTTCTTTTCTAAAAGTAGTAATAAAAGTCAAGTTAGTTTTTTAATTAGATAATTAGATTATTTGAAATTTTACCTTGGTATTTGTTTTTCCCTTCAGTTTATTGACATGCATTTTATGTAACATCACAAAAAAAAACAAATATATTCTTTCTAAATATTGATTTATTTATTTTTTCAATGTTAGTGCAAAGGCAACTGTAATTTTTGAACAGTTATATGACCACAATATGTTTGATGACATTTACACAAAAAAACTAAAGTGAAAAGTGAACATGTTGAAGTTTTGTCAGTTTTTCTTTTGTCTTAATCAAAAATGAAGTCTTTGGAAAATTTAACAAAAATGTTTTATTTCTTTTTAGATGATTAAATTGTTTGAATTTAGTCTAATTGTGTCTGTTGGCCACTTCACCTTAATCCTGTTTCTCAAATGTTGTTAAACTTCTTCTTAAGTTTAACATATAAAATAATCCAGACAGTATTAGAAAAAGTGTTTCAGCTAGAAAGATGACTTGGACCAAACTCTGGGATGTTTGGCTGTTAATAAACACAAACCTTGAAGGAGAACTAAACTGCTGACCTCTGATTTCATCATGAAGATTTCAAAACTGTTTGATGTGTGGTTGTTGTGGTTTCAGGACGTTTAACAGGGAAAAGACTAATAGTAGCGCAGAGACGCTGTCACTTTAACACAATGCATCATGGGAGATGTAGTGAAGCCAGACAGACTCGCTTCTCTGAGCTTCATTGTTTTGTTCACTTGTTCCACGGTCTGACACCGGATCCCATGGAAAGCTAAAGACGAGCTTTAGCGGGTATTTTCGTTAGAACTGAGAGACTTTGTGAGCAGAATCAGAACAAGGAAGAGAAGACTTTAACCACTTCTGATTGGTCAGACTGATGAGGTATGATTAAGCCTCCAAGAATGATTGGTGGAGACAGTTAAAAGGGGCGGGACTTTTCCAATCAAACAAACACAAAGAAAAAAGTATTTTATGATCTGTCATATTCCTCAGTGTTTTATGAACACAGAGCTGATGTCCTGGAGGTGGAAAATGTTTTTAGATCAGTTAATGAGGGCAATTTCCCATATACCTGACCATCTCACAGCACACTACTGTGCCGTGGCACACGGGTTGAAAAACACTGATCTAGAGCAACTTTTCAGTCTGAATCCACCAAAGTGGACCCTGGTCCAGGACCCAGAACCGCTCTCTGACCCATCTTTGGAGGTGGTCTCGGTTCGTTTCCAATTGTACTGAACTTTGGTTTGCTCTGAGCCTGCTCCGTCTGAATAGGCTCTGTGCTCGGGGCGGAACAACTGGACCAAAACCGCAGCCGTAGCCGGGCATTATGGGATTTAAACTGGATAGGAAGGTAACAACCATGACGATGAGACACAGCAACTCATTGAAATGTGGTCGGATGAAGGCAGGCTCATTTAAACAATTTTTAACGTGTCACACTTTGCTTTTCATTATTTCCCGACAATCAATCTGTCATAAACACTTATCCGCGTACCTTCATCCCCGACGTCTTGCAGCATGTCTCCGCATTACCAAAAGTAAAAAGTGTTGTACATGACCTTAATATAGAAGTTTATTCAAAGTTGGTTTCTCACATTGCTTTGCTCCGCCCTTGTGATTCCTGGCCAATGACTGAAGAGATCTTTAGTCACGTGGTTTTGGTTGAAAACAGAATCGTCCGGTTGAAAAGGAGTCTGAATACAGACCAAAGGCAAAGTTTAGGACTTGGTCCGGACCAATGGACTTTTCCAGTCTGAATACACCCTAAAACTTTTAAAATATGTATAGCAATGTTGAAATGACTAAAGAATTGCAGGATGCTGATTGCAAAGCTCTAAACAGGTTTATAATGGTAATTAATGCTAATTCTCATGAACATTTTCAGCTAAATTGTATGCAAAAGTGTTAACCGGAAAATGCTTAATTATTCCTACAGAACTGGAACTAAAGTGTCAGATTGCTATCAAAAGTTCTAACATATTTGGTGTCAAACTGCGGCCTCGAGGGCCGGCCTCCTGCATGTTTTCCAACTGAGCTGCCGTTGAAGCTCCTAAACTCACCGGATTCAGGTCATCAGCAGCAGATGAGGCAGGATTTTTAAAACCATCAGGATGTCGGCCCTCGGGGCCTGGAGTCCAACGCCCCTGAGACAAAGAAAAGTTTAGAAAACAACAACAAAGAAAAAATATGAGGCTAAATATGCTAAAAAAAAAAAAAAAAAAAAGGCACACAAAAAAATGTTAATGAAAATCTTTAGTTTTGTGAAATGTTGGTTATAAATTGTTTCTAAAACCATAACTTTTCAAACTTTGCAGCAAATTTGTTGAAAAATGTTGGAAAACCCAAAGAGCAATTCAGAAAAATTAAAATGTGATTTGAGAAAATGATAGAAAGATAAAAAATGTTAAATCCAATGCTAAATTCTTTTAGATTGAGTGAGGAATGAATCATTTGAGGTTGATATTCACCTCTTTAAACATACCTTTGAAGTATGTTAGTCTTTCCCTCTTTTGCCTGACTTTTTTTCCCACCTGAATTCTGAATTCATTGGGAATGTTTTTCCTGTAAATGGACATGTAATTAAAGATCCGCTGACCTGAGCCTTTGGGGCAGAACCTATTAGTTCCTGCAGCGAGAAGCCCCTCCAGGTTTGCTTTTCGCTCTGAGCGTGGTGCGATGGCGTGGCCCGCAGGCTGCGGGTTGTCCCGCTGAAGCGGAGATGCTGGTGCCGCTGCTCGTGCAGTGGACGTCCTGGATCTGGGCTCTGGAGCAGCTGGTCTGCAGAGCGTCTGAAGGAAACCCAAGCCTGCGCGCCGCTGGCCTGTCATCACGCCGGATTGAAAGGTCGGGAGAAGAGCGAGCATGGTTTGGGAGGACGCTCTGACATCCTGACAGTTGTTACAGATGTAGGCCATATGATTGGAGCCAGAAACACATGTGAGGACTTGTGGTTGGACTTTGTTTAGTTGGAGCTGCAGAAGCGACACTGCAGTCTGAAGGATTGGGTTTATAGGCTTGTTTATTGCGTTGAGTTTGTGCTGCTTCCATCATCCGTTCAGGAGGAAACTCCTAAAGATTATCCTCTGTTTGGGTTTGAGATTTGACCGCCAGGATCCATAAAGCTCAGGAACAACTTTGTCAAATTATAGAATATTCCCTTTTATGGTGTATTTTTTGGGGGGGACCAAAAAGGCAATAAACTTGGAAAAATGTATGATCTAGTAAAACAATAATTACAATATTTTATATAATTTTCATTGTATGAAGAAAAACAAATACTTTAAAAGTAATTCTTTAAAAATCAGCAGCTGATTGTTTGAAAGCGGATGAAGAAAATGGATTCCACATAATTGTTATTATTAGTCCTAAAAAAAATATCCCAAATGTATCGTCATCATGATATCAGCCTGTGTGATACGACAAAACGACAAAACTGCAAGACATGGTTACTGTAATTGTTTTAACTTATGCTAAAACCATACGAAGTGTATAACGGAATAAATAGAGCCTTATACACATTTGACCAATCGGATGGAGCCCTTTGATCTTAGATGCCCGCCTCTTTTTAGACGTAGGCCATGTGGAATGTTGTTGTGCCTTTATTTGAATAAAACTGTTGCAGTGAGATGGAAATGATGTGTTTTGTTTTTTGTCATATCATGGTCGCAGGATTGATCGCCAATATCGCAAATTGCGATTTTCCCTCACATCGTACAGCTATAATTAAAGTATTTTACATGGTTCTAGGTTGACTATAAATGGTTATTTATACATTTTGTTCTAAAGAGAGCCTCTCAGAAATGTCTTTTCGTTATTTGTATGTTTTATTTATTTGTCCTCATTGAACATTTGTCTTTTTAAGACATTTTTCGGTGCTCCTAAATGATCAAAACTGTTTATTATTGATGGCAGCTTTTACAGTATTTAAACTTTTCGATAAATAAGGTAAACTACATGAAAATGTGTTTTGATACACTGCATTTTGACGCGTTTATGCTAATTTTTTTTAAGGGAAGGAAAGGAAAGTTGGAATAAAGTTTTGGAAACTCTTTGCAGTGATTTTTGCTGATTATTTTTGTTTTTTTCAGAGCCTTCTTATATCATTAACCTTAAATAAAATTAATTAAAAAAATGTATTTTTAGGTTTCGGTAAAGATACTTCCAATAAAATGTATTTTTGTCTTCTCAAAAACAGCCTCACAAAAATGATATTTGCAAAGATTTAGTATAGAAGCTTTTTAATGTTTTAAATTGGTTATTAGAAATTGTAGAGAAAAACTGCATGATTTATTTCTAACTAACCAGTTTTTTTTCATCCCTAAACTTTGTGGTCAGCTTCCGATCAGGGACTTTTTCCTCTGTTTCCTTGACTCATCCTTCAGAATTTTGTGAATGAACGAGATGAAAGTCCAGAATTTCCTGTTTGGTTTCAGCTAGTGGAGAAAGTAGATGATTGTTTATGGATTTCCTCACATTATTGAGGCGATGCTGAATCACAGAAACGCCGCTGTGAGTCATCTCCACTCACGCCCGTTCCTCCGGCACAGTCATTTCCAAAATACGGTTCTGTTCCGCTGGGTCCACTGGTCCTGAAGTGAGTCAGCGAATGGATGAAACCTTATCTGAGCGGTGAGAGCGACTGACTCGCACATTCTTCCTGTCTGCGCTCTGAGCCGGAGCGGCCGCGGCTGAGCGCCGCAAAGCGAGGCGTCCTCTCTGACTTCCTCCACAGCTTTTTGGCTTCTGTTCCAGAGAGGCTGATGTTTTGGTGTTGGTGCGTGCCACGGCGTGCTGGCTCCAAAGCCAGGTCCCGCCGCCAGATTTCATCAGGAAATGTGTCTTTGCAGAGGGAACGGAGCGCATTCTTCCAGATTTTCACTGCTGAGATCAAACAAGGAAAAGATTTAGAGGAAAACGCAAAACAAGATCAAATGTGAATGTAGAAAACCTTATTAGAACCTCAAAAAAAGTATTTTAGACAAGAAAGAAAAACATTACAAACTTCATTAATAAAACACAAATCAAACTGGAAAGAAATTAGAAATCAATAAAGTATAATTTAGATAAATTATAGTTATTTGTTATGTTAAAGTCCAACATTTTTATCGATTTTATTAATCAATGAATTAATGTAAAAACAAAACGTTGGCTACAGCCAGGAGTGAGATTCTTGAGCTGTTTTATGTCAGTTCAATATTTCTGAATTATTTGTCTGCACCATAAATTAAGGAGGTAATGTTTGATTATCTTTGTTGAAATGTTTCAAAAGCATAATGTAACATTTCGTTTTTGAAAAAGTATAACTTTTTCATCTAAAAAAATAAGAATTTTTGAAACATAAGCATACAAAAGTAGTCTCGTAAATTGTTGCTTTTTCTTCCTAATTGTATAACTTTTTCTCACAATTTCATGACTTTATTCTCATATATTTGTTTATCTAATTTTATAGGGGACCTAATATCACACTGTAATTCAAAGAAATAATGAGAACAAAAAATGATTAAAAAAAAAAGCTGAATTAAAATACTTTTATATAGTGTATAATTTGGTTCTTATTTATTTATTTTTTTTTATAGATCTGAATGTTCCAGAAATTTCCATTGGGAGAAGTAATTTGTACGTAATGACATAACTGTTGAACAAATTTCACAGAAAACAATTTTTTGAAAACAAAATTTTCCAAAAACAGAAAATGTTTTTGTTTTTTTAGGACTCAGTTTTCAACAAAACACATACAAATAAATATATACTTGCATATGGGTTAAAATAAGACAGAAAGTAAAAATGGTTAAATAACAAAGAAAAGCCCAGGAACAGTTTTACAGCTAAGATTCCTTTTTCATTTTTTGGGGATAAAATCCCTTTCAGTTTTTCTCTAATTTTTTAAAAAGCTTTGACAAAATTATTTTTACGTTTTTAAAACTATAAAAAAGATATAACCAAAAAAATAAACACATTGGAATTCTCTCTAATGTAAGGTTTTTCCCTAAAAGGTTCTTTGTAATGTCTTCAATCATATGTTATTTTGTCTTTGCATAGACAGTGATCATATTTGCATAAGCCTCTACTTTTATATATGTAGCAAATAAAGAACTATCTGTTATTTGACTATTTAACTCAGTAAAATTTTTGAACTCGTGACACCTTTGATTGAAAATATGAATCAAACGACCTCTGCTCCAAATTTATCGTAATTTATCATCTACATGAAAGAAAAAACATATGTGATTTTTTGCTTTTATAGCTGAAAACAAATAAACTAATACTAAATATGAATGTAAATCTGTAGCTATTGCATAATGGTTGCAAAAGTGTAAGATAGCTAGCATAGCAACATACGAGTCATACTATATTAATTTTTTCTATAAAACTTTCAAACCAGAAATATGTGGAAAAACAGTTTTCTGCCACTTTCATTTTAAGGTGGTATTTAAGCTTGTTTATATTTTTCTTTATGTTTGTGTGAATGTTTCTCTTTTCCACTTGAATTCATACAAATTGAAGTCGGTGAGATGCAGGCGTGTTGTGTTATAGATTGTCATTTAAATGTATAAAATTGAAAATTATATTTTTTAGATAAATACTTTTTAAAAGAAGTCTTAAAAACACAATTTGATTTATTATTTCCTTTAGTTCTATTTTGATAACAGTTGAATTTGTACTGATTAGAATGAGCTTCTAACCGCTTTACAACGGAGTGCAAGAGCTAGCATAAAAAATGACAATATAAATAAAGCTACGAGAATACAGTTGTAAAATTAACAGAAATATAAAATTATTTACAAGAATCAAGTCATAAAATTTTTAGAAAAAAGTCGTAATTCTACAGGAATAAGGTCGTTGTAACATTTTGAGAGTAAAAGTAAAAAAATGTATGCAAATAGAGTCGTAAAATTAAAGTAGAAAAGTTGTAATTTTACAGGAATAAAATCATAACAATATGAGAAAAAAGTAAAAAAAAATATATAAAAAACAATAATTCAAAACAATTTCTTACTTTGTTCAACTTTGTATTTGTCAAATTACAACTTTTCTTGTGAGTTTAAGACTTTGTTCTAGTAAAATTACATCTTTTTTCTCATGAATTTATGACTTTGTTCTAGTAAAAGTCCGACATTTTTCTCATGAATTTACAACTGTTGTTGTAAAATTCCGACGTTTTTCCCCATGAATTTACGACTTTTTCCTTGTAAGATTCCGACTTTTTTTCAAGAATTTACTGCTTTGTTCTAGTAAAATTCCGACATTTTTCTCATGAATTTAGACTGTTTGTTTTTGTAACATTACGATTTATTTCTTATGAATTTAAACCTTTTTTTTGTGTAAAATTTCGACTTTTTTCTCATCAATGTATGACATTGTTCTAGTAAAATTACTATTTTTTTCTCATGAATTTACAACTTTTTCTTGTAAAATACAGCATATTAACATAATGCTGTCATTTTTTGATGTATTGTTTACTAAATGAGTCACATGAAATAATCGATGTGTCCTACCTGTTATTCTGAATTCATGGTACCATTATGAATGGTACATAAAACACAGGACACTTGAACTTGTATTGTGGTATGTTTATAGTTACTGGCCATGCTATAATCTTCATCATTGGTGAGCAGCTTTACTCTTCTTCTTCCTCACGCCACTCGCTCCTCACGCCGTGTTTTGATCCGACGCTGCGTTCCTCCATGCTCTCTTTCTCTCCCCCATTTTTTTTCAAGCATACTTGTCTTTCTCATTATTTCTATCAAGTGTTCTCCTCTGTGAGATTCTCTCCTTTGAGCCCTCCCTCCCTGGATCCATGCAGGACCTCAGTCCAGGTTTAACCCCTCACCCACTCCGATGCACGAAGGTGCACGTGGTCTGAGACTTGGAATGGCTCTTCTTCGGCTCTCCTCCTCTTCCCTCACATGTCTCCTCCTATTCTCTCCTCTCCCCCTACATCTCTCCTCCCTCAAAGACTGTGAACGACAACAACAAGTTTTAAAAATGAAAGTGGGGTGACGACTGCGAGTCCCCGCTCTGCGTCCCCTCCAGGGCCAGTGTGAAGTTTTCAGTTTGATTGAAGGCCTCTATTCTGTGGTGTGCAGTGTGAAAGCTGTCCTAATTGAATGATAAAGTGCCCTGAGATGGAGTCCAGTGAATAGCCAACAATGGCCAGCCTGTGTGTGGCAAAGGGACTTTGGTTCACGTCCAGCCTATGCCTCTCTGCTCCGAGAGGGGGCCTATTATAGCGCTCTCTGCTGGACTCGGTCACGTGACGCACCCCTCCCCCCAACAAGCCCACCTCCCGTCCCGTTGCAGTCCAGCCCAAATGTTCATCAACTCCTCTTCATCGGGCCGCTTCGGTCTTATTTAACCTAAACTTGACTGTCCGACTCCCTGATTTTCACTGCGTTCATCCAATCCAGCCTTAAATGTATGTTGAATGTTTTGTAGTGGAGGGGGTCCAAACCTTTTTGCATAGAGGGCCAGATTTGCTGAGATGAAAATGTGTGCGGGCCACCCAATCAAATTCCATTCTTTGATGTAATAACATAAAATTCAAATGACCTATTTAATAACAATTTTTATTTCTTCACTTAAGACAGTGATTGTGATCAGAGAAACAGATAAATCTGTCCTCATTTGGTACTTAAAGACCCACTCAAATGAAAATGTTTTTTTTTTTTTACATGTTTTGTAGCTTTTTTCTCTTGTAGATACAACATACAGTACAGACCAAAAGTTTGGACACACTTTCTCATTCAAAAGCTGTGTCCAAACTTTTGGTGTATATTAAAAAAATTAATATTTAAAACTGCTTTCTGAGTTGTTTTGAATTCAAATCGTGTTGGACCAGGAGCAGCATTTGAAGTAGCTCAGGTTTGTGACCCAAAAGTCTCCCTTCTCTGCTCCCAATTCTGATGCATCCTCTTGTGGACGAATAGATCCATGTACGTCTTTGTTTTCCTCATCCGAACTGGCATCTGGCTCAAATCTGTATGGCTGGATTATGGCTGGATTGCTCCGATATTGCTCGATTTGCTACGCTAATGATAGCTTGGGCTCACGAGATGCAATAAGCTAGCAGGAGAGAGTGTAAGCAAGGGCGACCAGCCTTAGAAACATGCATACTGACACGCGATTCGCAGGCGTTCCAGATGCTGAAGCCCGAAATTCTGGTCTGCGCCTTGGATTGTAGCCGGGGGTGGAGCCAGGGCACACCAGAGATGGCGGCAACTCTTCCACAGAGCATCCTTAACGTGTTTCTGAAAGGAATTAGATCTCAATGGTTGAAGAGGATGGATTCAAAGACATGATTGGGGCTCGCCACCCAAGTCACTTTTGCAAACTAATGGAGGTAGGGCTGCACGATATGAGGAAAACTCACGATATGCGATATTAGGGATCAATAATGCGATGACGATATAACTTGCGATAATAGCAAAAACAACAAAAACATTTCCATTTCACTGCAAAAGTTGAAATCAAATGATTCAAAATACCTTAAATTATTCTCCGAATGACTTTCGTCTAATTAGCAGGGCAACATCTAACATAAAAGCGTTGTTAACCGATTGGTTAACAACGTGAAGGGCTCCATCTGATTGGTCAAATGCATAAAGATATTTATTTCATTCATTAAATAGTTCAAGTGGCCATAAGATTGTTTTAGCACATTTAAGGTTTACCATATATTGCGATTTTTGCCAACTTTTTACGATCTGGATATTGCACAGTATGAAATCGCGATAACGATAAATTTGCAATTAATTGTGCAGACCCTAAATGAAGGAAAAATTACTGTAGAATATGTTACCGTTCACTAATGGCAAAACAGTAAAATCCACGTTCATACAGATATTTTTGCTTATTATTTCTAAAGGAAGTTTAGTACAGGGATCAGGAATCCTGTAGCTTGCCTGGGACCTTAAACTTTTTATCTTTGATAAGGTTAAATTGAAATTCATGAACTATACATGTAGTGTACACCATATGCCGAGTATTAGCGGTATCACACGTGATGCGAACCTCCATGGACTGAGTACCAGCACTATCACCTTTTGTAAAAAAAATAATAATGCTCATCACCTTCTGTAAACGATAATCATTGACTACTCGACTACTGAAATAACCATTAGTGACAGCCCTATTTGTATCCACAAATGCAGAACCACTTTTTTGATCCTAAATATTGTTTAGCTCATATCTAAGTAGTTTTACGTTTACGTTTCACGTACATGGAGGGGCTACATAAGCCACAGTTTCATCACGTGTCATGTTTCTTCGCTGAAATCCTATTGCTCCCATATGAGGAATTCAAAGTCAAACTGAGCAGATTATTTACTTTTTGATCTGTCTGTTCAAGTTTAGAATGGATGTGGAGTAATGAGCAAATGTGGGAGCATCTGACAACTTCAGCTGGAACCCAGACCTGTCACAGGAAAGTACACAGGAAAGTACAGACTACCCGGTGCTGTCGAGTAGTGAGTGAGGTGATGGACCAGCCGCTGGAATCCCTCATGTTAAAGTGGATTTACTTTTTAAGGAGCTGCCAGTTCCAAATGATCGCATCAGTTAGCGTTTGGGTCAAACGCTAACCATGGATACCATGGATTTATAAAACAGAGAAAAGTGTCAGCTGTGGTTTGATGTAGCTACAAACACAGAAGTGGCTTTATCCTCCTTTAGTACACTTTGCATGTATTTTCATCTCAGCATGTCCCAGACTGATCTTTATCTTCTTATCTTCTTCTGGCAATCAAACACGTCCTCGCACGCCCAGCACAGCACAGCAAGTCCTGCTTTTAACATGTCGTTCTTTTGATTAGGGCAGCAGACGATCAACTGACATGTTTGAGCTGTGTTTTTTTACATCACGCAGGAAAGATTCTGTTGACGTCGTGATGTGAGCAGAAACCAAAATCTGTAAAATCCTCACACCTTTTAGTTCCTTCCATTTATCCTTCAAAAACACCTGAAAGAGGGAGTAGTCATTACGTTTTCATTAAACGAGATACAGAGCAAAAACCCAAATAAGAAATACAGTTCTGGTCCAACTGAGGAAAGAAGCAGAAACGGTAAAAACAGCGAAGGGTCCATTGAAACCTGTACATTTCTGCTGGCAAAAGCCTCCAAACAATGGCTGTTGTTTTAAGCTGAGCTGACGCTGCCAAACTTAGAGATTGTTTGTGGCCAACCCCCGTCTGAATGGGAGAGAGCCAGCGGCCGCTCCGCCGAACAAAAGTGAGCGTCCCAGCGGGTGGATGGACACTCAGGCCGCATGAGCTTCAGAGGGCGGAGCTACTGAGCAGTCATGAGTGGACGGCCCGTTGGCCTGTTCGTATGGTTCTGAACACAGCTCAGCAAGGATCTTTCTGAGGAGAAGTCTTCTTCTAAAGGTTTAGTTTGTCATTGGCTTGGATCACAAGACTGTCCTCACTGTAGATGACATAGATGACATTTATGTTTGGGTGTTGCTGCCTTGAGCACCTGTACACAATGAGTGGATCATCTCAACCTAATTTCAGGCACTAAAAGCCTCCATTTATGAAACTGGAAATGAGCGTTCCATAGAAACGGAGATCCTTGGTGCCCTTTGTGCCTTCAGGATGTCTGAACTTCTACTTAAAAAGTTTTTTAGCTTTGGTAGTTTGTTAGATCTGAAATGTTGAAAGAAATCAAAGAAATGTATCAACACATGTTTTAATGATTGTTTCATTAAAATGGCATTTTATTGTATTTTGTAATGTATTTTTATTTCAGTTGTTTTAACTGTATTTTATTTGTATTGATGCCCTTTGGCCCAGGTCTCCCTTGAAAAAGAGATGTAGTCTCAATGGAATTTCCTGGTAAAATAAAATAAAATTATATTAATATATTTAAGGAAACCCAAATAGCATGACAAAATAGTATAAGAAAACATCTGGCATTACAAAAGCAGATATGACTGAAGCACTTCCTGTGAGTGGGACTTGCTAGTAACTCTTTAACATGTGCAATTCTAGAGACAAAGGTGGTATTACCTCCTTTGTCCACACGGACATCTGTTCTTGGTAAGGGATAGGAGTCTGTAATGGTGACTGTATTCAACTTTGTGATGAAACTTCGGCGACCAATCTCTACCAAGCAGCGTTAGCTCCAGGGTCTAGCTTGGTACTGCAGGTAGTCAGTCTCTTGTTTCCTTCTTTTTTTGGGTTACCCTCGCGCAGACCTATAGGTTTGTTCATGGTCATGTTTTAGGACAGAGGTGGGAGTCGATGTGTCATTAAAAAGACATTTGAAGTTAGAGATACAAGAGACAAAATCCCTCCTGTGCCCCCTCCTGCAGATGACCAAGAGCTGCAGAAATCTTGAGTCGCGCACTTCTTTGAGGAGATGTAGGCAGTCTAGGTCTGCAGCCACTACAGCAGAGGGCTGCTATGTTTTACCAGAGGTAGCAGCAGAATCACGCTCATAATATAGTTTCAACGCATCAATGTAACAGATATGAGGCCTTTGCCGTCTGTTGGGAACACAAAACTGTCCAAGCCCTGCCTGGTTCCATGTCAGAAAGTTAATCATTTGTGGTCATGACTGAGGTTAGTTGAGTCGTTGGAATTCAGACACCCTTTTTATCTTCTCTTTGGTTGTCGAAGGTCATAAAATGGTAAATGGTAAATGGCGTATACTTATATAGCGCTTTCTACCTTCTTACGAAGGCCCAAAGCGCTTTACAGTCACAGTCCCATTCACCCATGCACACACACATTCACACACACATTCACACACACATTCACACACTGGCGGCGGCTCAGCTGTGGAACACTGGCGCCAACCTCCCACCAGAGGCAAGGTGGGATTCAGTATCTTGCCCAAGGACACTTCGACACGTGCAAGGCGTGCAAGGCGGGAATCGAACCTGCAATATTACGATCATGAGGCGACCGCCCTACCGCTGCACCACGGCCGACATGTTTGACTCCAGAATGTCAAGCGGATCCGTTCAGAAGTGGTCCCGCTGCTGGTTTTGGTGCAGAACTCAAGGAGATTTGGATATAGAATTGATTTATTTTAAGCAATTAAAACAAAAATACTGAAGAAGACAAACATGTATCAATACACATATAAAAGTTAAGATGATTACTTATTAATTGATTGGAAAATAAGCTTTCCATTTTTAATGCATGAACTGAAAGAAGACATTCTTCTTCAGGATTTATGGTAGAAAACAGAAGTCCTGGTTCTGTTTTCTATGGGTTGTTCAGGCCCTAAAGCCCCACACCATCACACTACCACTTCCGTGTTGAAGTGTTGTTTTGTTGTTGGCTGTTAAATCCTCATTCACTCCGTTTTTAACTGTTCCTCTGGTTCTTGGATGAATCCTTGTCAGTCATTTTGCCACTGGCAGCGTCTTCCAAAGTCTCTCCATGCAGAGATGATGGTTCTCACTGCGGTTCTCAAAAGTCCTGAAGCTGCAGGAATGTCTTTGTCATTCAGGTTGACATGTTTCTGTTGAAAACATCTATTAGCTGCTTCTCTTTTTGGGTTGTTACTTTAGATATGACTGCTAAATACGTTTAATTTACTGAGGTCTGAGGAGTTTATCTGTTGTGGTTAGCTCTGTTATCACGTTGAGTTTAACCACCGAACACGAAATGGCTTGAAGGGCAACTTCCCAATGTCAGAGCCATCTTTACAAGACATCATCGTGTCACAAATATCATGAAAAGAAGGATTACTGTCAGGTTTCTTCCTATGTTCCTCATCTACAGCTGGGTTCCGACTAGAACCTGCTTAAAAAACCCAAATATTTTTAATATCCTCTGGCGTCGATGAGTACCAGGACAGGAGCCGCAGTGCAGTTCAGTGTGTGTGTGTGTGTGTGTGGCAGTGAAAGTGTGCAGGTCTGTGAACGCTCTGCTCTTTAAACATGACCAAGCAAGAAAGGAGGGAGCGTCAGAGGGAGGGCGGGGGCGACTGGCGTGACGCCCACTGGCATGGCGCCCGCACCTCCAGCTGCCGCCGCGCTCCGTGTCACGGTCAGGACTCCTGCCAGAAGGGCTTTCCCCACATTCACGTGTACACACACACACACACACACACACACACACTCCTTCACACAGCGCGCACACATGCCTCGCACTCATGTCGCAGAAGTTTCACCGCTGAACAGGAGGAAGAGAATTTATGGGATTGTCGAAAAAAGGAGAAAGTTTGAGGTCGACAAACTTTAGAGCCGGTCTTCATCTTACATTATACATTTATTTTTATAGATATTTGAAATCTGTTTTATAGAGGATCCAATAAAATATTTTTTATTTATATTATTTACTCACATAGACAACAAGTTAAAAAGTTTAATAACTAAACTACAATGTGAATAAAAGTTTAAATGGTGTGCTTTCATTTTAAGGGTTGAAATTGTGAGTTTGAGGCTCAATTTATACACCGATTGGGAGTTTATGGTGCTGAGGTCGTGTGGTAGAAAGTTCCAGAGGTTAGGAGCAGATCTGCTGATGCCCTCCACCACACGGTGGAGGAGACGAGCAGATGGAGTGGAGAGGAGAGAACTTAAATAAAACGAAAAACAAAAACAGAAGTACCACAGGAACGGCAATATTCAGAGTTTAAAAAAAGGATTTGGATGACAATTTATTAAGTCCAAACCCCTTTTTTCAAGTCAATCCAAACTTCAATTTATACAAACAGTATTTTTTAAGTGAATGAAAACCACATTTTGAAAAAAAAAAGTTATAAAACAGTTTTAAACTTGAAATTTCGCATTTAAAACTTGAAAGAAATATTGAAAATTCCTGGAGAAAAAAATAAAAACAAAAATGTAAATGTAAGGAAATACTTAAAATAGAAAAAACTCTAATCTAGAAATATTACCAAATAAAAAAAACAAGTTGTATTTATTTTGCTTTCAGACAGTCGTTGGCCATGTCTGAATTCCCTCCCTACTTCCTGACTAGTACTTCCTAAAAACAATCTGGACACCATGCTCACTTTTTTTTTAATTAAATGACAAACATGACGACACAGATTTTCTGAAGTAAAGACACCTAATAAATATGAACATTTGACAAAGAATCCACTGTGATGGAAACTGTGAAAGATTATAAAACATAAATTTGATCCATTCTTCTTCACTTTAAAAACGATTCAAATGAAATGCATTGTGGTCTATATTCACCAGTCTAGGGAGCATTGATGCACACCGTTTGTTTTACAGAGACTTCTAGGAAATTTCTAAAGCGCTGGATTTTGCCGTTGAAATGGTCAGAGACCACTACAAAATGGCAAACGCCTTATATCCTGTTCTAGTCAGAATCAGAATCAGCTTCATTGGCCAAGTACAGCGGAAAGGAATTGGCTTGGGTGTCTTAGGCTCTTGTGCAAACCAAGTTATGAATATAATAGTTGTAAAAGGGGTAAAGACAAAAAAGATTTATTATATATATAATTATATTTAAAAAAATTAAGATAAATATAAGGATAAATCAAATTACGACGGTGGTTCTGGTGTGGCAATTCTCTGGTTTTTGTTCCGTTCTCTGTGACTGGTGAGGACTTCATCAGATTGATGGGGGAAGAAGCTGACTTTGTGGCGAGTGGTTTTGGCGCACACGTCACCCTGACGGGAAAAGGCTGAAAAGGTAGAGTCCGGGATGAGAGGGGTCTTTTGTGATTCTACCAGCCCGCTTCCTGAACCTGGACTGGTACAGGTCCTGAATGGAGGGAAGGCGGGAACCAATCATCCTCTCAGCAGATCTGATGGTTCTCTACAGTCTGTCCCTGTCGTGTCTTGTTGCTGATCCAAACCAGACCGTGATGGTTGTGGTCAGGACAGACTGGATTATTGAAGTGTAGGAGATGCTGGTTGAACTTCTTAGGTTGTCGCAGGAAGTACAACCTCGTGAGATGGTGGTAGTAGTTGAGAAATTTGGACACAACCTTTATGTTCCTTTAACTTGATGATGTCACCATAAGCTCTGTCATCAGATGTCAATCATGTCCCGGTAGCCAATGAGCTCAAAGCCCCACCCCCATGCCAAATGACTGTCATCTCCGGAAAACGAAAAGTCAGAACTGAAACTGTAAAATGAGGCTGAAAGCAAAGAGGAGGAGAAAGTAAAAAAAAGAGAAATGAAAATACAAAACAAGAGCTGCTACTAATAACCTTTTTTTTTGTGTTTTTCAGTTGGTAACAGTTTCAGGTTTATAGTTTTTTTTTTTTTACTTCAAGTTTATAGTTTTTTTTTTTATTATTTGCAATAAAAAATATCTATATTAATTTCAAGTTTACCAAGTGTACAGTTAAAACTGTATCCAGGGTTAGATTCTTTTTTATATTCACTTTAATCTGATCCTGGTTTGTCCCCATAGGAAACTTCTGAAACCCCTGCTCTCCATTCAGGTTCATGTTCATAAAGATAATTCACAAATGCCTTTATTCTTTAAATCTTTTATTATTTTAATGTTCCCAACAACATGGCGTGCAGGTGTGTGTGTAACGACCCGCCAGGGTCAATGTTGATGGCTCCACACCTTTTAGGACTGAGATGGTTTTAAACATTTTTTTTTAACAACGTTTCCTTTGAAAATAAAAAGCTGTTTTTGTTGGATAATTTTGTGATTATTCTCACCAAAGAACTGTGATTGTTGAAAGATGTGTTTCCCCGTCTCTCTGTTAACTGAGTGTTAGCAGAGGGAGATGATGATGATGATGATGATGATGATGATTCTTGGCTAGCGTGACGCTCAGCTGGGAAGTGGTGGGTGTTTACATCAGATGTGTGGCCGTGCGTTCCCGCTGTCACTCGAACGCCAGGCTCTGGCTGAGATTGTGTTTGCTGATAAGAGCCGTCTGTGGAAACTCCAGCAGGAAGACAGATAAGATGAAGAGGCGGAGGATGCATTTGCATGAGGGACTGAAGGAAGAGCGGAAAGAACACAGACTTCTGAGGTTCAACGTGTGCTGCCGAAGACACGACAAATCAAAAACACAATTCCACTAAGATTAGGGCTGCACAATAAATTGCAAATTGATTGTTACCACAATATCGAGCTGTGCGATATGCATAAAATGGTTACCTTAAATGTACTAAAAATAAATGTACTACAAATACATCCCTTTATGCATTTGACTAATTGGCCGGACTCTTTACTTTGCTGACCAATTGGATGGACCCCTTTGATGCCCCACTCCTATCTGGACCAGGGTCACTTGGAGTGTAATTTGTTATGCTAACTTTTATTTAAATTAAATTAGGGCTGCATGATATGAGTAAAACTCGCGATTTGCAATATCAGGAGATCAATATTGCGATAACTGATATATGTTTGCGGTATATAAAAAAATAGCAAAATAACCAAAAACATCATTCCCATTTCACTGCTACAGTTTAGAAATTATACTTTTATAAATTATACTACTATACGTCAACATAGGTGACAAACATCTAACACAATAGGCCTCCATCTGATTGGTCAACAACTTGAAGGCGTCCATCCAATTGGTCAAATCCATAAAGGGATTTATTTGATTCGTTAAATGCCTAAAGCTGGCGTAAGATTGTTTTAACACATTTGAGGTTTACAATTTATTGCGATTTTCGCCGTCTTTTGCGATACGGATATTGCAGAGCTGGATATTGCGATAACGATAAATTTGCGGTATATTGTGCAGGCCTAAATTAAACTGTTGCAGTGAAATGAAAAGGATGTATTTAGTTGTTTTGCTACTTGTTTATGTATCGCAAAATATATCTTTGTCACAATGTTGATCAATTCACAAATTTTCCTCATATTGTGCGGCCCTAACGCAGATTCTGATCACTTTCACATTTTCTGGTCCTGCACAAAATTACAGACATTTTGGCATAATGTCATTACAACTATTGAATTCATGAGACATGATATTCCTAGAACTAAATTGGGATATTACTAGGAAATGTGATTGACTGTGCATGAGAACTGGCCACTCCCCCTCTCAGCTAGACAACAGGAAGTACCCGCTGGCTCCAAGAAGCCAAAATCCCATAGACTTCTATAGAGAAATAAACATGTTACTCCATCTGAATCACCATCCTGCAACATTTTATTACATGTTCTTGATTTTTTATATAGTTTTTTTAAAGTGCAACTTATTCAAGTGACCAATCAGATGCCTCGATAAAAGCATGTGGTCCAAAGGTCGTGTTACACAACCACTATGTACATTTTGCCCACATTGCACGGATGAAAGTTGGTCAGATGTGAATATGTGTAGTAAAAGTGAGAAAACTTTTCACGTATAGACACTTAAAGAAGACAAAGAAGTGCCAATAAACCACGCAAAGAGCACATAAACCAACGCAGAACATGAATCTTGCGTGATTATATGTTTATATGTAATTCATTAGTCCTTTGTGCGGCAATTACGTAATTTGAACGTGATATGTGCACCGTATTTGCGGTAGGAAAGTCATACATCGGTGCTACATGCGTGAGAAGTCCGTTAGCCCCAAATTTTGCGTGAGCATCTGACAACTGCGTATAAAGTAGTTCAGTAAAAAACGTATGGGTAATTCTCAACTGACCAAAAACTTTGAACAGCTCCAGACATAATGAACGTAAAGACCCGTCGGCTGAAACCTTCAAAGGCAAACCCAAAGAAACACTTGGGAGCCCGCTTTCAAGTGGTAAGGGGTGTGGATTGATCAAGCTCAGTTCTGATTGGCGTGATTTGTTGCCACAGAAACTCAGACTGACTTGAACCAAACACTGCTCACTGATGTCGTCTGGCTCCAACATGGCGACGTTGTCTAGCAAAAAGAATGGGGACCTAATTGATAGGGGTGTAACGATGGACGTAGTTGAACCGGTTTGGTTCACTTCTGAACTGTTTCGGTACATTTTTTCCTTTTGTCCCCGCATTTGCATTGTAACGACTCAGCTGCTTTGTCACTCGTAGCGGGGAAAGGAAAGGAAAAGCCGAGCTGCTAATGAATTAGCTGCGTTGACTGTCCTTGCCCCCCCACACTCCACTAACCCTCAAACAGTCTCAGAGAGAGAGCAGACAGAGAAATAGAGGCTCCACCTCCTTTCCGGGATTAAACCCCATTTATTATGAACACACACGAACAGCGTAACAACATGAACCTCACTTCTCTTCATAGCTCTCTCAGTTTTGGTGAAGGATCCAACACACAAGATTTCACACTTCCCATGAGTCTTAGTGGCAATAGGCGGGGCTAACCCCCAGGTCGCCACTGTATTAACTTCACGCTGAGGCGGAAGTAATGTTAGCCGTGAGTTTCCTCTGAGACGCTATTAGGTGAGGGACAGTAAGCATGTCAGCATATGGCTAATGCAGAGATGAGGACCCCCCCCCCCCCCCCCTTCCAGCTTTTCCTGCCACAATTATCTCAAAAATGCATGTGAGATTGTGGAAGGACTGTAGATCAATACAGACTATGAGTTTCTCCTTTTTTTAAATGTTTGGATGCTGGCGTGTACCGCTGGATTTTTGTCTAGGTTAAAGTGTGCGGTGGCTCAAAAAAGGTTGAAAAACACTGCATTAGGGATTCGTCCCGTAGTTGTGAATGTGGTTGTGATGCTCTGTAGAACTGTCCAGGATGTTAGCCTCACTGTAGCTGGGTTTGCTCCAGTGACCCCGTGACCCCAACTGGGAATAAAGTGGGACCAGAAAATGAATGAATATAATGCCTAAATATCTCATATTTTGTGCCAATTTAAAGCAAACCTTAAAGCTACTTTTTAGTTCTTATACGCTTTTTTCTACATAGAAGTGTAGCACAACTTTTAATGCTTTTTAATTTATTGACATTTCATTGTTATTTCATTAATGTGGACTTGTTTGTTTTTATGTCTCTGAAACTTTTCTAAAGAACTGGTGACATACACTTTAGCTGACTCAATAAATGACAAAAGCATCAGTGTTGGTTTTAGAAAAACAGATTTTTAGAATCCTAATGTGTAAGACTGAACAAAAGCAAAAGGGAATTGTATGGATTGTTGTTCTGTTTTCCTTTTCTGTTTCCTTCAGACGTCACATTTCATAGCATTTCATTGCCATTAAAGTAACTCACAGTTTTTCAAATCTATGAAATTCCAACCGGTGACGTTTCCTGAGCACATGGATGATAAGACTGTATTTTACACAGGGATCTGTTTTGATTTTATTCTTTAACTGTCCATTTAAATATTTCAAGAATGTTTTCCTGGGTTGAAAATCTTTGGTATTTATAATTGTTCAGCTTTTTCTTTTACAGACATCCCAGGTTTTAATGTGGCTTTAGGGGAAAAGTAGCTTCATTTATTTTACTGCTTTTATATTAGGAGTCAATTCAAAGTTTAAAAACATTAAAACAATTTCATATAACAAATAAAAGTGATGCAAAACAAAAGAACCAGAAAATTTGTTTACACATAGATTTTGTAGTTTGTAACTTGGGGGCAGTTGTGGTGCAGAGGTAGAGCGGCCGACCCCTGATTGGATGGCCGTAGGCTCAGTTCCCGTCCTGTAGGGCTGCACGTTATGAGGAAAACTCGTGATTTGCGATATTAGTGATTCAATATTGCGATGACAATATAACTTATGATCCATCAACAAATAGCAAAACAACTAAATATGTCATTTCCATTTCACTGAAAAAGTTTAATTTAAAGAAAAGTCAAAATAACTCATTACACTCTAAGTGACCCTCGTCTAGATGGGAGTCGGGCATCAAAGGGGTCCATCCGATTGGTCAGCAACGTAAAGAGTCCAGCCAATTAATCAAATTCATAAAGGGATGTATTTGATGCGTTAAATACTTCAAGCTAACATAAGATTGTTCATTTTCTGCCGACTTTTGCGATATGCAAATCGTACAGCTTGATAATGAGATAATCATACATTTGCGATTCGTTGCGCAGGCCTAATCTGCGTGGAATTGTGTTTTTGATTTGTCGTCTCTTCGGCAGCACACGTTGAACGTAGGTGAATGGGACTGAGACTGGGCCTTAAAGGAAGGTAGGGCAGCGCTCGATGCGTTCGCCATTTACCCTTTCTGCCATTTTCAGGCTTTTTTTTTAGTCTCTTTCCCAGCATTTCTGAGTTGATCTTTTATTCTGAAAGTCTGGGAAAGCTCGGATCCCCCCCTTTGGTTTTTGTGCCGCAGCCCCTCAGCCGCTGCCTGTCAGATAAAGTGAATAGAAACCTTCACAGAGTGTGTCTAGTCTCTGGGAATTGACTCGTCGGTTTTCTCTGTGAGAATCCGGTGACAGTTGCTCTGCTTGCTGCATTAAAGGTGTTTCTTGGTGGCAGTTAGTCCCACCCCTTCACCCCCCCACCCACTACTATTCGACCACAACTATCTTTAGCGGGACGTGGGGGCAGCAGCAGCAGCGCCGGCGGTGCTGGTGGGGCTTAACATCCCAGTGCGATGAAGCAGGGATCAACCGTCGGGATGCGTGAGCGTTTGGCACGCAGAGGGTCTTCCTCTTGGCCACCTCAAACCCGCCCCTGCGACCCCCATCCTCCACCCGCGGTGTGTGCCAAGCTTCGCCCTTGGTCAGGACAGGAACTGAAACCGCGGGGGGGGGTTGGAGGAAGGATGGAGAGAGGGGTGTGGGAGAGCAGCCAGAGCAGATGACGGCTTTGAGCACCTCTTGGTCTGTTCTCTGTGTCACATTCCTGAACGCCTTTTTGAAATTTGGCCTCTGGCTGAAAATAATTCAACGTTTTCTAAGTTTGGAGGAGAAAAAAAAAAAAAAAAAAAGCTATTTTGGGGTTTTCACAAATTCATGTTGGTATTTGAAAAACAGAATTTCACAATTTCTTTAGTTTTTCTAAATGATTTAACGTTGACTAAAGTGAAGTCCGTTCTTTGTGACATTGCAGCCTTTTGAGGATTTAAACTCAAATTTGATCCAAATGAGACAAAAACCCAGAAAAGTTGAGCCCACGTCGTTTGTGTGGGTGGAGGTTTACTGATATGACTTTTTTTTTTAAGGAAATTTAATTTGAAAAGATTAAATAAAACCAGATGATGTATAATCAAATGATTATGACCAATCTGCCAATTCAGACTGGGAACCAAACTCTTGGAACGCTGTGATTTTGTTTTTATTTTTTTAATTATCATTTTGTTCATATTTTTGTTTGACATCTCTGTCCACCTAATTTCAAACGTCGCACCTGTTGTACATTGATCCTTTTTGTTAGCATCAAAAGTCATGTCTGCAGTCTGTGACATGAAAGAATGGAGGAATCCTTCAAAAACAACGTGCCTCTAGGATTTGATCATATGCACGGTGGTGCAGTGGTTAGCGCTCTTACCTCACAGCAAGAAGGCCCCGGTTCAAGTCCTGGCTGGGGGACATTAAAAAAAAAACACAACATCAATGGGGGACCTTTCTGAGTTTGCGGGACTCCGGCTTCCTCCCACCATCCAAAAACATGCTTCATAGGTCAATTGGCAACTCTAAATTGTCCCTAGGTGTGAGTGTGAGAGTGAATGGGTGTGTGATTGTGGACACTCTACCCTGCAACAGACTGACGACCTGCCCAGCATGTTCCCTGCCTTCGCACCCACAAGCGGCCGGGATAGGCCGAAAGGGAAAAAGAGATAAGAAGATGAATCATCTAAAAGTGATGAACACCCTCAGAAGATTTAAATAAAGTGAAGGAATCTCTGTATGAAAGGGACATGGCTTTTGGATGGTTTATCTGACCCTAAAAGGACTGCATCAAAAACAAAACTAAATGATCCCCAAAATGCTAAAAAATAAAAAAAATACCTATATTAGAGCCACTTTTATTTTGAAAATGACATGATTTATTACATTTGGAGTCTCCTTTTACAGGATTTTTTGGTTTTCAGCCAAATACTTCTTTATAGCCTCCTAAGAACCGGCCCATTTATTTATGTCTTCTGTAAATGCTTTTGGATTGTGTCCTTTGACTCATTTGAAGTTCTCTACTAAGACCTAATGTGCTTAAATAAGGACATCCTGGCCTTTCCGATGATATATCACGTGTTTGGGTGGGATAATGGGACGTTTGGTCTCCTAGGGAAATAAAACTGGAGTCTGTAGAGGTTCTAGTTTAACGGGCTGGTTCTCAGGAAGATAAACAAATGTAGAACTTTCTCAAATGTGCTAGCTGTTATGGCAGTAGCAAGCCTTCCTACAATGTATAGAAAAGTTTCAAAGTAAAAGTTGAATCGCAATTCTTCAATTCTTCTGCTGTCAGTCGAGCAGAGGAGGGGTGTGCATTGGCAAGAGTCTGGTTATACGATGTGTATCGCAATACGTGTCCCACGATACGAAACATATCGCGATATTGTACCGCAACACTTTAAAAAAAAAAAAAAAAAAGAGTGTGATTTAGAGAAAGCTCCACCTGAATATTAATGCGCCTTATTTTGGTAACTTTAACTATATAAAGGGAACAGCCAATATTGTCTGATTTCCACAACAAAATATTTTTCAGCATATGAAAAAAAAGAAAAGAATAAATGTGCCTGAATGTGTAGCGGGACACACGTGTGTGTCTTCCGAGTCGGACAGGCATTTTTCCCACCGTTCCAACACCACTTGAACGCAGCGTTTCTCTAACTATTTTTTCCTGAGAGACATCAACCTATTGGTGCAATTGGTACTAAAGTACATCACCTGTACGATAAAGGAACGTGCAACTCACCTGTTCTTTCCAAATACTTCCCAGAACACTTACCACACACAGGTGTTTGATCTGAGTTTTAACACTGAAACGTCAGAAAAGATTTAACCGATCAAAATCAATGCCTAATGTTTTGGGGGGAAAAAACTATTTAAAACATTTCCCTACGAGTAGAATTGGAAGAATACTGTTTTCCAGTTGTTGTATGATTATGATTTATTATTCAGTTCATGCCTAAAATCCTGAGGGCTTTAAAGTGATGAAAAAAGCTGTTTTTTTTTCTCATTTTTTTCCAATGATTGGTTGCTGACAGTTGACGAGCGATGGATCAGAGGCGTTTTCTCCTCGTCTGTGATCCGCTGGAGCAAAACAAAAAAAGAAAAAAAAAACCCACATTTTTTCTTTGTTCAGTTCAAGTTTTTGCACGCTCAAACCCAAAATGCGAGTTACTTGTTTGCAAAAAGTTGTTGTGCGCCCAAAAATGTGGCACCCTTCGGATGGACTGATGAACAATCACGGAGCAGAAACCGGTCTGTGATTAGATCCAGATTCCTGATTTTTACTCAGGGATTCAGAAACATGCTAACCAAGCTGATGGTTTTTCACATTCATTTGTGAACCTGGTGTTTTTTTCTGGAGCCTTTTCATCCTGGAGCTGAGACAAAATGACAAAAAAAAAAAGGGAATGTGACTTTCTCTGGAGGAGTTTGTCTTCTTTGGCTGTGCCAGAGCCTCTGATGGGACTTTAAGGAGAAGACCAACTTTTGGAGATTCTTCTGAATTTCTGCCATCGGTTGGCTCCAAATGTTTATAAAGACGCAGCCAGCATGCTTCATGTGTGCTTCATGTGTGTCTGCTCTTAATCATCCCCCAAAGCTGCAGTCTTTGTGCTGATCAGGTTCTCTTCCTACTTTCCATTCATCTTTTTTTTTTTTTTTTTCTGAATGTGGTTCCACAGTTGAGGCACTAAAGAAAAGTGGTTTATTTGTGTTTGCTTTGCTCTCTTTTCTTGAGTTGTCTTTTTTTTCTTTCATTGTGGTGCAGAAAAAAGGTTTGATCGTATGATTAAAACCGCTTCCTGAATTAGATTCTGGCTAGTTTTTCGCTTGCAACAAACCAGAATTGTTACTATAAATTATGTGTAGTTTTTATTTAAAAGTAAGTTTGACTTTAACAGGTGTAACCGACTTGGGACCAACAAAAGACAACAAGGCTGGATAAATGCAGAGGAAGGACATCTAAGAGGAAACTAGACTGTTGACAGAGGCAGACCGGTTTCTGATTGAACAAGATTTTTTGGAGAGTTTGGAGATACCTCAGGAATGGTGGAGAAGTGTTTTGGTTCCAGGTTAAAGAAGAAAAAAGATGGAATCAAACGGATGAGTCACCTAGAGGTTATGGGAGAGAGTAGAGGAAGCTGGTCGTTGGGGAGGAGCAGTATGGTTTCATGCAGACCCAGAGAACCACGGATGCAATATTTTCCCATTTTCAACGTTTTTATTTTGAACACAAAATGAAAATAAACACGAGTGATAAAAAATAACAATGTGCTTGAAAAGGAGTGGATAGAAGAAAAATCTTGTATGGTCCCACTTTATGTTGTGTATATTTCTATTTAAAAAAATCAAATTATCTTCTGCATAGGTACCTAACCCTAACCCTATTACGTTTTTGTTTTTATTGATCATTGCTGGCCGTGTAAACTTCCATGAGTGACATATTGTAGGTTTATTTCATGTATATAAACTTTTGCTTTGTTTAAATCTTCGTTCAACCCGTTCCATAAATCCACGTGACAAAGTGATAAGCACATTTTCTTGTTTGTAGTACGAATACACTGTTTTTTTTTGGAAGTTTAGCCTATTTCTTAACTTGTAACTCCCATTTCTGTCCTTTTGTCCATTGTCCATTTGTTTTATGTTTACTGGAAGCGATCTGTTTCTGGCGTTAAACATGAGTGCTGTTTAAAGTTTCCTTAGTTCCCATAATTTCAATAAACCTGATTTTAAAAATAGGGCATTTATATGTGTCCCATAATTCACACCATGAACTATTCTAATAGCTTTTTTGTAGGATATACAATCACTGTTGATTTGTTTTATAAGTATTTCCCCAAACCTCAACCCAGAACTGTAAATATGGCAGAATTAGCAATGAATATATTAGTAGACGTGTTTTGTGAATGAATGGATGACGTGTTTTTCCCAACACTGCTATCTGCCTTTTGCAGGTTTAACTCTGACTTGCTTTATTTGTGGCTTCCGGCTTATTTAGTGGTCCATAATTACTCCAAGGAATAATTAGCAGAGAACTTTTAGGCTATGCGACCAGAACTTCTTTGTTAGGTGTCCATTTCACTTTTTAATGGACACCCTGCAGCCAATCAGAATTGAGTATTCGCCTGGATTCTAGTATAATTTAGGGATAGATAAAAAGTGTTGCACGCTTTGCTTGTGTAGTTAATTTGGCAGATAAACCTTTTTTGTTGTTATCCGTTAGTCTTGAGACGAACCACAGAATCTGCTGTGCGTTTAGTTTGTAAATGTCAGTATTTCATGTAGACGACTTCTAAATAAATGAATAACATTTTTCCGTTTAACTAAATTAGAAGTCTGGTTGTTGCCAACTGGACTGTAAATCAAAGATTATTCCCTTTCTATTCAGGTAATTCAACTTTTTTTTTAAGTATACAGATATTAGAATTTATAGCAAATTCAAAACTTGCTCATTTTTATTTTGTTTTCCTGATTTGTGTGAGAGTTAAGGAAACTTATGTGAGTAGGAGTATTTTGAAATAAAAGTACTTTTACTTGACTGCATAGTTATTGAAGAATCTTGGCCTCTACATGTGACACTCCAAACTAATCTCAAAAAGCTCAAAGACTTTACTTGAAAAGGAAGTTTAATGCTGATTTTTGATCCAAAAAGCACTTCAAATCCTTAAAAATGTTCAAATATTTATGCGGCACCTTATTATGGACGAATTCTGGTTGCACTGACTGACCTGGAACCGTTTTTCTGGGGTACACGGCACTCAAAACTCTGCCCATTTTAGTACAACTTTGGGAAAAGCCGCACTGCTTGATAAACTGTTTGAGCATTATGGGTAATATAGACACGTAGTCCTCTATCACAGTGGTCCCCAACCCCCGGGCCCCGGACCGGTACCAGTCCGTGGGTCATTTGGTACCGGGCCGCACAGACAGAATAAATAACTTGCATTACTTCCGTTTTATTTATTTCAGAATCTGAAAGATGTTTTATTTTGAAAAATTTCCCAATTCTCTGTTACATCAGTCTATGTCAGGGGTGCTCATTACGTCAATCGACCGGTAGATCTTCAAGGACATGACGGTAGATCGCAGGCGGCGTAGATAAATGAAAAATAAAAAAAACGTACTTCTAAACAATCCACCAGCCAATCAAAATCCTCACCGAGAAGTACAGGACTTGATTGACATGCAGAACGGCCAATGGACATCTTCTAATAGATATGTCACTGCACATGCGTGTTTAAATACACTGAGCCAAATTCTGTCTGTCATCAGGAAGTGGCTTTCTGACCGCAGCATGTGAAGTCTCCAGGAGAAAACCACTCTGGACAACCGGAGTGTTTATTGAAGCCGCCCCGCGTGTCCTCCTGCTACCAGCTTTGTGGTTCTCGCCCGATAATACGAGCTCATTAAGAAAGCTGGGTTTTTTTCCCGTGGCACGCGCTTCATATGGAGCCAGCAGCGCCTTTGACATGCCATGCTAACAGAGCCTGACATACGTTAGTCGCTGCTTTTTGTCTTAGTCATAAAACGCCTCATATGTTAATACAAAAGTATCTTTGTGTAATCTCACTGTGTAGTTTTTAATCATCAGTATATAAACAACAGTCCAAATAAACATGTAACTAATAAACAAACATTTAGTAATAGTATTTAAATATCTATGTCATTTTTGACGCATTTCAAGGCGCTCTTCTCGGTCACGTAATAATTTACTGCTAAATGAAAACCCAGGAACTAGCAAAATGAGTAAAAAACAAAACGTCTTTGGAAAGTTTCTCTGCCGAGGGGAAAAGGCCCAGCCAGGAGACAGAAGAGGAGCCTTCCACTTCCAAAAAAAAAAGAAAGCTACATTAATGAAAAGTACTTCTTTTTTGCACCATGAGTGAGGGAAGGGGGGAGGATGATGACACCTGTGCCATGTCAACTGTTAAGCGTGTCAAAATAAAAGCACAGGGTTCGTCTTGTCACGTATTTGATCCTCCATCATCCTAGTATTGCCACAATAATCATCTGCCTAGATTTGAAAGACCGGTCCGTAGGCCTGGGCGATAAATCGATCAAATGAATTAATTCGAATTTTTTGTTACGGCCGATTTCAAAAATAACTAAATCGAGTTTTTGTGTGGCGCATTTTTGGCTCCTCAGAGCTTCCGTAGAGTTAGTTTCACACGGCAAACAACACACGAAACAGCGCGCGACAGCATGGCTACCGGTGAGAGTGGGCAGTTTGTTCCCAAGAAAGAAATAAACTCATCTGTTGTGTGGAGCTGGTGTGGCTTTACTGTCACAGACGTGGAGGAAGAGTCTCCACGCTGCTACATTTACCTAAAGGAGCTCATCGGAGTCAAAGGCTCTCACGCGCGGTCGCGTGGCACGCGCTCAGTCTTCTTACACATGCACCCGCCCTAACACACACGCGACCTGACACACATACTCATTCTACAACGCCTGTATAGTTAATTCATTAGTTAGATAGTTATTTTTTACTGTTATTTGTTAATAAAGAATACTGCACTGTAACTATTACTTGTACAGGTATTCATTTACGACGCGACCACCGTAGGATTTTGTTTTCGGTGGCAGGCGGGCGGGCGGGGGGGTAACCGCGACTCCTGCTGCTTCATCATCAAGACGGGGTTTATTAATTTCTTTAAAACTTTAGACCCAGATATGAGCTGTATTGTTAACTTTTTAGAAAATGCTGCTACTCTCAAGGTGAATGTTTGTCTCATTTTAGTCTAGACTACTAAGGGTGACTTAAAACAGCTGGGACTTGAAGTAAGTAACCTTTTTATTTTGGACAAGTGAAAACACGTGTAGAATAACAAAATAGGACAAAAACAAGACAAAAATGACATAAAACAAGAAAAAATTATATAAAATACAATAAAATTATATAAACACAAGTCCAAAAGGGAGTGAGAAGAAGAAAAATTTTATACTTAACTTTGATTCCAAGAGTGTGTTTATTTATTTATCATTCATCCCAGAAATGGGGGTTACATTTGTCTTGCATTTGATTAAATAAAAGCAACATTTGCTTTAAGTTATCTGCCGTTTGTACTTATTGCTTTCCTTAAGTAGGGGGGAAAAAAATCGGGGAAAAATCGGAAATCAAATTAAAAAAAATAAAATCGGAGATTTTATTTTTAGGCCATATCGCCCAGCCCTACCGGTCTGTGAAAGTTTGTGTGACGTCATACCGGGCCGTGGCATGAAAAACGTTGGGGACCACTGCTCTAACATAATCTGCAAAAGTGAGAGCACTTTTTTTGTTTTTACGTGACCAACTGAACAATGTTTAGAGTGTTATCTATTAAGTGCAGGACTACACAGTTCACTAGAAAATCTTCCCATCAAGCCATCAGACCAATCTCGTCCAATTGGACCCTTTTAGGCATGCTGGGTAATGTAGTCACATCCCATTATCTGACTCTTTTGTTAACGCGCTCTATAATCTCCTTATAGTCCGTAAACTAAGATATTTAGGGCAGACTAAATTCAGTATCGTCACTGTTTTTTTAATTACAACACAACATTTCTGTCATTTCCTTCCTAGAAAACCAACTAACTTTCAAAATAAGAGCTTTTTGTTTGGGTTGCAGCTGCAGCTTTTATGTCATTAAAAATGAAAAAAAACAACAAACATCTCACTCAAAATCATTATTATTATGGGATGTATGATATCGAGTTAGTTTTTTTTTAGTTGAAGACGTCTGCTTGAAACGTCTTTATATAACTTATGCAAGAAACCATCCTGGATGACTGATAGTCTCCACACATCACTGGTGTCCGTGCACACATGGTGGGTGTTTTTAATGTTTTTCGGCAGTAGCCGGTGGCGATGCCGGGCGGAGCCGTGGTTCTCCAGCCGCCGTGGATTCATTGACTTTTCATGCACCCTGGCCAAAAAAACGGTACTTTTCCTTCCAAACGCTCCTTTGTGAACGCTGCCTCCAGTAACCCAAAGCTTCCTGTTGGGGTAGTCCAGGTCAATGTGGTTAGTAAAGCATGACCTGCTGCCCTCCACCCCTCCCAAACTGTATTTCTCTCCCTCTGGAGTCACTTGACTGGTGCAAAGACCCCTGACTCCACCGCTGCAAATGACTCCGCTTTTCCCTCCCTTTTTTCGTCATCCCTTTATCCCTGCTGCCTGTTTACCTCGCCTCCGTCCCCCACCCCCCAGCTTCACTCCGCTGCCCCTCTGTCCTCGCCTTGATTTACTGAAACGTTTTCTTTCTCTCTTTTTTTTGTTTTTTACACTCTGTGTGTGGAAAAAATAGTTTTTTCTTCATCAACTCTAGTTGTTTTTTTGGAAACTTTTTCCTTAAATTCTGGACTGTTTGCCTTAAATTGCTGATCATATTATAGAAATTTTACCTTCAAACCCCCAAGTCGCTTTAGAAAAGTCTAAAAGAATTGACACGTGTTGGTTAACTCTTTTACCAGCTTGACTCCTGCGTTTATGTTTATGCAGCCGAATACTCACCCACCCCCACCAACGCCCCGTTGTCACCCAAGCTCCAAACCTTAAACCCTCTTTCTATTTTTAGTTTGCTGGTTCCGTTCTGCTGCCGCTGGGTTCTGGTCCAGCCGGGATGGCCCCGCAAAGAGCTTCACAGACCGCAGCGGGTCCGCGGCGGGCAGCAAAGAGTTAACGGCAGTAACTCAGCATGCAGGAGCCGTGGCGGGCGGGCAAACAGGCAGTGCAGAGGCTGACCTCTGACCCCCCAGGAAAGGAATGTGGAAGCTCTTTCATCCAGCTCAGAAACCAAAGACACCCAGGCGGTTGGAAAGTGGCGCTTCAATCCTGCTTTCAAAGTTTTTGATTAGAAGAAGCGGGCCGAGCGTCCACGTGAGCGTGCGGCACGCTGTTTGTTGCAGTGGCATCTGCCATTTTGGAGTGAAATTCCATCCGGCTGCAGCGAAACTCTGCCATGGCTGCAGAGCGTGATTAATGGTTGAAATGGCTGCACTTTTGTGCCGCTGAAAACACAAAAAAGGCAGAGTGATGAGGCACGGAGTGTTCCCACCTTTGTGTACGTGCAGTTATGCATCCAAACAAAACGCTTACGAGCCTTTGCCGGAACAAGAGCACCGACAGTTTTAGGAGAAATGTATCAACCCTTCCTTTGTCCTCTTCCTTGATGCCACATGCTTTTGCCTTTTTGCCTTTCTGTCCATAATTATTAACTGAACCTCTGTACAGCTGCAACAATTGGAGGCGTTTATGTGGAATGTGGACAGAAAAAAGATGCAAAATTTAAGAAATATATGTTATTTTTGAGCATATGAACTGCAGCTTTTCATCAAGGATTTAAGTTAAACTTTATAATATTTTATTTTTACTAACTATTTAACTATTTCTAACGATAGATTATTAAGATGCGTGATAAGCAAAAGGTGAGTTAGGTTTTTAATTATTTATTTGTGAACTATTGTATTCTTAACTTGTGTATTCTTGACATTGTGCACTTCTTTTTGTTGATTGAACAAAGAGTCTGGAATAAATTCTATCTGTCCGTCCGTCCATCTGTCTACAGCAGTGGTCCGCAACCACCAGGCCGC
Organism: Oryzias curvinotus; assembly: GCA_023969325.1. Lineage (NCBI taxonomy): Eukaryota > Metazoa > Chordata > Actinopteri > Beloniformes > Adrianichthyidae > Oryzias > Oryzias curvinotus. The sequence continues at coordinate 30,568,581 of CM043712.1, read as the reverse complement.
GGGAAATTTTGGCACCGGGATGCACAGAAAGAAAAAATAATTTCCATTTTATTGTTTTTTTGTTTTGTTTTTTTTTTTCGAAAAAAAAAACGTTTTATTTTGAAAAGTGACCGGATTCTCTCCGTTACATCCGTCACACTTAACGCACGTCAAAGTCGCGACACCAAACATCACGTGATACACCCCGCTAAAATTAAACCCAAACAACCAAAATGGGCAAAAAACAAACTTCTTTAGAAAGTTGCTTTGACAAGAGGAAACGGTCCAATGAAGGAACAAAAGAGGAACCTGCACCCGCTAAAAAAAAGAGAAATCTGCCTTTAACAGGCAGTCAAGAAACCTATTTAAAAAATGGATCTATCGCCACGGGCAATTCCCACGCACCAAACCCTCTGTGTGCAATATGTGGTGATGGTAGAAACGATGTTGCTCATGTGATGTTCTGTTGTTGGTGTGACGTTACGAGGACACCGCTAATAAAGTTGCACATGATTAAACAGTGGATTTACGTTCATTATTATTATTGTTCTTATTATTACTAAAGAGAAAATACCACCCCCGGTCCACGGTAAACGTGCCTTGCGTTGCGCCTCAACCCCCAACCCCCCACCGGTCCGCGGTAAACGTGTCTTGCGTTGTACCTCAACCCCCACCCCCCCAACCCCCCACCGGTCCGCGGTAAACGTGTCTTGCGTTGTACCTCCGGTCCGCGGACAAAAAGGTTGGGGACCACTGGTCTACAGTGTCTGTCTGTCTGTCTGTTTATCTCAGTTTCAATCAGACAATTGCTTAAATGCCTACATTTGAGCTCTAATACGTTCACACCGTCCGATTAACCATTCCACCTACAAACAGTTGCTAATATTACAAAACAAAACAACAAACACCACGGATCCGTCTTTTTTGGGCCCGATCCGATTCAGAGTTATTTGACGTTTTCCAGCAGGACCACTGATCTTTTATGTTTTTTTGGAGGATGACCATGGTATTTAAATGAAAGTTCCACCAATGGATTCTGATGGATTCGATCAGGCCGGACGACCCGTGGAAATTAAGCAGATTACAGAGGAAAAGAAACGGATCAGGATGGCCTCATTCGTGACGAGCGACGCGACATGTGGCATACGGAGAACGGTCTGCCCGGTGTGGCGTGGGTGCCTCAGTCCGTCCGATAGAGGCTGGGTGGGATCCACATGTCCATTTGGCCCGTGGCATTGCGTGGCGACCGGCTGTGGTCGCCGCGTGCTTTAAGGCGGACGCACACATACCATGCCGCACCGTCTGTGACAGTGTCGGTTACCCACCCGACCCGTTTATATACAAGGACCGAGGAGTCTGACACAGTTTGTGTAAATCTTAGGCGGTGTGTAGATTTGAATGAAATTACAACCATGTGTGTGGTATGCACTGCATATCCTATTTAATAACGTATTTATTTATAGAAAAAAAAGCTTGACATGTCGTTTATCTGTTGCACTTTGTGTAAAAACATTAATACTACGGCCTGCGAAGCTGGATGTCATTGTTTGCTGGGATGTCCAATATGGCGCCGCTCTTTACGTTTCTTGGACAATGGCAACAGACTAGTGTAGCATCTCTAGCAATAGAACTCATCGGTTGCTTCTGCTACTCAAAGCAGCAACACGGACCTGCTGCTTCATGGAGATGTTTGCCGACTTTGACGTGAACTCAGACGGCTTCTGCTGCCTGATAGAAGGGAAAATTACGAGTGAGCCGGTCCATAATGGATCTACTTTGGTCTAAGTAAAAGTGTGATGATGATAATAAAAGGAAAGGAAACTCACTTTAGTCGACAAAGTTCTAGATCTTGTTTGAGGTGGTCTCAAAGCAAAAAACATGACATTTGTCTGGATTCATTATAGCTAAAATAATCCACCGAAGGTGGATGTTTAGTAGTGGTGTAGGGAAAAATTGGCGATATATCGCAATATTTTATTTGGCGATACTTTTATTGATTTTAAAATGCTGTCAAGATGATATTTATTTATATATCAGCTTGAATTCAATGTTCAATCAGCATCACAGATTGAACATTTAGCTGTTGTGATGAGAGATGTACTACTTAGTTTCAGCTTGGATACCGAACCAGAACCCTGTGCCACGTCGCTGCCAGAACCGTAGAAATTGCGGATTGTGGTCAGTGCTCAGTGTCTTGCCCAAGGACACTGTGAAATATGTAAGGGCAGGGCGGGAATCAAACCTGCAATCTTCCGATCAGAGGTCGACCGCCCTATCGTTGCACTCCGGCCGCCCCAAAACTTCTTTTAACGGTCCATAAGGGAGACACTGCAGCCAGTCAGGATCTTCATCTGTCATGGTATATAAGACGATCCAAACTCTTCATGACGGCTCTTCCAGGTACTTCAATTTTTTTAGTTTGAGAACCTTTGAATGGAAGCAGGTTTAGCTCAAAACATTAACAAACAATGAAAATGTGTAAGATATTTAGTTAAAATGTCATAAATTGAGACAAAACTGAAGAAATGTGAGATAAAGTGCTTTTTTTTTGTCTTTAGTCGTTAATGTTATATCAATTAAAAACCCTTTAAATTCCCATTTTTACCTGCCTAATGGTGTTATGTTTACCATGTGACTGAAAGGATTTTAATAATTCATCAACATTTATGGATAAATGCACAAATTTATGCCTTGAAACACAGCACAACCAAAAACAAAATTTGGCCAAAAAACAGTAAAAAGTACCTAAAATAAACACCTTTAGCTCAGTAACGTAAAGTTTTTCATCCAATCCACGACATTTCTTGTATTGCATAAAGCTGCTGCCATGGCAACCAGGACTGTTCTCCCTGCATGGGATGTTGTGTAGCGCGACACTGCATGGTTCACATCAGGAATGCAAAATTAGCCTCCAAGCTACAAAAGATCTGCCCCCCCGGCCCCCCCCGCTGCAGCCCCCCCCTGCTGGGGGATGACGGGCACAGAACTGCAGCTTCCAGGCCCTGAAGAGCCGTAAACAAGACGCGGAAAACACGCCGCTGCGGCGTGCGGGCCCACGTGTCAACACGCCAGACCCAACCTTGGACTCAGCCGTTGTAGTGGCAAGCGGGGCGGGGGGGTCAGAAGGTCACAGAAGGTAAATAAGGAACTGCGAGGGGGGATCAAACCCGCCGTCCAGCCGGGAGAAGCAGCAGCTGATGTTTCCTTGATCTCGTTCAAAGCTCATCCGTGCAGGTAGTTGCTGCTCAGTCAAGTCAGAGCCCCCCCCCCCCCCCCCCATCTGGTAGCAGCTCCCCCCCCTCTTATCTGGGGGTGTTTCTGTGTTGCCACGGATTACGAGAGCCTTATGCGCTTTCATAACATGTACACAGACGCACCCACGTCTGACAGCTGTAAACACAGGAGAGCGTCAGGAAAAAGCTCAGTCAGGAACATTTTGGGACTTTAGATCCAAACCAAAAGAATTGTCTGAGTGACGGTTTGGCGCCCTCTTCTGCTGTGAACTGGCATAACAACTGAAGTCCAACCTGTTGAACTGAAGAGATTCTGAGAGTTTTAGAGCAGGATGCTGGATGCTGAGTCGTGTTGAGTTAGCAGCAGTACCCCCCCCCCCCTGCTGGAAGTAAAATCCAACTTATGCAGAAGTTTGTGTATGTTTAAAAAAACAAACAGAATTAGAATCAGAACAGAAGTTTTCTTCAGTTCTATATGCTGTGAATATAAAGTTCACAAAGTTCTGACTTTAAAACATACCAGAAACAGACCAGCTCAGATTCTTTAACGTGCTTTTTTCTGATGATGGAGAAAATATGTATATAGAAAATTTGGCGTCAAATGGCATTTTTGAGTACTTCTTTTTTCAAATCTTGTAATTTGGGAGCAGACAAAAAATTGCAGTCTAAAAAAAAGATTATTTGTGACGATGGAAATACGCTCGGCGGGGCACAAGGTCGGTGGGTGATGGGAAGAGGGGACGGGCTTACTCCGTGGCAACGGTCCTGCCAACAACTTAGAGGGGACTTTCTAATGAACTACTGTCGTTTTGCAGAAACTGTCCTAGACAACAACACAGTTTTTGGGTTTTGCCTCAAAATAACATAACCATAATTAAGACGACTTTAAGTGGGACTTAAAGGAACACAATCTGGTTCTAAGACTTTTTTTTAAACAAAAGTTATCACTTGAAATGAATTTTTTATTTAAAAGGACATTTAAAAGGAAATTAAGCTTAAAATTCTGTTTCTGAGTATTGCATTTGCATTTGTTGGCTTAGTTACTTAGTTGATTGCGGTTTATTGTAATGATGAGTGAATTTCTCCTCTGTGAGATTAATAAAGTTCAGTTCAAAAATGGGATTTTCTGTTTTTTTTATTGTAGGAATTCATCTTTTTAAAATCAAAAGTTCCTCCTTTTTCCTATTAAATCAGTTCACAATTATGTTCATGTAAAAAACAATCATTTTTAGAAGAAATATTGAATATTCTGTTAAAAAAAATTTTTAATTTTAATTTCAACTGAGTTACAAATGAATATAGAAAAGATTCACCTTCTGTTAAAGTCCCAGTCCGATCATCCGTTTAGATCCAGATTCCAGGTCAGACGAGGAAAACTGCCAGTGGATGCATCAGAGTGGAGCGGAGCGGGGAGCTTGTGGCCCCGCCCAGCGTACTTTCTACGTCGTTTTCAAGCAGAATTTTTTCATCTGCTGCTGATTCTCAATGATTTGAATAAAGAAATACTCAGAAATGAGCAGAATTTTCTCTATATATGCCTCAAGAACATGTTAAAAACACGTTCTTCATCATCCAAAGACTCGCTCCTCTAAACGTGTGCTACCGTGTTCATTCCGATCCATCGCTGCTTTGCTGCTGTGTCCGTTTTGACCTGACCGCCGGCTTCCTGCTCAGCAGTTTTGACGTTGAAACCTTCTGAAAAACAGCAGAGGAGACATGGGGTGTTCTCCGGGCTGAACGTTCTTCTGCTCTTTCTCCTCGCAGAACCGTAAGGATGCAGAGCGGCATTTCTCACTCACCGCCAGCCACCGCTGTTGGGACCGGGTGAGGAGCAGAGACCCAGAAAAAAGTAGGGATTGTTGACCATCTGTGACTGCAGCATGTTTTTCCACGTAAGTCTCTGACTTCAGGAGCGTTTGCGTCTCCTCAGATTTCGGATCACCTGGATGTTTCCCCTGGATTGCCGGCGTTTCCTGTGAGCTGTCCGTCTCCCGCCCGGACCTTCCCGCATTGTGCCTGCAGGCCCGGGGAGCCACGCGTGCATGTTCATGGCAGCGGCGCTCTAGGGCTGCCATGGCAGCTGCTGCCGCCGATGCCTCACACCACATCACCGCACTGACGCCGGAGGAAGAGGGACGCCGCGCCGCCGCCAAGCTGTTCGGGAGCGCCGCCCCGCTGCCACGGACGGAGAGAGAGCGAGAGAGGGGGAAAGAGGAGGAGGAGGTGGGAAGAGCGAAAGGAAACGAGTGTCTGGTCTGCGGGGCTTTGTTCACTTCCCAGGAGAAGCTCCGCCTCCACGGCCTGAGCCACACGGGGGAGAAGCCCTTCCACTGCTCGCAGCCGCACTGTCCCAAGGCCTTCAGCTCCAAGTACAAGCTCTTCAGGTACACAACGTCTCCTCTTGACCTTTTTGACACCGGTGTGAGAAAACCTCTTCAAAAACGCTCAGAAAATGTCGATTGGGGGAATCACACCTTCAACCTCATGAGGCAGCAACCAATCAAGTCAGAGTTTGGGAAAGTTGTCAGAGTTTCCCATGTCTGTTGAGAGTTTTTTTTGCTGAAAAGTTTGAATTCCGGAACTTTCTAAGGCTTTTCAGGATCAACGTCTGTTTTGGGTCATGACTGAGTCTGACCCAAGTGCTCTTGAGCTTTGGAACATGTTGGGATGGTTGAATGTGAGTGAAGTGCAGCGTTCCTAGATTATTATTACGATGCCCTGTTGGTTCAGTCGTCTAAAGTGCACCATCTTTCTTCCCAACACGTTGATCTCACTGGGATCTTTTCATTTAGATCTATTTCTACTAGAGGTGTAAGGATGAAGGCATCAACCTTCACGTCCACGTCTGTGATGTCAGCGCTGTGCTTCGAGCGCAGAAAAGAGAGAATTTCTCTCAAGTGAAAATTGTTTTGATTGCACGTAATCTCTGAGCACGCAAAACGTTTAACGTTTTACGCTCAAAACTGCGATTTCTGACTTCTCAACACTTCTTAGTTTTGGACACTAGGTGGAGCTAACATCTGCAGTGGGTTAATCAAAAAGAACGCTCTTTAAATGATTTAGACCAGCGGTCAGCAACGTTTATGGCATCAAGCGCCAATCCCAAACTTTCTCAACGGTTCCATCACCAACTATTATGTGAACTTTAATCTAAAGAAATAGGAAAACATTTCTAGTGTGCCTGAAACGTTATTTAATTCACAAACAGCAGGTCAAACTGCTTTTTTGAACATATTTTGGCGTTAACTTAAAAAAGTGCTTTCATAACAAAATTGCACAAGAAATATGGGTCAAAGTTGAAATAGTATTGCATATGTTTGTTTTGAAAAAAGTACTGCATCTGTGGTATGTCATACCTAGAGCAATACATCAGAACAAAATACCATCAATATTTCTAAACACAACCATTAATATGATAAAAAAAAAAAAGCGTACGCTTTTGGTTTATTCATTTTTTGTTACATTCAGAGACATTGAGTAACTTCATGTAAGCTAAATCTGTAATTCTGCTTTGATTGCATGTCAAGTTAAATGTTTTTATCCTATACATTCTCCACAATCGCGCTGCATCATTCTTCATCATTGTCATCCTCAGTAAAGTAATCAGCTGTAGTTTTATTTTAAAACTTGTTCACATTTCATGTTGACGTTTAGCAGAACAGAAAGAAAGTCTGGGTTTAATCGGATCTTTATTGCTTGTTATACCATGGTCCGCTTGAATACTCGATTCTGATTGGCTGCTGGGTATGCGTTAAAACTTAATAACCGCACGGTGAAAGAAGAAGTTCCGGTCAGCTAGCTTAAATGTTTTGTATCACTGCGCCGGCTTCTTTAAAACATCTTTTGCTTCATAATTTGGACAAAAACAAGCGGTAAGAGGTGACGTTACTCTTTGAAATGATGCTTTATTCAACCTATCGGGACGATCAGCATATATATATCGCCGAATCTTGACTGCAGCGGTGGTGCTGCGCGACGCGGACTATATGTTACGTGACGCGGCGCATCGCGCCGCATCACGTAACATATAGTCTGCTTTTTGTGAGAAAAGCGATCCAAATCGAAAAAAAAACAAGAATTAAGGACTAAAACCTGGTTAATATGTATTGCTTTTGTAAGTGACCATGGTATAAGCGGGTTAATGGCCTTCGAAGTGTGCGGTTATTACTTTATAACGCACTTCGCGGAAGTGCGTTATAAACTTCGCGTCGGACGGTTCAGGCTTCCACGTCGTGCGTTAAAAAGTAATAACCGCACACTTCGTCGGCCATTAACCCTTACTTATATACCCGCCACCTTTTCAAAACCCAGGGGGAACTGTTACAGCGTTCTCATTTCGCCGTGTTAAACTTCGTTTAAAACGCGGAAAAAAGTCTGTATTTATAGAGGTGGGCGGGGTCACAGACTGTCTTTCCCTTCATGTGCCAACTGTTTGGACAATTAACCCTTGTGCTATATCTTGTGGGGTCCAGATGACCCCCACTCCCAACGTTAACGTTGGGAGTGGGGGTCATCTGGACCCCACAAGATATAGCACAAAGGTTGACAAAGATCCAACGGATTGCGACGTGGAGACAAGCGGCTTTGTGCTGATATGCATCACTTATCTAAGGATGTGAAGCCAGAGTTTTATGTTTTACTAAACATAACAGTTTTTTTTATCATTATTTTTTTTTTTTTTTAATTATTATCGTCCTAAGTTTCGGATTTCTCTTAACTTTTGATGAAAGACATCCATCTTCCCCCTCTGTAAAATATCAGCAGCCGGTTTAAACTGTTGTTGTTTTATTACAGTAAATATTACCTGTTAAATATGATCTGCAATTGGTATTTTTCCTTTAAACCCCCCCCCCCAAACTGATAAAGTGGAGACTCAGAAAGTGGACGACTAACCTTTAGAGTAAGGCACATAAATGCAACACAATAAAATCACACAACCATAACTGGCATAACCTTGTTTTAACTTTATTAGCTGCATCTTTGTGAGATTGGAGAGTCAGTCGCTGCATATTAGGTAGGGTGGGTCTGATACTGTAGGATACAACCATGGATTTGAACCCCCCCCCAGTCTAGAGGAGGAGGCTCTACGTCAGGGGTCCCCGAATCCAGGCCTCGAGGGCCGGTGTCCTGCTGTTTTGTTTTTTTGCTGCTGATCACCTGGATCAGGTGTGTTTAGCCGATAAGGAGCTTCAATGGCAGGTTGGTGGGAAAACATGGAGGACACGGGGACCCCTGCTCTACGCGGTGTCGTCTTCTGGGTGGTCCTAACACTGTCTCGTTGTTTGCAGGCATATGGCCACACACTCTCCACAGAAGACCCATCAGTGTTCGTTCTGTGAGAAGATGTTCCACCGCAAAGACCACCTGAAGAACCACCTACAGACCCATGACCCCAACAAGGAGGCCTTCAAGTGTGACGAGTGCGGGAAGCACTACAACACCAAGCTGGGATACAAACGCCACGTGGCCATGCACTCGGCAACGGCGGGGGACCTGACCTGTAAAGTGTGCATGCAGAGCTACGAGAGCACCCCCGTTCTCCTGGAGCACCTCAAGAGCCACTCGGGGAAGTCCTCGGGGGGTGCCAAGGAGAAGAAGCATCCATGTGACCACTGTGACAGACGTTTCTACACGCGGAAGGACGTGCGGCGTCACATGGTGGTCCACACGGGCCGAAAGGACTTCCTGTGCCAGTACTGTGCTCAACGCTTCGGCAGGAAAGACCATCTGACGCGCCACGTGAAGAAGAGCCACTCTCAGGAGCTGCTGAAGATCAAAACGGAACCTCCGGACATGCTGGGCCTCCTCGCGTCGGGGTCTCCGCCGTGCTCTGTGAAGGAGGAGCTCAGTCCCATGATGTGTGGCATGGCGCCCAACAAAGACCCCATGATGGGCAAGTCGTTCCCGAGTGGGGCATCTTTCCCGATGAGCATGTACAACCCCCACCATTTGCAGGCCATGTCTAACCCCGGGGTGGGTCATCCACACCCGTCCCTGATGCCCAACTCCCTGTCTGCAGCTATGGGCATGGGCTGTCCCATGGAGTCTCCTGCGTCCATCCACCCACACTCCCATCACCACCACCATCATCACCACCATCACCATCATCACCATTCCCCTCCTCTCCCCCCTCACCATCAGCCTGCGGCCCCCCAGCAGCAGCACCAGCCCCAGCCAGCACCCAAATACCAGCTGGGATCTACCTCATACCTGCTGGACAAGCCTTTGAAAGTGGAGATGGAGAGCTTCCTCATGGATCTGCAGAGCGTTCTACCTGGCCCGGTTCCCTCTGCAGAGCCTCACGCCGCTGCCTCACCCCCCAAGGACGGACTGGAGCCTACCTCGGGCCTGGCGGACGAGCTTTGCGGGGATCCCCTCCTGTCCAAGAGCCCTGCGGTGATCGCTGAGTCTTTGTGTGCTGCTAACATGGACTTCTCCCACCTGCTGGGTTTTCTGCCCCTGAACCTGCCTCCGTACAGCGCCCCCATGAGCACCGGAGGTCTGGTGATGGGCTACACCTCGTCTGCGACTTCCTCCACATCCTCCTCCTCATCTCTGCACGCTGCCGAGCCTCAGGCCACAGCAGTCGCCTCGGCAGCGGCCGCCGTCAGCGCGGCACCTCTTACCTCTTTGCAACCACAACCTCAGGAGCAGCAGAGCTCCAGCGGGGGGCTAGGCCTGGGACACCTGCACCCCCTCCCACCAGTGTTTAGCTCCAGCCTCAGTACCACCACACTGCCTCGCTTCCACCAAGCCTTCCAGTGAGAAAGAAGGCCTCCCCGTTTGCCCAAGCTCAGCTGGGGCGGGGTCACGCCGCGGGACACCCCGAGAAAAGAGACAAACATTCACTTCGAAGCCTTAAATGAAAGTGCGCACAAAAGCTTTTGATTGAGCCTTAAAAGGACATTGAATCCCTTTGAGCAAAAAGAAAAAAGGTGAGAAAAGAAGTTGAAGCAGCTTTTATTTGGGCTTTTTTGTTTGTTTATTCCTTATCCTATAGATATAACGACGTATTAACCCCATTTCTTTATTTCCGTTTACTTCTGCTTTTATCTCCCTTCCATCCCCTATTTAGTATTATAGAGGGCAGCATCAGTAGGCCAAAAGGCGTGGTACTGCATACTTTCTAAAGTAATAATATAAAGAAATTTAGTGAAGATTATCTGTTTTGTTGTGACCCAGGAAGCATATAGTTTGAAGTGGAGATTTTGTTTCATTTTTTTTTTTATTTGCAAATGTAAAAAAAAAAAGCAACAAAAAAACATGGTAGAATGTGTTTGAAGCCTCTGTGCTGAAAACCTGATTATTATGGAGAGGAGAAAGATCGGTTAAGCTGCGAAAAAGATGAGAGATGGCCAAAATACTGCCACAAAAAAGACCCCCCAACAACCGATCGATTGTCGTCTTCATGAAAGTGCTCTTCGAACAAGGAAAAACTAAAGCTGATCTGCTCCTAGAGTCGGCTCAGTTTGATCATTTCCACGCAAAAAACAACAACAACAACAAAAACGGGCTAAAACAGCTGCCAAACACACGTTTCTGCGCTAACTTTTCCTCATTAGAAGCACTTTTTTATTTTATTTTGTTTTGGTTTGGCGGAAGGCACTTGCCCTTTGCTCTCCTCACCTCCTCCTCCTCGTACCTCCGGAGGTTTCCCTCCTTCCTTCCCTCCTGGCGGCGGGAGACTCCTCATAAGGGGCCTCCCTTCTCCTCCCCCCCCCCTCAAAAGTTCTCTGGAGCCGTTTGTGCCGACTCAACGTTTTGAGTGGAAACGCTCCTTCAGGCAGTCTTTGAAAAAGATGCATCATCATGGCAATGATGGACCCCGTAATATGTGAATGGCTGGAGAAAAAAAAAAACAAAAAACAAAAGAGCAAAGAATCACAGAAAAGTATAAAATAATGTTATTGCAGTGTACGAAAATATCTCGAAAAATGATTATAATTGATTATCTCAGTAAGGTGTACTTTTTTGGTAGATGTATTAAAACTAAGTAATGTGTTTTTGATGTCTGGCAGGTTTACATTTGTGTGTATCTTGCATTTTTTTTTTAATTTTTTGATCAACGACAGGATGAAGTATTAGCTTTTCCCCATAAGCTTTTCAGCCGATCTTTACGTGAGTTTTAGTTCTAGCGGAGTCAGAGCTGCGGACGGAAGTATTTCTAGAAGGCTGGTAGTGGATCGGCTGTCAGTTAGGTTGTTTTGTTGGGATGCTCTTCATCCCCACAGGTCATAGTTACAGTGCATTTCTGGTTTATTTCAACCTCTTGCTGGACAGAAAGTCCTGAAACTCCATCCTGACAGGATTCGATGGGTCTCCCTACAGCTGCAATGAGAAGTTTGCCTTTAAGCTCCAAACATGGCAGCGCATTCAGCAGCCACGTGTCTTGTTATTGTTACACGGAAAACTGGAGTTACTCTTTAGTTATAACATTGTTACAAGCACTCCATTTCATCAAGTCATTGTCAAACTTTCATATTTCTGTCATTTAAACGCCTCGAAGGCTAATTAGCATTTGGTCATTTACACTCGAATGTCTTTATTTGATACCTGTGGGGGCAAAACTTTCCGAACTGAATTCTTTAACACCCGAGCGTTCGCTCTGTCGTTGGCGTTCTTTTAATTACCGCATTTCTTCAACCGTTTTTGCAACCGAAGGGATTCCAACGGACTCTGAATCTGAAAAAAGCAGCTCTGAGCTGACATGCAAAACGTCATCGTATAAAAGTGTTTTTTGCAGTCAACCGACTCATTCTAAAGCGGAGAAAAGCGGCTTTGTACCTGTTGTTGGCTCAGCAGCATTTGGTCATTTACACGTAGAAAGTCGAGTGCACACGGAGGCCAAACTGCTGTCTTTATTAGCTACCTGCAGGGGGCGCTGTGGCCTAAAGCTTTGACTGATATGGCTCCAGCGTTGGCGCTCTTTCAATTAGCTTAACCTTTCAATCATTTCAATGCATTTAGCGTAATCCCAGCGGATTCTGAAACTGAGAAAAGTAGCTCAGGCAACACTTTATGGTAATTAAGTGTTTTTGCAATCAACATAAAGCCAGCTAATTCTGAGAACATGCACCGCATGACAAAGTTGAAGGATTTTTGTCTGTCCGTGCATAAAGTAAACATCTAAAACCTGGTTTCATTCAAAGTTTTTGCTAATTAAAGCTCCTTAGAGGCCGTCCCACCCCTGAGTGTAGAATTTGCTCTTCCTCCCTCGATGGAGCAGTCATCATCTGACGGGGCCTCGAGGGCCGCAGTCCTGCATGTTTTCCAACACACCCTGCCCTTGCGTGTTCTCATTGGCTGGACACACCTGAAGCAGGTAATCAGCCATGAGTGGAGCTTGTATATCTGGATGTCACGCAGACACTGAACCCCCTGATCTGACAACTTTCCCGCCACATGAGCGCAGCTGAGCTGGTTTTGCTGCTGCAGCCGGCTGCGGCTTTTTCTGCAGCTCCGTTGGAAACCAAAAGACGTCGGTTGAATCTCAGTGAGTTAGATCCGGTCCTCGTTCAGGCCGAACACTGAGCCGCACAGAAACGACTCGTTCATGTTGCAAACGCCAAAAACATCACTTGGATGGAAAAGTCTTTGTGTAAACTTCAGGTTGCTGCTGTGATGAGAACTCTGACGCCACACGACGAGGCTGAAATAAGCCAGAAGCATCCAGTTTTACAGAAATGTGCTTTTCCTCGCTCATTCTGAGGGATGTTGTCCTTCGTCGTGCAGAGGAGCCGCTCGCTTTGTCTTCGTTAAAGAAACGAAATAACAAATTGCTGCTTTTCGCCACGGTTGCCAAGTTACCACAACTGTAGACCACTAAAACATCCTGCAAGATGAGCAGGGAGCTAAAACAGAACCGGAACCGGCAAAGCGTTCTTCAGTCCAACCTCCTCCTCCTCCTCCTCATCCTCATTTTGCTGCTTCATTAGAGTGAAAGAAAAGGGTCTGAAATGAAGCGATACCCGGAGGATGGCGGTCGTCAATGGCCGCTCCGCCCGGCGTATCTCTTTATCATTTATTTGTTTTGTTTGTCATATGATATATTGTTTTCTGTTTGTATAAACAGGACCTCAAAAAAAAACAACAAAAAAACGACAAAAAAAACAACACAACACATCACCTCATTTTTTTTCTTACCAAAACCTCGGGAGAAGAAACTTCATTTTTTGCACAATAGCTTATGACTTATAACAACATGTTTTTTTTTTTTTTTGTTTTGTTTTTTTTTTGGAAACTGTAGGAAATAAAACTCTCACAATGAGCAGCTGATGACTCTAGTGCACATTACACAGAAACTCGAGTCCCTTTGAAAGGCAGGAGCAACTGGACAAAACAAGGAAAGCACTGATGCAGAAAAGCTTCACACAGGCTAGATTAGGATTATCATAATCTCAATCTCAATCCAAAATGGAAGCATGTGAATCGTCTCCCCCTATTGGTTATTTAAGTTTGATGGTCGAACGTTGGATTGATCTGAAATGGGCTGTCGGCACCTTTCTGTGGAACGTTCTGTAGGAAAACGGAATTCAAATTGGATCTTTACTTTAAAAAAAAAAAATAAATAAATAAAATAAAAGGTCGTTTTTAAGAAAAACGTCTCAGTTTGTAGCTATCAAAAGGAGATTTAAAAAAAAAACAGTTTTCTCTTTTGTTCCTGGACAGAAAGGATTAGAAAGCTTTTGGCATTAAGTTTGTCCTCCCTGGGTTTCTGTGAGCTAATCTGAATTCTAGCACTTTCAACCTTAAAAAAAAAAAAGAAGAGTATTTTTTTTTTAAATTCAGCTTATATGTACATGTTTTTAATTTTGTATTGATCCTGTATATGTATGTGCCATTAGTCTGATGTGTAGACTTTATCAACTTTTGTGTATTTCTCTTCCCCAAAAGAATAACAGTATTTTTGATATACTTTTCACTAATACCTCTCTACGTATTGGCCCCGCCTCCTTTCCTCCCTGACTTGTTTTTTTTTTTTTTTTTTTTGGTTGAACCAGCTTTCACTCGTTTAGCTAGTCGAGCCGCGTTCCAGCCGAGCGCTTAAACAGAACAGCAGCATCTGAGGCAGCGCTGTGGCGATGCTCATTTGGAGCCCAAATTTCAAAATAAAAGTCCAAGCCTAAGAGGACTTTTATTGCCAAAACCAGAACAAATCGGAGTTATTTAAAAAATAAAAATAAAAATAAAAAAAAAGAGAGGAAAACGTTGCTTCAAATGGATGTTGGTACACGTAAAGTGGCAGAATCAGAGTTTCGGGATGTGAGCAGGTCGCAGCTTCACTTTGATGTTGCACGGCTGGACATGCGTGAAAGTCCATTTGAGGGAAGAAAAGTAAAAGAAAAATGAGGTTTATGTGGCAAAGATGTAAAAGGCAGCTTTGAATTGCTCTGCATTCCTACTGGAGAAGATTAAAACGATTCTATCAACCTTTTCACTACAAAAGTGCAACTTTTGTGAAAGTTTTAAGTCCATAGCAACTATTATAAAGCCTGGTGCTGACAAATAATGTGGAAATTTTTACTTCCCTTCAGAAAAAATCTTTTTTTAAGTTTCCCCAGCATTAAGACCACCTCCATAAATACATTTTAGAGATTTATATCCATGATTCTTTTGACTAGAAGCTTGATGAGACACCAAAGAAAAGGCCGTAGAAACCTATACTGATAAAATTCCACATTAGACATAAAAATCACAATCTATCTTAAGTGAACAGTTTTCTTCTTTAGAATATAAAAAAATGAAGAAGTAAAGATTGGGGCTGTTTGCCAAATAAAGCTAGGATTTTGAAACCCCTCTGTTTTTATTCTTGACAGGGCAACAGGGAAAGCCAAATTTCTTATGGATGAACTTTGATCTATTTTGGCTCCACAACTTGTTTTTCAGTAAAACAAGACAAAAAAACAAAAATTGCAAGATACTGAATTAAAAAAAAAAGGGTTGCAACCCGACTGCAGATTTACAGCAGAAAATAACATAGATGTTAAAAAATAACTTTAAAAAGAGGAATGCACATGTAAAAGTCTCTCCTATGACGGCTTAGGGATTTTTAAAAATGACATCTATTTTTATTACTTTGTTGTTTTTTTTTTAAGAAAAATATCTTAAATTTGAACAAAATAAGAAGAATATTTTTGTTAAAAAAATGAACTGAAAAAGTTGCGATTATGGAACTTCTAAATCCTAATTATCCATTTTAAAATCTGCTCTGAAACCATCCTGCATGAAGGATTCAAATGAATGAACACATTTCTGATCCATATTGAGGACACAGTCCAGGTTGCATTCGTTGGTTTTTTAATGCTAACATTCATTAGCCATGTGCAGCTAACACTCAACTATGTCGCTTTGAATTTTAGGCCTCAGTTGGTCTTTTTTGGCCTAAATGGGCTTCTGTATCCTCAGCAGAACCCAAACCGGCGCCGCTGTTCTGTTTCTCAGCTCGGCTGTAGCTTCATTACCTCGTCATGCACCTACTAGAGATGCACTTATCCTCACGTTTTCCTCTTTTCTAGTAGGTGCAGTACAAACTACGCTTGTAAGGGAATTTTTCTTCTTCACTTTAAAACTGAGAAAAGCTTCTTCAAACCCTTTAACACGCCCTCTTGTGTAGTAAGAAGCTGCACCGTCTGGTGCCGGCTATACATCCACATATAGTTTTATATATTGTTAGCTCCATGTAAGTCTTGCATTCCAATCTCTTTGTGTATCTTGTGAAGTGACATAGCCCATTTATTTTTATGAAATGCTATTACAGTCTCCTCTTGGAGTACACGAGGTGAAAACCCTGATTATTTGCATTCGCCTACGGTGTGTTATTAAGCTCAAAGTTTATCGAGTGCAGCAAGAGTTGAAGAAATGATGTGGAGACATAGAAAGAAAGAAAGAAAGAAAGAAAGAAGAGTCTTGCTTTTTTTGTTACATATCTCATCTGCAATGTTTAATTTACAGATTTGTATATTGGTTGATCCAAAGAGATGATGAACACAACAACAAACTATTGACTTATTGTACAGTACAGTGTATCTTTGACTTGTCATGTGTTATGTTGAAATAATTAAAAAGCAAACCAGCGGTTTCATACCCTCTGAGTATTGGTGGACATTTATTTTTGACAAAAAATTTAAAAAATAAATGGTTTTGCTCAAAAATATAAAAAGAATATACAAATGAATGCACATTTATAACTTTTTTACCGCACAGATCACTTTCAGATTACGTCATTGACGCACGAGCAACTAATCAATTGTACATGAACAACCCAATAATCACGCATGGTTCATGTTCTACGATGCCTTACGTGTTCTTTGCATGGTTTAACCCTTGTGCTATCCTATGACCCCACCCTTACGCTGACATGTTCTCCCTACCATGACAAAGGTGGATAACGGTGGAGAGGATTTCATGGAATCCATGGACACCATTGACTTATGACCAATTTTCATCCAAATGTTTTGTAGCAGCTGTGTGACACTGCCTTAAACCTTCAATGGCTCCTCTGACTGCAAAAAAAAAAAAAAATGCACATTTAGCAAACATATTATTAAAAACATTGGTTGTGTTAATTACTCCCACAGACAAAAAGAAGAAAAAAAAACTTTTCTTTTGTCTTTATTGGGTCGTTACAGGGGTAAGAAGACCAAAATGTTTAAACTAAATAATTCAACAGTTTCCAGTGAACGCCTCAGCCCTTATTGACCTTTGAAATGTAGAAAAAAGTAAACACTTGGAGCAACTAAAGGGCTTTCTTCAATCACCTTTATAGATCTAGTCTGCTTCAGGCTGGAGATCCATCTAATCCTTGGGAAAGACCCTTTACGCCACTGCTCAACTATTTAGCCACAAGGGAGTCTGGGTCTCCCTGTGCCGGTCCCCAGCCCGGATCATATGCAGGTTTGTGTCAGGCACGGCATCCAGCGTAAAATCCAGTGTATCCATGGATCCATGGTGGTACAGTGGTCAATGCCTTCTCCCCACAGCACAGAAAGTCATGGTTCAGAACCGGGCCGGGACCCTTCCCTGTGGAGTTTGTGTTGTGTGGGTTTTACACCAACTCTGTGCGCCGTTTCACCCCTCAGCCCGCGTCCTCCAACCCTCCCACATTTCCTTCACACACATTTGCAGTACCGAAGTGCGGTAAAAGAGTGATAATGCACACTTTGAAGGTCATTCACCTGCTTAACCCTTGTGCTATCTCAGATGACCCCACCCTTACTTTTCTCCCTACCATGACAAAGGTGAAAAAATTTCATGTAATCCATTGAACCAGTGAAGATCACAAATCATTGGAAAAAAAAAAGGTTCTGAGCATTGTCTAGTGGGTCTAGATGACCCAATTCCCAACGGTAAAGTGCCTTGGATAGCACAAGGGTTACACCACGGTAAATATTAACTAGTTTTTAGTCCTCTGTTCTTGTTTTTTTCCTCCAAGCACTTAGCCGCCGCCCCCTATAAATTTGCGACCTGGGAAATCGCCCGTATGGCCCGTTCCTGAAACTACTAATGCCCCTCAGAGTGCATCTCGCCTTCAGCCAACAGTAGTTGGGATTAGGCTCCAGCAACCCCGCCTCACAGAAAGGGATTCAGCAGCGAACATGAAAGAAATGGATATAATTAGTTTTATATTACATCATAAAACCTGGATTGTACACTTGCAGGTATGAGGGGAAACAAAACCCATGGACTGAAACACGTTTGTATTCAACTTCGAACTTTATTGTTTTGTACATTCTGAAAAAGAAAAGGGTTCTTCTCATGGTCATCAAAGGCATCATGCTTTGAGTAAAAATAATAATAATAATAAAGGGGCGGGAATAATTACAGAGCGCCACGAACAGCAACAAACACAGAGCAGTCTTTATTTACACTGGAATAGCCCCCTAGATTCCCCCCCCATAACAGAGGTACCCCTGGACAGCAGCTAAAGCTCCAGGAGGAACCAGAACCTGCCCCTCCTCTAAAGTCCTATGCTGAAAACCTGCTCACCGGCAGCTGCAAAATTAAGAGTCAACCAGAATAAATAAATACTGATGTTTTTTTTCTGAGGGGTTAAGGATAGACGGGGAAACATGTTAGCAAAAGTTTGCTCAACATTTGTGATTAAATCAGAGCAGGAAGGTTTAAAATAAAACATAAGACTGCCATTAAACTAAACTGCTTTTATTTTGAAAGTCAAATCTTTTATCCTTCGTCAGGAGCGGTTCTGGAAAAGGAGCAAAACATTTGAACTAATTGGGTTTTTTGTGAAAGCCAGTTAAACCGATGCAGGGGGAACCCTTCCAACCGACGCGAGCCGCAGTGAAGCAGAAGCTCGTCCCGCGGTCCTCCGCTCGCCGTTTGTGCCGCAGACTCTACATCCACACAGTAACAGTCATCCAGGAGCCACGCGACCTGGAAGAGGCTCTACACTAGATCTTCAGAGCAAGCGCAGATCTGTGAAGTGCAGAACTGAAGAGCCGGTGCAGGAAAAAAAAAAAAACAAAAAAAACTGGGCGTGTAAGAAGAAACCACGTTTATGCACAAAAAGCACAATTTCTGTTTGATTTAAACTGTCGGCCACCAGAACAGTTCAAATCCTCCATGACTGCATAGTTGAGCGCTGCTCAGTTAATGACGTACAGTTCAGACCCAAACCAAACAGTTGGGACTTTTGGGGGCAAATGGACCGGTCCAATGGCGCTGATCTGCAAGGGAGAAGCACTGAAGCTGCAGTAAAAAAACAACAGAACATTTCATTCATCCGTTCTTCTGTTACAGTATAAAACTCCCCGCATCGTTTTCCACCAGTTCAATATTACAAACATTTAAACCCCAGCCTCCCCGCCCCCCGTCCCCATCGACAAGCCCTCCCAGCCCCGGAAAGGCTGAAGGGAGACAATCAAAAGACATGATCAGCAGAAAGAGTGAAGACACAACTGATGGGAAGAATTGAGACAAAAAAAATAACATCCCAGCAGAAGAACAGAAAAAAAAAATCACAAATCATCTGACAAAAACAACACAAGTTAAACGAAAAAAGGTAGAAACCGTCATCTGTCAAGCTTTGGCCTGCTGTGCAAGGGGGAGGATCTGAAACCGTCTCTGTTCTGGACAAAAAAAACCCAACAAAAACAGGAAGGGAGTAAGATGGAGGGGGAGGCCGCTTGCTCCTCCATGAGACCAGTAGATGGCGCTGTGCTCCTGTTTCCACCACACTCAAGTCAGTGCTCTCTGAACAAGAGTACAAAATAAAAAAATACAAAAACCTAATGTGAGAAAAATCAAAAACTGAGGAGAGGCGCAGAGGCGGAGCCTCAGTCGATCTTGACGGCGGCGTAGATCTTCCCGATGAACATGTAGGCGGCGTAGAAGCCGATCGTGCCCGTCAGCAGCCAGAAGGAAATCACCATCAGGGCGGTGTAACCGAAGTACAGCAGGGAGGGGATGAACTCCACAATGTCCAGCTGCAACATCACAACAAGCGTCTCAGTGTGGTCCGTTTTAGCAACGACGTCACGGCTTCACAATGAGATGACCTCCGCTTATGTCATGGAAATGTGAAAACACAAACACGGAGTCATGTCATGGAAGCATCTTACATTTAACAGGAAAAATATGAGGTTTTTGGAAAAACAGAAAAGTCATGTTTTCCTTTATTTTTATAAATGTTTTTAAATGACTGTTTTGTTATTATTTTTTGTGTTTCTTTAAATATTTTTTTGTGTTTTTAGAAAAAAATGTTCAGTGTTTTTTTTTTTTAAATAGGGCTTTTATTTGTACCTTTTTTTTTTTTTTACATTTTATGGGGATCATAATTTTTTTTTTCTTTTATAATTTGTGTGTTTTTAAAGTTTTAAAAAAATAATTTTTCTGTTTGAAATATTTTTCATAAATTTTATGTTTTAAGAGACTTTCTCAAGTGTTTCTAGAAAACGTTTGCCTGTTTTTGGCGGAGCTCATTAACTAAGAGCGCCGGTTCGAACCCGTTTTCTGCATCACTACAGGCCAAACTGATCACTCTGGACACAGACACGCTGCTCACCTCACTTCTAATTGCTGATCAGCTAGAAGTTTCTTTGGTGTTTAAAGTTCTTTAAATAAAAATCACAAGATGCTAATTTCCTTTCCCTTTTTTTTTTTTTTTTAACTGAATGCAGTAGGCGTCTATCAGAAAATGTAAAAACAAAAGAAAAAAGAAAAACATTTGAATAATTTTTTCCACTTTTGTTTGTATTTGTTTGGACTGCACAGATGTCATGATCCTCTAATACAAATCTATCTGTAATGATGTTTTCTGTCTAAAAACAGCTCAAGACTCCAAGTCTCTCAGAAGCCCACAGAGTTTGTGTGTCTGTTTTTTTTTACCTTGTTGACAAAGTAAAAGATGGCGTAAATAAGAACGTAGAAGGCGGAGCCGCCTGACACCACGAACGTTCTCCACCACCACCTGTAGTCCTGAGGAGGAGGAGAAGATGAAGAGTTTGTGATCCACGACAGAAACGGTTTCACCCAAACTTCTGTGGTTAACAAATCAGGGAAGATTCATTTAAAGGATATTTAGTTTTCGCCCATCTCTGATGAGCATTTTTTTAAATAAAAAAAGGATAAAAACAAAATTTTGACATTTTTTAGACATTTTTTCATGGTTAATTTATTAAATTTGGAAATTTAACACTAATTTATAGCGTTTTTATGAACAAGATTAATAGTTGGTAAAAATTACAGAACTAGGTTCTAGTAGAACCTGTTCTGTAGTTTTTACGAACTACTCAACTAGTTCTGTAGTTTGTAAAAACGAACCAGCTTTACTACAGAACAGTTTGTACAAACTACAGAACTAGTTAGATGTTCTGCAGGCTGCACAACTAGTAAAAGTCAGAATAACTACAGAACAAGTTCTACTAGATGTCTGAACTACAGAACTTGTTCACAAGAACTACAATAATTTTTTTTAGTTCTATAAAAACAAACTACAAAAAAAAAAAGACATTTTTAAAAATGAATATTTTGGAGCTAACAGGTTTGTTTGTGGCATCTGGGTGTGTGTGTGTGTGTGTGTGTGTGTGTGTGTGGACAGGCCCTGTCCCCTTTTGGATTTATATCACTTATAAACCTGACTAATGATTGTAAACATCCACCCTCCTGGAGTTCCCGTCCTGAACATTTACCTCTGCACAGAGCTGGAAATAAACCATGACGATGCTGATCTGAGAGCAGGACACCACCAGGATGATGAAGACCAGGAACAAGAAGCCAAAGAGGTAATAAAACTGGTTCTCCCAGATGGCCTGTGTGTGGAGACAGGCCCTCAGCGGTGAGCAGCAGTGAAAGTGGGGTTCACAGCCAGCAGCAGATCTGTACTCACGCTGAAAATGAAGAACAGCTCGATGAACATGGCGCCGAACGGTAGGATCCCAGCCATAAGGATTCTGGATGAGAAGATCAAAGAGGTGGTTAAAAAAATAAATAAATAAAGATGTGGCAGTGATGGAGAGGGGCGTGGCCAACTCACCCCACAAACTTGTTCATGTACCAGCGCTGCTCAGGGACCTGCCGAGGGATCTGATTGGTGCGGACTGGGTTATCGTACGGCTGCTTACGGAAACCAAAATAGTATCCCAGGTAGACCAGAGGCATGGAGATGCCAAACCACATGCAGAGCAAGGCCAGCATGGTGGTGAAGGGGACCTGGGGGGAGGAGGGGGAGTTAGTGTGGTCAAAGAAAAACCAGTAAAACCTTTAGGTTTGTTTTGGTCCGTTTTGCTTCATCTGAGACCAAAGTTTTCCAGAAGCTTCAACTCCGACGACAAACTTCACGGAACATTTTGAAAGTAAAAGTCTGTTTAGAAAAAGAATGAATGAAACCACGGGCTGGTTCCTGCAGGAACTTCAAATGACTATTTGACAGCGGGAACCTTCACATCCATCACCCATGAAGATTCCAGCATGTTCTAGGCTGTGTGCATCTCAGCTTACGGCTCCAGACGAATGTTCCCCCCAGATGAAGAAGTTCAGGAAGAAGCTGATTCCAAAAACCACGCCCGGGTACAGAGTCGCCGTCTGCAGAAGAAAAAGAAAAACGTGGAGACCGAGTGTCTGTCAAGGCCGAGCTCGGGTGTCCAGCACCGACAGGAGCGCAAACTCACACAAAAGGCTCCTTTCCTCCACCGATGGCCCTTCAGTGTGCGATACAGTCGACCAGCGAAGTAACCACCGAAGACACTGAAGGAGGAAAAGACGCCACCATCAGAACCCAGAAACGTCAAGAACCAGAGCGACGGGGAAGCTTCTCACCCCATGAACATGAAGAGGAAGCAGGCTGTGGTCATCAAAGCTCCTCTGCTGGATGGAGACAGCATTCCCAGCATGGCAACAACTGTTACACACACAGCACAAAAACACCTGCCTCAGCCGTTTGGGGGAAGTATTTCGGATCATATTTATTCAAAATCAAAGACAGACTTTAAAGAGGAGCAGAAATTCCCTGCAGGGATTCCGAATATTACAATCCCAGCAGTCAAATTCAATCGAACACGTTGGATTTGTCACAAATCCGTGGCGCCAAAACATGTCTTGATCAAATCTGTCTATTATTAGAGCAGTTCACAAATTAAAAGCAAAACTCACAGATGACGATGAGAAACATGCAGAAGAGCTGGATCCCTGAGCCCAGCAGGGAGCTGAGGATCATGGGATACTGAGGCGGTCTGAAGACGTCCCCGTGGACGTTCTTCCATCCCGACTCCTCCATGGTGTCCTCCTGGTTGAGAAAGGATCAGACGTTTGGCGCGCATTTTTCACACAAACGTCGGGCGTTCTTCTTCGTCTTACAATGTCGTCTTCTCTGTTGTAGTTGGCGATGTCCTTCCTCAGGGTCCTGATGATGATCATGCTGAGAATTCCTGAGGAAAGAGGAGACTGTCAGGAGGTCTGCCAGGTTAGAAAACGACACACCAAGTCAGGAAATGGGTTTTATCTTTTGTATTTTGTTGTTGTTGCTTCTTGGAAGTAAAATTCAACACTGCTGGAAAGTCTGCTCTCTTAAATGGTGAGAGTCTGTGGTTCCTCACCAGAGAGGAAGAACACGACCACCACGGAGTTGACGATGGAGAACCAGTGGATCTGGACGTCGCTCATGGTCAGGTACGTGTCCCAGCGGGACGCCCACTTCACCTCACTCTCCTGCGCACACAACATGTCATCAGCGGCACCAGAGACAGTTTAGCAGGTTTTCCAGCTCAGAAAACAATCTGTTTCCTGTAAAAAAGACAGGATGAGCAGCTAAATCCTGACGGCACAAAACGTTCGTTTTTACCCCAGAAACAAAAACGGATTTATCTTTGTATGTAGAACACTGTCATACAACACCTCAAAACACTTTAAATAGCAAAAACACGCACATTAAAACAAACAAATGCCATACACAACAATAAAGAAAAAAAACATATATAAAATGCTTTTTTTTTTTTTTTTTTTACAAAAAAAATGGATTTTAACTGAGAAAAGGTGGAATTTTAACAAAAACAACTATTTTTACTAAAGTCAGAATAAAGAAATAGAAATCTGTAGATTTTCAGAGTCTATTTTGCATTTTTTGATCAAAATAATTTCAAATTAAAATGACAAAAAGGCTTTATTGAGGAGCAGATGGTCTGTACCTTCAGAAATAATCCTAATCTAAACCTGAGAATCTGTGAGGAACGTTGATTTTTTTCAACCATTTGACCACAAATCTGTGATGTCAGAAGATCATTTATCCAAATCCTTCAATAATTTGTTTTTCCTGTCTAATATTATTAAAACAGTTGAAATCCAAACACAAGGGAATCCGACAGAAACTGGTTGGAGGCGTCAAATCCGGGTGGGATAAATTGGGAAATATATTTTGAGGCTTGGAGTTGCTTATCGCTGCTATAAACCTTTTTTTTTTTTTTTTACAGATCTGAGCTGTAATAATTTAAATATTAATTCTAGGGGACTGGGATTGGTTTTCCTCAACAGAAGTGAAGGAGTGAGTTTGTTCTGGTTTGTGATCAAGCTGTTGTCAACATGAAAACAAAGTTATTTTAAAAAAAGCAGAAAACCTTCAGTGATCCGACCAAACATGTGGATACGACAGCGGCAGAGACACAGACCTCCCAGTGAACAGAATAACTGAAGATGACTTCGTTCTCTACGTTGGGGTCAATCTCCATGGCGTGGGAGTCACTGGCTTCAGGCAGAACACACGTCTTCTCTGTTGCTGAAGCCTTTAAATCTGTGGAAAAAAAAAACCCCAAAATGCTTTAACGTTCACAGAACGTTTGGTGGCGTCTTGATCTTCAACAGAATAAGAAGAAGGCGTGTTTGGTGATACGAACCCTCTGCTTTCACGCTCTGAGGTACCACCTCGAATCGCACCACCCTGTAGTCGTGGACGTCGCCCTCCTCCTGTTTCTCCCTGTGGAAGTACAGGATGAAGGACAAGTGGTTGTGCAGATAAAACTGTGAGGGGGACAAAAAAAACAAACAAAAAGAGAGACATTTCAGTGCTTTTCAGGGACGTTTTCATCCTCAACTGTTGTTCTTCCCAAACCTTGTTGTTGTCGACGAAGCCCAGCCGGTATCCGTGCTCGAACTGCACGTCTTTCACCACGTCCTTGCTCTGCTCCTCCCCCCCGGCCTCTCTGTTGGGGTAGAACTCCAACCTCGTGGCCACTGGAAGGTTATCTGCAATACTGAGGCGACACAGCGCAGGGCGCCATGAGACAGCCTGGCGAGCGGCGAGCGCGCGGTCAGAGGAAACTCACAGGTGAACGTAATACTCCTCCTGGATTCGCTCGGCCACCAGCTTGCTCTCCTCCAGGCTGAGCTTCTTACTGGCGCACACCACCTCGCACTTCTTGTCTTTGTTCATTTCCACGCTGTAGAGCGTGTTCACAATGCGGTCGCCTCGAAGGACCTCGCCTGCGAAAAGGGAATTTCCTGAAGTCAAAACGCACATTTGAGGCAAGAAATACTTGGAACGTCGGTGACGGTGACTTTACGGTTAGTCAGAAGCAAAACCGCTGCAGATCACACAGCAGTATTTGAGCGGGAAAACCAAAAGTTTGTGTTGTTTTTCTAAATGCAGATCATCTATTATTTTAAACCACCCTTTAATTTCTCTTTTAAGAAAGCATTTTTTTTTATTTAGGTTTAAATTTACTTTTCATTTTTATGCTGTAAATACATTTCTTTACAGTAGTGTGGATGAAATCCCAATATGGATGTTACTGGGTTTTTTTTTTTTCATTTCTAAAAAGATTTATACTTTAAAAAAACCCCAGAAATGTATACATCTCAGTAAATTAAAAAAACAACAGATTTTTTACTAAAATATTTCAGACATACTGGATTCACATCCATCATTCTTTGTAGGATAAAATCATCCAGGCCCTCAAAAAATTTTTTATTCACAGAAATACCCCCCAACAACGACCAAACACGGCATAGTCGGGTAAAACTGTGTGGTATGCACACTGACTTTATCCCAGAACTGAACCGAGACAGTTTGATATCAACCTTAGAAAATGGTTTATTTCGATTCTAACCGGATGAAGTCAATTTAGTCGCCATTTTTCTGCAGTAAAGACGTCGCCATGTTGAAGCCAGACATCGTCAGCAAGCAGCGATTGGTCCGAGTTGGTCTGAGTCAGCATTTCTATGGCAAGCACTCCAGCCAATCAGGAGTGAGCTTGTTGGGACGCGCGGGGGGATCACTCAGTCCGGGTCTCACATACAGTCAAAGGAGAAGGCAGAAGGGCTGCAGGACTCTTACCCAGATTCTCTCCTTTGTAAACCACAGAGTCCGGCTTACAGAAAGGCAGGGAGTAATATTCATAAGGAAGCTGGGTCCTAGAGCTAGTCAGTTTCACTGCCTGAAAAACAGATGGGGATAATCGAATGAAGAAGCAGTTGAAAACTATTACAGTACAAGAAAACAGTGGAATAACCAATTTTCTTCCCTTTTTTTAGTTGATGATCAATTGCAAATAAATAAAAAAATATATCTAAAAATGACAACTTTGTGTTGTATAAAATAAAAAAACCATAGTTAAAAACAAACCATCTGAGTTAGACAAACTATTTCCTGCTTTAGTTAAAAATGTTCTTCATTGACTTTGCTTCGCGCCCACTTTAACACAAAGCTCCAAAAAAACTGCTGCGTTCCTCAGATGCCTTCTTGCCCCACTGTCATTAGACGCTGGGAGATACCTGATATTTGAACAACCCTGGACGTCTTCTCACCTTTATATCCACCGCTTCTCCATCATGGAAATTTCGAGGCGCGACTCCAGGAACGTAGAAGGTCCGGACTAAAGGTGCTAAGGCGAGAAGCGTGAAGGCCCACCACGTCACCTGCAGCAAACACCAGCAATGACTCACACACAAAGCATGACTCAGCGGATTTGACTAATCTACATAGACTTGTTCTACACAACTCATCGTATGAAAGACAAACTCCAACGCCTTTTAACTTTATGCAACTGAGAAGAACGCAAAACAATCACTGAGGTTTTGAGAATGAAAGGGAAAAAAAAGGCCAGTGAGCAACCAAATTCATAGAGGGAGGGTTCAATCCCCGATGTGGAATCGTCGGCTTCAGCAGAACCTGCAGCATGAACGGGCCAAGAAGCAAAATGTTATCATCAGCTATGGTGGAGTGGCCACTCTGAGTCTAGAAAAAGTAGGGTTCAACTCCAGTTGGGGTCATGCCAGAGACTGTGAAGGGGGGGGTCCAACATGCCAGACATTTGGCACAAGCAGTGGACCGCTGAACAAAAACACACAACTGTAAAAAACTTGCTATTCATTAACAAACAACAAAACAAAAATCCTACAACATCAAAGGCTGCAACTCATTCGTTAAACACTTCAACTGCCATGAGAGTGTTTAGTTTTAGGATGTGCAACTGACATCGTCATTACACGCCCAGCAAAGGCAGATGTTGTGATGACGAAACAATTTAGATTGATTGTACAGGCCTAAAACATTTACATTATTTCTGTTTTATTTTTTTTTTAAATCTGATTCTGAAGGAAGTTTTATTCTGTGAAACTACCGGATTCTGTCCAAATCCCCCGTCTGTGAATCAGCGTAGATGCAGGTCAAGACGCTCTGTGCCTCTGTCACATGTTTTGAATGCATTGGTTTCCACCTTAAAGACGCTGCTTTGACCCCTACGTTAAAGCTAGAAAAGTTAACAAAAAGCAAACGTCAGAGCAGAAAAGAGCCAATGACTGAATAGAACACTTTCCACTTCAAAGAAAACAAAAAAATTCCTTGGAAACATGAAATTATTGCGACAGTGTTTTCCGTGTACCAAGCCAAGGATGCAGCTAATAAAGTTACACACAAGCTGGAATCTCTCTCATATATATTTAGAAAATACCCGTTTTGTGATGGTTGTGTCATTTTATTTGGTTGTATTTATACGCCATAATTTAAAGGTCAGATGAGGCTGAGTTAGTTTTTAAGCCTCCACTTTATCGGTTAGGGGTTTTTAAAGGGAACATAGATACATTCATAATGTCTACTGTAAAAAAAAGAAAAAAAAAACAAAACAATTTAAATCGGATGCAGATATTCCACAGAGGGTGAACATGAATGTTTCCTTCAAAAAGTAAAAGAGAAATCAGAGACTTAATAAATAAACAATAAAACTCAGAGGCCAGATTCAGCTTCATACAGGCCGATCCGTCAATATATTGCAGTCCGTCTAAAAAATGATTAGAGACCACCGTTACCGGCATTAAGAGTCCAAATGAGGGAGTTAAACCAGCAACTGCTTCCAACAGCTGTCGCAGCTCACCACTTCCTACTAAAAATAAATAAATAAAAACTGTAAAAAATGTCAAACAAGAGAAACAAAGTGTTTTGTTCAGTAACAAAAACATGATGTTTTGAAAAAAATAAAATAGCGTTTTGCTCTGGAATAAGGTTCAAGATGAAAGTTTCTGCTCCCAGTGAAGTTTAAGCAGTGATCATCCTCATAACACGGACAGTTTCAGGCCTCAGCTGTAATCAAATCTTTAGGAGCAGCTAATCAACAGTGGAGGTTTTCTGTGATGTTCCTTAATCTCCTGTTTTAAAATGATGAGGGGAAAAAAAAAAAACAATTTTAAAATGATCATCATTGATTCTCTGTGATCAGAGACGCACTAGGTTTCTATTTAGTCTTTTTTTGTTAATCAAAAATCACACACAAACATTTTTTAGAAAATAAAGGACCAAAAGAAAAAAACGGAATTATTTTGTCTATATCACAAAATATAAGTGCATGTCCGGATCTAAAATATTTGAACAAGTGCAACCCTTTTATGTAAAGAAGCGTATGCTGTTGTAACTGTGGAGCATAATTCAATCTTCTATCAATTAAAAATGTCTAAATGCATTTTGCCCCAGGCGTTTTCTGAAAAAATAAAATAAATAAATAAATAAAAAAGAAACATTGTAAAAAAAAAAAAAATGAAACAGGACCAAAATGTAAGGCGCTGCCCCCTTCATGACCAAACAGAAACAAAAACACTGAAGATAAACACAGGGAGGTATTTCAGTAATTAAAAAAAGCACAGATTCTGCCTTTATTCCGTCCTTTGTTTTCTTTTTCTTTTTAAATCAGTCTGTGTAAAGGTTTAAGGTCAGATTCAGACAACGGGGTTGAATAAAGTCCATGTTTAACATGAAAACAGCTGCTCTGAGCTCCAGAGTTCAGTCTGTTCAACATGAAATGAATGACAGCAGAAGAAAAAGAAACTATAAATTATGGAGCATTTTATTATTTTTAGTTAAAAAATGTTGTTTTTGTATTTATTCACCAGCCTTTCATACCACAAGATTAACAATTACCATCAACATTTAATTCCTAACACTTACATCCTGTTGGATGTTTTCAAATCATATTTTAGTAGCATAATCAAAAATAAGTGATAAATATCCTTTAACAACATCCTGTTTTAATAAAATGTTACTTTTGCAGGAAACAGGATTTACAGTGACTTATGCTGTACAGAAAACTTTATATACCATAAGGTTTTTATTTTATACACTGTATTTATTGATTGAATATATGCTCAATACGATTTTTAAATCAATTCAAACTTTGGGTCTCTCCCGCATGGATTTCCCATTTGGTTTATTATTTTATTGGGATTCTCGAGTCACAAAACTAAAGAAATGTATTTAAAACCCTTTTAGAATAAACTTGCTGACTGGTTTTCATCCAGTTTAGACTGTCTTTCAGTCTACAATGTAGTTTTTTTTTTTTTCTTTAAGCAGCCTCATTTCCGCCCATGCGACTTCAGGAGAAACTGAACTTCCATTTCAAAGAACTGTCAAGCAAAGTTCATTCATTTGATGTTTAGCGAGGGTCACGTGTTCTTACGCAGCTTCTCAGACAGAAAAGGAGAGGGGCAGATTACTTTTCTCACTTTGTTGGCTCAACAATCCTAAAAACTGGCACGCCAAATATGTAAAGACCCTTAAGGGTGTGAGCGTCACTTCAGCTTATTTACACATGAGAGCTAATCTACAGCATCTTTAATCCCGCTTCATTTGTCTCAGAACAGGTAAAACAGGAGCATCGCTCTCAACAGGGCAGAGTCAGCCTCCGTGTTCTGTCCAACAGAGACGTCCAGAACTCAGCAGAACCGAGCAGGACCGCCTGGATTATTTGATGGTTTTCACAGTTCAGGTCCCTTTCACTGGTTTAATCAGGATTTCCTCAAAGTTTGCTTGTAATTAATGCTGAGGAACATGGAAGACAACATAAATTACATAATCTGGCATGTAGAAATTAAAGGTTACATTTATAAAAAAAATAAATAAATAAGAACGGATGAAGCCACCACAAATAAAATTAGACTCTGGGGGAAACTCCATACCTGAGGGCTATAACGCT
This sequence comes from Oryzias curvinotus, assembly GCA_023969325.1. NCBI lineage: Eukaryota > Metazoa > Chordata > Actinopteri > Beloniformes > Adrianichthyidae > Oryzias > Oryzias curvinotus. The sequence goes on along the minus strand of CM043712.1, from coordinate 30,538,469 downwards.
TTCTTCCACTACATTTAGGTAAAGCATGAAAATTATAGACAGTTTATGCCCTCAACAGCAGAGGCTTTATTAAAATTACTAATGAACTATAAACCTCATAAAATATGGACCATATTTATATTAAAAATTAAAGTGGAAGCTTACAGCTCAATGGTGAAACAGAATAATTAATTATCAGGCTGGTGTCAACTTTGTAGCCACTATGTCAGTAAGGTGCTGTTTGACTTTTTCATGCACACAAAAAAGCCTTTAAGTATTCATTGTTTCCTGAAGCAGGTTGTATGAAACAGACAGAAGAACAATCCATTTCTCGTTTTGCCAACGGCTCAACATTTTGGCAACTTTGATAAAAGACATGGATCAACTTAAAATGTAAAAACAAAAAACCAACTATGTGTATGAATGGCATCCAAGCTGCTGAGCCTTTTTACAAAACAAGTTTGCCAACTTAGCAACACATTACATGCTCCAGGAAACATGTCACAGTAGAGAATACCTTAGAAACAATCAAACAAAATAAGAAAACCTATAGTCTTACTGAAAGGATCACGTGTTTGGTTGAATAGGAATAGGTTAATTCATTTATCCATTCAGGAAAAAATAGAAAATCACACAAAACAATCAGGAGAAAGTAAAAGAAAACAGCCTAATCTTAAATGAATGGATCACATTTAAAGGTTAAATGGGGCAAAAGATAATTTAACATCATGAAACCATAATCTAACGATCAGAAATCAAGCCAGGGTTAAAGTCAGTTTCCTGCCTTTAAAACCTAAAGATTATTTCATTATGTTTACATATTATTTCCATAACTCAGCAATGGGAGCTTAAAGAATGACGTGGAAAAACTAGGGGAAGTTAGAAAGCAGGACAGTAGCTTTGCATCAGAACTACAAAGACCATAAGACGAAGCGACAAAATAAAGGTTTATATTCGGGATTTACGTAAAAACGCTTCAGCTATCATCACGACACAACCCAAACCAACGACAACCTGACAAGGCCCCCAAACTCTCCTGGCTGAACAACAAATAAACGTTTGAGGACATAGACTTTGACTCTTTATTCAGATAATGTCGACATAGATTTGTAATCGACAAAAACATAATGAAGTGTATGAAGGGCCACAGTTCAGGCTAACCATCGCTAGCATGCTAACTCCGGTAGCCGGATCGCCAAAACAACAACGAACTCCCGTAAAGACAACTAAACATCCGGACGCCTTGTCTCGATTGGGTTCGTTAAGTCCACCAGCATGACGGCGCGTTGTCTCGCTTTGGTTTAAAAGGAAATAGGGAGAAAGTTGAAGAAACGCTTCTCTGTTCCACTTACCATTGCAGCGGCCGCCATCTTGAATACGTGTCATTAGTGACGTTGCGGAAGTGGCAAATGTTTTAAAAACGGTGTCAATTTATTTAAAAAAAGAAAAAAAAAACTTCGACTTCAAAGTAACAGATTTGAAACATATATTTTCTCTATATAAAAGAAAAAATTAGAAATAGGAAAATATATATATATATAAAACAATTAGACTAATTTTTAGAATCTTCGGATTTTGTATTTAGAAATGCTAGATCCCTATTTTTTTTCTTGGTTGGTTTATATTATATTGTGTATCTCTTTATAAGATAGTCTTCCGCGTGTTTTTTTGTTTGGTTTGTTTGAGGAAAACAGATATACAAGTTCTTATAATATTGCCCTTAAATTTCTCAATATTGAATTGTCAATAAAGATGTTTTCAAACGAAAAAAAAGCTGTCATTTACTAGTGTATTACAAATAAATTTTTAGAAATACATAATATTATGCCTACTAAATGTTCATTGTAAAGCATATTTAGTAATGTTTTTTGTGTGTAAATTTTACTGTAAAGTCAGGGTTTGTTAAATATTTTGGAGTAATAAGCATTATTATTATATAGTTACTTTAGTTATTTTTGGAGCAATAGATTCTTTTAACTTACTTCAACAATATTATTTTAATTTTCCCTGGTCTTTGGGCCTTACAAACAAATGAAACCTTTTAAAGAAAACTGCTCAAATGAAAACGCCTTCTTTTGATTTTGTAGATAAAAATAAAAAATCTGGAAAAATAGGGCAATTGCTGAAAATGTTGGGAAGAGTTGGAAAGAATGTGAGATTTCAAATAAAGTTACTAAAGGTAATCCTAATTGATACTTGTAGTGAGACAATAAAAGTTATAATATGTAACAATTTATTGTTTTACACCAAGTCCTACACTCTTCTCAGCATAAGTCTTCCTTTAAGCAACTACCGTCACTAATGCGCTTTAGTATTCTGCATTTTTTTTTAAATTTTTTTTGTATAAATAAATGTATATTAAAACCTATCACCTTCAGGTACTGTAATCATTTCTGATTACAATGATTATTATTAAAAACAAAAGGGAAAATGTAATATATGTACATAAAATATATGTACATAAAATCTATAAATGGAGAATACATTAAAAGGTTACAGCGTTAATAAATCATTTCATGTTTTACCATGGTATGAACTGTACTCTCCGCTCTTGCAGTAAATGACCCCCATAGCACAATAAACTGTGTATCCTCTGAATTATGCTTGATTATATAATATTTTGAAACATTATTTTCTTTATTTTGTTTTTATTGGACAAAGAATATGCAAATGTCTTGTTATTTTTTTGAGCTTGAGACACCTTACCCTGAAACATTACTGTTAGATATGTTTTTCTTTGCATCCTATAGAGGGCGCCACAGCGAATAATCCTCCTCCATCTCTCTTCCTATTCCGCCTCGCTCACCAACCATCCCTACATTCCCCTCCTCTGCGTTGAAGAACCTCCACTTTGATCCTATGCCTCCTTCCTGGTAGCTCAAACTTCAGCATCTTTTTTACTGCTATCATCACTATTCATCCTCTCAATGTATTCAAAACATCTCAATTTGTTTCCCCTGCATTAATCTCCATAACATCTTCCACGATCTGTTCCTCTGATGGGATTCCTGGTTACTCCCAAAGAGAACCTCAACATCTCCAGCTGTCCTGCCTCCAGCACCGTCTCTTTGCAAGGAGACAGGAGGCAGAGCTGTCTCCATAGAGAGTGTGGCTGCTCCCACAACAGTCTTCTACACCTTTCCTTTCACTCTTTTTGTCACACATCACACCTGAAACCTTCCTCCACCCATTTCATCCTACTTTCACCTGCCTCTTCACCTCACTGTTCCTCTGAACTGTTAACCCTAAGAACTATGTCGTCCACTCTAATTTATTCATTTAGTATTTGTCATCCACTCCCTGTAACCTCACCATTCCTCTTGAGTTCCTCTCATTTGCACTCATATATGGTGTCTTGCTACAGCTGACCTCCCTTCCCCGCCTTTCCAGAGTAAACCTCCACCTCTCCAGCTGTTCCTCCACCTGCTCCCTGTTCTCACTACAAATCACAGTGTCATCTGTAAACATCCTGGTCCACAGAGATTCCTGTCCAACCTCATCTGTCAGTCTGTCCTTCGCCACTAAAATCCAGAAGCTGATACTTGGTGCAGTTCCACCTCCGCCTTGACTCCTCTGTCTCAGCATTGTCCTCCAGCTCTCACATGTCCTGAAGATCTTCAATGTTCTCTTCTGTCACTCCAGACTTCCTCGTCCAAACCACAGCTCCCCACTCTGTTTCCTGTGATAACATTTCTAAAGAAATCTACAAAGATGGTGCTCCTTCTGACCCTAACAGTTCTTATGCTGATGCATCCTTAAAGCAAATATTGCATCTTTGGTTCCTCCTCTTTGCAAACTGTTGCTCACAAATGTTCCCTTCTAACCTCAGCTAAGTGTCCACTACTCTTCCCAATAGCTTCACTATGATTTTTAAAAATTAACACAATTCTAACAATAAATGAAAACAAACTAATAACACATTTGCTTTTAAAAACTATTTATTTTAACATTTCAGGTGCAGATGCTGTAAAAAGATTCATATTGGTAGAGAAAATGAACAAAAAAATAAACATATTCCTATGATTATATACAGAACTATGCAAATTCTTTCAATCAATAATTTAGGAAAAGCACAAACATCTTAGATCTTTGCTTAACAGATTTTGATAAATAGTAGGTCAATTTATGCCAGCACAAAATCAATTATTACATGCTCATAACTTCCCTTTAAATTTCTCTGATTTGATGTCACCAAACAGTTTAAATGTGCAAAAACCATCATGAATATTCTAACAACATATGAGAAAGACACAGATGCTGCAGCAAAGGAAAAAGCAGCCATCACTAGTCATTCACATGCACCCTTTAACATAAAGATATAAAAAGCTCTGGGGAATAAAATGTTGCTCCAGTCACGATATTATTGAAATAAGTACGGTACCTCTCTACCTTGTCACATTTATGCATTTCTTAAAAATAAGTTACACGGCAAGAAAAATATATTTTTTTATTGAAAAACACTTCAGAGAGACTTTGTGAACAGATCATACACAGGGTTCTGTAGCTACTGTATTTTCTCCAATTTAAGAAGGCACTATGAGGAAATAAGCTCAGTTTGATATAAAAAAAAAAAGGTTTGCAGACAGAAAATAAAAAAACAGCCTTTCTGTGTCCTGCCACAGTGTCTGTGAGTAAAGAAAGATTTTCTTTCCATTTGATAGGAGCCTTCAAACTATTATGTTTGAAAAAGCAATTTTTACTTTGCAGTGTTGGAATTTTAAGGGCATTTCAGATGGGACAAGAAAATGAGTTTCTGACTTGCAACACTCATTTTATTTATTACATTATAAAATACATCTTTTACACTAAGGGTGCCACTTTGGAAAACCAAAATGCTGCTACAGTTTGATTCATTATGCGTCTAGACGGATCAGAGCTTTGCAGGGTTGCTATGTGGACATTTTATGTTCCAACGATGTGTTCCTGTTATTGGTGAAATTGAACTAAACTGTAATAGGAATAATAAATCTATTATAATTGAAAAACTGATGTTTAACAAGCCTCCAAAAAGTAGAGGATACAGCAAGACAATGCTTTTTCTGTTGAAATAGAGGAAGAAATATAAAAAAAAGATGAACAAGTGCATGAGGTTTAAATATGCAAATTAGCCTGCAGCTAAAAAAGTGAGCTGTTGTTTTTTTTTTTTTAAAGCCGATGCATTGGAATAAATGACAGGAATTATAAGCCCATTCCCAATTATTTGAAACAAGGCGTTATAATATTCTTTCAAGATAACATATTTACATCAAGCTGCTTCGGAAAATGTCAAACAACCCAAACTGCTAAAAGCGGTCAGAAAAACTGGGTTTTTCATAGCTGGATTTAACTGGAGTAAAAAAAGCAAGTGGAGGATGGATTTCCAAACCTCACAGGAAGAGGAAATGATCTCCACTGACCAAACAAATCTACATTGATCACTCAGATTTTCATCACTGGTAAACAACAAAAGGTTAAAACATTTGCAGTAACACCAGTGAAGATTTCATATTTGTGACAATCTTCTTATAGTACCTTCACAATAGTACCAACACAATTCCCGAGTCAATTTTCCATCCATGGCCTCTCATTGGATGTGCAACAAATTTGCAGCTCAACGCTTGTCCAAAATTAAGTTAATAAACCGCCACATGTGGGAGGAGCTACTGTCAAAAAAGTATAAGAATAAATTAGAGGATGTTTTTATTTTTCACTCACTACAAATAACGGAGGAGGAGAACGATCAGATTGTTGTCCTTGTTGATTTTGGACTACACCCCGCTGATCATGCCATCAATGCGTCACAGGTCATAGCTAAGTTCCTGATTGGTTTATGTGACACATATTCTTTGCGCAAATTTTGATGCTTGAACTCTGGAAAGATCACGTCAGTATTTTTGCTGCAACGTGCTGCCACCAGCTGCAACCAACACTCAAAATGCACTGCAGAACCTCTGATGGCGTCTTTACAATGACTTAACATTGAAACTGGCCGTACAAATCGTGTTCGCCTTGAACATAGCTTTACAAGGCCAAATAAAGTTGATTTCTTCGCTGATGATTTAACTTTCTTCAGACAAGTGGTTTACCCCCCCCCCCCCCCAAAAAAAAGAAAAATAGTTTTGATTTTTGATGATAAAATTAACTTATTTTATAAGTCTAAAAGCATGAACATTTTAGTTATCACTTATTCCTGGATGTATGGAAAATGACAGAGCTACGTCGTATTAAGACTCTTCTTTTTTAGAATGAAAAGACAAAGAAGGATAAATGAAAAGGCTCGGTGGGTATGTAATACGTACAGAACACATAAGAAACAAATGCAATGCGACTCAAGGCTGCTGCTGATACTGGCTCTCAGTAGCTGTGAAGAAATCTTCCAGAATGCTCTGCAGGTAGTCGAAGGTGGGGCGCTCCTCGGCTTTATTCTTCCAGCAGTCCAACATTATGTCATAGAGTTCGGTAGGACAGCTCTCCAAGCGCTGCATTCGGTAGCCTTTCTCCAGGGAGCGGATCACTTCTGGGTTGGTCATCCCTGGAGACCAGCAGAAACATAGCTGAATTTTCTCACCATCTTCTGGGCTTCAGCATCACAGCTGCTGTTTATGTCTAAATATTTCAGGAGCTTGAAGAGCCACAGTCTAGACTTGAAAAGTTCTGAATTCTTACCAGGGTATGGAGTGCGTCCATAGCTAATGATCTCCGTCAGGAGAATACCGAAAGACCAGACATCAGATTTAATAGTGAAAGACCCGTAGTTAATGGCTTCTGGCGCTGTCCATTTGATGGGGAATTTGGCTCCTAGTTATAGAAGTAGATTAAATAGACACATGATATTTATATTTGTTGTTGTCAGTTTTACTGTGTTTTTGACACTCAGTATAATTTCATATTTCCATGAAACCACGACTATTTGAAATGTATCTGTTGCCCTTCATTAAATATAGGAAAACTTATGTAACATGTGAAAAAAGCATGTTGTAGAATTAAATTAAATATTAAAAAATGAGGTAATAATTAACTAAGTTAGAAGTTATGTCATTATATTATGGAGGGGGTTGAGGGAGTACCCAGGTGCAGAGAGGAGGAGGCAGGAGGTTCCAGGAAACAGGATCTTTAATAACTAAAACTAAACAAAACTAAATACCACAGCAGCAGACAGGCAAACTCGAAACTCGAAATACAAGACACAAATACTAGTGGACAGCAAAACTATGGACCAGCACAGAAGGAAGGGAAAGACAGGACTTAAATAGATAGAGACAAACAAGACACAGGTGGAAACAATGAGGGCAGACGAGGACCAGAGGTAAAACTCGAAAATAAAACACAACACAACTCATTATGAATTTACCTTATTTTCACTACTACTACAGAGCTGTCAATCAACTGATGCTTTTAAAAAGCTCGTCTATATTGTTGTTTGTATAAAAAAGTGTTTTAGCATTACAGATATTATTACAGAGTTATCCCATTAAAAACTCAACAAAGTTTCACTGTTTTTCCAGTTTTCAATTGAAACATTTTCAGCTCTTGCATGTTGTTGGTTGAACACATACATTTGGGTCCTTATGCGTGACTTTTGAAAAGAGTGCGTACCTTCTCGAGCTGTGTACTCGTTATCCTCAATGATACGAGCTAATCCAAAGTCTGCAATCTTGCAAACTAAAGCCTTGTTGACCAGAATGTTGGCTGCTCGCAGATCTCTGTGAATGTAGTTATTCTGCTCAATGTAAGCCATTCCCTCTGCAATCTAAAGAGAAACAAGACATCAGATTACTTTCTAGTTTAGTTTTTGTGTTCCTTGTCTGTTGAAAACCTGAAAATGAATTTATTAAGCATGGCAGAAAGTTTAAACGATGACTGATTAGCAAGAGATAACCCTAAAATAATAAGCAATAAATAATAAAATAAAAATCAAATTAACACTGTGTCTGCTACTGGTGTGATTAACTTAAATCTAAATAAATGTATTTAAATGTGTTAAAAAATATTGAAAACCTGTGGAAAATGCTTTAAAGAAAAACATTTTACAGCTTAATACATTAAAGCTCTGTAATATCACTGTGAAATACTAGAAGGCAGTGTAACCAGCTTAGTGGCCTTGTGGTAGAGTGTCTGCCCATAGACTGGAATGTTGTGACTTCAATTCTACGACCAAGTCATACCAAAGGCTCTATAAATGGGACTCCCTACTTGACAGCATTATGGGTTGGATGGGGGGGCTTAAGACACCCAGTGGTTCCTGACCACAGCAATGGTGCTAATGGGACTTTATGAGCAGTTTATAAAAACAACAAAAAATTGTGTAGTCTTCCATTCGGGGGACTTCATCAAAGGGGTGGGTAAAAGAGAAGTCCATGTTAGTTTATCTTTGCAAATATTCTAAAATCTTAGAAAAGAGGAAATAAGACCAGCTGATTGCTTTTTAAAAAGAAAAAACAGTGTTAAATTTAAAGTTCTATAAATGTCACGATTTTTGGTAATTTTAAGAATGATTTAATGAAGACGTCTGCATTGGATCATGGCTAGTATGACATTTTCTATTGTCATAGTGACCTTTTGCCAATCAACGGGTTTCATCGTATGATGACAGAAGCTCTGTCCTAACCAGTCCATTCAATTTTTCTATGGACCTAAATCCAAAAGGGGTCCAAAAATAGTACGGTTCGGTCCGGCTTACTGGAAACACTCAAAATACCAGACCGTACTGCTCAGTGGAAACAAGGCTATTGAGGCTATTTTAGTCTTCGGTATGATTCAAAGGTGGATTTGAACTCACAACCTTCTAGTCTAGTACGAAAAGTCCAAAAAGACCAAAGGACAAGAACTCAAGGACACAGCTAAATAATTAGCATTTACTTTTTCTCAAATGAAAGAAAACAATATAAAGAAAAGAAAAATCATAGTCATACCTAAAACTTGTTTTCAATGCAAATCTAACTTTTAGTGAAGGTTTCTCACCTGAGCAGAGAAGTCGATGAGCTTTGGAAGCTGAACACGGTTCCCTTCATCACTTTTCAAGAAGTCCAGCAGACTGCCTGTAAGCACACACAACCACACACACACAGATTACAACCGCTACTGAAATCCATTATTCCATTCTGTCTTTGGTTTTGATGTCTTATTTAGGTTAGATTCAATTGGACAGGCATTCATTTTTTGGCTTTCTGTTTTTTTAGGAATGAGAACTTAAGTACTGGAATATGTTTTAAAATGTAACAATGCAAGCAATTTACTTATAACAGCCGCTCTTTGAGTATAAGGATGCATCAGATAACTTTAAGTATAGTATATGTGAAAGTGCCAAACCACTTGCAAACTGTTATTTGAAAAGAAGAACTTAAAACTTGTGTCACAAAAGTGTCCATCACCTCATCACATATACAAAACTCCATCAAGTGTTTTATTGTTTTAAATTCTGTCGCAAGGACTTTTCGCCAAATTTTTTTAACAGACATTATTAAAGAAAAATCTAACAACAAACCTGGTGAATGAAAAACATATTGAAAATACTGTTTTTTTGAAAGATCCACTCTGAAAAAAATAATTTTAAATCATGTTATTAACTTGTTATTATTTTGTACTATTCAAACTAAACACTAGGGGGCAATAATTAGTTCGTTACATTTTTGGTCCCCAAACTGTGAAGTGTATCCTGGGGTCTCAGACCCCACTACTGACCAAAAACAAGAACACAAACACACTTGTCCACACTGTGTACCTTTTTCCATGTATTCAGTGATGATGTAGATGGGCTCCTCCTTTGTGACCACGGCGTTAAGTCGAACCAGTTTATCGTGCTGCAGTCTCTTCATCAGATTGGCCTCCATCATGAAGGCTTCCACGGACATGCTGCCAGGCTTCATGGTTTTCACTGCTACCTTGGTGTGCTTATTATAAGTGGCTTAAAAACAAACAAATGTTTACAGTTAGAAGAGTCATTTCTATATTCATAACTCCGGTGTAGACTCAGTATTTCTGGTTTGAAAGCACACAAGTCTCACCCATCCAGACTTCTCCAAACTGTCCAGCACCAAGCCTCTTCTCCAGTTTAAGTGATGATCTTGGGATTTCCCATGCATCTTTCTCCCAGGGCTTCTCAGGTTTGGGGCTCAGACAAGGGGAGGTTAGGGACTGACAGAGGCCATCTCCTTGCTCTGTTTACATAATTTTTTTTTTTTTTTATCAGCATACATGTGATCAAAATCAGCAACAATTCAGCGGTAAGTTAGTAATTTCAAATCAACAATTATCCATTTCACAGCCTTATCAGCGAGGGGTTTAGATGCACACCTCAACTGTAAAACCGTATATTTAGCAATTATCTTTGTTTTTCAAGGTTGCTTTATTACTAATATTGCTCTGACTTACTATCTACAGTGGGGCAAAAATATATTTAGTTAGCTACCAATTGTGCAAGTTCTCCTACTTAAAAAGATGAGAGAGGGCTAGAATTTTCATTATAGGTTTAAATCAACTACGAGAAAAAATAAGATAAAAAATCCAGAAAATCACATTTCTAAAGAATTTATTCAAAAATTGTGATGGAAAATAAAATATTGAAATTGAATATATGAAATTAAACTTTTACCCAAAGTTTTACCCAAATTGTGGTAAAGAGCTGATGGAACAATCACTAAACGTTTGCAGTGGCTGTGGTCAGAAGCGCTCAGTAGATATCACAATGACAAATAAAGGACAAACATCATCCAATCATCATAACTTTTTATGCTTTCTTAGTTTTGTTTCATTTTTTACACTATATTTTTGATTTCTGTAATTACTTTTGTTTCCCAAAACAGTTCTTTTTTTGTTTTGTTTCTTTGCTTGAATTTATCTTTTTTTTAAATTCATTTTGGTTTCTAAAATTCTGTTTTGATTTCTAAGATGTAACTTTTTTAAATATTTATTTCACCTTTTTAATTGTCACTGTGATCTTTAATATGTTTTTGCGTTGAGTGATTTGTTGATTTGATTTGCAGTTCAGGGCCACCACACAGGCTTCTTCTGAATCGTAAACAAATAGGATAAAGCACAGACTACAAACTGTTACCAACTTTTAAATTATTTCTATCATAGCTTAATGTTTTTGACTTTGCCATCAGAGAGCGTTTCTGCATCAAATAACTGACATCAGGGAATAAATTAAGCATGTTTCTCATGGCTGTCCTAACCAGCTACACTCAATCACTATAGCATGAAATTACAAAATAACTCAAAAGTCCTAAATTATTTTTATTATTTAGAGGGTTAATTAAATTAAGGAGAATAGTCTAACACAAAAGAGCAATAAAAACAAGAAGACACATTTGATTATCACTTACTCTTGTAATGGCTGACCAGTTCTTGCAGGGTTCTAAATGTGATGCGGGGTGAGATGTAGAACCCTCCATTGTCCAGCGTTCTGATCTTATAATGTTTAACTGTGTCACCGGCTTGGGGATCGTGGTCTCTCACTGAAAGGGAGTAGCTTCCTGTGGTTCCAGAGACAGATAGGAGTTTTTTTAGGTGATAGTCTTTGGTGTGTGCAGAGCGACTAACATGAAACTCAAAGGCTCATCAAGCCATTTAAAACTACAGCAGCAAAAACGGAGAGGTTTCCACTGTTAAATCAAAAAATAATAAAAGAATCTGACCTTCATGACAGAGTTCTGCATGTTATAAATATGCATTCCCATCTTCACAATATCAGCTAATATCAGTTTTCATGCAGATTATATAGTGATATGCAACTTAGGTTCTACACACAAATGAGCTTTTTTAGTTGCTGCTTTTCTTTAAATTAAATGTAGGATAAGTTAGGATAAGTTAAGTTAAGAAGGAAAGTTCTTTTATTTTCAATTTCATACACTGTCTCTAAAAAACCCTTTAGCTACAATTTCAGCCAGGATTTGTTGTCAAATCAGTCCTTAATACGATAGCAGAGCACAGCTCTGGTATTCTCATGGGAGAAGATTTTAACTGGATAATATCACAACTGGACAGGCATTCTCTTTCTACATCTCCTTTATCAAATGGCTAAAACCGTTAAATCTCTGTCATTAGAGACTGGTTTGGTGGATGATATAAATTTCTAAAAGAGAACCATAGCCATAATTCATACTCACGAATTGACTTTTTTTTTTACCCATAAAGCTGAAATACATAGAATTGACCAAAAAAAATATTGCTAATCACAATCTCAGATCACGCCGCTATTGTGGTCAAGTGGGATATAGGCATGACACCAACCTATAGGCAGTGGAGACTGAATGCACCTTTTTTAACGATAAATAATTCATTACTGTCATTAAAAAATAACTAAGAAATTACTTAGATGTTAACAAATCACCAGAAACATCCCACGTCATACTGTGGGAGTCTGCAAAGGCCTATTTGAGAGGTTGCATAATTTCTTATGCAACAGAAAGAAAAAAAGACAAAAGTTGGCAAAACAGCATCAATTAGAGAAAACAGACATAGCACGGTGCAGAGCCAAACCTCCTGACTGACTTGAGTAATACTCATAGAGAATATTGCAAGAACTGTTATCAGAGAAGATTGAAGGAAGCCTTCACTTTGCCAAACAACAATATTATGAATATGGAAATAGAGCAAACAGGCTCTTAGCTTTTAGACTTGAGAAACAACAATCGTCAGATATTGTTCAGAAGGGAAATAGAGCAAGTTGTCTTGTTCCTCAAAAACAACAAATGCCCTGGACCAGACAGCTTCATTAATTAATTTTATAAATTTTTTTAGTGATGTGATTACCCCACTGCTGTTGGATGCTTACCAATATGCACTGGAAGCTAAAATTATGGCCCCATCATGGTCTGATGCTACAATGGTAGTAATACATAAAGAAGGGAAGGACCCTATAGATTGTGGTTCATATTGACCACTGTCCATGCTCAATGGATAGTGGTCCAGAATTTTAACTGCTATACTGGCCAAACAATTAAACAAAATCATAACCCAAATTATACACCTTGATCAAACTGGGTTTATTGCCAGAAGACACTACAGAAATAGCTTGCATCGTCTGTTAAACATTGTATTGCATCAAAAAGAGGGTAAGCCTGTAACAACAGTCATATCACTAGACGCCCTAAAAGTATTGGATAGTGTCACGGAAATACCTGATACTAACATGAAAAAGGTTCAAATTTAGACTCAAATTTGTTGACTTGATTAGAAAAATATATGCTTCCTCTCTAGCAGCTGTTAAAGTAAACAGGTTCAGATCAGCTGGAGCCAGGCTGTGGACAGCCTCAACTATACCATGCATGAAGGAAAGGATCTCTGCATATGATTATTTTTCAGGATACAAAATAAATTTGGACAAGCCTGAAGGCATGGATCTTAATAGCAATGTTCTACTCTCATTAGATAAACTGCTTAACTATGGTAAAATTCTGAATACAATCCGGAATGACTTAGATCGATGGTCAGCTTTACCCATATCTTTTCTTGGACGTATTGAAACCATCCGTATCAATGCTCTCCCGCAGCTGCTAAATTGATTTCAAATGCTGCCAATAGCAATTCCCAAATCTATGTTTAGAGAACTGGATAAACTCATTTCAAAATTTATTTGGCAAAATAAGCAGCCCCGTATAAAATGTAAAACACTCCAAAGAGTCAAGGGAGAGGGGGGACTAAACCTCCCTCACTTGAAATACTACTTTTGGGCTGCACAACTGAAACCAATAATCTCATGAATAAAAAGTGACACCCCAGCACGATAGCTGACTGTTGAACAAACAATGAGCTCAGAACCACTTTACACACTTCTATTTGTGTCTTTTACAAATATAAGTGTTTGTACACACTTCTATTTAAAGAAGTGTGTGTACACATGTAGATACCTCAATTAAGAACACTTCATTGTGGACTAAAAACACTCTTAGTATTTGGAATAAAGTTAGAACATCATTTAAGCTACCCAAAAAAACGTTCTGCTGTTTCAAGCATAGGGCATAATAAATCCTTCACACCTGTTTCTTTAGATAAGGGTTTCACAAAATAGTCAAACCAGGGACTTTTATATATCCATTAGTTAATTGATTTTGGGTATCTCATGTCATTTGAACAGTTAAGCAGACGATTTCAACTACAAAAGTCTGACTTCTTCAGGTACCTGCAGATGCGGTCCTTTCTGACTGCTCACAAAGAGTGGAACAAAGTATTAAACCCCACACCAATTGAAGTTCTTTTTTTTTTCATTTTCTATTCCGTTTATTCCCTTTCGGGGTCGCGGGGCTGCCGGAGCCTATCCCGGCCACTTGTGGGCGAAGGCAGGGGACATCCTGGACAGGTCGTCAGTCTGTCGCAGGGTAGAATATCCACAATCACACACCCATTCACTCTCACACTCACACCTAGGGACAATTTGGAGTTGCCAATTGACCTATGAAGCATGTTTTTGGACAGTGGGAGGAAGCCGGAGATCCCGGAGAAAACCCAGGCATGCAAGGGGAGAACATGCAAACTCCACACAGAAAGGCCCCCCATTGATGTTGTGTTTTTCATGTCCCCCAGGATTGAAGTTCTCTTAATACAATATCAAAAAGAGGGTGGGGATAAAAGGGCTATAAAATGTTGGTGTCAATGTTTGATGATGGACCTGTTGGGGCTAAGCAGGAGTGGGAGGTGGAGACAGCCAGAGGCATACCCGATGAGATGTAGGAGGAGGTGGGAGGTATGTACTCTTTACAGCCATTTTAAAATGAATTACAGTTAGATGGATGCAAACAGAGCCCTCCTATCTGGGTAACTAAATCAAAAAAGTAAGAGAACTTTTTAAAATGGAAAGAATAACTTTCCAACTAAGACATCAAATGCACACCTTTAACCTAAGATGGGGTCCAGAAAAACCCTTGCTACTGACATCCTCCTAATAATACCTCTAGTTAGTCAAATGCTGGCATGTTTAGATTTAATTCTTCCTGTTTTAGATAAAGACTATTGTGGTAATTCAACTTCCTGTGTGTACCTTGTTTGATGTTACGTACTCTATTTAGGATGACTATCATGGAAACCATGGAGACAACTGTGTATGATGCTCTGTTGCAAAAAGTTTAAATAAACTATCAGTTAAAAAATATAAATAAATGTTTTAACCAGATTTGAAGACACTAAAATGAATATGAGTCAATAGGGTTAGGAGAAGTTCCTGTTTTCTTTTTTCAGTCTTGTACTGCCCCACATTACTGTATGCTCCGAACGTTTACATTAGGGCCACAAAAACAGTTTCGTTATTACAGTCAATTCACATTCAACTGCGTTTTCCTGACTGTTGTTGTCAATGTCAATAATCCCAACATGCTGGTGGTTCTAGTGAATGTTTAACCCAATTCTCTCCTGAATAAGCCCAGAATGACATTCAGGAAACAGTCGAAACAGCCTCTGTACCCAACTCTCTCACCTCTTGTGGTCTCACTGTCTCGGATCATGAAGGAGCCAGTTTTGTTCCCAGAGGCCAGCAACTGCCTCTCAGCATCTTTCCGACTTACCCCTTTAAAAAACCACCTTAAAAACAGGAAACAGATTAGTTAGCACACCAGCTTCTCTTTTGTTTCTCACGTCATCACTTTCCACTCAAGGCTGCTGTTTCTTTTGTGCTTCTTGAAGTTTAACTCTGTCGTAAATCTAATTAAAATGTACCTGAAAAGCATTAAAACCAGTGCTTCAGATTTTTACAGTAAAAATAATAATCTCACAATAAAAGCAAAGCAGAATAAAATGAGAGCTTCCCTAAAATCCAGAGGACAACATTTTGAACTTACTCCTCTGTCTCTAGAGTGTCTTTGGCGACATAATTGCTGGGGATGAAGCCTTCCTGGCCTGAGCTGATGGACTTGGCTTTCCACCATTCGCCTGATCTAAAAAGGAAAAAGAGAGGAAAGACTTCAGAAATACAGCAAATAAAGAAAGAAAAACCTGGAAACTTTGGTCCACTCACTCTTCCAAAATTTTAAGCCTGTCGCCCTTCTTGAAGCCCAGGTCTCCCTCGTGAATGGCTTCATAGTCATACAATGCGATGGCAACACTCTCCCCTAAAGCAGTCAAAAATAAATAAAACAGAAATGTCTTTTTTTCCACTCTCTGGTCAAGATATGCAGTAAGAACAAAAGCATGTTGTCGGCACTAATATCTTGACATCAGCTGAGTCTCTATTGGGCCCTATTAGTTTGATAAGTTAGTGCTTCTCGCCAACAGTAGGTTGGCCTTGGTTTTGAACGCATGGCTGACTTCCGCGTGCATTTGATAATAATAGCAGTGGGACGGGTCTGCTGTGTGATGTGCTGAGAGGCTTATCGCCCTTTACCGACACTCTGAGTCTCCTTCCTCTTTTAGTCTTAAAAAACGAGACCTATCTGCCTCTTAGGGTTTTGAAACCCGCTGCGCGTGTCAGAGTTTGTAATTACAGCCCCGTTATTGCTGCTTCATTTTAGTTGAGTCTGTAAAAGAAAAAGTGGACATAAACTCACCTTCTGAGGAATTTGGTCCTGGGAGTTTGGGCTGTTGAAAGAAAAGACAGGTTGACTAATAGAAATGATTTAAAGTGATGTAAAAACTCTTCAGTGTTATGATAATTCTGCAATTGAGCTACTGATTGGAAGATTTAACTTCTAACTGCACAAATCTAGAAAGATTTTATATGTAAAGCAGATTACTAAATTTGTCATCGGTAAAATAAACTAAATAAAATAAAAAAAAAAAGATTTTTTAAAAATTCTTTTACACAAGAACAGCCCTTGAGACTTGGTTTGATTGGGCAGGGAATACCCCGAACTTTCACAACTTCATTTGTTTTGCTTCGCTTTCACACTCGGTTGACCAAACTGCCTGGAAACATCCCACAGATACAACAGCTGCTCGTGGGGGAGGGACGGACAGAGGTTTGTCCTGAGGCTATCATTAGTAAAAACCACTGGATTTGTGCTCACTTAATCCCAAAGTTGAAAAACAAGGCCTCCTTTTCTATTCGGGATTATGGCTTTGTAGGCCTAGGTGCTAATTTTGCAGCAGTTTTAAAGATTAGACGAATTCAGAAAGGACAAATCTGCAAAATAAAAAATGCACCCCTGTGTTAATAAAACGGATAACTGTCCAAACTCTGTCTTAGATATTTACTAACCCCTTTACCCTCTAACACAGAAGCTTTAACTTCAGTGTTGACATTCTTTTGACTAGAGTAACTTACAGGAGTGAAGTATTTACAGAATCAATGTAAATCAGCGGATTTACGTGAATCGCATAAATGGTTGAAGAGATATGGTATATTAAAGAACATGTGTTAATTAAGTGTTACCGGCGACTTCTCCAGTGTTAAAAGGTTAATAAAAGATGGTAACAGATATGTTGGACAGGTATTAAAAATAGGGCAAGTTTTGGCTTTATGTAATGGGATTGACTGAGAAAACATAGCTGTGTATCCAACAGTCGTGATCCAATGTTGGTGCCAATTTGGCCAAAATGTCTCTGATAACTGTGACGGGGCATCCTGAAGAGTACGGATGTCCATGTGAAACTCATGGACCGTATTTGGGAACTGGACCGAGTGAATGTGAAGTCATCCATAGAAAATGACATGCTTCCAGCTCAGACCAAATGACGTCAATCAGAGTGAGTTTGTTGGAATTCCTTATCCCTTTCACTTAAAAATGTGCTTCATAAAGTCTGTCAATCATAACATTTTAAATGTTGAAAGAGGGGGGCAGCAGGCCCCACCTACTTTTATTGAGGGATCTAATTGGTCAGTAATAGTAATAGTAATAGCAATAGTATATCTATAGAGGTCTATGGGGTTTTGTCTTCTTGGAGCCAGCAAGTACCTTCTTTTTAGATTGTGAGGGAGGTGCGGTCACTCAGTTCAGTTCTCTAAAACAGTCAATGAGGAAACTACAAAAACCAACAGGGCCGGTTTGGACCCCCCCTCCCCCCCATCATCATTGCACTCAGTCTTCCCATCTTTCTAAAAAAAAAAAGTGTAATTCCCATGTAGCTGGAAAACATGAATCAACAAGACATTTTTCGCATTTTAGGTGATGTAGAACAAACAACTCTGTCAAAAAAGCCTGACAGTTTTTCAGTCCTGGGGTTCAGGACACGGTTTGATGACTGTAATGTGGTAATGTGGAGAAACTAGCATTTAAAAATAAAGAACTCTGTTATGTCAAATATAGCCTTATATTACTGCCTGAGGTTATCTCAACATGTTGCCATCTAGTTTGTTTAAAAAGCTCCAGATTAGTTTCTGACCTGAAGGCGTTTTTGTTGTTACCACGATAAACTAACCGGAAGTATTTAGAGAACAGTCAAGTGTCTGCAATCGCAGACATCTGTAAGATAACACCGTATGTGTTTCTAACCCAAGCATCGAATTGCTGTTTGAATACACAACTGTGCCAGAATGGTCTGGTTCAGCCTCTGTCACTTCCTCTTTCTTCACTGAGGTTATCAGAGATGTTACTGTCACAACACAGGAAGCAGTGGCCAGAAGAACCACACACACTCAGATCAGTTATTTCAGTCATGCCACAGAACAAAGTCTGGCCTGTATGCAAACCTGCAACAAATCATTCGGTGTATTGGAACCGATCTTCCCTCAATTTAACTTTAGCAACACTTTTGTTGTTGTTGTTGCATTTGTGGCTCTTTCTGACTTATTTTTCTGCAGGCAGCTCTGCGTGTTTCAACTGAGTGAGAAAAAGAGGCAATTTTTTGGCGTGGTGACACAGCATCATGACACACAGTTTTTTTGCCGGAGGTGGGGTCTTTGACATAGTGTCCGGAAGGTACTTGGCTCTGCTCGTCGCTGCCGTTCTCCTTCATGGGAATCTCCTGCCCCTTCTTTGAGCCGATGCAGCCCATGATGCCGTCTGCAGGGAAGTCAGAAAGGAGAAGAAACCAGAAGTGAGAGCAGCCTGATACAATCATCCGACATAGAAGCTCACAGAAGTCTTTAATGAACCAAAAGAGGTTTCCATTTGGTCGAATTGGACTTCTCTAACTCCATCACAGCAGGAACTAATAGTTAAAAACTTTATTAAAACTGACATTTTCTAATAAAAACTAGTTTGATGCAGAAATTTGAATGAAAAAAGTTACAAAGTCACATGTAACAAGAAATTAAATTTAATACAAAAAGGTTTTATTGACTAAAGGTTGCAATTTTTGTCTAAACATCAAGGAACAACCTTATACTTTTTAGTAAAAATATTTGTTTTTCTTGTAAAAAAAGTAGTTCCTTGATTTCTTTATTTGTCAGCTAGAACATACTGAAAAGAAATGAAGTAAAAATGAAATAAATGACCCAAGAAAACAATAAAGATCATGGATTGGTTTAAGTTTATGACCTTACATTAGTCAAAGTTAAAGGTAGAACTGTGCTTTAATCAGTTAGAGTGGTCATCCTTACACTGTTGGAAACAGCAGAGCCTCAGCAAGAAGACAACACCTCACTTCCTAAAAAAGGGTGAAACAAAAAATGTTGGTAAATTTGAAGACAACAAACAGGAGAAAATATTTTATAAAATTAGTTTAAACAAAAAAAAAAAGTTCAAAAATAAAAAATAATGCTCATTTTGATTCACGTTAATTTGGTAAGCACTTTCCTGCCGTAAAGAGTTGCGTTTTGCCCAAAGCTGCTTTTTTTGGCGTCAGAATCGTCGGTTTACATTACTTGTGTAAACACGTTGAAGTACTAAAGTGTGACATATCAGCAAAGGATGCTTTCTTTCCACATCAGAATCAGTCAGTTATTTTCTTTCTTTTTTTTCTTTTTTTTCTTTTTTAGTTGTTTTTTTAAATAAATTATTAAAAAAGAAATAAAAAAAAGAATCAGTCATTTTATGTTGATTGCGTAAACACTATAATAGCGTGAAGTGTTGCATATCAACGCAAAGATGCTTTGATTCACTTCTGTTGGAATTGCGTTAATTGCCTAAAAGGTCGAAGAGTAACGGTAAATCAAATAACGTCAACACTGGAGCTAAAGCTCTGGTGTTAAAGGGTTAAACAGCTTCAGTATTTATCATAGCATCTGTTGTGCTTTTCTTCTCACATCAAGTGTAAGCCACATGCAACGGTTCCTTGAACCTTAAAGATAATGAAACGATGCCTGATGATCATCAAAATAATAATGGTACCATCTAAGGTGATGTGGATGGTATCATGTTATTGTATGTTTTGGGTTGTTTCCATTCAATGGCTTTCTGTTATTCATCGGACTAACACTAACGTAGTTTTAAAACAGGTTCTCGTCCAGAATCGAGGGTTATGGCCATGCACCACACCAGACCATAAACTTCTGGTTCCCTGTTCATCAAAAGTGAAAGTTTGCTTTGGTGACTCAGAGCCATGCTGCTGCTAATGCTACTGTTGACTGTTGGAGGTCATTCTGGAACAAACTGTCTTTCCTGACTGCACACCTTCCTTTCTCTAACACTCGTTTATTGCGTTTGGACCACGTCTTTTAGAAAACAGGCTTTTCTGGTGTTTTCACGTTTGTCTCGTTCCAGTTTTCTCCGACTGCGACCAGCTGAGGCGAATCCGCCTTTCTTTCCAATTCAATTCAATTCAATTCAATTCAATTCAATTCAATTCAATTCAATTCAATTTTATTTATGTAGCCCAAAATCACAACACCAGTCGTCTCAATGGGCTTCGCTAAATTTGGTTCACCTATATGTTGCTCCCTGTTAGAAACAGCCATTCCATTTTTCCTATCAACAAAATTGTGCTTAGCGTGGGGAATTACGTCAAACCGAACTGGAAAACAAAAAGAAAAAAGGACGGGAAAACTGAACGCAAACCTCCGCCTGAACCTTCATGTCCACATGGAAGCTTTCCGGAAGCTTAGTCTAAAATTTTTCTTAAAAAATAAAGACAAAAGATAGAAATAAATAACATTTGTGTGTTTCAAAGTGTTTCTCCACAGAGGACACTTTGTGTTTAGCGTCGAGGGAATTTGCTCTTCCCACCTTTGCATCAAACTGTTGTTGTGTTTTATGTAGGTAAATGAGGATGCATATAAATGGAGGAAGGCAGGAACAAAGAACGTCTGTACCGGGACGGGGCTGCGGTGGTTTGCAGCTGTGGGCTGCACAGATGGAGAGGACACAAGGGAGACGGTGGATCAAATCTCTCTTCAGTCCACAGATTATTGCATGTTTATAGTGAGCGCCTCCATCCCAGAGCCCGGTAAACATGTAGTTGGAGTTGACAGTGAGCAGACGTCACCGTTTCAAAAGCATGGAGCTTTCAATGAAACTTGCGTTCGTTCTTGCCGTTTGTCAAGCCCTTAAAAAAGGAAAAATGTTTCATTTGAATGTGAAATCCCAGGAAGTGGTTACATTTCACTTCCTTCATCTCTTCTTTCTGGACCTTCTAGGTATGTCTGTCAAAGCAGGTTTCCTGGTCTGCCCTTAGGATCAGGTCACATTCTATTGTTTGAAAAAGGAGGTTAGTGTGATGCTGGAGCTTCACTTTGACTCAGTAAAAACGTGAGCTTCATTCATGTTTCCAGTTTAAATAGCAGAACACGTTGAAGCAAGGTTGTTATCAATCGGTTCTGTAGGAAAGATCGTGATATTTGCATTACTTGGAAGGGTGTGGGACTCATTCGTTCTCTGGAACAGGAGGTTAAGCAGTAAACAAGAAGAACATCTCGGCGCTATTTCTGTGAGAATTGTTGCACAGAGCTTTCTGTTTTAGATTCTATAAAAAGACTGAAAAAAGGGCTTAAGCTGCGACTTTAAAGCCATGTCAACATTTTAAATGGAGGACGGATTTCTGAGAATGTTCTTCTGAAAGTTTCAGTTCTGTTTTGTCCAAAGCTCTTTTTCTCTCACTCAGATGTTCTTTTGTTAAGACTTGGAATACACCAATCGTTTAGGACTTTGGTAAAAGAAGGCAAATAAAAAAACAAACGGAAAAACTTCTTTAAGGGTCTATATCATGCTATTCTTTAGTCTTTCAGAGTAAACTATATCCATATACAGTACAGACCAAAAGTTTGGACAGACTTTTGGTACTGTATATGATAATATACTACCATTTAAAAACGTTTTTATGAAACATGACTTATTTTACGCAGTTCATCTTCCTACCTGGAGGCAAGACGACTCGATCTCTGAGGTACCGCTTTTCGCTCCGTGTGGGTGTCGCACCTTTTCATGACATCAACCTGTCTGCGTTTCTCCCACGAAAACAAACAACGTCCAAACTTTTGCAAAGATGGATGTGCATATTGTGCATGTAAAATAAAAAAGTTTTTGCTGATCCCCGCTAGCTCCACGTAGAAAGTGTTTGTTAGCCAGTGGAGACTCTTCCTGGAAGGGGCGCTTCCTCACTTATCTATGTCCCAATGTGAAAACCCGCTCGTTTTCGTCAATTGGGAGGGGCTGGTGCATAGAGTGCAGGGTTTTAGAGGAATGCTCAGAAATGCATGAATGGATTAAAATACTGCTCTTGGGGTTGTTTATATTGAGGAATGAACATTACAATACACTTAAAAGCTAAAAAAAAAGTGGATTTTAACATGATATAGGCCCTTCAACCCTTGACAGTCTGAAAGATCTTTACAGAAAAGCCATTTATTTATATCAATATCAATACATTGTCCAAACCCATACATATGGTCCCCTTTAACACGACAATTCAAACACTTTAGAGTTGAGGCCGTTAATGTGTGTCATGTCAAATATCCAATGGAGCTGGTAAGCTCAAAAGCTGAAACTTTCTTCAAAAATAGGAACAAGATCAGGTCAGGCCACTCTGAGCGTGGACTTAGTTTAATGAACAAACCTTTAAAAAGTCTACTTGTTGGACAATAATTCTGAAGAGTCATCATCATCGGAGGCAAAAGCTGATTCAATTTTTTCTAATTCCATACAGGGGAACAGACGAGGAAGAAGTGAAAATTAAGATGTGTTGTTTTGGAAATGTCAGACCATTTCAACCAGACACTTCTTCATACAGAATGTCACCTCCATCACGTCAGCTGTCACCAGCAACACCTAAATAACACACGCTCTTTGACAATAAATCTGCTTTTCTCTGCAGAATGATTGCATAAACAGTATTCCAGAAGTATTACAAAGTATTACAGAAGGCGGGAGAAAGTCAAAACTGGAGCTTTAGCTTTGGTGTTAAAGGGTTAAGGACATATAATATACCAGAATAAAAAGAAAGACCTTTGCTCACAACCTAAAAGGGTTTTTTCTGATATTTAAAGTTGTCATGACGACAACTAATACTTCCTGCTCTACAACAACACAAAACACAAAGACTCCATAAACATAAAGGTCAAATTCAGGTGTATGCAATGCAAATTGGCATCACAGCCAAAGGAAAGGCCATCAATCCAACAGCAGAAATACTGAGATGTCACGAAGAACAGAAGCATGAACCAACATCCAATCAGAGGAGACTTTCTCTCATGAGACAGATTTTAAAAATAACTTTTTAGACAGATGGGAAAAAGTTTCCGGGGTCTGGGAAGCTGCCAGACCATGAATGCATCGCCTCAGGTGAAGGAACCACCTGCGGAGGCACGACGGAATAAATGCAAAGGGGTGGGGGGAGGGTTTAATTTTTTTGTTTTTTTTAATTTTTTTTGTTCTGTAGGTCACCAATAGGAAAAAAAAAGATAAACAAGCACAACAAGGTCGTAGTTTTTATAGATGATGGTTGAAACAGTTAAATGAGTTGATAGAACACAGTAGGTTGTTCTTGGATCTAGCATGTGTGACACATCAAGACAGAAAGGAAACATGAGATGTAACATCAAGTGAATTAACCATCTAGATTATTCGATTAAACCTATGTAGATATTAATCTACAACATTAAAAGTTGTTCAGCAGAACATTTGTGATTCTCAGATGGTTTTGTCAGCTTTTGGAACATTATGGCTTACAATGGTCCAAGTCCATGTTGGAGTGTTTTTTGTGACTGTGTTTTAAATGTGAACCAAATTTCTCCAATAAAAAGAATTACAAACATGTATAAACCAATTTAAATGAAATTTATTTTGCCCCAAATCTTAGATTAACCACGTTTAGATTTAAATCCAACTTTATTCCACATAGTCTGACCATTAAAAGTTGTTCAGACGAACCTTTGAGCTCAGACAGTTTTCCTGTGGTGACCTCCAGGTAAAAACTGTACAGCAAGAAAATCCATTTCTAATTGAACAAAATGACTTTTGATTCACAAAAATCGTGTTTTGATTTTAAAATATAAAGAATGCTTCACATTTTTATCAGCGGCAGACATGAAATAAGCTATAAAAGGACATGTGAAGCACTTTGTTACTACTTTGTGGTCAAAGTGTTTTTTTAACGGCCTTCGCCTCCCATTTGCACACAAACACTCATGAGGAAGCAGCGACGCTACTCAACTTTAACCACTGCAAACTAGCTGTCAGTGTCAAGACCACCTTAACTTGTGACTGAGGGTAGTCAGGAATTAAGGTGTGAAAACTCCACCTCTGAGCCTAATATGTAACTGTGATGGAAAAAACAACAGAACACTGTACTCCAAGCCTCCTAGCTACGTTTTACTGTACCTGGATTTTCCCATAACTCTTAGCTGTTTTAACCATCAACATTGGAACTTTAGCCCTTTTAAGTACCGTAGATTTTAGACCGTTTATGCCATCACTGAAATTCCAATGGATTCTGACGCTGAAGCTAATTCTTTGCACTAATTTGCAACACTTTAGTAGGGTATTTACGCAATTAATGTAGTTCTCATTGATTCTGATGCATAGGATAATTTTTTGTGGTGTAATTCAACACTCCACAGTGGTACAGTGTTTACAAAATAACACAATTCCAATGGATTCTGATGCTGAAGTTCATTCTTGCACTGACACAAACGGTGTCACAACCGGTAACCAGAAATAACACACATTCTTTAAACTGCTGTAACTCTTTGACTGTTTATGAAATTAACGTAATTCCAAAGTATTCTGAAGCGGGAAAAGCTGTTTCGTGCCGACTGGCTAATTGTTAATTACGTAAACACTTAACTACTGTAAAGTGTTGTCTATCAGCACTTATACCATAGTCCGGGTGAATTCTGAATTCTGATTGGCTGCTGGGTGTGTGTTTGAAAGTGATAACGCACAGGGATATTGCACACCTCAAAAAGAAGTTCCGGTCATCTAGCTTAAATGTTCTGTATCACTGCGCTAGCTTCTTTAAAACAAACTTTAGCTTCATCATCTGGACAAAAACAAGCAGTAAGAAAAGAAATTTCTCTCTGAACTGATGCTTTATTTACCCTGTCGTGACGACCAGCATATATATTCCTTTCCTTTGTCGCTGCAGTCGAGATCACCACGCAACAAATAGTCCACTTTTCGTGACTAAAGCGCTTCAAACCAAAAAAAAAAAACAAGAATAAAGTACTAAAAAGTGGTTGAATTTTTTCTTTTTAAATTTTTTTTATAAATGACCATGGTATGAGCAGGTTAATGGCCTTCGAAGGATGCATAATCAGCATTAAAGCGTTCAGGCTTCCACGGCGTGCGTGAATTTCTGATAATGCACACTTCGTCGGCTATCAACTCTTACATAGTTGATTTCTCCATCTTCAGAATTCGTTGGAATTACGTTGACCGTGCAAATGGTCAAAGAGTTACAGTACTTCAAAGAGCATGCGTTACCTCTATTCAGTGACAAGGAAATGATGAACAAAATCTTGAAAAAGTGACTTTCCTTCTGAACCGTTACTGTAAATGTATAGAAAGTGGAAAAGTCCGAAGCACATGAGACTTCTTTGCATGTCTGGAGCCGACAAATATCTGTGTTCATTTTTTGTGGCTTCACCTCTAAGCAAATTTCCTGATTATCAGTGATAGCCCTTGTCACAGTCACGTCACTGAGTTCAGCTGGCCTGATGTGAGGCTATTTGAGAAAAAAACCACACACTAGCACATTATTGTCGTCTTTTCTGTTACAACGGAACGGACTCTGTTTAAATATTTCTCAGATTTTCTCATGCTCCACATTTTTAGATTAGGCTTCACAAAGGTGAACCATGACTGTTTTTCAAACATGACTTATAAAATGTAAAAAAAAAAAAAAAAAAGAATCTCAAACATAAATAAACCAACTTAAATTAAACCTTTAATGCCCAAAATCTTTTATGAGCCGTTGTTTTGTCTAAATTTCATCACCACTCCCCACTTAGTGCACTATGATTGGTGTTTGCCGTGTGTTCAGGGTGTCCGAATCTTCAATTCTTAAATTCTGGAAATTTCCCAGAAGTCTCTGCGAAAAACTCATCAATGCTCACTAAATTGGGGGTTATAGACCACAATGCATTGCGTTTGAACTATTTGTCATTTGAGAAAAATGTATTTACATTCCAAGTTTTCATCATCAGAACAGAGTGGGCTCATACGTAGTAAACATTCATATTTTTCGGCAAATGGGTCATATTTGTAGTATAAAAAATTCAAAAAGGGAGCTAGTATGTGTCAGAGTTGTGTTATAATCCAGGGTAGTGGATAGTACCGCACGACATAGTTTTTGAGGGGTGTAGTGAGGGAATGTCCATAATCAGCTAAAGGATAAGAAGACCATGATGGAGTTCCCAAAGCTTCACAAAACGTTCCACATACTTCATCTTTGGGGACGGATCCGATAAACAGAAAACTTGGTGTTTTTTCACGTACATTTATGACTTTTTTCTTGGAAACGCATGAGTTTTTTGTCTCATAAATGTACGAAATTAAAGTGAAAGTGAGCAAACACAATACAGCAAGTGAACAGGTGAGCTGAATGTGATAACGTTCCAAATGTTTGGAAGCTCATTTGTTTGATCTATGGTTTATTAATGTTTTATTTATTGATTGGCGGCTTGCAGGATCTCTGCAGCCCGTGGGTGAAGACATCGGTATCTTTGCAGTTGTCCACTTCATTCCTTTCTTCCTCCACCAAAGACAAGATCTCTGTGACTGGGCGTCACACGGACTTGAGGCCCGGTTTTTGGCATTTTCAACGTTCTCATATTGATGTAACAGATTTTTGTTGTTTTATGTTGACATAAGACGTTTCATCTGGAGGAAGGGACGAATGTAGAACTATTTACATTCCCCTTTGGTGTTTCTTTTGCGCATGACAGTTATGTGATGTAAAGTGATGAGTGGACTTCTGGGTATGTGGATGAAAAGGAAAATAAAGTAGTGGGTCTTCTACACCCAAACATTTACATACGAAACTCTGCTTTACCGAAACCAAACCCCGGAAAGCCGGCTACACTAACAAAAATTTCCTTTTTGAGTAGCCCAAAGGTTCAGAATTTGTTTGTTTTTGAAACCTACCCGGAAACAAATCTTCACAAAATCCTCCACATCTTTCATTTTTGGGCATGGCTCTGATAAAAAGACAACCTTGGTATTTTCTCTTGCTATTTATGACTTTTTTCCTGTAAAATTAGGACTTTAATGTCGTAACAAAAAAGAAATAAATGTGTTAGTAAACAGGCCCTAAACTAACAAACACGTGGGGGGAAAGATATCTTAAAAATACAGTGGTTTAGTACCTGATGAGTCATTTTTGTCATTGGTGTGCTCTTTTCAGTGAAGGTGGATGTTCTCAAAGCACCTGAGCTGCATGTCTTTAACACTATTGAGTCATCTGGACATTTTTGGACGTAATGACCCTTTACAAACTGAGGACATTCGGGAAAACACGAAGCTGCAACATGAAAGCTTGAGTCACCATCATGGTGTAACATTGTTCAGCAGCTCTGAGGCTGCAGCCACCAAACTTTGAAGCCCAGGTGGAGCTGAAAGCTGCGCGGTTCTCTGAACACAGACAGAGGAGCTGGGAGCCGTCATGCGTCCCTTGACAGAGGCAACAGTTGAAGAAAACGATGCGCATCAGTGAGATAAAACAGCGTCCCAGCACACTTCTTTACATATCATTTGAGTGCAGAACAACTTCTGCACAATGTTGCAGTAAAAAAAAAAGCTCAGGTTCCTCTTTTGGAGGTGGGCATCCTCTTCGTAAGACTCGTGTTTCCCTTCAGAAAACCTTCAAATATGTTATATTTATTCTACTTAACAGTTAATAAATATAAATATTAGCAAGTCTCGCGTGTTTGACAGTGGTTTCCAGAGCAGCAAACCCAGTAAAGAGGGCACTCACCGCGTTTGCGCAGCTTCAGAAACGTCTCCTCGGAATTTACTTCGGGGGGTGGGGAGGGATGGCGACTCTGCGGGGGTCCGTATTCCTCACGTCTGTTTCGGGGCTTCCATCATTTCCCCGGGCCCGCTGAGGATGAAGGTGCGGACGGACGGACAGGCGCGGTGAAGTGCTCTCAGAGGAGGAAGTGTGCGTGGTGCGCGTTTCCCCGCTAAAGAGGAACCAGAGCAGCTCAGCTGACGTCTTCCTTTGCTTGCACCCAGAGGGGGCTGCACCCACCGAGCGCGTTTTTTCCCTCTTTGATTTTCTTTAATTACATTTCCCCCCTTTTAAACAAAAACAAAGGTAAATTAAAATTCCAGGAATAAAAAACAAAAAATGAAAACAAGTTTAAAGTCGCTCCGCTTCACTTTCCGCGCGCGCTGGATGGAGAACGGAGCCGCATTTGCATGACGCGTAGAAAACGGCTATTCAAATGCTTGGAGCGCGCGCGCACAAACCCAGGGTCACAACAGCACAAAATCAGCAGAAGGGAGCTCTCTGATGTAATCCTTCAGCAACGGCCGGGATTGGAATGAGAGGGGAAGTTCCGTCTGAAGCGGGGAGCATGTGGAGGTGGGGGTTCGAAACCCGGAGTCTGTCACGTGACTCAACACCAGAGCAGGGTCGATTTTCCGAAAGTGATCTAACAGCAGGGCTACTTTAAAACATTACTCGAAATAATAGTAAAAGATCAGGGAAATCTAAATATTTACTTTAGTAAAAGTACATGTTTAATGTGGATTAATGTTTAACCATTTCCTAACCATTTGTGATAGCAATAATAAACCTTTACTTTGTTAATGAAAACTTATTAAAAGTTGGTTTGTGTAAATAAAGTGAAATAATTTTCACCGGTGATCTTCTTTTTGTATTGTGTAACAAAAAATATCATTAAAAAAATAATTAAAATGAGTTTAATTCATCCAAATGTGTTATAATGCACAATAGATTTGTGATTTAAAATACAGTCGAGGTCTTAGTCACATGCACCTGTACAGGTGCTGCAGGTTTTTGGGTTGTCCGAGTCCATGGAGGGTCATAGAGAGAAGCGGCTGCATCTTAAGGGGAGCGCAGGTTTGTCAGTTCCCTTGAAGCTCGTACGGCCACCTTAAGAGACGTTATGAACATGGGATGTACCATTGTGTCTTGTGTTTGGTAAGATTATTGTGAAGTATTTGTAAGGCAAATGAAAGTTATGCACGTATGACGTACGGGTGATTCTGTCGAACGGTTTCCTTACGCCACACTGTCTAGTTGTTAGAAAGGTGCGAGTACTGGCGCCTCACTGATCGCATGAGCCCGTAGGAATTCCACTCAAACTACTGATTCTTTGATTTCCTCCTTTCTAACCGTCAGGCTGTGGGCAAGTAGCCCACACTTATCACGTGAACAGCACTAACAGTTTTGGCGGGTTAAAAACAGAAAACATCTCATCGACTTTATCGTTGCGAGTTGTAAAAGCGTTCATGACGACCCATCGTC
The DNA here is from genome assembly GCA_023969325.1 of Oryzias curvinotus. NCBI lineage: Eukaryota > Metazoa > Chordata > Actinopteri > Beloniformes > Adrianichthyidae > Oryzias > Oryzias curvinotus. Next base: position 30,508,835 of record CM043712.1, on the reverse strand, counting down.
CACAGCATGCCTATAGAAAAAAAGTGCATGAACATTTTCTCTTCAGGTTTTCCCTCTTTTTTTACCCACAGACCCACAGTACCCGTTAGAGAAGTTGGTTCTAAGGCAGGGGCTGTTTGATTTGGGGGCTTTGGTAGGGTGGGTGGTTTTTGACCCGTAAACAGAATGTTACAGGCTAAATAAACGTCAAACTTAAAAACTTGAAACCTTACAGGCAAAAAAGATCTATGTGTTTAAATAAAATGTATAAAAGATCCTAAAACTTAATTAACATATTTTGAAATAAAAATAAGAGGTACCCTCTTGTTGACAGTATTTTTTTAGCGGCTTTGATTAACTTAATACATTAATTATTATTGTGTTTTATGGGGCTTTTTTGTTTTAAACTGAACATCTGTGGATTGTTATTTAGAAGAGAGACACCAGACCAAACAATGCAGATGACCTGCTATCAAGGCAACCCGAGCCTCTGCAGAGTGGCAGTCTAATCAACTCCACAGAGCGCTGATGCAGCAGAAAGGAGGTCCAACAACAAGTTACAAACAATAATAATAAGGAAGAAATCCTGCTGAAAACCCCTTTTTTTTTAATCTACTGTGACATTTTGACTTTCGGAGACACTAAATTAGTTTTTTTTAATTGTATTAAGCCCATAAATCTTTAAAATTACATTAACCGAATGCATGAAATGTTTAAATTTTAGTGTAATAATTCAGTATAAAGCAAAATTATCCCTTTTTTCAAATTTGACTGACAAAAATACAGAACTTTTTCACAATGTTCTAATTATTTGAGATGTTTGAAGGTGTCAGAAACCGTTTTACTTTCTGAAACTAAAATTGAATGCAATTTCTGCTGATGCTTTATTATCATAATAGGATACTGTATGAGTGTTGAGTTTCATGTTCCTAACCTTTTTGAAGTTCCTCTCTGATGCAACAAAAATGTAAAAACACATTTTGGAAATAAAACCTGTTTTTTGTTTACTGCAGGTTTTCTGACCCCTATATAGACCCTATGAGGGAATATTTAAGTGGGTCTGATCAACACAGAGGATCAAAGCTCGTCACACAAAGTGGGCGGGGCAACATGAAGGTTGGATGTCAAGAAAACGTTAAAAATGTACTGTCATATAAAAATATGAGCAGTAATTAGATTAAAAGAGAAACAACTGATGTGAGCTTATCGCCTTTATGAAGAATGTCAAAAACGTCTGCTTCATCTTTTTTTTTAGCTTCCCTCTATTTCAGCTTTGAATCCTCCTGCTGTTTCTCACAAAAGCCTTTAATAATTTAAGGATTACGCAGAAACTGCCAGTGATTCAGCATAAATATAGAAATACAGAAACAGGACAGACCTATTCCTGCATTTAACTAATACTTTACATATCTGCATTTCACGGTTTCTTTGGAAAAAGGGGGGACGTTTATGTGAGAGAGGTAGGGCTGTGCAGGATTAGTTAGCTTTGAGTTTTCCATTTCTACAAAACAAACAAGACATCATTCAAAGCAACAAGTGACAGAAGGACACTCCCATCAGCAAATTTAAATTGTCACTGCACAGTTGGTATCCAAAACATTAAAAAAAAGTTTGAACTTCGGACACGCGTCCAATAAATGACAGAAAAAGGGAACACAGCCCTAAATGACTCACAAACGGCTTCACACTGACCACATTTCTTTAAAAAAATTGCTGCAGTTTTAGTTTTGTGGTGGACTTTTGCACACTTGACAAATTAGTTCTTTAAAACCCATAAAATGCAGCTCCATGAAAGTGATGAAGCTTGAAGATAAACGATAACTTATTTGACTATTTACTTTCAATTTTATGATATATAAAAAACAGGGAATGTTGATTTTGTCTGACATGCTGTACGATCTGATTCTAAACTCATTACAAAATGAAAAAAGGCTTATGGTTGCTTTTAGAAACGATGGAGCTTTGTCTCAAACAATAAACACCCTAAGCCTTAACCTTGAACGGTCATTAGATATCCTTAACGCTGTAGTTCCCTTGACGACCACTAGACTGATTACAAAAGTGAGTCAAACAAATCTACGGTCGGATTGTTTACCGGTAATTTGCTCATTTCTAACTGTCAGGCTGCACCGTCATGTTGCATCGTCATCATCATAAAGAGGAAGGGTCCCAGTGACTTTTCTCAGGGAGATGGAACATGAAGAGGAGCAGTCCCGGTGACACTCCTTAGGGTTGGGGAACATGGCGAGGAGCAGTCTTTGTGACTATCCTCAGGGATGGGGAACATGAAGATTAGAAGCCCTGGTGACCCTCTTTACGATGGGACACACATGTGTGGCCCTGACAATCCCCGTTAGAAATGGGTAGACTGGATGTGGCCTGGCATGACTTGAATGGAGCTGCAAGGACAGGGCTGGCCAACCCTTGTCCTCAAGAACCTCAACCTTGCCTGTTTCCACTTCTCCCTGACCAGTTTGCTGCTGATTAGCTGACTCAAGTAATTCCACATCCTGACTGACTCAACACACGTGATTTACAGTAGGTTATCAGCAGTCAAGCAGTCCAGGGAGAACTGGATACCAGACAAGGTTGAGGCTCTTGAGGACCAGGGTTGGCCGGATCCTTCTCCTGGTGTGGCATATGATGGCATGGATAGCAGTGACAGGAGAACCGCCACTGCAGCAGTGGCAGTTCTCCTGCTGGGTCCACGGTGGTCAGATCCTTTTGTTAGAAACCGGTGATGAAATACTCAATTTGCAGAGACCAAGCTTGATGGCAGATACTCAAACATTTAACAATGTTAACGAACATGGCAAAAAAAAAAAAGAAAGAAAAAGAAAAAGGGAGCAGCTTAAGGGTGAAAAAAAGATGACATGACAATGAAGATCTGGCCGTGGCGAAACATTTCAGGAAGAAAAGACGTGACTCAACTTCAAGACAATGCCACCCGGTTGAAAGAGAAGCTTCATTGACATTTAAGTAATGTGTGTAGTGAAAGTGTGAACACTTATTTCATTGTGTCAGGTAAAGACACAAAAGTTGGCAGAAAAAAAAAATGGTGAGCTCACTTGTTTGAAGGGCCTTTTAATGGCCTCACAGTTCTATTTGTTTATTTGTGGTTGCAGAACTAACCTAAAGGTTATTTTTGGAGGTGAGTCTTGACTAACCTCTTAAATTTGTTTCAGTGTTTTTCTGGTAGGGCTTTTCTTCCCGATGGAGAAAAAATAGATGAAGAGCTAGTTCACAATTTTACCCTCAGACTTCTGTCAAGATATTAATAAAAGAAAAGAACGAGAAGTCGTTTTCCACTGAAATAGCTGAAGTTTCCATCCATCATTTCCTGTTGGGGAACTTTGACCTCAGACTTCCTCAGGGTGACCATGCAGACCTTAAGCAAACGTGATGACTGGAGTCGATGATGATAAGTTAGAAAATGAGAAAAGGAATCCTGGATGAAAGTCAGAACCTCACAAAGAAACATCAACTGATCTGCATGTTATCTGACAGAATCCTCTCAGAGAAACACCAGAGAGTGGAAAGTTAACGCTTGCAAAATACCGCCTTTTTGAAAATTAAAAAGAGGAAGAGGAACACTTTCTGGCTATAAACAGTTTTGCACGTTGTGATGCAAAATGTGGCACTTTCTAAAGTTCACAGTCTGTGACTATAGTTGTTAAACTTTTAGGTTAAGAAACTCAAACATCAAATTTGGACAACACTTGGGGATGTTAATTTTTAAGATGGAATGATATTTATCTCTGTGCTCCAACATGATGAGAGCATTCTTGAATTTGGTTTGTGAAACATTCAAGCATAAATTTACAGCAGTTTACTGGCAGCAAAGGGAATGTTTTCCTTTCCTTTTGCCGCTTTATTCAAATGTTTTCTTGACTTTTGTAAGTTACTGCTGAGTTTCAGAAGTAATAAATAAACATTTTTCAAGTTTGTGCAGCCACACTGACTTTTGTTGGGGATTTTTTGCGTGTGTGCTATAAAAGCCATTTTTCATTTATCCGTCGATCCGTCACATCCAGGGTTCATTCTCAGAAGGTAGCCAGGCCTCCTGCTGCCTAGCAACCGTTTCCAGCTCTTCTGAGGACCGAAGCACTCTTAAGAAAGAATTTCCTTGGTCTTCCCCAGTTCCCATGCCCGCCATGTCTCATCAGGTTGGCATTCTGGTGACTTTGCCCAGTGGTGAAGCAGGAAAGCAGATGGACAGATGAATCAAGAGCTTTGTCCTGATGAAGACTTTGTTCTGATCTCTCAACCAATCTCCACCTTTACCTTTAACAATACAAAATAATAAAAAAAAGGCAGACATGGGGAGATTGTGGGCGATGTCAATTACGGCATTCTGAAACTTCTCCAACGATAAACGATAAAAATAATGGGTCAATAAAAAAGCAACAGTTCCAAAGAAAAAAACCCACCAAAGTGCTTTTTTCTTTAATCACAATTTACAGCCTATATACAGAGTGGCGGAGCAAACTGGAGAACCGCTTTGGTCGTCCAGATTGCCTCCACAGGAACAGCTCGCTCTCACCAGCAAAGTGCAGTTTGTACCAATTAATCTCCAAATCTTTACCCCCATAAGTGAACGGTGCGGAGGAACTGGCAACTCCAAATTCTGCTCAAACGTTCACAGTTTCAGAGGACAGATTCATGCAGGAAGAGGAAGAAAACCAAACATAAAGCCAATTTTTCCCAGAGTTCAATCTGATTTGCTTCCAAAAACAAACAGCCTCTTTTTTCGGTCACATCATTTGGAAACAGCTGTTCTCCTGCCTGTTTGGCTTCGGCACCGTTTCCCTCAGCAACCTGCAGCCAGACCGTTCTTCCAGAAAGGATGATTTTCCCAGACGAGAACAGTCTGCACTGTGATCAGAGCTGATGCAGCATAACTGATGGGTCTTTGCTCACATTCCATAGTGAAGCAGAGAAAAGGCTTTGATGGGAGCTCTGTGAGCATCAGGTTGATCAGGATTTCTAGAATTATGACGACACAAACAGCGACTGAAACATGAAACGTACTAAAACCCCAGAAGACCTCACATCTCAGGGCACCAATAACACTCATGGTGGTTTTTAGCATTCACAATAAACACAAATTTATATTTATGTCATTTTCGTCTGATGTAACAGTAATGAGAATGGGGTTGTAAAAAATTTGTGTTGACACAGAAAATTCCAAAATCTGACAGGAGAAGTGAGTTTTTGCTGCCTTTGTTCACCATCAACAGCATCTCTAATGTCCTGCATGTATGCAGAGGGACTTTTCTCCCAGGTTTGAGGAAATACTGTCTTAGTTTGGGTTAGAAAAACCTGACAGAAAGAGGTCTGGTCCGAAATTTAGTCCAACTAAACTTTAAAACTAGAAATGTTGGAGCTACTAGAAAGATACAGACTGTAGTTTAGATAACAGTAAAAAAAAAAGGGATGAATCCACAGTAGAAGAAGGTCCACTGGGGGGTTTCTCGTCTTTAGCTCGGACTCTTTTCTTCAGGCCTGATTCTGATCTTGACTCTCCTCTCCGGTTGGATGTCTGTGAGAAGAAAACAGAAAATGTTCAAACTGAAGGAAGATAATCTTGTATAATCTTGTAAAAAAGAAATAGTAGAAGCTAGAACAAAAAAATAAATCAAATCTGGAAGTTTTTCGATCATGACATTCTAATTGGGAATAAGGTTTGTCTCAAAATGTTTAAAAAACCGAAATCTTCAAGTCATTTCATTCATAGGTTAGAAAAAAAAGCTATTCCTTCAGGACTATCCTTATATAAAAAAACCTCAATTCACATGTTTTTAAATGTGAATTGATACTTTATTTTACGTATCCCACAATGGGGAAATTCTTCTTAGCGTTTGACCCACCCCCTAGGGGGGCGGTGAACTGCAGCTGCCCCGCGCGCGGGAGGCAGTACCGTTGTGTGTCTTGCCCAAGGATCCCCACTGGGTGATGTTCATTGCTCACCATTGATATGGTAATTGCCCCCAGTACTATTGTTCATTCCCCTCCGGGAATCGAATCCTGGATTCCTGCGTGGCAGCCCTTCTTACCAACCAAGCTTTTTTTATTTTTATTTTTTTCTGTATCTGGGCTGCTGTTGAATTAGTCCTTATACATGCTTGTTGTTTAAATTATTAAAGGTGTTTGTAGAGCACGGTCAAATCATTAATCTCCCACCGCCGTGCTTGAAAGTTGAAACTTGGCATTCGTGCTGGAACCCTTTTTTTTTTTTTTAAATCTGTTTTCTTTGGATTAAAAGATTCACAGAAAACGGGAAAACACTTAAATTGAGGTTTTATCTGAAAATGAATGCATCTTTCCCACAGCCACCTTTTTGAAAAGCTTTTATTGTGAAGGATGCTCTCTTGTTGGAGGACACAAAGTATCTAAAAAAAACTTGACTTAAAAAAAACAAATATGATCAAAAACACTGTAAGCTGATAAAATGTCAAGAGTGAAACTGTTTTGGTTTTGGTGAAAAACCTTTTTACAGCAAATTTGCAGTACAGAGGACAAAAAAGAAGAAATGCAATGGAAGGACATAAATAGAGTGCTACGCACTGTTTTTGTCTCTGTCGGTTTCGTTTTCCAAAGTTGTCCTCTTCCTCTTGCCGTTGGCGGCATTTTCTCTTCCACAGCTGCTCAGGTTCTCGTCTTGTTCATCTGAACTGCTGTCCACCACATTTGCAGGTGAGGACATCTGTGACAAAAAGAAGAAGAAGAAGAAGATCGGGGAGGATAAATTTACTACGGCTGGAAAAAATAAAAGACGTCTGGCATAAGTTTGTGTTAAAGCAGAACCTTCACTACGTTTACCTTAGTCAGCTTTCCATTCGATGACCGAGACTCTTGCTTTTGTAAAGCGGAATTTAGGGTTTCCAACATTACCACTGCTGCCGAAACACCACAAAACACTAAATTAATGCAGAACAAACAGAACCGACAGGTCGGGTTTCTTACAGAAATCTGAAAGTCTCTCATTACAGACAAACCTTGGACGTCATAACAGTATAAATAAAGTTACAGAATGATTAAAACCAAAAACCTAAACTTACACAAAAGTTTCCAGAAAACTGGTAAACAGAAAAGCACTTTGCTGAAGTTTTGAGGTTTGTGCAAACATTGGTAAAATGAAAGAACATTAAAGTTCAACATTTACAGAAAACAAGCCAAAAAACTATGGTTGATGCAAATTAAACATTTATCTAAATGCTAAACATGTAAATGTAGCTCAATATTCCTGTAGATTAAAATGAAGCCAAAATTAGTCTCTTAATCTGCTAAATAAATGCTAAAAAAATGTATTTATGAAAAAATGAGGCTTTTAAAGAGGGTCAAATTGGGATCAGGTAAAGTAGGTAAAAGCCAGAGAGTAAATTAAAAAAAAAAGAGAAAAAAGTAAAAATTAGAAAAAAATCCTCCCTGACCATGTAAACTTGAAAAAAAAAAAATTGAAAAATTCAAAACAATCTGTATTTAAAAAAGAAAAAGATTCGTGAATTTGAAAGCATTTTCTGAAATTTTTACATAACAGTATCCAGGTCAGGCTCTGGCAGCTCCATGACCCCAAAAGAGACACAGCGGCTGAAGAAAATGGATGGATAGAGGAAAAAAAAAAAGAATTTAAAAAAGTTTAAAACTGAAAAGTAATATTAAAAATGTATAAAAATACTGTACATTTTAAAAAAGAGAAACGTCTGGTAAATTTATACATATTCTTTGAAATTAAAAAACCGTAACAAAAATGAAAAAAGATTTTAAAATTTTTAAAGTTTTAAACTTGAACGTATACATTGTAAACTTGAAATAAATGTTGAGAAAATAAAAAATGTTTGAGCATTTAAAAAAAAAGTAAATTTCACAAATATTTGTATATTATAAATGTAAATAAAAATACTGAAAACTTGAACGTTACCAAAAGAGAAAAGAGTATTTGTAAGAGCTTTTGTTTTGTATTTTTTTAATTGGAGTTTTTTTCATTTTGCTCCCTCTTTGCTTTCAGTCTTTAAAGTTTCTATTTAGAATTTTCACTGTCAGAGTTTTCCCTAACCTATGTTAAAACTCAAAATAAGACATGTTAGAGACATGATTAACATCCACAGAGTGACTTTTCCACACTAGAACAGCATCTACTCTTTGTCATTCCTCCTTAAAAATTAATGTTTGTTTTAATTTAAATTTAAAGTCTGGTTTTTGTTCACTTTAAGTTGATTCCAATTTGACCCTAAATGACTTAAAGTAATTTATTGATAGAAAAGCTGAGAGAAATATCACAAAGTAAAAAAAATAAATTGGATCAATTCTTAATTGAATATTGTCCTAGATCACCAGCATTTTGGACTTTTACCTTCACATAGCCAGACAGGTGTACGACTGCATTACCTGGGCGTAAGGACAGAGGAACCTTCATCCCGTTACTCTGTTCTGTCCTTTTGATCACCTCCTCTTTCTGCTCCTGCTCTTTGATGACCTGCATTGATCAGAGGACCCTCAGCGTCAGTCTTTTCCTCTTTTTGCCTCTTTTACGTTTGCTGTGGAGAAGCTTGGCCTTACCCCGTTTTTGCGCTCGCTGCTGGACTCGAGGTTCGGCTGTGTCTGCGGGGTTGAATGGGAGGAGGATGGGAGGACACAGAGGGACGGGGAGGATGCTGGGATGCGGGTCCTGCCCTCATTGTCACTGCTCCTCTGTTTCCTCCCCTCACCAGGTGACGTGTCATCTACGGACCTCTGGTTTGGGTCGGTCTTCCCTCGGTCTGACAGGTCCAAAGGCCCGTCATGGGCGTCTCGAATGACCTCTCCGGGAACTCTCTCAGCCTTGTAGGGTGGGGGGTCCTTTTTCTCTGGAGGCTTCGGTAGATTGTCTGTGTGCTCTCCTGTGTACTTGTTCTGATCTTGTACTTGATTGTACTTGTGGCCTACCGTGGCCTCTTTGCTGGGGGGCCGAGGAATGCTGTGCTTATGCCAGGAAGGAGAAAACCCATGTCTTCTGGGGTTGAGCTGGGGGGACGGTGCAATCAGGTTGGGAAAGTGTGGCAGCTGAAGCCTTGTGTTCTGCATCTGGTGGCTGTTGACCATAGCGGCAACGTTAGCCCAGTTTGAGGGTTCGGATAAGGACCAGGGCAGAGAGACGGGGTTGTTATTGACCGCCCGAGGGTGGCAGGGGATGGGGACCACGGGTCGCCTTGGTTTGACCTCTACTCCAGAAGCGGGTGAGGAGTTCCTCCGTTCAGATAGGATGGTCGGATGCTGGTCAAGCACCTCAATGCTTTGAGCTCTGAGATGAGAACGACAGAAATGTTTCTTTGGGTCAGAAAAACGATGCAGGTCTGTGAATTTGACCCCAATCACACCAGTCCCACCCACACGGGTTTCAGATAACATGGGCATGTGGGTGGGCCACAGAAAAAACGCAGGAGATGAGAAATCCAGGCTCTTATATTGTGATCCTACTGCAGCTTCCTCCTCGTGTCGCCCATTCTACAGAAGCTAATGTTACGGCTGTTGGTAAAACGTTCACCGGGAAAAGAACCGGACATGTTGAGAAATTTAAATTTCATCCGCACGTTCCTTAAATCAGAGGAATAAACAAATATATGCAGCGATTTTCTAATGATTTTCAAAGTCAGTTGACAGAATTTGTCCTCCCAGTTATTGAATTTTGGACATATCTGACAACCAGAAGGGAGAACAATGTCAAAATAAGCTTTTATCACTCGTGTTTTAACTAAAGCTAAACCTTCCCTGAGCCGCAATGATCTGGAAACAGCGATCCAAGCCCGGGTTCTTGGATAGATTACTGTGACTCTCTTTACTTTGGGGATTCTCTGTGTCCACTAAACCAACTGCAGTTAGTTCAGACTGTTAACTGAAACATCCAGACAAACACACATCACTCCAGAAACCAGCTCACTGGGCTCCTCAAGTCAGAAATCTAGGGGTAATCATGGACTCTGACCTGAACTTTAACAGCCATATCAAGTCAGTAACATCAGCGGCATTTTACCATCTGAAAAACATTGCCAAAATAAAAAACATAATGTCAAAGCCAGACCTGGAGATACTTATTCATGCATTTGTCTCCAGTAGGTTAGACTACTGTAACGGCCTGCTCACCGGCGTCTCCAAACGAGCTGTAAACAAGCTACAGTGGATCCAGAATGCTGCTGCTCGAGTCCTGACCAAAACCAGGAAGTATGATCACATTAGTCCTGTGCTCAGGTCTCTGCACTGGCTCCCTGTACCTCAAAGAATAGACTTCAAAGCAGCTCTGCTTGTGTACAAGTCTCTCCATGGCCACGCACCAAAGTACATCTCTGACATGTTAGTGCCATATGAACCATCTCGTACTCTGAGGACCTCAGGGACCGGCCTCCTGTTGATTCCCAGAGTCAGAACTAAACAAGGGGAATCAGCGTTTCAATATTCTGCAGCTAAAATCTGGAACAGCCTCCCTGAAGTCGTCAGACAGGCCTCTTCTGTGTTCATGTTCAAATCTAGACTTAAAACATTTCTGTTTAGCCGTGTATATGACTGAAAGGTCCTATCTGCAATTTTCTTTCCTTTCCTTCCTTTATTTTTAAATCAATTTTCAAATTTTTAATATTTTATTTATTTATTTATTTATTTAAAGTAAATTTTACGTTGATTATTTCTCTGATGTATTGTGATTTTAATGCATTTTTCTGTTTTGTGAAGCACCTTGAATTACTTTGTGTACTATATAAATGTGCTATATAAATAAACTTGCCTTGCCTTTCACTGTTTGTCAAAAAGCTTCTGTCTATTTTCAAAACGTTCCCAGTGGTCTTTTACATTTTAATTATATTCTTTTAAGGCCAAAATGAAAAAATAAAAAACTGTGTGTTTTTCTGGGACACGTTTTTTTTCCTTTTGCAGAGTTCTTTAGAAATTTGCCTCTGAGTTGTGGGCGGGACTGATGGCACAGAGCAACCTCGCCCTCTTTCCCCTTCCTCTTGCTCAGAGCTCACTCTTCACATGCTCTCCTGCTAGCTTACAGCTCCTCACACCCCCAAACTGAAATTAGCGGAGCAACAAAGAAGCCGATCAATATTGGAGCCACCCGGCCATAGAGTTTTTATCCAGAAGCCAATTTGCGCAAGGAAAATGAAGACGTACATGGATCTAGTTGTCTTCAAGTAGATGAATCGGAATGGTGCGGAGCATGGAGCAGAGTATTTTCGACGTTACAAATACGCTCTTTTTCAACTGCGTTTTTTTGTCTGCTCCTGATTCACCACAATTTGAATAAAAACATTCTTAGAAATGAAAATTTACACTTAATTTTCTTTACAGACGTCCTCCATCTTTGGAAAAATGTCACAAGACCAAGTTAAAAATACAACTTTTATTGGAGCTGGTCTTTAAAACTCTTAATGGTCTTGCCCCAGATCACGTAATGAGTGATTTCTAGATCTCTGCCAACCAGAATCGACTTGATGGGTCCAGATCATGACAGAAACACTGCTATCAGACCTAAACCGTGTTCGACGTCAACTTAAGACTTACCTTTTTTTGAATGGCTTTAAATACTCAAAAATTAGTTGCAGCTTATTTTCTTTTACTTTTTTACTCTAATTGTTATGTCTTTTATGTATTTCACTGCCTTTTGTTCTTAAAGTTTTAATTTTCCTTTCATCTCTCTCTATTTCAAAGCCCTTTGGCAGCCTGAAGGCGTTTGTAAACGTCTGCGTGAATAAAGATTCATCCACTTATATTGTGGGCATGTGAACAGACTCAGGAATGCCTCAGAGGAACGTATCGGTGACTTGGATTTCCAGAAATCATAAACTTCGACTGTTAAATTGTAACTGAACCTGTTGATCCTTGGATCAAGGTCTCACTTTAGTGAACTACGGTTACTTCCTTTACTGAAAAACCCCGCGATGTCACAGTGGATGGCAGGCAGCGTGGGTGGAGCGTGTTTGCTTTCCAATTCCTTGACGCCACAATAATAGTTCTTGTGTCCTGAGGCAGAGGCAGTTTGTTTTTCTGCCAGTTGGAGTGTTTGGAGGAACCACCAGGGGCAGCACCAAGCAGCTACAGGCAGCTCCGGGCCCAAATACAACATCAGAGGGACAATGTAATAAAATGAGACTTTAATCTCTGATGACACTGGAAAATATGTCCATTTCAAAACAAGTTAAAAAATATTAAATACAAGATATTTCTTTTATTGTTTTAAGTGAAACAACCTGCCAATAGAACCAGTAAAATTGGTCTTGGTAAGGTTTCTTAAAGTAAGATGACATTTTAAGGTAAAATTAAATCTTAAAACAGCCTATGAACACTCACATTCAGGCATTAGGCGCCGGTCACTGAAAACATTGTTTCCTAAAGCATCAAAAGAGTTGTTTATCATTAAAGGGTGTATATCACGCTTTTCTTTCAGAGTAAACTATATCAATATATATGATAACATATATATTTTTGGCACACTAAAGAACATTTTTTTATGAAATAAGAGTAAGTAGACAACTCGATCTATGAGGCTCCGCCCATTTCATGACATCAAACTAGAGCCGGCCACAGCAGCTTGTCTGTGTCTCGCCCACGAAAACAAACAACACTCGAACTTTTGCAAGGATGGATGTTTACATAGTGCAAATAAAATGAAAGCGTTTGGCCGATCACTGCCGGTTCCTCACTTTGTGATGTCACAATGTGAGGACTTGCTTGTTTTTGTAGATCGGGAGGGGAGGGTGTTCAGAAAGCAGGGTTTTAGAGGAATGCTCAGAAATGCTTGAATGGATCAAAAATACTGCTTCGGGGTTGTTTTTCCATGAACAATTAACATTAAAATAGACTTAAAAGCTCAAAAAGTAGATTTTGCATGATATAGGCTTTTTAATGTAGGTATATTTATACACTTTCCCCTAAAATATATCCTGTTTTAGTGATAAAGCAGTCCAACTATCCTTTTTTCCAGATCCATAATCATTTTGAAGGCTAGAATTTCCCATTGTAAGACAAAATTGTCTTAAAAAAGATTCATAAATTAGAAACCTCTGTCCTGTTTTTGTGAGATAAATTCAAAATTCAAGATGGTGTCTGAACGTGTTTTTCAAGGTTTGTAGCGACTTGAGGTTGGCTATCCCTCCACCAGTAGGGTGATCTGAATGGCGTGGAGGATCTATGTAAATCTATGTATTGATTTTTTGCTCTTGCATGACATTTTAAAGCTATGAAACCAATACTGTTAAGTTCTTTCTGAGTGCTGGCAGCTACGCGCTACTGTAGATGACAGGCGACTATTGATGATGTCATTTAGCGATAGTAAGGCCTTGTTTTGTCCATATCTCTGTAGGGTTAGAGAGAAGCCGTAGGGGAAGCAACTCAGATTCAGCCTTGGTGAAGAGTTATTTTTTTGGAGTGCATCTCCACCTCAACGTCTCAGGAAAATCAGACCAATCAGTCAGGAACTGCTGGTCAACTGATCTTTAGAGTCTCTGTACGGCTAGAATTTGAGCTTTTAACTTCGCTCTGATTAGAAACCTCAGCCTCTAAGTCATATTTCCTCATGAATCCCACAGACCTTCCCTTCGATGACACCTCACCTCTTCTCTGGAGCTGGTGCCAGGATGGGGTCTGTCTTCCAGGCTGGTGATGACCGAGGCTTGACGACTTCCTGTGAGAGACAGATGAGATCATCTAAGAGGCTTTGAAATCAAAACCATCCAGATGCGAAGAGAACTGCATTAGCTTCTCTGAAAGAATTACGTCTGTGTTTTGCAGCTGAAAGAAGAGTAAAATGCAGAAATCTAAAAGAGGGAAGTGTTTGAAGCAGAGCAAAGGTGAGCGACCCAAAAATGTACATTATGGTAAAACAAACCAGCAACCAGGTAAAAAAAAACAAATAAAATTAAGAGAACTAAAAACAAAACTTAAAGTCTGTGCTATAACTGCAGGATGGCCAGCCACACAAGTGGACAAAAACAAACATGAAGTGAATCAGAGACTCAACTCAGTCTGACGTTCTGGGATTTAACCCTTGTGCTATCTTGGATGACCCCACCCTTACTTTGACATGTTCTCCCTACCATGACAAAGGTATATAAAGGTGGAAAAATTTCATGTAATCCATTGAACCAGTGAAGATCACAAAAAATTGAAAAAAAAAAAAGGTTCAGAGCACTGTCTAGTGAATCTAGATGACCCAACTCCCAATGGTAAAGTGCCTAGGATAGCACAAGGGTTAAGGGTTGATTGGAGCTCAGAGCTGTTCCATGGACCAGTAAAGCTTGGAAAAATGTTGGTGTAAACATACGATGAGCAGGAGATGACTCTTTTTTATGAAGAAACCCATTATTGAGCATTAACTGTTAAGCATAAAGTTTTTCAACCTCACGTTGCGTTTAGTGATTGTAATCTAAAATGGACAGAAAACTAAAGACTGAATTAGATTTGGTGCTTTGGCTCAAAGAGCAACCTGTCCAGGATAGACCTTTGACCTCACACACCTGGGACACGGCAATGCCCATGACTCTACACAAGCAACGTCAGTAAGCAGTGACTGGTCTGAGTTTGTTTAAGTCATTGTTTCTATGGCGACCACTCTCGCTGAGCAGGAGGTGATATGTTGAAAGTCCACATGCCTTCCATTTGAAAGTGAGAAAACACTAGATCTGTCAATCAAAAGTTTTGAATATTGCACATGGGGTCCAGCAGGCTCCACCTTCTTTTATTGAGGCATCTGATTGGCCAGTTTATAAGTTGAATAAGTTGCACTACAGAAAAAGAAAATATGGAAAAAAAAATCACATTAGCAAGAACATGGGAAAAAAAGGTGTCAGAGCAAGAATGGCTATTCTGAAAAGTGTTTTTTCCTCTACAGAAGCCTTTGGAATTTTGGCTTTTTAGAGCCGGAGGGTACTTCCTGATTGACATCCCACAGGGGAGGGGCCACACAGTTCAGTTTCCATACACAGTCAATGGATTTGGGCTAAAAGCTCAATCTATAAGGCTAAAAGTCAAATTTGAGTCCTTTTTTCTGAGGTGTAAAAAATCTTCCCAGGTCGACAACCATCCTCCTTAACAGGACACCTTTTGGTAAAAATATCTACAATACCAAAAAAGATCGGGATGTCGTTTCCGGATGCATGTGCTGCAGACGATGTTTGATGCTTTTAAAGTATGACTCACACAAACATGCTGACCTTTTTCTATTATTAGCTGTTTAATTTGAATATGCAAAGAACGTGGAAATTATATCAAACAAGGTGGAGGAACACGGGTACAAGTTCAAGTATTTTCCCTTTATTCGGCGCTCGTCTGTATTCCATCGTGTTTTGTTTAATCAAAACAGGAACCAAAACTATCCGGTTTATTCCTGCAGAAATGAGCTTCAAACTGTGATCCAATGAGGAGCCATGGTGGAACAATCATCACCATCATGGATCAAACCCTCAGGTGGCAGGTGGCTGCTCACAAAATAATAATACATAAAATAAACAAAATAAACTAAACTATATTTGCTCAGAATTTTAATGTAAGAGTCGGAAACATTTACATTCACCCCAGTAATGGAAGTGACTTTAAGAAAAATGCACCAATGGTTTTAATACTAAAGTGAAAGAGGCTGAAATAATCAATTTTCTTCTTTCAGTTCTCCTTTTAACCCATTTGAGGGTTTGTAATTGTTTTTTTTGGAAATGGAATAGAATAAATTAAATGAAAAAAGACCCCCCCTCTAACACACATATACACAAAGATCCCAATAAATGCATGAACTCTACAGAAGACGTGTCATCAAAAAAGAGGTTTGTCGAAATCTGAAGCTGTTCTTATCTCTTTAAATTAACGAAGCCTTTACAATAGTTTAAACTCATCACATAATTTATAATAATAAAAAATCATCATTCCAGTTGCTTTTTATTGTTCAATGTTCAGTCTTCTGTTTGTTTGGCCTGGACATTTATTTTTTACCCATAATAATTAAAGAAAAAAATCTCCCAGAAGAAGGCAGAAAAAGGAGCCCAGATAGTTCTAAGCATGAAGTAAACTCAACATTTCCTTCATTTTATCCTCTAAAAACGAATCTGACATCCACTGCTAAACAGTAAAGTCGCTGAAAGCACTTTGTGTTATATTTTTATATGAAAAGTGCTTTATAAATAACATTGATTTGATTTGATTTGAAAAAAAGGAAAAACTTCATAAACGTTCTTCATGTTTTGAGGTTTGTGCTAAATTATTCAAAGTAAGGCACAGTGGAGGAACTAGAACATTTGATAAAGGGGGGGGGGGGGGCAATAGATTTTGGAAGGGTGGCAAATGAAAGCAGCAGAGTGGACGGCCATTACCAATGAAAGGATCGAAACATTTAAAAAAAAATCAAAATTTGATTAGAAAAATGTTGCTTGTTATTTTTTTGAAATGCCAACAGAAGCTTGTATTACTGAATTACAAATATTTATTAATAATATTATATTATATATTTATAATAAAAAAAAGAAAAGAAAAGAAAACACACAAAATTACACTAATACTGGAAAGCTGAGATTGTTGTAATTGAATTAATTAAACCCTGAGGAGGAAGCTAACGAGTGAAGCTCTGTTTCCTTTAATCAGCATGACCGTGAGCGACGGGTCTGTAATCCAATTCCTCCACTTACTTCCATTTAGGGGATGTTAGTAATGAAAGAAACTGCAGGAAAAACATGTTTTTAGATGTGGAAAAAACTCACAAAGCCGATGCGGCTCAGTCCTCTCACCTCCCTGCATTCAATTTCTGTCCAGGAGACAAAAGCTGAGTCAGCCAACAAAAACCAAGCAGCCTTGTGTCTCCTCCTCCTCCTCCTCCTCACCCTCACTTCTTTGCTCTGCCTCCATTTTGACGACCACGTCGCCATCTGCTGGTTGCGGCCTGGTTTTGCCGGGCGGCGGGCTGATCAGGTTGATGGATCTGGATCTGGGCGACTGGTCCGGGGAGCCGTTGGGTTTGTGCTCGGCGCTGCTGCTCGGCTCTCCAGATCCTCTGCTGCACAGACAGAAATCCCTAAGTGACGGTTTGAAAACTGAGGACACCTGAACGGATGATGGGATGCAGAGGTGGTTTCAGCCTGTGAGGTCATGTTTTTAGCACCATCTGTAGGGGAAATTTGTGTCAAGTTCCCACCCTACTCCCTAACTACTAAAAAACTATACAGAGCGGAGTGCCCTGGACACCGTGCTCACTACGTTTTTTATTTTTAAGACAAATATGACGTCATTAATTTCTGATCTAATCTAATTAATATGAGCATTTTGCGATGACAATTTATGAGACCACTCAGTCTTCTGCAGATAAAAACGTTGATGGCTTATTAGAAAAATACATTTAAATACATTTTGTTTTGGCAAAAATTGTTCAGACATTATGCATTGTGGTCTATTTTAGCCAATCCAATGAGCATTGCTGCACACGGGCTTTTCGCAGAGACTTCTGGGAAATTTCTAGGGCAATTAATTTTGGAATTGTAGATTCGGACAGCACTACAAAATGGCAAACGCACTATTTAGTGCGCTATATAGTGTAGTAGTGCGTAGGGAAGGAATTCAGAAAACACCATAGTATCTATTTCTTGAAGTGGTTGAAGATTAGCACCGCTGCAAAATGAACTGTGAATACATGCACTATGCATTGTTGAACGCACGTCACATGCCGGTTGTGTACGTAGCTTTAGAAGTCTCTGAATTCACCTGTTTATCTGTTTATCTGTTCATCGATCCCATTGGTCGTTTACAATAATGTAGGAATGACACCGACCCCCCCATTAGTCTAATTATGTCTCGCTGCAGTTCTGGACTGTGGACCCCCGCCACAGTCACCAAAATTTGCAGACATGTAGTACCTGACCTTCCCCCCCAAAAAAATTACATCACGTGTCAGGGATGTCCAAAGGAAGTTTTAGAACTATTATGGGATGGCCAGAGGACCTACGGACCACCGTTTTGTGACAAAAATGTGAAATTTTCATGCTTTCGCAGAATGTAGGAGAACAGAACGTTTGTTATGAAATCCCACACACATGCTACCAGGTTAAATCTTCAACCACAATAGAAGTTTTGGTGATCTTAGAGGCCGCCATGTTAAAAAAAAAAACCCAAACTCTTGTTTTTTGTGTTTTGTTTTTTAAAATCAGAATAATGGGAATATTTAATGCATGCATAGTTGGCTCAAGCCAAATGAAATGATATAACATACGATAGGAACATATTAGGAAAGAGGGCGTGGTTAGCAAGAAAACCTCCATTGCCAAGAAAATTCAAAAATTTACTTCTGCAGATTCTTTTAAAAATGACATAGACCCGTTCGTCACCCCCAGACGAGCAAAAAATAATATGGCTGCTATGGAAAAAGAAAAGCCGCCATTTTGAAAAAAAGAGTTTTTTAAATTCTTTTTTGTGAATTTGAAACATGCAGGTCTGACCAGGGGGGCAAGGGGAAACGGGGAAAGTGAGGGGCAGGTGACAGCAGGTAGGGGGGTTATGGAAGGGGGGGCGGGGGCGCAGAGACGGATTGCTCTTGTGGGCAATACAACGCAGTTGTAAACAACAAATGTTATAACTCATAATTGTGAAAGTCTTGGAAATAAACTCTTGGACTCTGAATGCAGGTTTGCCTGGTTTTTGTTTAACATTTTTCACTTTGTTTTGACTATTTTTGTTTTTGGAGGTATACATTTTTATTTTACCTCTATATGTTAAACTTATAAAAACAGTTTGATATCAATTTATGGAGACTTTCATTGTAACAAAATCACAAATCCGACAACTCAGTTTCTGGTTCTTTGTGAAATTATTGTGTAATAATAAAGAAAAAATGTTCTAAGTTAAATCATTCCGACCAAATTGTAAAAGAAAAAAAAACACTGAAAAAGACCCCTGACTAAGGGTTATACACACAAATATTGGTCCTTCTCTGTTTAATTTGGCTTTTCCCTAAAATGTTTCCTTAACTGATTAAAAATAGTAACTGAAAAACAAAAGAGGCAGTAAATGTTAAAAAATCTGGTAAAAGCTGTCTTTTCTTTTCTTTTTTCTTTTTCATTTTACTGTAGTTTAGTTTTCCAACCCAATAAAGTCTAAAACATACTGTAAGATTCTGTAATTGCTAAAAAAACAGATTTTTGGCGCCTCATGCATCGTCACTCACTTGAGGGCGGCTCTCAAAGCCCTGTTTTCATCTTTGAGTTTCAGGATCTCCTTCTTCAGGTTGGTCATCTCTCCAGCTGCAGATGAATGAAGAAGCAGACGGCGGTCAAGGCGAAGGATTGTGCGAGGAAACCACCACGAGTGAAGCGTTCATGAGGCAAAGTGGAATACCCAGGATGGAAATGTGCTGGAGGCTTTGAATCTGCGAGGCTTCGAACTCCTGCTGCCGTCTCTTGGCCACATCCTGGGTCACTGAGCATCTGTCACAAAGCCCCGCCCTCAGTCTGCGGGTGACAAGAAGACGCTCAGATCTGGAAAGTGCTAACACAATCCTTCTTGACACAAGGTGATGCTGCTCATCATCTTGGGTTTTGCTAACCACAGTGCTGCAAAAACGGAATCCTAAAAACACTGAATTCAGCAGAAATTGCTTTATTTCTATCTTGCAATAAAATAATAAATAACCGAAGTTTGAAAAAACACGTCTTAGTGACTATAAATTTTTTCTTAAAATAAGAATTCTTAGTAAGACCATTTTTCTTACCCTATTGGCAGATTTTTTTATTTTTGCTGATTTAAAAAAAGGCCTTTTCAACTCATTTCTAAGGGGTAAAATTAAATGCATTAAATTATTTCCTATGAGTGATGGAAGGAACTGAAACTATGAAAATATTTAAACTGCATGTAAATTAATAAAAGGAAATGTTGAACTGGATAAGAATGAAAAAATATTGAAATTTTAAGAGTAACTTTTACTAAGGAGTAAATATTTTGTGCTATCATGGAGTGCACTGGCAAAGACACACACAGCTCTCCTTAAGCTGCAGCAAACTTCATTCATTCACCTCCTTGACTCCTTTTGAGGTTGCTGGGGCCTATCCCAGCTACTTTTGGGCAAAGGCGGGGTACACCGTGGACAGGTCGCCAGTCTTTCCCAAGGTCACACAACCAAAAACACTCATATTTACATCTAGAGGGAATTTTAGACACCAAGTAACCCTTTGAAGCATGACTTTTGATTGTGGATGGACAACCGGAGAAACTAAAACGCTCCTGAGAGAAGATCATGCAAACTCATAATGGAGATTTGAGCCAGGGCCTTTTCACTATGAGGCGTGCTGGCCACTACACCACCATGCACCCCCTATTTAAACGTGTTTATGTAAATTTAATTTCCTGAGAGGAAGAGATCTTGCAGTTATCACTCATAGATGTTCTACAGTTTTCAGTTCCTTTCGTTTCAGCTAAAGAAACTAGCAGAACAAATCCTTTTAACGGGGCTTGGCAGGTGTTTCTGTCAGAATCGTGATCGAGCTTTAACAGTCCGCAGACCCGTTAAAATGCATCGATACCGCTTTGAGACGGGAACAAAAATTCTAGATGCACAGTTTTCATGCAACACTTGTGCAACAATTGCAAACATGTTGCGCAAGTGTGGTGCAACATGTTTGCAAATACTTGAATTTAAACGCCTAAACTTTGACGGCGCTTCTGAAAACATTTACGCAACTTCAGTTCTGAGTAGCTCTAGAATAATCACACATTTGCTTTATTATTATTTTTTTTTTCCAAAATTTGGTGTGTACTGAGCTCAGTCGAATGTTAGCTGGGTTGACCTTTCAGGTCATGCTTCGCTTTTGCATGACGCAGCTGTGTGATCACACACGGGTGAACCAGGACCAGATCTTTGAGGCGGCCAGCACCGGGCAGGATGTCATGCGTGTGAAAGTGTGAGAATTGTCAGAGACGGACCTGTTTTCCAGCGTCCTGATGTTCTCGGTGAGCAACCGTTGCTGCTCCTTCATCTGCTGGTTTCTGCTGAACAGTTCCTCCATCCGCTTTGAGTCACTGTGGAAACAAAAGGAGGATTTCAGATATTTTAGGTCTTCTACAGAAAAGAGCCACTATTGTGTTTTTTTTAGGGAGAAGAGAGCATCATGAAGGTCCTGATTGTGGGAAACTGTTTCCTGGACCTTCAGATAAAAGGATGGATGCATTAGCTTAGCTTTGCTAATCATTCATGTTCCAATGCTTTAGTTTGTCATCCTACCAACCAGCTAAGATTTTGGAAAATGTTTTATTTATTTATTTCCAGCCTGATCGTCCATCATTGTGACCTTTTACAATAAAGGCTTCAGACAAAAATACCTTCAAATCATTTTTCTAAACATGTTTCAGACACATTCCATTGAAAATTATGTTTTTTTTTTTAACAATTTGTTGTGGGATTTTTTTCATAACGGAGGACAAATATTATGAAAACTTAGATTAGAACTGCATTCCTGAGTATTTCTTTATTCAAATTTTTTGCGAATTAAGAACAAAAGAAAAAATGTGGTTTAACAAAAAGTCCCATTACTTGTCACACACACCTGGGTGTGACACATTTGATCCGTCCCCTGGGGGAGCAGTGAGCTTCAAATACGGCCGCCCTTTGGAACCATTTTGGTTGGTTCGACCCCCCCAATCCAAGCCCTTAATGGTCAGTTTCAGGCAAGGAGGCATTGGGTCCCATTTTATGACTCCGCCTTGGATTAGAACTCACAACCTTGAAAAAAAGAGCATATTTGAGAGGTAGAAAATACGGTGGACGGGCCACAAGCTCCTCGCTCTGCTCCAACCTCATGAATCCACTTTAAGACAAATAGATCCATGTACGTCTTTGTTTTCCTTGTCTGAGCTGGAACCTGGATCTAAACTGTACGGCTGGATAGCTCTGATTTTGCTCGCCATTCTTGTTGCACCGGTAATGTTAGGTTGGGGGTGTGGGGGACTGTTAGGTAGCGGGAGAGCATATACCGGTAAATAGATAGTTCAGTTATGGATGATGGGAAGGAGGGTAGCGTTGCTATGTGGCAACAGTTCAGTCCACAGCTCAGAGGGAAATTCCTAATGAACTTCTACTGCTCTGCAGAAACTAGGTCCTAGAAAATGACTCAGGTTTTTTTTATTTGGGCTAAAATTGGCATAATCACAATTAAAAGAAAGCTGGGAACGCTTTGAAAACGGATCAAAAGATGATCAGAGTGGGACTTTAAAAAAATAAGAATAACAATTTTACAATTTCCTTATAGAAATCTCCAAAACTGAACCAAGGCTGAAATAAATTGTTATATTTATTACACAATAGTTTGCAAATCCATTCAAATACTGCAGGTTTGGTCGTTTACTCTTTCAGGGTTAAAGGAGCTTTGTGTTGAAACGTCTGTTTTTTGGAAAATCTTTGGCTCTGCTAAGAAGAATGGCAGGTCTGTCCACCTGTTCAGGGTCAGGAGGGATGGGCGGAGAGCAAACAGGGTCAAATCAGGGTTTACCCTTGATAAAGTCAGCAGAGTGAATGTTCGCAGTAATTTGATGACGACAGACGCTCAGGGGGATCCCAGCAGTTTTTGTTGTTGTTTTTTTTTTTTTTAACAGGAGTAAAAGTTTTCATGAGGAAAAAAAAATCAAAGGTGAGATGCATGTTTGATTGTTTTTGCCTTTGTCGGCAGGGCGGTTCAGCTGCATCTTCACGGTAGTGAGACGGACATGAATGGAAAGCCTGAAAAAATGAAATGACCAAATCATGAATTCTGGAGCTTAATGGAGGAATTTTTTGTTAGCTCCCTGCTAAAGACTAGTTTTTTGGAGAATGAAAACTGAATGGTTGTGTTAGCCTGTATTTGAGGTCCTTCAAGACAATTGGATGTTTGTTGACACATTTCAACCATTAGAAAAAGTGTTTCCAGCTCATGAATATTTAGTCAGGGCTCACCTCCATCAAGCTTTTACTTACTACTCTTTGAAGCATCAAGTTTCTGTCACACAGTAACGATAACAGTATGTCTGGAAAATAGAATATCTTCTTTCAAATGAGAACGTATTTGGTTTACTGGCGTTGAAACACTGATGCATGTGTTCGCTGTTCTCTCAGTATGTCTGAACGATGGAATTGTTGGTGTAAAAAGCTCTGATGCAGAGACAGGAGGCAGAGCTGGAGGTAGCAGAGATGAAGATGGTGAGGTTCTCTTTGCCAGTGACCAGGATGGAGAGAGATCTGGAATGAATCCGTCAGAGGAACAGATCATGCCAGATGTTCTGGAGATAAATGCAGGGAAACTGAATAAAAATGGGGAGCAATATTAGGGCTATCCAGCCGTACAGTTTAGATCCAGATTCCAGCTCAGATGAGGAAAACCAAGACGTACATGGATCTATTTGTCTTAAAGTGGATGCATCAGAATGGAGCGGAGCAGGGAGATCGTGCCCTGCCCGGCATATTTTCTACTTCACAAAAAAAAGCCTTTTTTTCCCCCCTGATTCACAACAATTTGAATAAAGAAATACTCAAAAATGCAATTTTTTAGCTTAATGTTCTTCATACATGTCCTCCATTGTCAGAAAAAAGCTACAAGAACAAGTTAGAAACACCAAAAACATGATTTTATTAGTGTGGGTCTTTAAGACAATCGCTGTAGGAGTTTTTCTGGCTGCATATTGTGCTGCTTAGTAGTATTTGGTCATCGTTACCTGTTCTGGATTCTAGGGTCATTTCTGGAAACAGTTCTTTGTATTTTTGACCAATGTGTGAGGTAAATTCTGTTTACTGGATGGTTTTCGTAAGAATTCCTCTGCTTGATGTTAGTACCATGTGAATGTCCACAACACACAGCTTCAGCCACTAAAGCATTCACTATCCATTCATTTCCTATTCCTGTTTGGGACCACAGGGTTGCTGAAGCCTATCAAGCTGCTATCTTGAAAAAGGCGGGGTCAAACCCTGAACAGACTGCTAGTGCATCGCAGGGTCACACAGCACAAAACAACACACTTTCACACCTGGGGGACATTTTAGCATCATTAGTCAACCTATCAAGCCTGTTTTTGGACTGTGGGATGAAACCAGAGTCCCTGGACAAACACACATGCATGAGGAGAACATGCACCCAGAAAGACCCCAGCTGGGATTCGAACCAGGGCGACCGACCACTACTCTACAGGGCTACAGTCACAGCCATTCATCAGTGTAGTTTCTGAATCATATTTGCAAGACTTTTGAAGATCCGAAACATTTTTGACCTTTGCCCCGCACATACAGAGATTTCTTTTTGTATCCTCTTCAATATTTATAATTGGGAAAATTTTTCTTTAAAATCTTAAAAGGTGTTCGCCTTAAATCTTATTTCTGCCTTTCAATTCCTCATGACATGAGACGTGATGCTGGGATTGGAACCTATTTAGCAGATTATCTGTCATGATAATGATGAAATCTCACTGTTAAGACGGTCTGGATTGGGATGCAGGTTCATAAAGTCACTGCCCTTTCGTAGCCTAATTCATACATCTCTTTCTGGTTGTAACATGAGTCTATATCTTGTTCTTTTTCTGAGCTGCAGTAAGAAATGAGTCAGCAACAGACTTGTTGCAACATGATCTTCCTCCCCTGCCGAGCATAACATGCACAAACACAAAGCCAGATGCAGGACCTGCATGCCCACCCAGCCCACAGAGCCTCTAGGGCCAACCTCCACTCCACGTTGGTGCCTCCTAAAGATGAGAAAGCATGAACGGTTGACTCACCAGCCCTTTTTGTTGGACAGCTCCCTGAATTTCACCTGCCACACTGGAGGAAAACAAACCACATCCAATCAGGGGGGGCTTTAGATAATTGGAGCCTTCACGCTGTTGAGGTCTCCACTCACCCTCCACTTCACGCTCATGGGCCTCTTGGAGCTTTCGCAGCGTGTCACCGAAGCTCTCCATCTCCTCTCAGCTTAAAACTCAACTGAAAAACAACATTTTTAAGGTAGATAATACAAAGAATTAACGGATTTATCTCTAATTATAATCATCTCCACCTGCAGCATTTCTGTGAAATGATCAGGTTTCTGGAAAACAGTAAATCAGTTGGAAAAGCTGAGCTCACAGGCGTTATAGCCTGAGGACCAAGGGGAGGTCCTGAGAACTGACAGCCGTACATGGCGCATTTCAACTCATGTGAAAACATTTGGTTTTGTTGTTCTTTTATCAAGAACGATTATAACTAGTTAGACCAGTTCCACCAGGCCAGACTCCAGTCTGCAGAAGGTGTTGCAACGTTATGAAGAACAGCCTTGACAGTTTGAACGTGTTTTTGTTTGCTCTTTTAAAACTTGTGTCTCATCAACCAAAAATCTGTATTTTGTGTCCATTACTTTCCCTTCTAATTCAATATAAACTTAAGTGAAAAAGCTGAGCAAAGATGAAAAATTATGAAATTTGCACACAAAAAACTTCTACCATAAGTAAAATTGCATATTAAATTGAAGAAATTATGTGATGCCAAAGGGAAAATATTAGTACCAAATATGTGCTAGTTAACCCTTGTGCTTTCTTAGATGACCCCACCCTTACTTTAACGTGTTCTCCTACCATGACAAAGTTAGATAAAGGTGGAAATTTTTCATGTAATCCATTGAACCAGTGAAGATCACAAATCATTGAAAAGAAAAGGTTCAGAGCACTGTCTAGTGGGTCTAGATGACCCAACTCCGAACGGTAAAGTGCCTAGGATAGCACAAGGGATAAAATGTAAAATAGCTTTGAAATATACAAAGAAAAACTACATTAAAACCCTGAATCAACCTTAGAAAGCCATGTTTTGCCCCTTGGTTGGTTTTTTGGGAGGAAAATGTGGAAGTTGGTACATTAGGCAACAAATGTGACACTTTCAGAGAATAATGTTCCATCGACTCAATAGGAGAATGGTAATTTATAAATATTTAGTCATTTATTAACTTGATAAATTCATGAACTTAACCTGTCCTGTCCAGCAGCTGAGCAGCCAGATACAAGCCTTTTGTGTTGGACAGATGTCGCTGCTACAACAGAGGGTTGGGAATCTTTGGACACACGAGGTGTGTATTTGTACAAACCCCTTTTGTATTTGAAGCTAAGCTTTATTGATATACTTTATTTGTATTTTTATTTTATTTTTGGACTGGATGGAAAAGAGAAGCGAGGCAGAGAGTGGGATATTAAAGATGGGGGGAACAAAAGATATAAAGGGGGGGGGTTTAAAAAGCTTGAAGACAACAAATGAAGATCAAGAAGAGGAGGGGGTGGAGTTACAAGAGAGGCAACATGTTGCAGTTTATCATTATTATTTTATTTTCCACACATTGAATGAAAGTAAACACAAGAGTTTAAAATAGACAGATGAAACAAAAACAGTGTGCTCGAAAACGAGTAGATAGAATAAAAATCTTGTATGATCCCACCCATTTTTAAAACATCTTATGCTTTTATATTTCTATTTACATTTTTTTTTCTTTTTCTCCCCCTGACCCTGCGCAGGCTGGCAACCTATCCAGGATGTCCCCCTGTCTTTGCCCCCAAGTGGCCGGGATAGGCTCCGGCAGCCCCGTGACCACGGAAGGGACAAAACGGTCAAGAGGATGAATGAATGAGTTTTTTCCCATTCAAATTACCTCCTGCATAGCACTATGCAGAAGAAACATTTGCTTGTTTGCTTTCTTGTTTTTATTGATCATTTCTAGCCTCGTAAAGTTTTATCAGTGACATCTTGTAGATTTTTTTTTTTTGAAGACATGTAAACTTTTGCTTTGTCTTAAACCTTCATTCAGCCTATTCCATCATTAGTGTCAAATGCAGATGTTTATCATACGGGTTGAGCCTGGACACAGAGACACTAATCAACACAAGTAAAACATACCTTTTGGCTTAAAATATACCAACATATATGCCAACATGCACAAAACAAATACGGATCAGCTCAGACACATGTACATTGGCATACAAACAAACATGACAAGTGTGTACAGAATGTCACTTGACGGTACCTCGGGATCAAGGAAGTATCATATTTACAACATCTTCTCTGAAAGACAAACATGGTAAACAGCTCTTATCGTAAAATATCTTCTTGTTGAGCTAATTTCGGAATGGTTCATATTAACGGAATTAAAGAAAATATTGATTACATTATGGTTGGACTGGACGGAAAAGAAATGAGGGAAGGAGAGAGGGGGATGTTAGAAGGATGATTATGTAATGTGTGTAAGGGGGGGGGGCAGAATTATAAAGCAACAAGTTTGCTGGAAGTTTTTATAATCATTACTGTCAGGTGTAAATGTTAGTCTAAAAGGGGCGGGGCCTGTCACTCAAATGTTATAAACATAACTGTTGGCTCCAAAAATGTTCACATGTCAACATGTACGCAACACAACTACAGTTCAAAGGAAATATGTCAACCAAAAGCAGAAGTGACATTTGCTTATTTGTTTTCTTGTTTTTATTGATCAATTCTATCCCTGTAAAGTTTCCTGTTGATGTGGATTTTGGATGTGAGACCTCTTACTTTTATTGAGGCATCTGATTGGTCAGTTTATAACTTTAATTACTTGGAATACAGAAAAAATGGCTTAAAAAATGAGGATTTTTGAGAACATGTTAGAAAATGGTATCAGAGCAAAAATGGGTACTCCGACAAATGAAACGACTGAGTGATAGCTGAGTTCTCTATAGAAGTCTATGGGATTTTGGTTTCTTGAAGACAGAGAGTCCTTCCTGTTTGGAACATGAGGGGGTGTGTGTCACTTAGTCCAGTTCTCCGATAACCCTTGTGCTATCCTATGGGGTCCAGATGACCTCACCCTTACATTGACGTGTTCCCCTACCATGACAAAGGTGGATGAAGGTGGAGAGGATTGCATGTCATCCATGGACACCAGTGAAGATCACAAATCATTGAAGAAAAAAGGTTCGGCGCACTGTTTAGTGGGGTCTAGATGACCCAACTCCCAATGTTAAAGTGCCTAGGATAGCACAAGGGATAAATTAAATGATCCAAGCCCACCCAAACTCTAATGCAAATTAACCCTTTAATACAGGAGCTGTCACCGACAACAAGGAATAACACACACTCTTTGAACTATCGCAACTATCGACTGTTTGCACAACAGATGTAATTCAAACGCATTCTGAAGCAGACAATAGCAACTTTGATCTGAAATGCAACACACTCGACTTAGGAATCAGTTGGAATTATGTTAATTGCGTGAATGGTTGAAGAGTAATGGTCGTACAAAAAGCATCAACAGCAGAACTAAAGCTCCAGTTTTTAAAGGGTTAGACAAATGAACATTGGTTTGCTATGAAACAATAATCTGGGTATCGTTACAAATGGACTCAGGTGCGGTTCACTTGAGTGTGAAATGCTCCACAGACTGTCCATGGACAAAAGAGCAAAAGCAAATCAAAAGAATGTTACGTGTTACGTCTAGAGATGAAAGAACACTCAACATTTCTGACAGTCTGAGGTTTAGAATAATCAGCCAGTGCTATGCCTTTATCCTTGATAGAGCTCATTTACCAGCCTTTATACCATGGTCCGAGTGAATACTCGATTCTGATTGGCTGCTGGGTGTAGATTAAAAAGTGACAATGGACAGCAATAATGTATGCCTAAAAAAGAGGTTCCGGTCACTTAGCATAAATGTTCTATATCACTGGACTGGCTTCTTTGAAACAAACGTTAGCTTCATCATCTGGACAAAAACCATCAGTAAGAGGTGAACTTTCTCTCTGAACTGATGCTTTATTTAACCCATCGTGACGATCACTATTTACTGTATATCGCTTTCCTTTGCAGCTGCAGTCAAAATCATTGCCGGCTAGGCTATTAACATGACAACCTGTATGAAATAGTCTACTTTTAGAAAAAAAAAGTGATATCAACCAAGAAAATAAGAATAAAGTACTTGAATTTTGATTGAATATTTATTTATTTTGTATTGACCAAGGTATAGGCGGGATAACAGCCATTGAGGTGTCCATTATTAGAACTTAACGGAGTTTGTGAAAACAGGTTCAGGCTTCCGCGTCGTCTGTTAATTTCTGGTAATGGACACTTTGTTGTCCATTTATTTCTTACGAATAAGCAGCTGTTGAACGGCTAATTATTTAAGGTCGACTTGTCTTTTTCAGTCTTTGTACGTGTCACACAGTGGAAAGTATAGATGCTGTGGACCAGCAGCTCCTACAATATGTAACTAAAGTCTAAATAAAAAGCCTTTTTTCTTTTAGTTCCAACACGTCATAAACCATGTCTGCTCCTTTCAAATTGCAGAGATTCCTTCATGTCAAGTACCGAGTAAACACTCAGAGTCAAGTGGACGAGTCTTCAATCGAGTCTGGAGAAACTACATGACATTCTTAACCACTAGTTTAGATGACAGTCCTTCTCTACGTCAAACAATTAAGTTATCTGTACGTGTCACATAAAAGAAACACTTTCTTAAAATCACTCCAGATTGTTTTTTCTCATTTTTCTCTTCTGTTTCCTCTTTTTGCTCTACCTGAAATCTATGATGACATTGTAGTCATGCTCATGGGTGGTATTGACTTCCATTTATAGATATCTTAGATACCTTAGATATCTTAGAAATGGCTGTATTGCAACATATTTTTCACCTTACAGGAATCCTTTACAATACAAAGTCTCTCTTTTGTGGCGGGAGTCATATTTAAAAAACAAAACAAAACATGATAGATTAAATCTGTGAAATCCTTATATACAATAATTTCAGATGTTTTAAGGCTGTAAAACCCCTCACTACACACATTATACACATTTTTTAGACCTACATGAACATTTTGACATTTTTCTCTCTTGTATGAAGTCTTAAAGTTCAAACCTTCATAGAAAATATCATAGAACGGGAAACAAATAGAAGATGTATAAAGCTGATTGTATTCTGTAAAATAGACATGACACAGACGAGATTGATTGACAGTTTTCAGTCAATCAGGACAGAAAACACAATATACTTTAAGACATTTCAGAAAAGCATGCAGAATTGCACTAAAGACTACGACTATGAAAGGTGAACACAATGATAGTGAGGGAACACTGTGGTCAGCTGTTTCATTCAATTACTTTTTGTGTCCAACATTTGTATTCTGTGGAGACACAATAATCTCAGCACAATAACAACATTGTTAGATTGTTGCTAAGGAAGGTAAATGATGGTATCAGCCAACAAAAAAAAATTCCCACCAATAAGCTTTGCAGATATGTTTTAGTTATGACACATTAGTGTGGTTGCAAACTTCATCATGCTGGGAAATAGTAGATACAGTACTTGTTTAACTCTTTACTACCTTGCTTTAGGGCCCAAAGCGCTTTACAGTCACAGTCCCATTCTCTCACGCACACACATTCACATGTGATGGCGGCTCCACTGCCTTTACACTGGTGCCAACCTGCAGGAGCAATGTGGAGTTCATTGTTTTGCTCAAGGAAACTTTGACACATTGGCGGGCAAGGCGGGATCTGAACCTGCAATCCTTTGATTACCCATGCCATGTGGTTTTCCCTTCCCCTTCTCGCCTGCCGGGTCTGGTTGAGGTAAACACTGTCATCAGACACACCTGGGAGATGTCCTGCATTCATCCAGTCTCTGTCTGATTGTCTCAGCGTCTGCTCAGTTCAAGTCTAGCATGTTACTGTCTGAACCCGCCCTTCACTCTGTCTGACCCCTGTTGGACCTGAATTTGGATGTGGACTCTGCCTCCTGCTTAAGCCCAGAGTTTTATCGTATTACCAACCTCTTGCTCTGACATCAACCCCAATATCACTGATTCAACTCGGTCTTTCATCCCCACAACAGACTCATCTTCCTTCTGCCTTAAGACTTTTACTCAAGTCTTCAATAAACTCTCCTCCTTATTCCGGTAAGCTTGTCTTTTCTTAAATTCCAGCACCAGAACATAATCCATCTTGGAGATGTTTGCAAAGGGATGTGTGTAAAACAATATTCCATCCATCCATTTTCCCAACTTTCAGGGTGTTGGGGTTGCTGGAGCCTATCCCAACTACTCCTGTGTGAAGGGGAGCTTCACCCTGAACAGATCTAAAACTATATTTACAGCCCCTAAATTCCTCTGAACATCAGAGATCCTTGGTGTTCTGTCTTAATCAAAGGAAAACAAAGCTTCAATTATTTGTAATCGATATCAACCAGCATGTGTTTGAAAATATCAGATATCAGTAAAAAGCCAATATAAACCCCACCTGAAGCCAAACAAATGATCGTCATACAACTCTTATTTAACTACAGTTTTTGAATACCCTACCCACCTCTGGTAAACTTCTCCAGTGATCACATGTGAGAGCGTTCAGACTTTCAGGTTTCAGGCAGACCAAAAGTTCAGGCTGAGCTTTTATAGGGTTTCGAAAAACGGCTGCAAACGACCCAGAAGAGCAAAGGAAATGAGCAAAGGGAGGAAATTTAAAGGATTTTCTACAAAACTTCAGAACAAGAAGACCCGAATATGAAAAATTACTGGAAATAAAAACAGTTGTGCTAGTTAAAATTTAAATTTGAAGAGGCCATGACATAATTTAAAGGCCATAAATAAAAGTTAAAAAATCTGCTGACATCTTCCAAAGTAAACATTAAAAGATTACAGAGCACAACCCAAGAAGAGCAACAATCTTTGCAGAACCTCTGCTTTAAAAGTTCAAATTAGAACATTTTGATGCAAAACCTCATCCATACTTTTAATTATTCAATTTTTTAACTTCTATTTAAAAAACAAAATCTTAGTGTTTATTTATTTTTTAAAGACTAATTAGATACCAAAAGCATATTTTAAGTATAAATTCATTTTTGCAGTGAATATGGTTGTGATGACGTGAACTTCACTTAAAAATTGGGGATGTTTGTCACTTGATGTCATGAAGAAAATGTAATTATTGGCTGCTTTTCAGACTTCCATGACGGCTGTTGGGAAACAGTTTAACTTTAGCAAATCAAAGAGGAATTTGCTCTTGGTGTGACACACAAAGATGGCTGCATCACAGCAAGAACACTTGCCTTTATTTTTTTAAGACACCTTCTTTTAATGACCTAAACACATACAAAGACGGACTCCAAATCCAAAAGTGAAAAATATAAAATGTGACACTATAAAGTGAAGGATGTTGAATTCGCGAGTTCTAACTCCTGTTTGTCTATTTGTTGAAAATTTGACTTTGATATAAATGGGCAACTAAGCCCCAAACAAACGGTGAACTGCACCAGATGTCAAAAACCTCTTCTTTTTCCTTTTGCCAGTCCACCTAAAGCTGTAGTGGCATGCTTGACCCACACGGGTGCTGCTGGGTTTTAGGTTGATCGGGCTGTGGAGGGTCATAGAGAGGAGCGTCTTATGGGGTGTGTCTTTCAGTTCCATTGATGCTCATATGGCCATCACAAGGGACGTCATGGAAACGGTGTCATGTGGTAAGTGTTTCGTCAAGCATTCGTGAGGTTACTATAAGTTGCACTAATGATGTATGGGTGATGCTGGTGTACGGTGCCCTTCTGCCACACTCACACAGCATCAGGCACAACTGCTTTTACGGCTAAATAATGGTGAGAATGGGCCGACCATTGCAGGGGGTGTGCTCTTACCACTTTAGCAGCACTAATGGGCTCCTTGCACAGTGCACAGGACGAATAAATGAGAAATTGGTACAACACACCCTTACTTACCCCTACGTGTTACATGAGTGTTCAATACTACCTGATGCTCACAGCACGACTGTAGAAAAAATGTTTATGACTATTTTCTCTCTAAGGGTTCACCGAGGGGTCTACGACCTTGATATTTCATACTGGCCATCCAGGTGCCCCATACAGGTTTGCCAATTTTTCACCCACAGACAGCCTGTATCTACCTGTAAGGGCAGTTTTAACCAAGACTTAAGGCATCATCATAGCAAATCCTCTACTGGTGTTTTTGGTAATTTATAGAATTGAAGGCACATGGATGTCTGTCTGTCGAGGGATTGTTCATGTTTTTCCTGCCTATGATTAAAATTAGGTTGTAAAATTGTTCTTTAGAGAATATACACTGAATTGGATTTCTGATTTTGAGTTTGGTTCATTATTTGCACTTCAAGGGTTCACAAAAAACTTGATGTATTCGGACTGGAAAGGTCCATTGGTCCAGTCCGAGCCCGCTTGATTTGGTTTGTATCGTATCCTGAACCATACGTTTGGTCTGTATTCAGACTGCTGTCTAATGGACTTTAATGTCTCCACCCAAAGCTAGTTAGCAAAACCATGTGACTAAAGATCTCTTCATGTCATTGGCCAGGAATTACAAGGGTGAGGCAAGAGATAAAATAATGAAAGTTCCTGCTCTTTGCCATCCTTGTCGGGATAGTTCACTTATTCAAACTTAATGTGTCACTGACCTATTTTGAATGCCTGTATCAACGTCAGGAACAATACTTTTTACTTTATGGAGGCATGCTGCAAGGCGGTTAATAAGTAGGCGACTGACTAAAAAGCTACGCTGGTAAGTGATTATGACATATTGATTGTTGGTAAAACAGAGGAGCAAAGTGTGTCACTTTAAAAGTTGTTTTTATTAGCCTGCATTTCAATGTGTTGGTTTGTTGTAAAGTTTACATCCAGTAACGCTTGGCTACGGTGGCCTTTTTGGTTCAGTTGTTCTGCTGCGAGCACAGAGCCTATTCAGATTGAGGAAACTCAGAGCAAACCGAAGCTCAGTCAGATTGGAAACAAACCAAGACCACCTCGAAAGATGGGTCAGAGAGCAGATCCTGGTCCCAGACTAGGGTTTCCTTGGGTGTATTCTGACTGAAAATGTGATTATCAGGAAAAGTAACTGTGTCCAGTCTGACTATACCCTTAGATTCCGCTTGAATTGCTTGGAAACAAGGCTGCACCAACATTAGAAAATAATGAGGAGAAAGTTTAAAGAAACTCTTTCAAATATTCAAAACATTTGAAATAATTCAAATATTTCAAACATAAATGTCAAATATATCAGCAAAATCAAAGCCCTTTTGTAAAATGCTGATAATATTGCATATGCTCACAGAGACTTTTTTCCCTCATTTATTCTGTGAAGATTTAGGTGTCTTGGCAAGTCAGGATATGTCAGTGAGAAGCAGTTTGGATCACCTCAGCAGAGCATGAAAAGACCTGTCTCCCTGTGCTGTCTCTCGATCATTGCTCTCTCTTACACACCCAAACACTACCGGCTTGGTTTCCCTGTATTTCCAGTGCTCTGGTGCTTCAGCTCGGTTATTGATTGCCAGCTGCGTGCTTGCCATGCTGTCGTGGATGCCACTCGCCAGTGGAGCTGTAGCTTTTATGTAAGCCTTTGTCAAACACCTTCGAAACCAGGAGAGCTTTAGCTGTTCCCGCGTTAGACACTACTCAGTTTCAGATCCTTTAATTAAAGCTGTTGAAACCACAGGAAGACATGTTCACATTTCTAGATGAACTGATTGTAAATCACCTTCAAATCAACCCAGAAATCATTAACATGGGGGGGGGATTTAAGACTTTTGCCTCTGATCTGACCCATTTCATCCAGTGCTCATGAGTTTAGTGTTTACATCACAAAACAATCACTTTTATTCTAATTTTGTGTATCCTATGCAACAACGCCCCCAATCCTGCCCACCAATTCGCCTGATTGTATAAGGGCTTGATTGTTTCATGAAAGCCAGCTGAGTTCTCACCGCACATTCCTGCAGCTGTGAGCCCATCCTCAGTCACACCCCAGTCAACTCACCTCCTGCAGCCGGGTACTTGCTTCCTCTCTCCGGAGGCCGCTGTCACCACCGACCTTGCAGATGGCCGGAGTGATACAGAAGAAAAAAAGGAGAAAAGAACGAGGTGAAGGAGAACGCCTCTAACCCCCACCCTTCCTCCTTCACCTCCTCCCCTCTTCTGTCTTTTCTCTATCTCTTCCATCTCTCCACCCCAGAAAACCGGTTGGAGCAGTCATCCCCTTGAGGAACACAAACGCTGAGGCCCGGGCAAGTTCTCCCTTGATATTCCTGTTCTGCTGAAATCCCACAGAACCGGCTGAACCGGTCGCATAGAGGCCTGCAGCAATAGAGGGACAGCAAGGGAGCAGAAATGGCACCTGAAAGCTGCTGGTGATTACTTCTGTGGAGGAGAAGCTTGACTGATTTATTTAATTATTGATAGATATGTAAACATTTCCTCACTTTCTGTGTAAAATAGGAAAAGACACTCAAGCAAACCAGAGGTTTGTTTCCCACACGTGTCATCTGGTGTCAACAGGCAGATGTGAGTGTAACACCAGTATGTGGTAAACCCGATGACTGCAATGTTGGTATGTAAATTTGTCAGGAAACAATAGACAACAGTCATCAAGTTTGTGTTGTCAGGGAAACGAGATGTGACACATGTCAAGTCTGATGTGAAAATACAAGCTTTGCTTGATTCTTTGCAAATGGCCACTTTCATTCTTTGACTTGTGACGCCATTTCCCATCAGGCTGTTCTCCATCATGTTACTCCCCATCATGCCATTAACCATCGGGCCATTCCCCATCTAGCTATTCCTTATCAGGACGTTCCCCTTGGGGCTGATCCCCATCAAGCCCTCATCAGGCCATCCCCCATCGGCCATTCCCCATCAAGCCATTCCCCACCAGGCCATCCCACATCAGGTCATTCCTTATCAAACCGTTGTCCAACAAAATGTTCCCCATCAAACTGTTCCCTATCAAGCTGGTCCCCATACAAATATTCTTCACCAGACTGTTTCCCATCTGGCCATCCTTCATTGGACCATTCCCCCATCAAGCTGTTCCCCATCAAACATTCTTCACCAGACAGTTTTCCATCACACCATCACCCATTGGCCATCAAGCTGTTCCCCATCAGGCCATCGACCATTTGGCAATTCCCCCATCAACCCTCCCCATTGGGCCATTCCCCATCAAGCTCTTCCCCTTTAAACTGTTACCCAACAAACTTTCTCCCTCAGAATGCTCCCCATCATACCATTTCCCATCAGGTAGTTCCCCATCAAGCCCGTTCCATTTCAAGCTTTTCCCATCATGCTATTCTCCACTGCTTAAAGGCCCTCTCAGATGAAAATAATGTTTTTTGAGTTTTTGACATGTATGTGTGGCTTATTTCTTGTTAAAGAGAACAAATGTAAAAAGAGATCATTTCATATGTGCATTTTCTGAGTATTTCTACTTTTAAATTGCTGTCAATCAACTTGCTGCAAACACGCTCGGTTTGAATTAATGAGCGGGATCACTCCCGCTCATTAATTCAATGTGGGGCGAATCAATGTGGTGCGGTTATGGTGCAGCGGTAGGGTGGTTGACCCATGATTGTAAGATTGCAGGTTCCTCCTTGGGCAAGACATTGAACCCCACCTTGCCTCTGGTGGTAGGCAGGCGCCTGTGTTCGGCAGCGGAGCCGCCACCAGTGTGTGAATGTGTGTGTGACTGGGTGAATGGGACTGTGATTGTAAAGTGGCAGGTAGAAAAGAGCTAAATAAGTATACGCCATTTACTGCTTCAGCTCCATGGGCCCATCGTTTGTGCCCCCCTCCCTTGTGTCAAGCTCTTCACTCATGCAAGACACAGCTACCATCATCAGAAAGGTGGGATCAAAGGCGGGAATACTCAACTCAGCACCAACGGCAACGGCCATCACTTGATGGCCACGTCAAATGATACAATTAATAGACGAGTAGAAGATCTGGGCAGCAACCTCCGACAGCAACTGGGAAAACCTCTGGAGTGCCTGGTTAACTGTACAAATGACATTTGGTCATTAAAGTTATTAAAAACAACTTTTTCTGTTTATCCACTTTTTTTTCACCAAAATTGGCCCCCAGTCTAATGTCAAGTTCTTAATTTGGCCCTCGGCTACAAAAACTTTGAGAACCCCTGGAAACAAACGTGAAATATGGCCTTTTACAACATTGGTTAAAAACTTCATAATCATAATCAAGACACCACTGGGAACATTTAAAAGAATGTCTCGGGGGGCTTTATCGAATTGTTCACAAGCAATCATTGCTTGATCTTCTGAATGTCTAGGAAAATGAAAGCTTAACATTTTTTTATTTGATCAGCTAATCTGGGAATATAGGTATGGAGCAGACCACATGACCAGTTCTTGGAACATGCCCACCTCTGCACCTTAAAGGGACGAGCCTTTACCGAGCCTTCTTTATGCTTTAGGAAATAACACTAAAAATATCTTTTAACAATCTGTCTTTTTCATTCCCAGTAATGCTGTTCAGCAAGATATAGTACATTTTTCATCTGCATAACTATGTTTGTCGTGAGTCTCTGTTGCTCTGCTCTTCTACTACACTACTTACTATTCTTTACAGGTAGTTTCTTTGTTGTGTGTTTACAAAAACAAATAAAAATGACAAGTTAATACATTTAGTTAATAAAATCCCTTGACTAAATGTATTAACTTGTCATTTTTATTTAAAAAATGACAGCTTTTTGTGCTTTTCTTTGAAGCTTTTATGCCGTCCCACACAAAAATCTCAATAGTGACTCATAGACTGTAGACTGAACCACCTGGTAAAGTGGAGGGGGGTGTAAGCTAGCGGGTGTGTAAACAGATTGCTTAGTTATTGGTGATGGGAAGTGGGGGCAGAGTTGGTCCATGCCAACAGTCCTGTCCTGCTCATAACTTATAACTTAGAGGTAAAGTTCTGGTGCTGCTCTGAAGAAATTATGTTCTAGAAAATGACACAGGTTTTTATATTTATTTTGACCAAAAACTGCATAATCATAACTAAAAGACCAGTGGGAACACTGAAAATAGATCAACAGGTGATCAGAGTGGGACTTTAAGACAATCGACTGGTCTTCCTAACCCCCTCCCTTTCACTTGATCGGTCAGATCAAAAGTTCAAACGAGTTTTCAGGCTTGTCAGAGATGTTCACTTTACCAGGAAACAAACCGGGTTTCACCAAACAGGAACCAAACATGCAGGCCTGAAGGTAGTCACTTAGCAGAACAGCAATACCAGGTAATAGAAGAAGCCTGACGTTCCAAGAACTTCACACTAATCTGTTCTGCTCCACTTCTTGTTTACCTTAAAATCCTCTTGTGCAGAGAGGGTAAAAAATGGCTCACAGTTTAGCTTTAAATTGACAATGTAAGAAACTCTCCTGCGATTTTATGTCTTTTCTAATAAAGTTTCTTTGCCTGTGGCGTCAAACCAATAAACTTTGGTTAAGTGGACAAAAAGATTTATGTGTCACTCAGTGGTTGAGTGAAACAACATCTTTGGAATTCACAGACTGAACATGGAGGAAGCAGCTAAATATCATATCTATTGCTGTTTTACTAAATGTTTTGAGTTTTATTTTACATCAAAGTTCACAACTTCCTGTTTTTGTAATAGCAAACATGGTATAAATGTAATTGACATGAAATGGGATGAATGGATAGGCAGTAGCATAGCGGGAAGCAAACACATCCAGATGTTTTTCTAAACTTGTTCCTGGTTGCATGTTAGCAGCTTTTGTTCAATATGAAACCAGTGCAATCATTTCTCACAGCACCTGTTCAACAAGCTTAAACCTGTAGAGAGCTGTGTTCACTTTACGCAAACACACTCAACTTGTTTGGCGGCGCAGGCGGGATGGGAAGGCGCCTAATTATGGCACTGTGTTATTTCTATGGGCGTGTTAGTATGGTGAGGCAGAAAACTCTGATAGAAGATTCACAATAGATGTTGTTAAAGACACAGGTCTTCAATTTGAACACGTGGATCTGCTGAGTAGAAACACCGGCTGGACTAGGGGTTTGAACCTGAGGCTCTGGAGCCACATGTGGCTCTTTTGCCCCTCTGCAGTGGGTCTCTGGTTGAAGATTTTTTGGGACTACAGGCACATTTGGTGAACTAAAACAGTCAGAGAAGTCAACTCCTTCAACAGTTGAACATAGTATATATCACTCCCGCTAGACTCCTGACTACAGCAGCCATAATCGATCAAGTGTTTTGACTTCACAGTTTACCAAAATTGTACCAAAACAATTTCCCAGATTTTTTAGCACTGTGGACCAAAGGAAACCTGTTTGAACCATAACGTACAGTTTTGGTGTGCTGGGTTATAAGGCAAGCTGCCTTGTTTAGAAAATAACCAAAGGCTTATACGGTATGTGGGCTTTAAAGTTTTAATAAATACAGTAACTTAGTTAGCTATGATTTAATTTTAATTAGATTAATTTACAAATTTATGGATAAAGTGCATCAACAACAACAAAATAAACAGTAAAGTTTTGTGCTTTCAAAAAAGAAAATCACTGTTTTTCTTACATTTCATATGCGACGGGTCTTTCATAATTTATAGCGAAACCATGCAAACCTCTGTCTAAACTTGTAAAATATTTTATAATTAGCAAAAAAAAAACAATTTTCTTCCCTGTATTTTATCAAAAGTGTATTTATTTTTTATCAAAATAGTAACAATGACATAAATGCAAAGCAGTGCCGTACTTTTCTAAAGGGAGAAGTAAGACTTTGTGGCTCCTACTGGGTTGTGGTCTGTGAAAAATTTGATCTAAATGGCGCCTTAAGTGTTGAAGGTTACTGACGAACAAACAAACAACCTGCACTAACCCTTGTGCTATCCTAGGCACTTTAACATTGGGAGTGGGGTCATCTAGACCCCACAAGACAGTGCGCTGAACCCTTTTTCTTCAATGATTTGTGATCTTTACTGGTGCCCATGGATTACATGAAATCCTCTCCACCTTTATCCACCTTTGTCATGGTAGGGAGAACACGTCAATGGTCATCTTGACCCCATAGGAGAGCACAAGAGCTAAGAAGGAAAAGGATCTAAAACCAAACACACGACAAGAGACAGAGATGCCGTACAAAACAAATACAAAAATAAGGATAAAACTAGAGGAAAAACAGAAATATTAAAACATAAAAGTTTGCAGAAAATAAAAAAAAAGGAAATAAAAGCACATTGAGGACCTCACATGAGTGATAATTACCCAAAGCATCAAGACAATTAAGTCTAATTGGAACAAACAAGGTTAGACTATGATCATAAAAATGTCATCTTCATTCTCTGGGGGGTATTCCAGGAAGCATGTTTAAACTAGCCTGACTTTAAGCCTGAACTCTGGCTGAAATCTGTCCGAACTTGCTTACTCTGGGTATGTCGGTTCCAAAGGACCGGACATGAGTTAGCGTAATTACACTTGACTTGGTAACCCTGGGTTAATGCGCGTGCACGGCAAGTACATAAAGACATTCTCAATGGATCGCCGATTTCCAGAGTCACCACGGAAACGCGTGGAGAAAGAAAAGAGACGCTATACTTCAGTGAGACGGAGTCTGAGATTTGAATGACGGCGTATGAAGATTATAAGACCATCAAAAAAGTAACACGACTGCATCATCAGTAAAAGAAAGAGTTTCTGCTTGGAGAAAAAGAACAGACAAAGTAAACGCACGAGTTTCTATCTCAATTTCATTTTCTTTGTGACGCATATATATAACTTATCCAATTTTGCTAACTTAAATGAATTACTTCTATTGTTAAAGAGTAATTGAGCTAAATTTATTCAACCTAATTTCTTACGTCTAGAAAACTCAATAATTGATTATACAACTCAAATGTACATATTTATCTAACTAAATGACATATTACTACAATGCAATTAATCTTTTTTTTCCATCTTTAGTATAATTCTTGAACTCTTATATGTCTACGTTTGAGCTGGCAGATATACTCATTTTTATAACGAAAAAAAGAAAGAAATAATGCATTACAAGCACAATTATTCATTTAGCAATTTTCCATTATTAACATTACAATGTAACTTAGTAGGAGTGCTATATAAATTCATCATCCTCTCCCTCCCTCTCACCCATGGTGCAGAGACTTAAGCATAGTAGGATAAATAACTCGTCAAAACACAGTAAAACAGCTAAACAACTGAACACATTTGGTCAAAAACCTACACTTAAACCCAAATCTGTCCAGACAGGCAAAGGGAATGGTATCCCACAATCCCTTGCGGTGCTGATCTAACAGCAGCATCAAAGTTACACCTACTTAATTGAATTAATTTGAATGAAAGTAAAATAACTGTCTGATAACTACGTGTTGTTTTTAAGCTGACTTAACTAAAAAAATGATTTATCTTAACTGAAGCAAATAATTAAGTT
Source organism: Oryzias curvinotus (assembly GCA_023969325.1). Classification (NCBI taxonomy): domain Eukaryota; kingdom Metazoa; phylum Chordata; class Actinopteri; order Beloniformes; family Adrianichthyidae; genus Oryzias; species Oryzias curvinotus. Next base: position 30,467,688 of record CM043712.1, on the reverse strand, counting down.
AGATCAAAGTAAAAAAGTTTATTTTTCCAACATCCATACATGGTCTTATCACCCTCTCACGGTGGAAAAAGTTTTATCTGAGCTTCTTCATCCACTAAATCATCTTCCAATGGACACGCCATGCTGTTGCACCTCTCTCAAAACAAACTAACCTTCAACTAAACCTGCTCCAGACCAGGTTATGTTCAGAGCATAGGTTGCTATAGCAACTTGACATACCCTGAAACATACCTCCATTTCTGGAACCGAAAGCTGAGGTTATCCACTTCTTTAGCCTCAAACTTACCATGGGAACTAGCATAACCTGCTTTCTGGAATACCCCCCTGATCCTTCCTGCACCTCAGCCTTCATCTCCATTCCAAACTCAATCAGACCACATGACTCACATCCAAGTGTAATATCTGCTCTTGTCCATCGGGGGGCACCACTACGCTGAAAGACGGAACTCTTGGAGTCAAATACAGAAACTTTGGCCACTGACTTTATGACAAACTTTATTACCGAAGCACGGACCTAATAACTGACTGAAAGACAGCCACGTGAAGTTGTTCAGGAACTTGATTGGGGGTTAAAGGTCAAGTCTGTCGTTTTAATGCCGTAAATCCTTCCTAAAGCAAAAATTCTAAACTTGTGTTGTCCTTTTAACAGGAATAGAAGTTACATTTATTTTCAAGATTTGATCTCAAGGTGAAGCTCAAGTTTCACAACAGTAATGCAAACATGTATTTTAATGCAACGAATGATCAAGTGTTTCAGGATTTTCTTGTAAAAAAATTATTCATGGAAAGTAGGGCAGAAAAATGTGCTTTTAAAAAAATTTTTTTTTAACTCAAACATAAAATTTAAATACATTTTAAATCTTCCTAAGCCAGTATGCGGCAAAAGCTTTGCTGTAAAAAAATGAATTAATTTAGAGATCCATCAGTAAAGCTCTTTGACAGACTTTGGATCAGAACAATATCCCTAAAGTTGTGAAATGAGAAGAGATGAGAGTTTAAACTCGTCGTCAGACCTGCTCTGGTGTTCTCTCACTTGTTCTTCACCTCCTCCTCTTCCTCCTCCTCCTCCTTCTCCTCTCCTCTCCTTCACCTCTTATTTATGATCATTACCTTGACCTGCAGCAACATCACTGAAGCACTCACAGGCCTGTAAATCACAGAGGTCTCTCCCTCTCAGCGTTACATAAACACCATTGGACAAACCTGCAGGGAGGGGTACCCACCAGGAAAACACTCCCAGGGTCTCCCTGACGATACCAAAAGATTGGTTTGATTTCTATTTGTTCACTTTTTATACCACCTGGTTTGTAAACCAGATTAAATACTTCCTGATGAGATAAAACATGTTGAAAGTTCAAGGAGACAAACTTTATTGAACAAACATGCCTTCAAATAAATACTTAACCTTTTTATTTTCCCTTTCTTTTTTAACATACTTATTTATTGTATAAACTTAAATGCTCTCTTTCCTCCCTGCTGTGCAACAGTGTGCAACTCTTTTTAATTCTTATTCTTTATAACACCAGAAAATGATGTCATGATGGCATAAAGTCAGTTTCTCTGTAGTTTTCATCCATCTGTGCCAATAAAACTAAAATGAATTTCAAAAGTTGAATCTTGTTGAAAACATATTTAGGGATTAAACATGCTTTTTCTTAAACTCTTTGTATGAATTAAATTGTCAGATTGTTGTTTCATGAAACTACTCAAACTTTTAACACATCAAAACACTTTGTTGAATACAAACGTGTATTTTTTTGTTTTTTATGGCATTTAGGTTGTTTGTGTTCTGCTAATGGCGTATTCATTGTTCCTTTAGGACAAAATTAAGAACATTTTGTGATTTTCTTTCTGTGAAATGTAACATTATTTACTTTAATTTTTCTTTTTCATTCTTTTGCTAACTTTAGAAATCCTGAGCATTGTTCAAGGTTATTTATCTTAAGGGGGTATTATAAAAAGAGTATACCCTCAAAGTCCCACTGCAATCATCTTTTGATCTATTTCAAAAGCGTTCCCAGTAGACTTTTAATTGGGAATTTGCAGATTTTAGGCAAAATCTTGTAAAATCTTGTGTCGTTTTCTAGGATGTAGTTTTGGCAGAGCGGCGGCAGTAGATATTAGAAATTTATCTCTGAGTTGTGTGGGGGAGTGTTGGCACTGAGCAACCCCACCCCCACTTCCCGTCACCCAGCTATCTGTTTTACGTGCTCTCCCGCTAGCTTACAGCCTCTTAACCACAATCCAACATTACCATTGCAACAAAAATGGCGAGCAATTGTGGAACTATCCAGCCGTACAGTTTAGATCCAGATTCCAGCACGGACGAGGAAAACAAAGACGTTCATGGATCTATTCATCTGCAATTTTTCGTCTGTCCTGATTCACAATGATTTGAATCAAGAAAAACGTATTAAATACAACAATGAGCTTAATTTCCTTTATATATGTCGTCAATCACCAGAAAACTACAAGAACATGTCAAAAACAGGATTTTCGTCATATTGGTTCTTTAATTAGAGATGCGGTCTCTTCAGTGAGTCCGGCTCTGCTGTCGGGCTTCTCTTAGCTGGAGATGCCTATTATAAACTAACTTGTAAGAACTAAGTTTGTCTTTGTCATCAAACATCCAAACCACCTTCCTGAGCGGCTTAACTTCCCAGCCTCTCTTTTGGGAGACCCCAGACGCTTCACTGCCTGCTTCCTAAATGTTCCCTCATCCTGCATGTCCACAGGAAGGAACATGGATTCAGAAGAAATGACGTTCCACAGTAAAATGGTCATAAACACCTGTGAAGGCAGCGCATCAGTCAGTATTAATTATATATGGCTTAACTTGGCTGCTCAGTGGATCAGATATAAAGATTTGACCGCTGGGTTTCCTGCCAGAACAGCTTTATGAATTCAGGCTGAGGAGCATAAAAACAACAGTCTGGTTAGGAATCTGTTTAAGCGACGTCAGTGTCGGACTATCAGAAGGCTAGACGTCTTTTGGCGAAAGATTATTGGCTGGATTTGCCTTTATTTTTCTTTCCCTTTCACTTTTGTAATGCAAAAAGATTAGCACACATATTCCTTGTTTGTCCTACAGCGTTTATATGCAGGAAACTCGTGTCAAAACGTTAGTGCGTGTAGAAACTTTCAAACAGAGATGCAGGCCACGGGCTCCTCTGTGATAGTGACACAGAGACGGACGCAGCTGATAAAACATCAAAGTGCCTGGCAGATTTACAAGACTCTGCAGAGGGCCCTTAAAAAATACTGCTACACAAATGTTTGTGCAGCTCTGTCCATGTCAGGCTCCAGTGGGAGACGAGCAATGACCTGACACTGGGAAATTAACGGCAGCGTCAAAGAACGGACTGGAGTCGACATTTTATCAAAGAAAACCTTTGAAAAGTGACTCGGTGGTTTGCTCTCACCTGTTAGAAATGATAATCTACTTGTCTATATTATCTGTTCCTTCTCATTTTTGTTTCCATAAAGAAAAACATGAATATTAGACGGGAACGTGAAATGAAATCATAAAGAGGAGAATCTGGTGAGGTGTGTTTTGGTAAGGGATTTTCACTGAGCGTCTGCACAAAGCGGCTTTTGCAAAGAGACAATTTTCGCTCTTGTCATAGCTATCTTAGCAAATCCTGGCTCCACCCAACCCGTGTGGATCCAAAAATAAACAAAACAAACCAGCCAAGCAGCGGCTGAAACAATCTCACATATGTGCCGTCAACAAACCAGTTTAGCTCGCTAACTAGCTTCACCACGTTAATCTCCTTTTTGACACTTTCTGGAGCAGGACTTAAAAAAACAAACTTTTGCAGTTTGACACTGTTAATCATTTTGTTTCTTTCTTCTGTATAACGTAGGAGGTAAAACAAACAAACAAACAAATAAATAAATAAATGCATTTTAAAATGTTAATATTGCTACAATGATACAAACCACTGATTAAAAAAAAGGTTTAATTTTTGGTATAATTTACACATTTCTTTTCAAACTGGAGCAGTTAATCCTTTAACACCAGAGCTTTAGCTCCAGTGTTGACGTCCTTTGAATTACTGTAGCTCTTTAACCTTTTACGCAATTTACTGCCATTGCAATGATTTATGAACAAAGAAAAGCAGCTTTACACTGAAATGCAATACTTAGTATAATGTAATAAACACATTGTTTACAAATTTACCATAGTTTGGCCTGGGGTGTTTACTTATACTCAGGTGTGACGCTACATGTGCTATTCAATAAAATAAATAGGCTCATGCATTTATTATTTTCCAGTCACAACCACTAGATGGCACTGAGTGTCTATCAGAGTTTGCTACTGACAGCAACGCAGAAGAAGAAGCGTCGCCCGAAAAGAACTATGTTGTTCAAAATCGATACAGAGGATGAAAAATTCAATGGATTTAGTGTTTTAAAGTTAGACACTTAATTCCTCCTTTGTTTCATGAAGCTAAATATGATTACAATATTGAACTGTGGATATTTTCATTCTATTATTGTTGTCTATTCCATTAATATTATTTACCTGTCAAGATGAAACATTCCTTCTTGTTCCCGTATTTTGTTAAACACATTTCTACAAAAAGTGAGAAGTATACTCCAGTGTGACTTATACATGATTTTTTCCTCTTTATGATGCATTATTTGGCGTCTGCGACCGGAAGCGGGGCCTGACGATCCTTCTGACTTCTTGGGTTATAAGCAGCAGGTGTCAGAAAAGTTACCACAGGGATAACTGGCTTGTGGCGGCCAAGCGCTCATAGCGACGTTGCTTTTTGATCCTTCGATGTCGGCTCTTCCTATCATTGTGAAGCAGAATTCACCAAGCCTTGGATTGTTCACCCACTAACAGTGAACGTGAGCTGGGTTTAGATCGTCGTGAGACAGGTTAGTTTTACTCTCTCTTACTTCAGCACAAAGCTGGTTTCCTCTGTGTCAGAATCCATTGGAATTACATTCATGTAGTAGATGGTCAAAGAGTAACAGTAGTTCCAAGATTGTCTGTCATTTCCTGTTGCCGGCGATAGCTCTGGTGTAAGTTCTGATTGGAAAAATTGCGGGTTTGGGCAAGACACTGAACCCCATGTTGCTCTCGGTGCTTATTGGTTGGCGCCTCAGTGTGTGATTGTGTGTGTGTGGGTGAATGGAACTGTAAAACGCCCTGCAGCTTAATCAAAGTAGAAAAGTGCTACTGTATACTGTAGGTATACACCATTTTCTATTCTATGGTGTGAAAGGATGAAAAAATGGCCTCATTAGGCCTCACAGAGAAGAATCTGGACTGATACAAAGAGGGACAGACAGACGACCACCAGTCACCATTCAGGAGGAGGAAGTCCTGGATCTGGATGAGGAGGTTAGGGTAGGAAGGGGCTGTTGAGCTGTTGTTTCTATGGGGGAGTGTCTGGGCTTTTACCCGATGAGTAAAGGTCTCTGTTTTTCATTGCTCTTATTCTGTTTGGCACTTTGTGGTGCTTTTACCTGAAAAGTGGTTTACCGTTCAGAAACCTCTTGAAGATGATGCTCTCTTATCTAAGTAGAGATGAGTTCATCTCTGTTGTTGGGCTTTTATTGTGGTAGTTTATGTGAATGGACTTAACTGGGAGTTTTGATACTTTAACATTGGTGTCAACATTGCAGGGCAGAGGCGTCTCCTCGCTAATAAACCGTTCAACTGCGTTGGCGAGATTGATCATGACCACTGAAACGGCTAACATAAAACAAAAACCTAATCTGCTGTAAACCACTCAGGCGAGTTCTCCAATATGATTAATCAATAAAGATCCTGGACACTTTTGTGTTTAGTTTATTACCTCACAAGTACCAAGAACCCACAAATCAGACCATCCCAACACCAGCACCAACCAGCTCCAACCACAGCAAATGACCTCGTCTAAGACAGGGTGCAAAGAGTTACTACCAAGCAGCCATGAAGCCCTCCTCATGATCACAGATAACACTGTCTGGGTTTATGTGGAAATCTGCTCCATTCCACCTCCTGCCCTTCTCCCCGTGTCCCTGTTTGTTTCATTTGGTCTCCGTTGCTGGACTTGGGCGGCCGTGGAGGACAGGAAGTGCTACGAAGAGTTGGATAAACTTTATTGCCACACAGCTAATTCACGTTGTCAGCTGGAAAAAAGCCCATGTTTGGAAACACACTGTAACACGCCTGGGAAACGAACAGACCTGCTTCCTGTCAGAGCTACAGATCAATAAGAAAATACACCTTTAGAGGCTCTTAGTCTTCACATTTTATTTTGTTTGCTCACAATCAAACTACAAAATGACCAATAATGACACATTTATGAGCCACATGGGGGCAGCAGAAACAAAACGTTCTAACAGATCATCAGTCTGTTGAAAATCTCCTCAGAGATCCAAAGAAAACATTGTTTTTCAGTTTGATTCACAGACAAAAAGACAAATCAAATTTTGTTTCCTACTAACTGAACATTTTAGTCTTAAATGGTCTATATCATGCAAAATTAACTTTTTGAGCTTTTATGTGTATTATAATTTTCTTTCCTCACGAAAAACAACCCAAACTGGTGTTTTAATCCATTCATGCATTTTGGACTATTCCTGCAAAAACACCAGCCCCTCCCAATCCGGGTTCTCACATTGTGACATAGATAAGGTGTAACAGCCCCTTCCAGATGTTGTTTTTTTTGTTGGGAGACGCAGATGCGCTGCCGAGGCCGGCTCTAGGTTAACGTCATGAAATGGGCGGCACCCACAAGAAGCAAAAGGCGGGGCTTTAGAGATCGAGTCGTCTTACTTCTAGGTATCAAAATGAGCAGTTAAAGTTGTTTAATAAATCATATTTCATTAAAAAATGTTTTTTTAGTGTGCCGGAACTATGTTTTCCAATAAAAGGATTACTCTGAAAGGCTTTGAGGCATTGAGGCAAAAAAAACAAAAACAAAAACAAAACACAAAACCAAAAAACAAAACGATCTTAAAAAAATGATAGAGCAGATTTTTTGTGTTTTGTTTTTTATAATAAAAGAACTTTAAAACAGTGGTCCCCAACCCCCCGGGCCGCAGACCGGTACCGGTCCGTGGGTCATTTGGTACCGGGCCGCACAGAAAGAATAAATAACTTGCATTACTTCCGTTTTATTTATTTCGGAATCTGAAAGATGTTTTATTTTAAAAAAATTCCCAATTCTCTGTTACATCAGTCTATGTCAGGGGTGCTCATTACGTCAATCGACCGGTAGATCTTCAAGGACATGACGGTAGATCGCAGGGGGCATAGATAAATGAAAAATAAAACGTACTTCTAAACAATCCACCAGCCAATCAAAATCCTCACCAACAATAATCATCTGCCTATATTTGAAAGACCGGTCCGTGAAAGTTTGTGTGACGTCATACCGGGCCGTGGCATGAAAAAGGTTGGGGACCACTGCCTTAAAGCCTTTTTTGTGAACGGTTACCTTGTGAAGAACTACTAGACCTAGCTTTGAACAGACTTTTCTCCAGTTTGGTCTCTGTTTATTTGCATCTTTTTCTTTTCTTTTCTTTTCTTTCTTTTTTTTTTTGGGGCAAAACCACTATTCTGACAAAACAACCACAAAAAAACGTTTTGTAGGAATTAGGGAATTTTTACTGCATTGCAGACGTAGATCAAGTAGACTTAGAGAAATGATAACTGAAACCTGTTTGAATGTTATTTAAAAGCATTATTATATAAATATGTTAATATATAAATACACTACTCTATAAATAATTTTTCCTTTAAACCTTAAGACTGGGCTACCAATGAAACTGTCTTGCTAAAAGTAATGCAATGATATCCCTAAAATCCACAGCCGTACTTCTGTTGTTAAAAATAAACTGCATTCACTGCTGTCTGGTTAAACCCGTTAGAAATTGAAAAACAGTTACAAGAAATCCAAATTGTCGCGTCGTTACTCCTAAGCAGTACGACAGACAGACTTATGAATGTCAGCGCTTGACGGCTGGAGTTTTCAGCACGGCCCCAAGATTTCCTGCGATCAGTTCAGGGAAGTGGGGGGGGGGGGTCATTGTGATAAAACCATACTCTAAAGCACAACGAACTCTGACCTTTCGACCATGTTTATTGAAAACATATAATAATATAGCAAGACCTTAGCAAACAACCCACACACACACACACACACACACACATGTTTGCTCTTTTTAGGCAGGTATTATTGCAGGGCTGTGTGAACCTACTTGTGGTATCGCTGGTGACTTCCTGTCTTTACCAGCCTGTTTCCTGTACGTCTCCATGGCAGGGCGCCGGCATGCTTCCTCTTGTGGATTAGTGTGTGACTCTGCTGATAAAAACACAGTTTCTTCTCTTTTCCCCTCCGAGTCTATTCCTGTTTTGCGTTTTGTTGCCACTACCTGAATCCATTTTTAGAGCTGCTCATTAGAGTCATTGGTCTTTATTTGAGCGGACAGAGATGGACTCAGGATCAATGCGGTCGGGGGTTTCCAGGCAGCACTTACAAAAGTTTCTTCACCGGCGCTCTCAGCCTCAGCAGACAAATTGCGTGGCCTCGGATGGAGTGAGGGAGACTTTCTCCTGGATTTATGCTCTGTTTCGAGGTCATGTCCTTCATCTTACACCTTCAAACTTCCCACCTCAATATCTTCTGTAAAGTTCAGGGGGTTCTTGTTACCCAAGATGCCCTACAAGTGATGAGAGATCACCTAGGCAACATGAATAACCTTAAATATATAGATAACTCTTGTTCGTTCTCATTATATCTCTAACTTTAGCTTGTTTGTCTGTCTTGGGGAGCCAGGTGGGGGGAACTTTGCTTGGAAATCTACACGTAGGCTTCAGAAAAATGCTGCGTACCCTCTCACTGGCTTTCCTCACCCCAGTGTGGCCCCATTGGCTGTCAGCTGGGTTATTCATCCCGGCAGGGACCAATGAACAATGGACGCTCCCTTGGAGTTGTGCCAATCAAACTGAAGCAAGCGGCAGCATGAGGGGAGATGCTGAGAATAGCTGGGCTCCTGTCTGAGCTGAGAGAAAGCAGAACCCTCCTAAAAGAGAAGAAAAAAGCAATTAGGCAATTATAGTCTATCTGTCCTGTAAGAGTCCAACTTCACACTGTTTTTTTAGGCTCTTTGAGGGCCGATAAAGGACAGCAGCCGCCAAGTCAACATATGAGGAAAAAGTTACATCAAAGAGGGATGAAGAAAAGAGAAAAACGGATGAAAAGATTCGCAGAAAAGCTTTAAATCAAAATTTATTTATAAGAAAGTGCTTCTTATGGCTTGCGCAACTTGAAGCGCTTTAACATTTAAAACAAAAAAACCACACAATATTCCAATAAAAATCCCCCCCTTCAGCCTTCCCACTCCCCTCCACTAACGCATGTGACCCATGACCCCACACACCAATTTTCATCGGTGCAATATGTCCAATGTGGCTGTGTAACATAATGTTCAGGGACACTTTATGACAGGGGTGGCAAACAAGTTTGACACCAAGAGCCGAATTTTTTAACTGTGACAGTCAAAGAGCCACACCACACACCGACCTGCCAAGACGTACACACACAAACACACAATTAAAGCCGTATTATTTTCCATGTTTATGTCAAAGAAAGCTTCCACCCGCAATACACACATCAAATACAGCTTAGCCAGGGTTAACAAAGCGACTACCCTGGAGGTCAGATACCCCCTCCACACACACAGGCACCTCTATCTCATCTCACACACTCACACTCTCTCTCTCTATCTCACTCTTTTCTCTGCCTCTCTCTGACACACACAACTACTCAGTAACGTGCAGTGAGGTTGATGCTGGTGAGAGACTGACTCCTCTGAAGTCAGATTTATGATGATAAAAACGGAATATTTCACTATTCATCCAACAGCATTTAACTGGTAATTCTTTGTAACTCAACATTCCTCTTTCAATGACCCTCACACCAAAAAATACACAAACATCTGGACAGAGCATCCTTCTGGTGTCCAAGTAATTCATATTCATAATAAAAACATGAAATACATTACATTTCAGATGTGTGTAGCATAAATTAATTTTAACCTTCATTAAAAACTTTGCTTTTAAACTTTTATTACTGCATATCAACAGTTCATCCTATTCACGATGTGACAGGCTAACAAGATAAATACGGCCGATTCATCTGCTGTGTGAGCTATTGCCACCCGCCCTGCACAAATTCACATTCAGAGCAGATTTCTGTGGACACACACTCAAACAGCCAAACAGCATGCAGGTCACTTCTGCTAACAGTCCCTGGCTCATGGTTTCGCACTCAAGATTCCCCACTTCTCATGAGCCTTCAGGGCTGAAGGCGGGGCTAAACCCCAGGCCAGTCGTAGCCTCTCTGATCAGTTCCTTTACATGAGTGTCGGTCAGAATGGACCGATGCCTTGACTTCACGTGTTTCACTGTAATAAACAGGGACTGGCAGACATATATTGAGGAGAACGTCGACAGCAACTTGAGGGAAGCTCCTTTACACACGGGTATATCTCCATTCTCCAAAACGTAACAGGGCCTTCTTTCAAAGAGATTTCAGCTCAATCGTCTCCGGTTCTCTCGCAGCATCAAACACACACTGCTAATACTTTAATTATCATTTATTGTTAATCCCTTCCGATGGATTTGAGTGTTGTTTAAGAGGTAAAGAAATGAGACACAGTATTGTAACAACTCAGCTGGTATGCCGCTGTAGCAGGGAAGCAAGAGGTACGCTGCAAATTAATGACAGAGTTGGAGGACCATCCATACACCATACACCGCACGACTATGGACAGACTCAGATGGGAAGAAGTATGGAGAAAGTCAATATTTCCTTTCCAACATTACACCCATTTGTTTACCCACACACTAACAGACAAACAGCATGCATCTGACTTCTGCTTACAGCCCTTTCACTTAGGGTTTTCACCCAAGATTCCCCACTTCCCATGAGTCTTAGGGGCTGAAGGCGGGGCTAACCCCCAGATCGTCACATTACATTGAAAATATGATGAGACGCAAAAAGCCGCACGCTCATTGGCCAAGAGCCGTATGCGGCTCGAGAGCCGCGTGTTCCCCACCCCTGCTTTATGACGATCCATTTATCTTTGAAAGTGAAGGAGTGAAAGGTGAGAGTACTTAAAAAAAAACTTCAATTCTCAAGCCTCTACAGCTTGAGGAAATGACAAAAATGACAGTCAAACAGTAGTTCTAAGAGTGTATGTTACTGTATGTACAGCTCATGCATTAAAGCGCTTCAAAGAAAATGGATTTTCTGTCAACCAACCTTCATTTGTTGTTAAAAATGTTTCTTTGATGTTATGACGTAAAGGTTGTTGGTTGTAAAAAAGCCTGTGCTGACCTCTAAAAATACAGTGGAAGCTGCGTCCTTCATGTCGATGAACATGTGGAGTATCATTTGCTGCCCTCCAGCTCTTTTCGCTGCTCATTTTCTCCTCCACTCTCCTTCTTTCTTTTCTATTATTTTCTGTGGAGCCAATTCATGCAATACCACAAGTTTTCAGCCAGCAAAGTTCACCATAACAACCCAGATAAAATATATAAACAGTTTTGCTCATTTTTTGTGTCCCAGCCTTTTCCTGTCGTTTATCTCTTTGTTTTAGAGCCAGATATTCAGTTATTTTCTCTTAAATATGCAACCGAGAGACGCAGAAGACCATGAAGATCATTTCCAAAGTCCTAAACAATTGTCATCTTAGAAGGAAAGCAGAGCGAGAGCGGGCCACTTTAAAAGCACATCAAAGAGAGGAGGACGGAGGAGCTGGACGGATAAACCCTCCTCGTTTCTTTCTCCAAACAGGTGAATGCTTGGAAAGGAATTCTCCTCTCACACATCAGCTGTGTCATGCTCCCCTGCACCAAAATCTCTGCTCACTGGAGGAGCCAGGCTGGCTGAGACTCGGGGAGCGGAGCCTCTGAGGGTCGGCGGAGGAGGTTGGAGGAGGGAGAATTGGGAGAGATAAGTCGACTTCACAGCCCATGACATAAATCACATCAAGACATGACAGTAGGACATTCACCAGGACTCCAGATAAGGCCAGCAGGGAGGGAGAGGTGGAGAGACAGACAGAGGGAGCAAAGTGAAAAGCAAAATTGAAGGAGGAGATTACTTTTCAGGCTATTATTGCCCTGAAAACTCCCAATCGGAGGTGATCAGCAGCTGCTAATGAGTGATTGAGTGGAGGTCCTGGGTGGTATTAAAAATATCTGCTTCTGCTGCCCGTCTTTGTTACTGTGATGAAGTGGAAAACATCAGGAACTCATATTCCACCAAGAGTAATTATCTGTTGAGGTGAATGGACGCTCGGAGGGGATGGGCGGTCCAGACTAATCTATAGAGTATGAATCAGTGTTAGGGCATGCTTCATTTCCACAAAGGCCTTTCTCAGGTTAGGAAAAACACAAAAACCAGCGTGAGAAACGTTTGCTGTGTTAGAGTGTTAGAAATGAAGAGTTTAGACAACTGGAGTGTTGTTTGTGTGAACATCCTTCTGGCACTTATGTGTGTATCACACACACCCTGTGCATCACACACACCCTGTGCATGGAACATTTGTGTGAGGTCAGAAAGAGGCCAATACTTGCGCAAGGGCATCGCAACTTACATTAGCCCTTTTGAATACACTGACGTACCATTTTCATGACGTACCTTGAGGTGGCTGTGCGAGCCTCAAGTGAACCGCAAGACGAATCTGCACACCCCTTCAGATGCAGCCCCTCCTCTCTACAACCCTCCATGAGCACAGACAACCCAAAAACCTGTATGGGTCAACCCTCTGTATGTTGGCAGCAAAATCAACCTCAGCCCTCCATTAAAGCTTAAGAAGAAAAATCATTATTTTTACTTTTATACAATGTAAACGCTACACATATTAAAAGAAAAATACCCAGAAATCCAGTGAACCTGTTTTTTTCTAAGGTAGTACGGTACATTGTTTATATTGTTTACCACCAGGGGGCAGCTGTCACTCACCTGTCTGCATCAGGCAACTAAACTGTCTGTTTCACGAGTGACCGACAAAGGTGTTGGTTTAACCTGCTCAGTTTGAGTGGTTTTTTAGGCCAATCGCAGCCTTTCATATGATCCGATACTACAACAAAACCACAGTCAAATACATCAAAATAAAAGCTTACAGACAGGACCTGATTATCCTGCAGGGATGGCTACTTTAGAGGCAAACTATCCAAATACATTTTCAAAAGATCATAATTTGAGAAATGGCCTTCTCGAGAGGGGACTTTGAGTTCCCGTACAAAAAAACAGCTTTTAGACGAAATGGTCTCTGAAAAAGGCCGTTCCATCTGGAACAGTCTCCCACTCTCTGTAAGGGAACGCCCCAAACCATCAATACTCGCCTCAAACATTGATTGAAAGCAAACCAGACCATTAAACACTGATTTTTAACCTTCTAGTATTCTGTCACGTGATGTGCTTTTATTGTGATTTAATGTCCCATCCGGTGTATCATCATTGTTCTACCCTGTCTAGGAACTATCCATGTCAATTAGCATCAATGTAATAATCCGGCATATTTACATGTGTCACTGTCTAAATAGATTTAGATGTTCATTAATGTGCATTGTCCCTCTCAATTAACTACATAAATAAAGAAATCTTCTGCTCTTGATTTTTTGATCATTTCATTCTCAGCTGGGGGAGGTGTAGAAGCTCAGAGTCGCTTTGCCTGCTTAGACTGATTAAGTGGTGAGGTCAAGTGTTGCAAAATTGACTTTGGCAAATGTTAGGTGAGGTTGCCATTCAGCAGATCAATCAAATCCTGCATGGCGTTTACTTCTGACAGAACAAAAAAAATCAACAAATATTATACTCATTTGAGCCACAATCAGAGTATTTTTAAGCAGTTACAGTAACTTAAACAATTAAAAAAAGCAATAGGAACTGGTCTTGAGCAAATTAAAAAAAATTAATTAAATCAAGCGGCTTTATGCCTAGAAAAAAACTTAATTGAGGAGAAACGTCACTGCAAAAACACAATAATAAATTAAAACACTAAAATATGTCATAAAAATGCTGAATTACACACAAATGTATTTCTTTAAATCCTATCAATACAGTATGTATTATTGGCTTATATAGCCTACATAAGATGGCGGATGATCCTTGAGTGAAATTGTAAAGGTAATATTTATAAAATGCTAAATGAAAATGTAAAATTTCCAGTATGTTTATCATTGAAGTGGTTAACGACTTAAACGTTTAGCAAGCAAAACATTTTTTATAATGTGTAATGATCTTGGAAATCGAAAATGTTTATTTTAATGCAAAATAAATAATAAAATAAAAATAAAACAAACAGGTTTTAAAATACATATGCTAAAAGTACAAAATCAGCTTTAAAAGATGCCTAAAAGGAGCTGAGTTATGCTTGCTTTAACCTGTAGATGCTACTTTCAGTTTAGCAGTTCAGCATAACAGAGAATTAAAAAAAGATTCCTGACATAAAAAACATAAAATGTTAAATGCAAATACTCAATCTGCTCAAATACTGGAAGAAAGCTGAAGCAAGAGTGTTTTTGTTTCATGTTAGCTGAGTTTTTATGTTTTCTTAATCCATTGTAAAAAAACAACAAAAAAAATGCTGGTAATTGGGATAAATGATACAGAAAAACTTTAGTAAAATTGTGAAAATTAAAATAAAAAAAATTGATTAGAAAAGGATAATTTATCTGATCATGCAAAAAAAAAGTAGAAATAAGCTGTGACAAAATTGTACTGTGAAACGTATAAATGTGATGTTTTTGGTTCTTATGTAAAGCAAACTTTTCCTTTGAATGAGCAGAAGCTATGAAAAACCAAGAAAAGAAGTCACTAAAATTCCAAACACTTTATTATTGAAGCACTTTTTAAACACAAAGTCTGTGGAATGGACCAGATTAAAATGAGTCAAACACTTTTTTCTTACTTCAAGCACATGTGAGCTGCTGAGCACACGTTTGATAAAATGGGTCTTCCAGACTATTGCAGCTTCATCAGGCTTCACAGTGGGACAGAAATCTAAGCGTTGTGACCTACCCAAGGTTTTCTCCAGATCCAGCCACAGTCCATTGCTGTGCACGTCACGCGCTCAGACGGTGATTTAGTGGGTGCAGAGAATACAGTAATTCTAGGAGACACGAACAAATGCATTCTGCTTAAAGAGAGGGAGAAGAGGGGATGGATGATTTTATTAGTCATTTGTATGGGTGCGCATACAGTGAGTGTGTGTGTGGTGGTGGGGGTGATGTATTTGGTCCTGGATCCCCCTGGGTAGCGGGGGCCTGCTGCCTGTCAGAGTGAGTGGCCTTATCTTCCCCAAACATTTACTTAACCCTTTGTCTTACAGGGCCTGGACAATGATCGAGGCACAAGGAATCTCAGCATGCGCGCGCACACACACACACACACACACACACACCTACACACACACACACACACACACACACACACACACACACACACACACACAATTAAGGGTCTAACTGCTTTCTTAAAAGATATACTTAAGAAACTAAAAAAAATATTGTATTGAACAAAAAGAAAAACACAAAGATATTACACTTTGTTATTTTTTGTTCATTTATTTGTGTGATCCAACACAAGCACACTCTAAATGTTTAGAGGAATTACTCACACATTCACACTGAGCTGTTTGGTCTGGATAAGAGTTCATTTAGTCCTCTTTGAAGGGCAAGGTGTGAAATATCTGTGTTCACTTGCAAGTGAACCCTGGTGGCACGAAACCACAGTGTTTATGCAAACTGACTGTCCAGCTGACCCAAGAGCAAAAATGGAGCCCAACGCAACAAAGCTCCAAAATAAAAAAAATAAAAAGCGCAAATCACAAAAGTTGGAAATACCTGATGGGAAAATGTGGCGCAATGATAAGAGAGTTTGTATGCTTTGATAAAAAGAAAAGAAAATATATAAATCCATTTGGTATTAGGTTTAACATGTCTGTTGTCAATATGAAAAATTGTCTTGCAAATTCCTCATAGAAATAAATCGGGGAGTTATTTCGTCATAGATTGAAGAGGCCTCTGCAATGGAGCCCAAACAGGTACCAATGAACAGTTTACAGGTTTTATAAAAGACTTTAGTACTGATATTCATTAGCATTACCGGTACTTCATTAGTATTTTTTGTTAAAGTTAGTGGTCACAGTAAGTCGTCACCAACTTTCATATGGCAGCAGTGATGTCATAAACAATAGATAGCGTAGTTTCATGAACAATGTTGACACCACATTTAGGGGTGTGTAGATAAAGCTCCAATGAAACAACTCTTCCCGAATGCCAGCAAAAACATTCAGAGAAAGAAAGAAAAGGATGGAAACAGCCAATGAACCTCAGTACATAAGCACACTCTGATGACTTGATATATATGCTTGTTACCTTGAGATGACAGCAAATTAAGAAAAGTCATATTTAAAACAAAGACATATGGTATTACCAAAAGACACGTTAAACGTGGTTTATTTAATGTTTTGCAAAGTTGTGCGCAACTGTGTCTATACACGTTATACTTTGACAGTCCCTACAGTTGGAACAGCAGTGTCACTTTCAGGGAAACAAACTTGATTTCACCGAGGGCCAGACGTGCCAGTGCCAATCCTCCCTCAGCGTGAAAGGGACACCAAATCAAATAAAGAGTGTGAAAGTCATCGGTATGCCCCGCCCATCAGACTCCTGGTAGAAACGCGTCCTCAGCTTATGAGCAGCAGCAAGGTGCTGCTAATTCACGCATTAGCAAGTGTGAACGTCTCTGCAGAGCAGAAGTGTGGTGTTTTGCTGTTACGTGTTGAAACACTGCTGACAGCTGAGGACTTCAACCAACAGACACCAGGGTGTTAACGAGCAGGGAGCAGGGGCGGGGCTAAAACATTTTATATGGGGGGACCAGGAGAGGGGTGGACGACTTTGGAAAGGTGGCGAAACAGCAGAGTGGAAGGCCTTTAATGAATGAAAGAATCAAAAATATGTGTTTTTATTTCATTAAAAATGTCACTTCTGCTATTTTTGCAATACTTAATGACGCTTGTATTGATGATTTCTTAATCTTTGCCAATAATGATACTAATATTGACTCAGAATTGGGAGGGCAAGTGTGAGCCAAAGCGCTTTGCTGGGGTGGGGTGGGCAGCTGTACCCCTCTTGCCCCCTGTAGCTATTATTATTATCATTATTATTTGATATTATTAAGTGACTTAAAATGAAAACAAAAGAAATGTTTAATTCCCATCGCTACATCACCTATCTTTGTTTTCTGAAGACAGAAACATTTTTGGGCTTCCTCTTTGTTTTCTTTAATCTGTAAAATCTTAATGATTGTCAGACTCGTCTCCTGCAACATTTCAAGTGAGTCCTTCTCTTGTCCTGAAACTATTTGCCTCTTTACATTGGGGTCTCTCCTGTGAGGTGCAGTAAAGACACTTATCTGTAGGTTTACCTGATGTATGACAAGAATGCAGTAATGAGCCTTTGTTCTCTGTGTGAGTGTTTGTGTGCCTGCGGTTCATGAGGGTCTGCTTCTGCTTCACTCGGGCAGCTTCTGTCAAACGCTCCATTCAAAAAAAGAGGAAGCAGCAGGACAGGTGCAGGTGAGCTGCAGAAGGTCGGACTTCAGTCGGTCCCTTTTGTGTTCAGTTTACGATCCTTCACCTGAGTGAACACAAAGTGCGTCGTTGTGTCTTTTGTCCCTGAACGCGTGCTTGCCTCAGAGCTGCCGGGTCAATCTGCAGCCCGAGGAGAAGGTAGACGCCTGCAGGAGGACTTTCCTCATTCACCATGCTTGTTTCTGCGCGGTCAAAGAGACTAAACGTTCATCAAATCCTTCTATGTCCTGCAGCATGTTGGACTGCAAGGACCAGATCGTTTCTGCTGCTCAGAGGAATGAATGTCTGCATCCCTGATCTTCTCTGCTGAAGCCTGCAGACGGTCAGTCTTTGGTCATGAAACCCAAAGAAACAAATAGGGTGCATCCCTACGCAGGAAGCAGGTTTGGGGGAGGTCTTTTGGGAAGGGGGGGTTATCCAGAGTGCACGTTCAGAAGCTCAGACAGAAACAGATGAGGCTGAAAGACGGATGAAAGCAACGACGGAGGAGTCGGAGGAGAAGAAGAAGGATGGAATGGAGCAGGCGGGGGAAAAACAGATGAGTAGGGAGATGGAAAGAGCAGAGGAAGAGTTCAGGGGAAGTTAAAAATGACACCACCAAGGAGGAGGAGGAAGATGAGGAGGAGGAGACTTTAGAAGAAAATAACAGAGAAAAAAAACAGAGAAAGGGGGAGATGACCACAAACGACGGACCAGAACTTTACCAGGATGGAGGTGATAACTGGTCAGTGCAGCTTGGAGGTGGAGGAACATCAAACACAGCAGATCCTGCAGATAGAAAAGGCATCTTCAAGGCACAACAGGGCAGAGAGAGGGAGGGAAAGGAAGTTTTACATAAAAAAAAACATTTTGGAAAACAAAAGTACTATCCAGAAATCCAAATGAAATGTTAAACAAAACAAGAGCAGAACCCAGAAAAGGTTCAGGACGTCACTGATTGGATGATGACATTTTTTAATTTATTTTTTATTAAGTTAATAATTTGGCATGACAATATCTTTAGACAGATCATATTTCTTCTGTAATCGTTTTTTAACTTCATTTGGATTTCTTAAAGTTACTTTCCTTTTTCAAAACATTAACTTTTTTTTTTAAAATTGCGTTTTTTTGTTTTGTTTTACATTTCGGTCTCTGAATTTTCTTTCTTTCTAAAATGTAATGTGTTTTTTTATTATTTGTTTTGCTGTTTTATTTGTCGTTGTGATTTTAATATGTTTTCGCGTTGCGTTATTGGTACTTCAGGCCCACCGTAGATTTGGACTGTGCAATTTAACATCAGTTTAAAAGAAAACAAGAAAATAATTTGGTCTAAACCACTGCTTGGAAATCCAAACTGTTGACAATAATCGTTATTTATTTCAGGAGGAGGCACCCAGTCCATTTTTTTTTTTTTTGTACACTGTATTTATCCCACGAAGGGAAATTCTTTCTCCGCATTTGACCCATCCCCTTGGGGAGCGGTGAGCTGCAGCCGAACCGCGCTCGGGAGGCGGTAGCGTTAAGGGTCTTGCCTAAGGACCCTCACTGGGTGATGTTAATTGCTCGCCATTGATATGGTAATTGCCCCCAGTGCCATTGCTCATTCCCCTCCAGGAATTGAACCCTGGTTTCCTGTGTGGTCGCTTCCCACCTTACCAACCGAGCTACCCAGCCGCTACCCAGCTGCTATTTCTTAACCTTTCCATTTTTTTGGAAGAACCAACTGGAGGACTCTAAATGTGCTGGACTTCCTTAAAGATCTAAATATTTTCAACAAAAGCAGATTCCTGCAACAAGAGGAGAAAATGAAATGGACACAATCTTCTGACGTGGTTCATAAACTAAACAGAGGACAAAATGAGAAGCAGGCTTGCAAAAATTGATCAAATTGGTTAATTCCAGGTTTGAGTTGCTCACAGGAAACAAAATTGATCTATAATTAAGGTAGATTTTGTGTTGTAACATTTAAAAAAAGCATGTAAACATTTATACTTTTTACTTAAAGACCTTAAACAAAAGACCTCAGATTGAAATCGTAACCGAGACGCAGCTGAGACAATTAAAAATCCAACCTGGTGAAAATGCAAGAAACAGAACAAAAGATTCTCCCAAAAAACGATAATTAAAACTTAAAGCCTTTTAGCCTAAATCAAACACCTGCAACATTTTCTAGGATATAGTTTCTGCAGAGCATCAGGAGTTCATCACAAATTCATCTCTGAGTTGTAAGAAGGACCGACCGTTGGTGAATAGCAACCCCGCCCCCCTTCCCCTCCCTATTGCTGAGACCTCGGAGAAGAGATTTTTGTGCAGAACGTATTTTGTGTCACAAATGTGATCTTCTGCAAACAGCATTTTTCATCTGCTCCAGATACACAACGATTTGAATGAAAAAATACTGCTATGTTCTATGACAAAGGACATGTGTCTTCAGAAAACTGCTCAAAAACATGTTAAAAACATCAAAAAACTGTTTTCATCGAAGTGGTTCTTTAAGGAAACTGAAGAAACCAATATAAGCAGAACTGATCACAACATGAAATAAAACCCAAAGGTTGACCTGTTCTCTGGCTTTAGAAAAAAATAAAATAATCTGTAAAATGTCCAGATGGTGGATGTGTCTCGTTCAGAATATGAGCTAATTCAGAATAAAATTAGGAAGACAACTACAAACGATAAGATTTTTCCATTATAGAAAATGATATAGTCTTGCAAGTGTTTCCACCTGGACACAGCAGACCAACAGTAAAAGTGAACATGCAGAAATATCCTCTGAAATCTTTGTAGATTTTCCATCTCTGGTCACGTTTTTTTGATCATATGTTGATTCAGGAAGTAAAACAGAAGTTTATAAAAGCTCTTTTTTAAAAATAAACTAATTATTTTTACATTTTTTTTGTATCATTATCATCCCTTGACTCTGAATTATGAAATAAACTAAAGACTGAACATCTGAGAGTTTAATATGAATCTATGTGCTTGTTATCAGTGAAAATGTCCAGTCAGCAAACGGTAACAAGTTTGTGACCCGCGGATGATAACACCGGACCGTGTGTGTTTGCATGGCACACACACACACACTCACACACGCCTCCATCAGTGTCAGCATGTGGATGTTTGGTAAAAATACCAGCAGACGCTCGGAGCCTCCGTGCCGGCTGACGCCACGCTGACACGGCTCTGAGAGGGGCGGGGACGCCCACGCTGGAGGGCCCGGCCTGGCACCCATCACTCTGCACCTCGCAGCCTCGCAGACACTCACACTGACTCACCGTCCGTCAGAGCCTTTCCCAGCCTCTCCGGCCTTTTTTTTGTCGACTCCAGCTCGACAGAAGAAAAAACAAAACAAAAACATGACAGCAGATTAGAAAAACGTTAAAAATGGACAAACACAGTTGTGCTTCCACCAGGGGGGCTGCGATTCCGGGTTTCAAGCTGATTTCTGTTCCCATTGAACCAAATCATAGGGGAAAGTGAATGGCTGCATCCCTCCTGCATACATTTAAATATGTTTATGTTGAAAATGTCATGAATGTGTTTTGCTACATTGAAAAAGGATTTACTATCTATTGTTCTATTACATAACTCCAGCATTTGGGGCTTTGACGAGTATCTGAATACTTAGACTTTATCATGTAAATCGAGATGGGAGAATATCTTCAGGATTTGTTGTTTAATAGGGCTGTGGATTATTACTGAGGTGGTGATCCACTTAAATTCACAAGTCAATGACTTAAATCAAAAGATCAAACGACAATTTGACAAAACTGCTAAAAAGACAAAGATTTAGAAAGACAGAAATAGTATTTATTACTTTAAATAACGTCTCAGTGTCGACTTCCTGGGTAACTTCAGCAGTAAACAACACATAAATATCACTGTTTCGGACTGTTTAACAACAAATCCTGAAAATGTTCTCCACAGTTGAATTAAAGGTTTGTTTCCTGCTGAAGTTAACCAGGAAGTTGACAGAAAAACATTTGCGTGTGATATTGTTTGATGTGACAAATACCATTTCTTTCTTTCTAAATCTTTGTGTTTGCATCTGTTATGTGTTGTTAACTCTGATCTCCTGTTTTAAATAAATGCATAAATGATCCTGAATAAATACAATAACATATTCGAGTTTTGAACTGAATTGTGGGAAAAATGAATGGTTGCATCTTTAGTATCCACACTTCTTCCATTAACTTTTCTTGTTTCAAACAAACCTTTTGGACTTGTTCTTCTGTGGAACCATCCTGGATGAATGATTCTCCACAGACTTCAGATCACACCCTGGTGTCGAGTCTTGCCCCCTGCTTGGGTTTGGAGAGGCTGCCCTCTTTGCCCTCATTGTTCTGGTGTGAGGTGATCTGAGCATTGTTCTCCAGCGTGCTCCTCATCCCTCCCCCTTCGTTAGCATTCAGGTCACTAAACCAACCCGTCAACTCAGCCCTTTTTTTTAGATCCACGTGTTCTGCAAACAGTCAAAGTGACAGGATTAACTCATCTATGCGTCGCTCAGATTTACATGGACTCGGTTGTGGCTCTGTGGAGAGATGGACCATATGAGCTCCCAGTCTGAGAGTTAAAACCACACATTCATTTAAGCTAAACCTGACAGCTTACAGCAGCTTGACACATCATTTCAATTTCAGGATATTTAAAGGGTCTTAAAATGAGAAAGTGAGGCTTTTTCTTTAGTTGAGCTTCTGAAAAAAGTCTAAAAGACTCCAAAACCTTTCATGGACATCCAGCCAGGAAGCAGTAAGTTTGTAATTGTTTTAAGACTTTCAAATGAATGATGTTAGGGGAGAAAAAACTTCTGATTGATGTGGACTTTAATACAAAAAATGGGAAAGGGTGTAAAGGGCTCAGGTTCTTATGGACCTTTTCTTCAAGGCTGCAGTTTTTCTGAGTTATCTTTCAGTTCAATGACCAGTAAATTCTGATGCTGCTAAACAAGAAAGAACCAGGTTTGTTAAGGTCAACCAGGAGGTTGCTGACGCCAGAGTTTCACCGAAAAGGGAAGCAACAAGATCCAACCATCAGAGCACAGGAAAACACCTGATCCAATCAACACAACACACAAAAGCACCAATCCCACTCCAAGTCTACTTTAGTGGACGCACCCAAAATCTTTTCCTGCTTTTTTATGCCTTTACCTGTTTTTGTTTTAGAGAACATCCATGTGCACGGAGGCTCTGAACTTGTAAAATAAATCCCCCCCTGTTTGAAGGAAGAGGTGGTCCTCTCCTGTCATTATGCAAATGAAGGGATTTTGTTTCATCCACTGAAGAATCCTGAGACATCATCAACTCAAATGGAGGAAACCCCAAAAATTCAGAGACGTACATTATCACTTTTTATGTGTCTTTCCTGAAGTGTTGCTACAACTCCTCCCTAACATTATCATGTATTAGCATTAGCCAGCTAAATCTGATCTACAATTCCTCCAGGAAGCCTCCGTGGTGTTTTTGGATCATCATTGCTGAAAATTAATCCGATTAAGTACAAATTTATCTTCAACAACAAATGTTACAACTTCTATACAACTAATGTAAGTACTGTAATGTTTTTTTCCTGTTCTTGTAATTCTACTGTTAATTTATCTTAATCTTAGTTGAACACGTAGATTGAGGTGAATAAAACATTGATCACCAAGGAAGTATGGGTAGATGGTTGGGCTATCAAGCATGAATAAAATATATGTATAAATATCTGGAGTTTTCCTTCTTTCTAACCTTCAGAAAGGTGTGAGCGTTCATCCAACTGTGGCTGTAGCTGCTAATGTGCGTTTTTCTTTCCAGACAGTCACTTAAAAAGAACCACTGACAGAACGCAGACAAAATGTCTGTTGCCGGCACACCTACAAACACACGGGTCCAATTCAACAAGCTGAAAATAACTTTTTATCATGTTGTAATCTCATATTTTCCACTAAATTCCTCAATTTAATTTGAAAAAATAGTCTGATTCACTTTAAAATAAGTCTGTATATAAGTAAATATGAAATTATTTCCTATTAGGCTGGGTTCGATTCCCAGGGATGCGATGAGCTTCATCCAGTGGGGGTCCTTGGGCGAGACCCTTCGTGATACTGCCCAGAGAAAATACAGGAAGGTCATCCAGCATAAAAATCTCTGCCAACCCTCCGGTAGGAATCAGTGAGAGTTCAGTGGCTGAAAGGTGAACATCATATGTAGGTAGATTGTTTCAAAAGTAGCTGTAATGCTGAGAAAGCGTGGTTACCACTGCTGTGGAGGAAACTTCCTGTGGAAAAACTTTATTTCCAGGTTTATCAACTGTCCTGTAAATCCCTCAGAAACTGTTCGTCCAGGACTTTAAAAATGATGACAGCTTAAAGTCTGAACAGCACAGCCTGCTTCTTTGTGAAGGAAAAATCCAAAATCAAAGTGAGAGCCGGTTCCTCGAAAGAACAAGTCAACACTAGCAAAGAAAAGAAGAAGGAATTCATCCTTTGAGCTTCCTCAGCTACAAAAGGCTTTTAGGTGCTGCTGAGGGCAAATGTAAACATTTAATCATATGGTCTAGTAGAACTTGAATACAGGTAAATAGCCCAACCCTCCGGCAGAGGCAGGTTGTTTAAGGGACAACCACTTCAGCGATATGGGCTTCATTCATAATTTTATCTAGAGTCAACAATACTCAGCCTGTACGGCAGTAATAGAGGTCCGACCCGGCAGCCGAGAGCTTACTCTCTGGTAAATGTTTCATCCAGGCTTTGATTATTTGGCCTCCCATATAGCTGAGTTAAAGAGAGTGGGCAGACGTGGCTGGCTTTTTTATTTTCTCCATGAATCACGCGGTTGGTATTATTAGCTCTTAACCCAGACTTGCTCCGTGTTCAGCTGTATTCTTCCATTTTTAGGCAGAAAACCAGAAAACAACAGCAGAGGCAGCTCCGAAAATAAAACGGAAAACAGCGGAGTGATGGATTACACGGAGACACCCGAGAACGATGACTTCCGCGACCGCGAGTGTGATTGTTTCCTTGGGTGGAAGAAAAAAGGTTACAGGAAGTGGCATGGGTCACGGAATTCTGCCCCGAGGGGTAAATCAATAAGCTCCTGTCTACCCTTCAATAGAACATACACAGACACGCTCCATGAGTGCGTTATTAAAAAAGTTTACACACTTTCCCAACTGAAACATTGGACTCTCAGCTCTGTCGCAGGCACCAGCATCCATCACAGGCTCCCATATAAACGGCTCATGTATGTCAACATCCACACTCCTGTCCTTCCTCTGAAGTTTTGTGGAAAAAATTTCTGTTCAAAAATGCAGAAACATACCAGAGTGGGGAAGTTTTCACCAAATCGTTATAACCAGTAGTATTACATACATGAATGGATGTGAATTCTGCACAAACTGACCTTCAATAACTATTTAGGCGTGCATTTTGGAGCCAGATGCCAGCTCAGAGGAGGAAAACCAAGACGCACTGTACATATACTTCTCCCCTCTTCCTCCTCTCTACCTCACTAACACCATCATTCAATTTGCTGATCCACCAAAGGCTTATCTTAAACAGCAACGAGTCCGCCCACACAGATAAAGAGAGCAAACTCTCAGATTGGTGTGTTGTCAACAAGCTGGCACTAAATATTATCAGAGAAATGAAAAAGTTCACGACATTTCTGAGGCAAGAATGAACATTTAAGATGCTGCTAACAGCCTCCTTCCTCAGAAGAGCCGAGTCTGTTCCGTGTTCCCACAAACACTGTGGGAAACCTCCAGAACAGTTCTTTAAAGGTTCTTGTCTTTACACTATTTTCTGAATGTGATTCTTTTTATTTTCATTCTCAGTTTGAGTCGCACAGATCTTATGCATCAACAGTAGAGACTCTGCTCTATAATGAATCTGTCATCAAGGCTGCGCTATTAATGGCGGCCTTTTGTTAGGAGGGAAGGACGCGGTATGACGGGACGATCCACTGGAGGAAACAAGAAGACAAACGATGTAACACACTTATGCACAGACACACACACACACACGTACACAAACATCCACACACATATATACTCACAAACACATATGCACATGCATACACGTGCACAAAACACATACACATGTTCACAAATGCATACACACAAACATGCACACAGACCCATACACCCACACATGCACAGACATACACATGTACACAAACACCTACAAACTTAAATGCACAAAAACACACGTACACATGTTCACACAAACATGCACACTGACATCAATGCACATACAAACAAATGCATGCACACACACACACATGTCCCTGCACACAAACAAACAAACATGCTCTTGTATACAAACACATGTATTCATATATGAACACATACGGACATAAACACCCAAGCATAAATGCAAACACACAGAAAAATACACACAATCAACACACACATGCACGAAAATACACACATGAATACACATGAAGGCACAACAAATAAATGCATGCACACACAAATGCATACACACACATTTATAAACAGCTTGAAAAACACATACAAACATTAATGTGTTTTACTGCAGAAACAGTTATTGTGGACAAAAAGACAAATTATATAAAATACATTTAACAGGTCTTTTTTCATTTCATCAGCTGATGTGAACAAATAGAGGATAAATGTAAAAGTTTAATCAACAGTCTCTTTGATGCCCAAAAAGCACTTCATGTTTTTAAGTCCCTCCATTTCTTTACAAATAAAAAAATATGCCATAAATAAACTTTTAGTTAAGACTAATATTGTTCTTGTTTTGAAAGTAAAGAAACTACAGTAGAGTTAAATAAAAAAATGAATAAAATCAGGTAAAAATATTTTCTTTATCAAAGGTTTAAATACTTTAGGCAGTTATGTTTTACTCCACTCTTCATATGCAGACATGTTAGTGTGACTTAAAATGCAGCTTTAAAAAAAATATTTTAATGTATAGT
This sequence comes from Oryzias curvinotus, assembly GCA_023969325.1. Taxonomy (NCBI): domain Eukaryota; kingdom Metazoa; phylum Chordata; class Actinopteri; order Beloniformes; family Adrianichthyidae; genus Oryzias; species Oryzias curvinotus. The sequence goes on along the minus strand of CM043712.1, from coordinate 30,441,166 downwards.
TCTGTTGTGTGTAAAGTTTGCACCATGTATCTGTCCATCATGGTAAACCCCGCCCCCTCTGCTAAAATGTACTTTGGTTTATGGAGGTTCTTGTATCATAACCTTTGACCTGCTCATTCTGTGGCTTTTATACTGATAGGACACGTTTCTGCTCATGTGCTGTTGTTGTCATGAATGGAGATTCATATTTCAAGATGACTCAGAGTTATAGATGTCATGATAATGTCCCCGTCCACCATCATCAGTGGGTCGTCCTGGACTCTTGGAAACAGATGTGCCCCTGCAGAGGAGCTCATTAGTGAGGCGGACAGTAAATCACAGCAGAACGGGACTTTCAGGCCTGAGACAAATCAGGTTTTGATGTTCACTCACCACTGGACTCTCCTGCTGGACCTCCTGACCACATTTCATCTGTCAGTGCACGTGTGTGTGTGTGCACGATCACTGTGATGCTTCAAGGATAGAACCACACGTGCTTTTCACTGATCAATATATCAAAACTGGGATCCAGATTTTCTTTATAGCAGTTCGACCCCTAGATGCCAGGTTTACGGGTCTTCCTAAAACATTTTTTTCATTTTTGTTCCAGGTCAGAAAATAGAGATTGATCAAACTGAATTTTTTTCTCATCAAACAATTTCTATAAATGTTTATCATTGTTCTTTTATTTATAATTTAAGCTGCTGCTGGTGTTAGATCAAGCCTTTGTTTTGTTCTAACCATTGACTGTCTATGAGAACTCGACTGAGTGACTCCTCCCCTCTGGCGTTCCAAACAGGAAGTATCCGCTGGTTCCAACAAGTCAAAATCCTATAGACTTCCACAGAGAAATAACCAGCTAATGCTAGTTATTCTTTTTGTTAGAATAACCGTTCTCGATTTGATACCTTTTAACCTGTTCTTGATAGTCAGAATTTTTTTCACGATGTTTTTTTTGTAGTGCAGGTTATTCAAGTTTTAAACTGGCCAATCAGATGCCTCAATAAAAGTAGATGGTCTCACACAGAGCTTCCGAAACCTTTGATTGACCAATTTGACGTAACTTGTTTTCAAGTGTAGGGGTGTGGCCTTCCAACAAGCTCATCCCTGACTGGCGTGAGTGGTTGTCATAGAGACTCAGACTGACTCAGACCTACTTACTTACGTCATCTGGCTCCATCATGGCGGTGTCCATATTGGGGAAAAATGGCACCTGGATTGACTTCATTTGGTTAGAGCACTGTAAGCCAACATCACACTCGATCGATCGGTCCAGTTCTCAGATACAGTCAACGCTTTTCATCATCACACTACCACCACTGGGGCCAACGTTGCTCTGATGATCTTTTTCTAAAAGAACGGGTTTCCAAAAAAATTCCTGTTTTGTATTTGTTGTCCTGAAACTGCAGAACAGACTTAGACGGACTTTGTTTCCGTTCGTTATTGTTTTCTATCATTCCGTTTAAGGAGTTGAGTCTTAAATGCCTCAAACAATTTAAATTTAAATCGCTTCACATTGACCATTTAACACCAGAGCTTTACCTCTGTTCTGTCAACTACCATAACTTTTCAACCGTTTATGTATTTTACATATTCCAGCCCATCCTGGCAGCAGAGATGCAGCTTTGTGCCACTGTGCACCGCTTTACATTAGTAATATGTTGTATATTGGTGCATAGTCAATATAAAAAGCCGTGTCAGATTCAGCTGATTCACGCCGATCAGGTCAACAGTTGAAGAGTTACACCGTGGGAGGAACGAGGTCCACATTTGTCGAAGTGAAAATGTGTGAGGGTCTGCCCTTCAGCCTGCATTCTTTCAACCAATTCAACAACATTAATGACTATTTAATCAAAATGTTACTGCAATGAGATGCTTTTCATTTCTTCAAACGAATAAGAAATACATCTAAACATAGTTTTACAGAAATTACTGTAAGTTTCATATTTGAGGTTTAGAAACTAAAGAAAAAGTCTGTCTGAAAAACAAACCGTGAATCTGGGTTCACGCAAAAAGTTACACATTATTCACTTTTAAATGCTCACTGTAAACGTTTACATTTAAATCACGTCAACAGAAAAATGACGCAAATATTGATTTTATCGAGAAGTACAAACCTTTGTGGTTTGGATCAGAATAACAAATAAATTCGTTTTTTCTCGTTTGGTCCTAAAGACTCTGAAGGTCAAGTAGCCACTGGTTTACAAGGGCTTAATTTAGCCAATCACGATCGAGAAATTGTAGATACGGTTCTTAAAAAGTGTTGGGGGCCGCATATTATTGATGTGATGACAGTAACCTGCAGATTGGTGGAAATTTAAATGCGGGCCCCCGGGCCGGACTTTGGACATGCCTGAGTTACGGTGTGTTATTTAGGTGTCTCTGGTGATGCCTCTGGTGTTATAGGGTCAACAGCGGATGAGGGAATTCATTTTTTTTAAGGATAATGTAAACATTTATCATAAATAAAGAAATCTTTATTTACAAACCTAATTTCCATTTACCTTTATGTTATTTCTGTGTATCAATAAAATGTTTGAGGGTTTCATTCATTTTAAAGACAAAACTGCAAAACAATAAACCTAATAAGCAGGAGATGGTTTTCATTTTGTTCTAGATATTTATGTTCCACCTAAATCTAAGATTTGATCAACTGTTTGTCATGAAAGGAAAAAAAAATCCAGAAATGTGCTTTTTTCCTGACTGTTTTCCAATACTGCAACATCTGCTCCATCACTTTAGTAAAATGATTTGTCACTGAAGCTGCTAACCTTAGCTTAAACAGTCTAAAACATCACTTTGATTGACAGGCCTTCCGATGGTTTATCTCTGTGGTCCTGATGAAACAAGAAACAGAGCGAAGCCTCAAAGCGTCTCAACGTCTTGGCAGCCATTAGACACGAGAGACGACATATTTCTAAACGAGAAAGATGTGCAGGAAAATGCGATCGCAGCACAAAATGTTTGCTCCTGTCAAACAGATGTGAAGGCATCTGGGTAAATCACTGAACAGACATCAATGAGAGGTCTCAATCTAAACTCTGTTAAGTCTAACAGGTAAACTGAAGTTTTCTCAAACCTTTTATTTATCCAATTTAGAGCCACGGCGCATACAAATTGCACCATCAGAAATAGTTACAGTTTTATTCAGAGAAATTATCTTTTTCCACTTCATATGATGTAAAACCACATTTTTCCCAGCAAGAGAAAAAGTAGGAAAACGCTTGTGCTGAAGGATGAGTCACGGTGAACGGCGCTGTGGCCGTGACAGTGGCCTTGACGCCCGCAGGTCTAAATCTGATCCAAGGTTTCCCTGTCAGCCCCGACGTAAGTTTACTTCACAGGAGGCAGTGATGACCTTTACAGTTTACAAATGCCTTGGTTATGTTTTTCAAACTATAAGATTTTTCACATTTTCTTGAAATAGAAAAGGTCATTTCTGTTTGCAAGGGTTTAATACATTTTGATTAAAACAGATAGTGTTTGAGGCCACACCCACAAGTTCTGTTGATCCGCCTCTTTGGTATAGATTGAATGCAAACTTTATTTTCAGATTTTTGTTTGGTTTTTGTCGTGGACTGTATAAAAGAATTGGGCTGAGAGACCGACCTTCCCCTCTGGCGTTCCAAACAGGAAATACCTGCTGGCTCCAAGAAGCCAAACTCCCATAGAATTCTATACAGAAATAGACATCCGTCAATTACTCATTTTATTTGTCAGAGTAACCCTTCTTGCTCATCCTAATTTTTTCATGATATTCTTTCTGTAGTGCAAATTACAGAAGTTCTAAACTGGCTAATCTGATGCCTCAATAAAAGTAGGTGGAGCCTGCCGGCCCCCCATATTCATCATTTTAACTCAACTACATCAGGTTCAGTGGGAATTACAAATAAAATTAAAGCTCTGACCACCCAATGTTACAAATTAATGTAAAAAGCCGTTAAAAAAAAAGGTTTCAGAAGAATTGGCCAAAGTACTTTTGGATGGAAGGTTATTAGCTAACCACGCCCACATTCCTTTTATGTTAATTTCCTATGTCGATTTATTTTGTTCAGCTCTAGCCAGCGATTCATGCATTACAGTTTCACAGTATTCTGTTTAAAAATGTGTCAGTGACAAGAAAACGCCACGTCTGTGAAATCGCTACGCGCACGCCGTTCTAAATGCAACATTTTTCCCACATTAGCTTCCCTATGATGACCAAGAACTCAGGAAGTGATCAAAGAAAATTCCTAGGACGAGTTTTGAGTTCTAGCTGCTACTAAAGGTGTTTGTTTTTTCCAAATTCAAGATGGAGGCCTCTTCCCGAGATTAAAGGTCAACAAAACTCCAAGGGTGATTGCAGACTGAAGCTGGAGCACCATGTGTGTGAAATTTCAGGAAAATTGCTAAAATAAAAGTTTCCTTTTCCCATATTGTGGACAAAAGTGAAAATCACCAATCTCAGATTTTGCCACAAAATAGCCACCAAGCCGTCGGTCAAATGGCCATCCCATAATAATTTCAAAACCTTCTTTGGACATCCATGTGTTTTAGTTTCGTTAGTCAAACTTCTTTTGACTACACGAACATTTAACTCTGAATGGCAGCAGATGAAACAGACACTGAGGTCAAAGTTTCAAATCTGTAGAAAACAAAGATTTTCAGACAAGATGATTAGTTTAGTTTTTGTGTCAAAAGTCTCCCATGACTGAAGTCTGAATGTGCTCAGAAAAAGAAATCCTTTGTGCACAAAGCTAATCTGAAGGAGGGGGTGTTCCATTTTGCTTTTGCCCCATCACAGACCAGAACAATCTTTGATCCAAAGACAGTATATTTCCCAGAAACAGCCATTCAACGAAATTCTTCTTCGTAATAAAAATACCAGAAAGTTCATCAATAATTCTTCTGATTTTGTGCTTTTAAGGGAAAAATGTGATTCCTTGAAATATATTTTCAGTGAACAGGTTTCCCGTCTCCCTGCACCAGAATCCTTGTGTCTGCATCTTGCCATCATGCTGCGGCAGGCCTCTCCCAGCAACAGATAAGACAGCATCATCTTGGCCAACAGTCATAAAGCTGAGCCACGCTGTCGGTGCGGCGGTGCCTGTGTGTCGCCATGGAGGCAGTAAAGCCGCAGCCTTCTTGCTGACGGGTCTAAATTGTCATTGACTGTGTGGCCAATTCGGACCCAGCAGCCATAAAGAGGAGTTGAAACGCAACCTTTGGTCGACACTGCTAGCTTAAGCAACCGGCAACAGGACACGCCCCGCTTGCACACACAAACACACGTGAACGCACATACATATGTGCGCGAGTGTGAGCCGCGGAGCTTTAACCCAAATGGCTGAGTTTGTCCTCGCTGAGTTAGAGGACAAAACTCACAGGAACCCCACAGATGTAAGAGAAGAATCACACAGAAAGCTTCAGCCAGGATTCAAACCAGGAACCTTCTCAGCATGAGACAAGAACACTAACAGTAATGTCCGTGTAGAATTCTTTAAGGAGCTTTCTTCCATTCAGGTAAAATCCGAAGAATTTATTGTTAATCAAATCATTGTTTTCAAAAAGTCCTGATGAAGGCCTAATGGATGAACCTTACCAACCAACAAACCAACCAACCAACAAACCAACCAACCAACAAACAAACCAACCAGCCAGCCAACCAGCCAGGCAAACAAACCAACCAGCCAGCCAACCAGCCAGCCAACCAGCCAGCCAACCAACCAGCCAGCCAACCAACCAACCAACCAGCCAACCAACCAACAAACCAACCAACCAACCAACCAACAAACCAACCAACAAACCAACCAACCAGCCAACCAGCCAGCCAGCCAACCAGCCAGCCAACCAGCCAGCCAGCCAACCAACCAGCCAACCAGCCAGCCAACCAACCAGCCAACCAACCAGCCAGCCAACCAACCAACCAGCCAATCAACAAACCAACCAACCAACAAACCAACCAACAAACCAGCCAGCCAGCCAACCAGCCAGCCAACCAGCCAGCCAGCCAGCCAACCAGCCAGCCAACCAGCCAGCCAACCAACCAGCCAACCAGCCAACCAACCAACAGCAAAAGCCTTCAGACCCCAGAGAGAAGTTGAATCAATGACCCAGCCTCAAACTCAATGTGACTTTTGGATAAATTTTTGAAAAATTATGATCTATTTCCCCCAAAATAAAACCACAAAAACTATCTTTTAGATATGACTTTTGACCCTCAGGAGAGGTTACCATGAAGATTATTTCAGGAAGCTCAGTCAGACGTGGGCTGTTGAAGTTTATTAAAAAAACAGTTGGTCCAGTTGGGTCACACTTAAAACCTGTTCCAATCTTTGTCTTTGGTCAGCTAGAGGCACGTTTGCTCTTTGTTCGATCCACATCAACGGTTGTTTCCACAGAATTTGGCAGCTGTAACAGCTCACCTGAACCCCGGTACAGACCAAAACTCAGCTCACATGAAATAAACTTGGATGCAGCTCAGATCAGTTAGGAAAAAGAAACGTGAATTTAAAAAAAGGTTGGAAAATGTCCATTCATCCATCTTCAGAAGACCGCTTTCAGGGTCACAGGGTTGCTGGAGCCTATCCCAGCCACAGGTGGCCGGTCTGTTGGAAGGCCACGCACTCACAAAAATCATCAATTGATCTATGAAGCATGTTTTGAACAGTTGGAGGAAACCAGAGTTCCTGGAGAAAACCCACATGAGCACGGGAGAACATGCAAACTCCACACAGAAAAGTCCCAGCAGGCATTTGAATCAGGGCCTTCTTGCTGTGAGTCGAGAAGGCCTTTTGGAAAATTTCCTGTTTGTTAATGTTTTGTAATAAGAAGACGGAGTGTTTGGTTTTGCCCCTCAAAGTTTTAGCTCTTGAAACTGCAGGATCTTTTCCAGGAGGTTCTCCTGGAGAACTTCAAATGACTGTGAAATGAGTTTGGAGGAGTTTCTTAGTGTGAAAGCAGCCAAGAAGCAGCCTTTCATTTCAATTTTGACCGTTTCTCCTTCGTCTTTTGGGTAAAAATCGATCGCTTTCTCTGCACCACTGTGACAAAACAACATGCAGTTCCTGTCCCAACCTGAACACTCGCAACTTATAAATATTTGTTTAGCACAAAAACATTGGTTGCTGGGCAACCCCTGAAATCAGTTTACAGGTTAAAAAAGTTAAATGTAACCTGTTAAAGCACTGCAATGATCAAGTCTTAAAGCTTGTGAGAGACATGGGATTTGGATTGAGTTGACAGAAAAATCCTGTGGAAGATGTTTGGAAAATGCAGTAAAATCTCAGTTTTTATTGAAACATAAAAAGTTCAGGTTAAAGGAAAACCCATTATGTGTAATTGTTATTATTAATGAACATTTCTACAGTGGCCCTGAAGTGCAAATATCAATGATCAAAATTAAAAAAGGAAAAACATCACATTTTAAAAGTCAAACCAAAATTCTAGAAACCAAAACGAAAAAACAAAATTTATTTTGGAAAAATAAAAGTAATCACCAAAAATCAAAGCAAATTTTTAAAAATTGAAACAGAATAAGGAACAGGTAAAGATATAGGTATTATGGGATGTCACTGATTGGATGATGGCGTTAATTTTTTCTAGAGGAGGGAAAACAGAAGAATGAACTGATAAAGCAATCACTGAACTTTTGTAACGGCCGATGTTGTCAAAAGCTTAAAGAATTATCTTCTGTCTGAAGATAGGGGGACAAATGTCCTCATCCAATCAGTGACATCCCATAATACTTACCTTTACTTGTTTCCTATTTTGTTTTCATTTTAATTTCTGCGAATTATTTTTGTTTTTCAAAATGTTTTCCTTTTTTGAAGCTCGGATATTTTGGAGTTTCGTTCTGGTTTCTGGAATTTTGTTTTTATTTCTAAAATGCAGTGATGATTTATTTTTTATTATTTGTTTTTCTTTTTTAATTGTAATCTATAAAATGTTTTTGCGGGGCCACCGTACATTTCTGCTTCACACACTCACGGGTTGCATCAGATTTTGTTCGATCAGTGCGCTCGAGCTCATATAATTAACCTTTTGACAGATGTTGGTTATGAATATTCAGTTAACAGCAGAGCGATTTCTAAAATGCTTTCAACCTGAACAGATTCCAAACAGGCATCAAAAATAAAACAGGAGCTGAAAAAGTCTCAAGAAATTTATAGCAATAAAATTCCCTTACAAAACTGCGGATAAGATTATTCTATTAGGTTTACAATAATTTCACGCCTCCTTCATTTCTCCATAAGTTCAGCCATTGCACTTTCATGTCAAACGTGAGCGCGGTGGTCTTCCGGTATGTGGAATCCAAACCACTGGTCCTGATTTCAGGGCGACTTTTACAAGACGCAGTTTATGTGTGCGGTCTCGTAAAAATAAATGTAATCTAAGCTCCGTGTCTTCGGCGCACACAAAGCAACAGCCCTTCAGTGAGGGGAGCAGGGGTTTATAACAGGCTGCTTTTAGTGTCAACAATGACTTTTAACTGTCCTTATCTCAACATAAATAATGTGCCAATAAAAGTTAATCATCTACATGTCGGTAATGAGACGAGTTCAACAGCCATAAAAAGAGATTTTGGATGATTTTTCTTTTTTTTTTCTTTCAACGATGATATCTTGGGGAAATTGTTCGTGAAACTCCGTCGAAAGCAGTGAGGGTGAAATACAGCAGCCGAAAACCTTTATGAGCTATTAAAGCTGGTTACTGTACCCTTATCTCTTTACATTCCACTCCACGGTCCTAATGTTTCTCCAAAACGCACACGCCGTCAGGCAGTAGGTAGTTGTTGTGATTTTGAGGAAACGTGGCTTGTTAAATGGACAACGGTTTGTGTTGTGTTTGCGTTCTTCCCTGTGAGCAGCAACCACTGAAAAGACACACACAACAAGTCCTCAAATCCTGTCGCCATTTTTCCCGCTTTAAATGCTGATCCAACTGGGTTCTTCCATGAGTCACAGATGAAGCCCGGTTAAGTCCAAACGGCAGTCCTGCTTATGCCTGAGACAGAGCGCACCAGGAGTTATGTGGAGCCATGGAGGTGGGGGTAAAGGGGTAATCCTCGTATTTAATGTCCACGTGTCCGGGTTCTGAGCTGTCCAACTGGGAGGCTGTCTGCAGAGAAGAAGACGTGAGATCTTTGTGAATGTGTTCTTTAAACGGAGAGACCAGCTTCACCCAAACTGATTTTTACAGGAATTAAATCAATGAAATTATTGAACAAATGCAAAAATCAAAGATGGATAGCCCTAAACACTGTAAAAATGAAAATTTAAGAAAGTAAAAAGACCCTTGTTTCACGAGAAATTGCCCTATTTTCTATCTTGCAAGAAAAATGATCTAATCAAAAATGGCTAGAATTTCATTTTTAAAATAAGAATTCTTGATAACATTTTTTTTTGCTTGTTTAAAAAAATGTGACAATGAAGTAGGAATTTTTGACTTATGTCCAAGGAGCCTGTTTTTGCAGTGTATAAACACATGATAATGTTTTTATTTTATAAAAAAGTTCAAACCTTCCTGACAGTTTATGAATCAAGTGTTTACTGGTCACTGAAACACAATTCAAGATATTCCAGCATGAATGACTCTTTAAGCCTTAGTCGCATGCACCTGTAGGGGGCGTTGTAGATTTTTGGGTTATCCGGGCCCGTGGAGGGTCGTATAGAGGAGCTGCTGCATCTTAAGGGGAGCGCAGGTGTGTCTCGTAGTTCCTTTGAGCCTCATAAGGCCACCTCAATGGACGTCATTGTTGTGCGTGGGGTAAAAGTATCGCGAAGTATTCGTAAAGCTAGTGTTAGTTCTATAAACGTATTATGTACGGTGTCCTTATGTCCCACCCCAGTTGTAAGGTGCACCTACTGGTCCCTTGCTGACCCCAAATGCTTTACACATGGGGTGTGAACGGATGTACACACAAACAGTGCTCTGGTTGTCTAATTTCTTAATTTCTAACAGTTTAACAAGTCTTTCCGCAGTCTGGAGGACTTGGGAGGGTCTGAAAAAGACTTGCTTGCGTCTCATACTTCCCACTAACTTACCCTTGAGTGTTGTATGGAAGGATTGATTGTGTAAGTGAAATGTTTTACACTGTTTGCATGTTTTCTTTTCTTTCTTATTTTTTCTTTAAATAAGGAAAAATCAAAACACAAAGCAAAGCATTTTCACTTAAATAACGCAATTTAGAATCCAAAAAAATAAGTTCAAGACAAAGGAATTCGACATTCACAAATCACAAATGGAGAGAGGGGATATTACTCGACTCGCTTTTCCACAGCATCGAAGTTCACTCCAGTGAAGTATTTCCCCATCGATCGGGTCTTCAGGAACGAGACCTTGGACGCCACCCATCTGGCAGAGTTTCACCAGATTGAGGGGGTGGTGGCCGACTACGGCCTGACGCTGGGGGACCTCATGGGCGTCCTGCACCAGTTCTTCACCAAACTAGGAATCACTATTTCACTAGCACCTGTCTGCTCTACAGGTTCATGAAGCGGTCTACAATCTTGATATTTTGTGTGGACCACCTGCCCCGAACAGGTTTGCTCATTTTATGTCTGTCGACAACCCATATCCGCCCTTAAGGGTGGTAATGACGAAGGCTTCAGGATTGTAAACATGAAAAAGGCCAATTAAATCCAAACTAGAGGGCTGCATTGGGATCGGGTCCCGCCGGGTCCCGCGGGACCCAACCCAAATCTCGCGGGATTGGGCGGTTTGAATTGTACTGCGGGCGGGAGCGGGCGGCAAAAAAAAAACTCAGCGGGACCAGTGCTGCCATGAATATCTCATGAATATATATGAGCGGACTACTATGTACCGAATCTCCGTGAACGCACCAGGTAGAGACGCCCAATCGCCTCTGTCATCTAACCTGTTGTTGGGGGTGCGCCCCGCCTCTTAGATATTGTGCTCTTTAAAGCCTGATACCGCGGTCGCGTATGGGCGGAGCAAAGAGCTAAAGTTATGGTCTGATCGCTGCATGGAGCAATGTGTGCATCAATGCATGTTAGACCCAAAGAATGTGGAGAGATCCGGTTTATTATTTTGAAGAGTTCTGCTTGGTAATCATGTTTCCATGTTTGAGATCATAAAATCATCCCAGAGAAAGTCTCTGCTTTAACTCCCGCAGTGAAAGCTGCGTCTAAATCTGACGCCCGTGTTTGCATCTCTCTGACAGAGTTTGAAGCCAAAGCCCCTCCCCCGCCTCTTTACCTGCTTTTCCTCTCTACCTGTTCACCTGTTCACATCCTCTGTAGCTGAGTTGTTTTTTTCCCCGCGCTCCCAGAGTATTCTACACAGAGAGCGCAAAATACGGTCATAGCAGGTTAACACGTTAGTCGGGACGCTCTAGCGCAGCAGAAGGATGAAAGAGCTGTCAATCTATCTGGCAACACTGCGCGGGATAAGGAGCAGGTTACCTGGCAGGGACATGATGTCAATGGATAAAGCAGAAAAGAACCACAAACGAGGTTCATCGTGAGACACGCATGCTGTTCAGATCTGCCTGCTGATGCCCCACTGAGGCGCAAAACAGCAAAAACGGGAAAAGGCTGAAGCTAAAAAAAAAGTATTTTTCCGTCAGGAAAAAATTAATTCATAGATTTTCAGCTCTGTTGAACCATTAATGTTTTTCTTTCTCCATAAATTCAAATGACTTTGACCTGCATCTTTACCAGCTGGTTCAGCGCGCTTCAGGCCGTCTGTCTGCGCGCGCAAACACGCACAATTTTAACCGAACAGGATTTGTGAAAATATATTTAATAATTAAGTTGCACATTACACAAAGAGGAATGGATGAAAAGATGAGGCTGGAGGAGGGACATGAATCTCTTTAATAATATCAACACAAATAAGTGTTTTTTCCTGCGGGACGGGGGACGATACAAAATCAATGCATCTCTATTACTGTGCGGGACTAAATTATTTGAGTTTTGCGGGTGCGGGCGGGAGTGGACATACATATTGCGGGAGCGGGCGGGAGTGTAACGCATACTTTGCGGGAGCGGGCGGGATTGGTCAGAAATTCGGCGGGTGCGGGCGGGAGCGGTATGAAGAAAATAGTCCCGCGCAGGGCTCTAATCCAAACGTTGACTAGAACCTTCCAGAGCTTTCATCTTTATCCATTTTTCTGCTCTAGAACCAAAATGCTCCTCAGTCAGAGCTTGGGAACGAATGCAGGACGCTCTCTGGGATTTTCTGGCAAACAACTGGATTCGATCTCGGGTGGTTCACATTCTAAAGCTGCAAAGCCGCCCAAACCATCACATTTTCACCACCGTGTTTGACTGTTATCCTCGAAATAAAGTTTCTCCTTTGTGTTGCGAGACAATCCAGATGTTTTTGTCTTTGAGTTCTTGTTGCTCAGCAGAGTCTTTCTTCTTCCATACATGTTTGTCCTAAAGTCTCTTTCTGACCATCGGATCATGAACTCTGACCCGGGCCGAGTCAAGTGAGGCCTGCTCTTCTCTCCAGGTCCTTGTGCTTCATTTGGTGACCTCATGTTCGTGAGCTCACTTTGATCCTGGGATGGTATTCCACTTTTTCCTGTTTTCTCCCCGTGTGGATGATGGATCTAAATGGAGGTACCCTGGAGTCCCAAAGCTGCAGATGATTCATCAGGACTGACAGGAATCAGCTAGAGAAACTGACCTCTGGATTTCTTCTAATTCCAGCTTAGTCATGACTTTAATGTTAAAGCCTGAGTCTTGATTCAAATCATTAAACGAAGAACCTATCTGCTTGGATGCTTGGACATCAACTGTTCGATATAGATCAGAACTTCCTCACAGAAGCTTTTAAATGAGGAACTCGTGTAGTGATTCTCTACATCTAAAATTTCAGCTGCTCTGCTGTCTTGTTGTCATGGTGATGTTTAATGAGGAGGGAAATTCTGCTCTTCTCTGGTGTCCCGTAGACAGATTACCTGAGTCCCCGATGTGACGGTCTGTCCTGCGTAGGGTGATGGCGCCAGGGTGGGTTCACTCTTAACGGTGGAGGCGTGTTCTGAAACTGAAAGGGAGGATGGGGAGCCGATGTCAGAGGTGAGGGACCCTAAAATATTAATATGAACTCTGTAAATGTTCTGACCGACATACGAGACGAGGGAATTTCTTGGAAACGCCACCCACCTGCAGATGTTCTGTTTTTGGGGAGTTTGGGTTTACGCTTCCTGGTCTGAATGCTCTCTTTCTTCATGGCCAGAGGTCTGGGCACCTGGTGGGAGTGGAGCAACACAGATTAGCTGAGCCGACCTCCCAGTCCCACAACAGGAGCCTTGGCGTTCTGACAACCCGCACGAGCTCCCCGCCTACACTGATAAGGCTGTCCTTGAAGAGGTTCTGCACAACACCAACAATCAGAGAAGGACGTACCCCGTGTAGCTTCATGTAAAGGCCGCAGGCGTTGCAGACCGGCTCCCCCTCTGCGTTGCGCCTCCACAGTGTGGTGGTGCTGGTGTGGCAGTTGGTGCAACACAGGCCGGCCCGGCGGGACGTGCTCTGCTGAAGATCAGAGCAGGAGTCTGTCAGCTTTTAACATCTGAACATCCTTCAGCAGGTCATGATTGCCCTCCCCACATCATGAAAATAAAGAAGTCCTTCCCTTTGTATTATTTTTTGTGTCTTTGTTTTCCTAAAAAAGCAGCATCTGTAAATTTTTAGCTTTAAAGGAGTCCTAATCTTCGTTCCACACAGCCTTTAGTGCTCCCTAAATCTCTCTGCAATTGTCAGTAACTTTAGTCCTTTATTTATTCCTTCATTTGATAACAGAATAGTTTCCCTCTGAGCTCTGAGGCTTCAAAATTGATAAATAAATAATGCAATATTTAACTGAACGTTTTTGTTTGAAATGTCAGAGTTTTGAAAAAAATCCTGAGGCCTTTTGATGCCACCGGGCTCAGGGTTCATGAGGATTGAGAGAGATGCTGTCCGACCATCATTCTTACACCTCCGTGCTTCACAGTTCACTTGGATGTGTTTCTGCCAACTTTTTTTCTCTTTAATTTCAGAAAAAGTTTAAAAGAACTTCCGATTGAAAAGTCTCCACTTTGTTGGAAGGATTTGTTCAGATGCAGACAGCAAAAACACAAAATCTCAGTGTTTTTGTCAAGTTTCTAGTTTAAATATCTTATTAAACCTGAAATGAGACAAAACTAATTTCATGACTTTTCAGTAAAATGTAACGATTAAAGATAATAAATGATTTGTTGAGTCATTTCATCTTGAAAACATTGCATTTTGAGCAAAATCTAATAAGACAAGTTTTTTTTTCCTTTACATAATTTTTTTAAGCAGAAGTTTTACTTGTGAATTTTGTTATTTCAGGAAACAGACTTGACTGTTTAAAGAAAACTTGATTTATAACAAACTAAAATGTATTTTAGAAACAACAGCACAGAAATCTGAACATTAACATACATTTACATTTCAATTTTTAGGACATTTTTTCTTAAATTCTGTAATTCTTTTTGTACGTTAGGAAATAAAGAAAGTTGAACTATTGTAGCACTTAAAATAATATTTATACAATAATAATTGTATACATATATCCTTTTAAATCACCTGAAACTCTTTACGACATATTGTCAGAGCAATATACATAAATATGAGCGTTAATAGCTAATTTTAAGATATTTAAACTAAATTTTAAAAAAGGCACAAAACAAAATGTTATTTTAAGAAACCTTACGTTTCTAATCTAAGAAATCTTCACTTAGTTCCATTGGCAGATTTTTTTTTTATTATTATAGCAAGTAAAAAACATCTTCTAATCTGTATCATTTTTAACTTGTTTGGAGGACATTTTTTCCAGTGCAGGTCAGTTAAGCTGAGATCCCAAACCAGGAACCCTTTCCTCTTGTCCTCTTTTAACCCTTGTGCTATCCTAGGCACTTTAACATTGGGTCATCTAGACCCACTAGACAGTGCGCCGAACCTTTTTTCTTCAATGATTTATGATCTTCACTGGTGTCCATGGAGTACATGAGATCCTCTTCACCTTTATCCACCTTTGTCATGGTAGGGATAATACGTCAATGTAAGGGTAGGGTCATCTGGACCCCATAGGACAGCACAAGGATTAAACATCTGAGATCCTAGAACAGACTGAAATGTCCGAGCTGCAGCTTTAGTGTTTCTTGTAGGTTTTTCTAAATCTGAAGGAGAAGTTAGGTCTCCAAAAATCAGGTGAGTGTTCCAAATATTGTGTGGCAGAAAAAGATGGAAGTTGCAGCTGTTTTTTTCTAAAAGATAAAATAAAAGATAAGTTAGAAAATTAAAAATCTGTTTGATGCGTGTTCTTTGTGCTTTCAAGACGTATAACAAGGACGACTCATTGTACGCTCAGACGCTGTTCCTTTAAGCCAATGCATCATGGGAGATGTAGTGTAAAATCTGACGCTACAGGACGCTAAAGGGCAGAAAGATTAGCGTCTCTGAGCTTCGTTGTTTTGTTCACTTGTTCCACGGTCTGATACCAGATTCTGTGGAAAGCTAAACCGCTAAAGACGAGCTTTAGCTGCTATTTTTGTTAGAATTGAGCGACTTTTTGAGCTAAATTGGAACAAAGAAATTGAGTCTTTAACCACTTCTGATTGGTCAGACTGATGACATGTGATTAAGCTTTTAAGAATGATTGATGGAGACAGTTAAAGGGGCGGGACTTTTCCGCAAACACCTTTAGTTGTAGCTCCATCGCGGTGCTGTAACTAATCTCCCGATAATACTGACAGGATGAATCTGGGGCAAAAAAACCCTTCATGATCCCTAAATCTGCTGCAGTAAACATCTTCTTTTCTGCATTCTATGTTGTGGAGTTAATTAAAGCAGCAGCAGCAGCAGCAGAGGGCCGCGTTGGAGTAGAAAGCCTTGTCTATAAACAGCCCATCCCAAGGGCAAGGTCAGTGCAGGACAAATAAAACTGAAAAAAAAAACCCACCATGATGGTGGATTGTTGGGGAACCTGCAGCTGCTGTAGAAAAGCAAGTTTCTGGGAAGCATGCAGCTGTGAAACCTTCAGTGTGACCATAAACAGGACTCGACAACAAGGTTTACCTTGTTTCATCCTCACCAATTGAATTCTGTCCTGCTTTTTACACAAAAGAAAAATGTTGTCTGCAATAACATAGTTTTATTCATCATTTTATTACACTTTAGCGATATTTCACTGAAGGAACATTTCTGGCGTTACAATTGGTTTTTCTTACACCATGTTTTGAAAATGTACTTTTTATGTTCCAGTAGCGTAAATAAAGAAAGTCTTTAAGACCCACTTCAATAAAATTGGGTTTTTACCATTTTTAACATAGTTTTGTGGCATTTTGCTGATGATGGAGGACAAATATCAAGAACATTAAGCTTCAAATCTAATTTCTGGATATTTCTTTAGTGAAATCATTGTAAATCTGGAGCAGACAAAAAAAGTGCTGTTGGAAAAAGCTAGTGGGTATTTTGTTGGACCTACAGACCCATGTACGTCCTCATTTTTCTCATCTGAACTGGAATCTGTCTCAGAACTGTACGGCTGGATTGCTCAAATATTGATCAAGATTTCTGTTGCTCTGGTAATGTTAGTTTGGGGGGGGGGTGAGGGGCTATAAGCTAGCAGCGGAGCATGTAAACAAAGGGATGATGGGAAATTGGGGAAGGCTTACTCTTCCCCAACAGTCCCGCCCACAACTCATAGGTGAATTCTGCTGAACTCCTGCTGCTCTGCAGAAACTATGTCCTAGAAAACGACACATGTTCCACTCTGAACGCTTTTAAAATAAATCTTTTAATACTCCTTTTGTGCCGACATTAGTACAAATTCACCTGAAGAGATAAAAAAGATCACTTTTTCACTTAGTTAAAATTGTTTTAATTAAAATTCTTCTAAGTTGTATTAAAATTTTGAAGTGTTTCTCACATTTCTTCAGCTTTTTTCCCCACTTTTTTCAGCTAAATTGGCATCATCACCATTATTTAAGTCCTCCACATTCTTCACCTCTGCTCTCTGTAACCTCACCGTTCCTCTTGAGTTCCTCTCATTTACACACAGATACTCTGTCTTCATTCCTCTCCTTTGCAGAGCAAACCTTCACTCGTCTAGATGTTCCTCCACCTGCTTTTCGTTCTCATTACAGATCACAGTGTCATCTGCAAACATCCCGGTCCACAGAGATTCCTGTCTAACCTCATCTGTCCGTCTGTCCATCAAACTAGCAGGAGCTCAAAGCTGATCCTCTCTCATGCCGACAGAACATCTCACCACTGTCCTCCAGCTCTCATCCAAACCACAGCTCCTCTCTCTGAACTCTGTCATAGATTTTCTCTAGATCTGCAAAGACACAATCCAGCTCTCTCTGACCTTCTCTGTTCTTCTGCAGCACCATCTTCAAAGCAAATAACTGAATCTGTGACTCTCTTCCTCAGCGTGAAACCAAACTGTTGTTCACAAAAGTTTATTTCTGACCTCAGCTGAGCTTCCTCTACTCTTTCCAACGACTTCATTGTGACTCATCAGCTTTATTCCTCTGGAGTTTCCACACCTCTGACAGCTCTCCTTACCTTCTACACACTGTAAACAAACATTATTTATTTATATATTTCTTCATTCGTTATTTCTGCTCTCAGAATTCACTCAAATACACATTTTTCAGTTTTCTTTTTAGGATTCGGAAGTCTTTCTCCAGTAGGTTTAGTGACAGCAGTCTAGGTAAACAGTCAGAAGCTTGAGCAGGAAGTTCCCTTTCAAGGTGTGGTGAGGTCTTACCAGTCGCTTCTGTGGTTTGATGAGTGGTCGGTTGATGCCGTTCATCTTGTGGTAGAGGCCGCAGGCGTTGCACAGGTAGTGCCCGGTGCCGTCCCTGCGCCACAGCGGCGTGGACACGGAGCCACAGTTGACACACTCCCGGCCCTCGGTGGGCATGTCGTCCAAGAGGTCTGAGCAGCAGAACAGAGATGATTCCTCATGTCATCGCTGTTGCTAGGATGCAAAATCATCTTCCCTGTTTTCTTCCTCTCAACTTCTAAGATAGACTAGGCCATAGATTTTTATTTTTTTTGGGAGGGGGTGATAAATCGTCAGTTGAGGAATGTAACCCCACGCTCCTTCACCTCCTCTCCCTGTGATGAAGTGAGTCAGCAGGAAGACAGAGGAGAGGAGGACCCCACCACCACCACCACCTAGACCCCCCCCCCCCCCCATCCATCAGGGCTCTGACACCCGACGGACTCCTGGAATCAACGAGTTCAGACAGCTGGGGCCTCCAGGACATGACGCCTGTTCTGTTTTGGTTGGAAACTTTTTAAGATCTCGGAAAAAATATCAGCAGAACAGATTTAAAATAAAAGATGTGAAACAACAAAGAAGCAAAATTTTGTCAACACTTATTTAGAGCAATTAAGAGAGGCCAAAAAAAAAAAGAATAAACAAATAGGAAAAATGAAAAATTACATTTAAAAAAAAAACAGCGGTCAAATTTGACTCCATGGGTTATTCAGGGTTAAAACAAGTAAAAGCTTCTTCTCAGTTGAGGAAACTAGAGTTAAAATGATTTTCCTAAAACATAATAGCTTTAAATATTTTTAAACTACATTAATTTTCATGTAAAGACATTTTTGAACAAAACAATTCTTTTCATTGGTGTGCTGGGTTCATATGTTCATGTTTCCTCATGTCATTAGGAAACAATAACAATTTTGATTACGATTATTAGGTTATTATTTTTGTCTCACTTTCTTTGATTAATGTCTTTTTTATAGTTTTAGGCTTTAATTTCGTTTAGCGGTTAAAGAAAAAATTAAGTTTTTAAATCCATTTGTATCTGCCTCTTTACTCGGTTAATAAGTTTATCCAAAATGTCTTTACTTGTTTTTTGTGTTTATTTTTTTTCCTTTCAACATAAATGGTCCTTATTGTTATTTTTAAATTCATTTTAAAATGTCTGAAAACTAATACAATCAATATTCTTTGTTTTTCTGAGTCTCATTTGCCTCAGAAACGAAAGGATTATTCTCATGAATTTTGCTGTAAAAGGTGAAAACAGGTCAGACGGTCATGACGCCTCCCCCACGCGCGTGCGCTGTAATGTGATGTTGATCCAGGTGAGAACTGCTGTGATCTTTCTTTGTGGACTGAGGCCCCAGATTAAAGCGGGATTAAATTAACACATCACCGGATTGTTCTGTGGAGAATGTGGATTGTTTAAATGCGTTCTGCCCTCCTCAGGGGTGAGGGGTGGGGGCACGTGACCCGCGCGGGCCTCAGTCAAGTCCCTTAAACTGTTGTTTTATTTTTTCTGTTAAATAAAATGTTAAAAAACGAAATGAAACATGTAAAACTTAAACAATAAAATACACTGTTAAAACATCAAAAGAAGAGGCCTTATTTAAAAAAAATTGTCATTATTTTTTTTAATGGCAATTTTTTTTTTGTAATTTTCGTTTCTTAAGGTTTTGGGTCTACAAGTTTCACTTAAACAGACTTGAGAATAATTTTATTTCTGGAACCAAACTGGAAGGTTTTCCGTCATATTTTCGTGCACTCTGACGCGCGTTTTCCAGCGGACTTACCCAGACTGGATCTTCTCCCGGACAGACACCCCTGTCGGCCCTGCAGGCTGATCACCCCGCTCTCGAAGGGGCCCGGCGTCCACGAGGACGTGGCCATGTCCGGACTCATGTAGGCGGCGTACGGGTTGGAGTACGAGCCCCCGACGGAGCGCACCAGCGCGCCCCCGTACTGCTCCGTGCGCGCTCCGCTCCCGAGGACCAGCGGGCTCTGATACGCGGCGTCACGGCCGCCGCCGGTGCCGCCCGGCGGGCTGTGCGTGTAGGAGAATCCGTGCGCGGGGTGGGGGCTGCCGGGCGCAAAGGAGGAGCCGTCTGCCGCGCTCTGGGCCCAGCTGGGGTGCCCGCCGAGGCTGTGACTCTGATGGGGGGAGTCGCAGGTCTGCAGGTAGGGCAGGGTGGACAGCATTCCCGGAACTCTGTTGGTGGGCACGTAGACCGGAGAGCTGGCCGGGGGGTGCATGTAATTCCCGGCGTCATAAGCGGACGGGGTCAAACTCTGGTACATGTTGCTCCAACCTGAACTTTTTCTCCTTAGTGGTTCCTGCACATAAACACAGAACATATTCACATCCCTGAAACGAAACAATTTCACTGATCTCTGACATCAACATGCTTATCAGCACATGCACGAAGGCACGCACACAGAGGACACGCGCGTCCTCATATTCAGCCAGAACAAGAACGGAAACCGAGGACAGAAGCGCGCAGATAAAAAGCTTCATCAAGAATCTATCAGCAGATATTTGAATGGAATCACCTCGATAAACACGCAGGAAGGACGCGGTTCTTTCCACCAGCGGCTCTCCGCGTCTTTATCTTCTCCAGATAAGGACGCGCGCCTGATAAAGTAGTGCGCTCCGTTGAGCCGGAGCGCGTCAAAGCTCCGCGTAAAGCGCTGGAAGCTGGATGGAGAGTGCCACACTTATTCCCGTTTTTTTTTCCAGATGGACGGATGTGGGAAAGGGGCGCGAGGATAGTCCCGGGCCGCAGCGTTCCTCGGCCTCCGGTTTGATGTGAAGATGGTTTGGAGTCGCTGATAACCGCTAATATGACTCTGCTCTCCGTCCCAGCCGAAACTTGTACGGAGGGAAACACGTGACGCAGAGGATCAGAGGTAGATCCAGGTGGGAGGGAGGTGAGGGAGGAACCTGTAACAGGAGCTGGGAGGAGGAGGAGGAGGAGGGGAGGAGGAGGAGAGAGCCCGCAAAAAAAGCGCGTTATGGTTCAACTATCGCGTTTAATACAAAATAATAAAAGCAAAAACTTTAAATTCAACTTTACCTAAAAGTTTTGTTTTGTTTCTTGTACTGAAACTGACACCAATTGAAGTTGCCACATTGACGGAAAAGTGAAAGCAGTTTTACGAGGAGACAAACGTTCTCTTTAAAGGTCGCGCGCCGATAACGGAGACGAGGAGCTGCGCAAACGGCAGCAGCAGCGGAGGCGCAGCAGCGGCGCAAACGGCAGCAGCAGCGGAGGCGCAGCAGCGGCGCAAACGGCAGCAGCAGCGGAGGCGCAGCGTCTGGACTGCAGGAAAACAACAGAAAATCTCTTTTCATGCCGCAAAAACGGCGTCTTGTTTCCAACATGAACGGCTTCACATTCCGCAGAAACGTACTTAAAATGTTATTTACGTTTATTTTTTTACACGCAGTTGATAGTTTTTGTTAATTAAAAAAAGACTTTATTTTGCTATTTAAAACATTTTATTTTGTTACTTTACTATTTTTTTAACTTTTTTTTTTTTTTAGCAAATAGACGAAACATAAAAAAATATGCTGTTTGTTAATAAACCCCCCCGAATGAAATCATGATAAATCACGCTCTGATTAACTTTTTAAAATTATCATTATATTTAATGAATTTAAATTGACTTAATTGCGTTTTTTGCGCATCACATATGATTAATCACTCTAATGTTGTTTTCTTTGTTTTTTTCCAATCAATACATTCTTTGAATTGGGTCTGATATTTGTAAGATTTTCTTTATTTTAACGTCTACAATTAATGTTTGAAATAAACAAATAAATAAAATCAAATCAATATAAAAACAAAAAATTATGAACAAAAGGGCCTGAAATAAAAACGAAACCAGAACTAAAAATATTAGAATAACATATAATAGGGTTTTTGTACATGTAAATGTAGGTCTTTTCCATGTTTTTTTGATTTCATGTTTTGTGCTAAAAGCTGCTTCTGCACACTTTCCCACAGGCTTCCTGCTAAGCAAACGAATATAAAATGATACTAAAAAGAGCCATGAAAGTCAAATTGCTTTATATTAGATGAAGATCTTAATCAAAGGATAAAGCGAGAGTTTTCTGCAGAAAACTCTCCTGACTTAATCTCTCAGGAAGGCAAAGCGGCTGAACGGCCTCCAGGAATCCACATACATTAAATACAGTTAAAAAAATGATTTAAACACTTACAGTCATTAAAACTTATTTTCAATAACCGTGTGATTATTTTTTTAAATTATTATTACTATTATTATTATTGTTGTTGTTATAGAAAAATATTCTTTTGTAGGATTCATTAAAAATCCTCACACTTAAAGTCTTTTTTTTTTACTCTCATATATAGACTAAATCTCTTTTTCTCATCCTATTCTAAATTTTCATCAGAAATCATTCCCTTTTATTTATCATTTTTAACATAAACAGCTTTTTCTGTGGATAATTTTTAACTTGTGCAATTTGAAATAAATCTAAATGAAACAATACGGAACTGAAGTGAAGTTCTGTGTGGAAGCAGACAAAGACAGGAAACTGAAATGATGACAGACGCAAAAACCTGTGTTCCCATGCACAAACCTTTGAGGAGGCAGATATTTTGATTTGAAATCTAAATTTGACTTTCTTATTTTTGTAACATGTTTGGGGAGATGTTAAATTAATAGATAATTAAATCCCTAAACCCAAAATGTTTTCCACAAATAAATTGTTTAAGATCAAAAACCAAAACTGTCATTCCTCCTTAACAGCCCCCTCTAGTGGTCAGAATGTCAGAAGCTCCAGAAGTTCTTTTTTTTTTCTCTTCAATGAAAAAGAAAAAATATTTATAATGTCTTGTTCACGGTACACATTTAGAATTAATTTAGGTGAAGGTAGTTGAAAGCATTGAAGCTTAAAAAATGGTGAAAGGTTTAGATAAATTAGGAAAACTGCAAAATGAAAGGACATTTTTAATGACTTTTAAACTCACGAATATACGCAATATTTGCAAATATTTTGCATAATCTATTTTTATTATATGAATTTCAGCCTTTTTTAAGTTTAAAACTGCCTTATAAGACAAAAGGTAACCTTATCCAGAACCGAATTTACTATTAATTGTATTAATTTATTCTATTTTTTAAATGTATTTCAAATGTTCTATTTTAAACAAATAAATGATTAATAAGTAAATAAATAAAAATAGTCTGAAAACATGAAATGTTTCCTAATTTTCCAGTCACAATGAAACAAACGCAAGATTACATAGAAGAATAACGGCACTATCGCATCACATGTTCCAATTAAAGCCAGAACTTTTACTCTTTAAAGTCCACTTTATGATTTTAATGTTTAAATGTTTAATGTTTAAACTAAAAAGGAAAGGAAAAAATATAGGCCGATGAATGAAATGTAAGGGAAATTCTATTTGCTCAGTATAACAGAGACACTTCTTAAGATTCTGGATTATTTCAAGATGAGAGTAAAGACGAGCAAAGCTGCAGATGAGCAGACCCGAGCCTGAGTTTATCGTTTATGCAGTCGTTGTTTTTAACACATCTGAGTTCAGGCATGAAAAAGGAAGTAAAGTTAACAGCTTTGATGAATACTGAGTGAATTAAAAATGTCCCCTTTATCCAACTAAATTAGGTACTCATTTATTTATTTACTTTATTCATAAACTTTTTCATTTGTTAATTCATTTTCTTCATTTTTACTTTTTATTGTGAAGTAAATTTATCTTTAAACAAAATACATATTGGACAGCATTCTAGTTTTTAATAAAAAAAATAGAACGTAGTCAGGGTCGCGAAACAACAACAAGAACAACAACAAAACAAATAAACAAAAGGAGTGACTGGGCCTCCTGTGGAAGTTAACAAGACAGCTCAGGTTCACAATTGTACATAATTATAAAAAGCTTTATAGTTTAATACGCTAAGACCCCCTCCAATGGTTGTGTGATTTTTTTAACATGGTCTTGTGGCATTTTTCTAAAGATGGACATCTAAGATCAAAACTGCATGTCTGAATATTTCTCTATTCAAACTGTTGTGAATCAGGAGCAGATGAAGAAATGCCATTTGAAAAAGATCTTATTTGTGACGCAGAAAATCTGCTCTGCTCCATTCTGATGGATCCACTGGCAGACAAATAGATCCATGGACGTCTTTGTTTTCCTCATCTGAGCTGGAATCTGTAAGTTAGTAGGAGTTAGTTAGTAGGAGAGCACCTAAATAGAGTGCTCAGTTATTGGTGATGGGAAGGGGGGGGCGGGGTTGCTCTGCATCAATCATCCCGCTCACAATCCAGAGGTGAATTCCTGATAAACTACTGCCGCTATGCAGAAACTATGTTCTCGAAAATGACAGTTAAAAAAAAATCTGGGCTAAAATGGCTTCATCATACAGTAAGAAAAAGTCACTGGGAACACTTTGAAAATGCATCAAAAGATCAGAGTGCATGGGACTTTAAGCATTTGTCTCATTCTAGTAGTTACAATACAAAAAATGTCAAAATAGTTTCTGCAACTTTAGAATTTACTAAACAAAGAAAACTCTTTTGAGTTTTCTGTGACAGTTTTACAGTTGCTGTAATTTTCTCTCCACATAATCCCAGTCATTTCCCAGATTATCCTTTGTTTTGCATATGTTCCTCCAACCATAACCTCTGCGTGCACCAACGCCGTCTCACCAGCACCCCAACCCCCCTCCTCTGGTTTACACATGCAGCATTTCTCTCCTCCCAGTTCCAGATAGTGACCTTATAAATGAAGTGAGTGTTGAGCAGGCCGCTCTCACCCGGTCGCTTTGTGGTGATGTCAGAAAGGCTAAAATTGCATGAATTTTTCTCATATCTTCAATTTCTGTTGTTTTTCCTCACCTACATATTCATCCAATAGCAGGGAGGGGGGGTTGAAACTGCCTCCTGGCTTTGATCATCGCCTGACATGATGCCACTGTCCTTTACGGCCACATTCTTCCAGACCGCAGAGGAATTCCAGCCTCCGTCTTACTTTCCATA
This sequence comes from Oryzias curvinotus, assembly GCA_023969325.1. Classification (NCBI taxonomy): domain Eukaryota; kingdom Metazoa; phylum Chordata; class Actinopteri; order Beloniformes; family Adrianichthyidae; genus Oryzias; species Oryzias curvinotus. The sequence continues at coordinate 30,416,412 of CM043712.1, read as the reverse complement.
CACCAGATAAGTGAGGAATTCTACACAGGAATTTGTTGACTCTGCAGAGCAAAGCTGCAGCTTTTTAGAGCATTCTCTTCAGTTCTTGTCAGTTGTGCAAATTGATGCTCATAAAATCTTCATCCATCACTTAAAAAAAGCCTTCATCAAACATAATGAGCAGTGAGCAGACGTCTTGTGGCGACGGCGAGGAGGCGGAGCGCTCAGGCAGGAAGTTGGTATTTCTTTATTTCCTTGCAATGCAGCTGTAATGACATGAAATAACATTCTTGACAAGGTGATGCAGACTTGTAGGACTAATGTTATGAACATTTTTACATGCTTTTACTTTGAAATGCACTACACCTTTTAATTTGTTTTAAAGACCCACTCTGATGAAAATTGTGTTTTTGGTGTTTTTAACATCTTCTTGTAGCATTTTCCGATGACAAAGGACGTATGTAAATAAAAAATTAAGCTCAAAAATGGATTTCTGAGTATTTCTTGATTCAAATCTTTGTAAATCAGGAGTAAAAATTTGACGTAGAAAGCATGCTGGGTGGGCCACAAGCTCCCTGCTCCGCTCCATTCTGATGCATCCGCTTGTAGACAAAAAGATAAATGTGCGTCTTTGTCTGAGCTGGAATCTGGCGAAACTGTACGGCTGGATAGCTCCAATATTACTCACCATTTTTGTTGCACTGCTGATGTGATGGGAAGTGGGGGCAGAGTTGCTGCATGCCAACAGAGAACAGAGAACTCTCAACAGTGGGAAGGGGAAGAGGAGGTGGGGTTGCTCTACGCCAACGGTCCCGCCCACAACTCAGAGACAAATTTCTGAAGAACTCCTGCCGCTCTGCAGAAACTATGTCCTCGAAAACAACACAGGCTGTTGAATTTTGCCTAAAAACAGCATCATCATAATTAAAGACCACTGGGAAGCTTTGAAAATCCAAAATTCTCCAACTATAGGGCACACTGGATTATAGGGTACACAATCAATGATTGGTCTATTTACCAATTTATGTTGTATATAACAGTGGTCCCCAACCTTTTTGTCACCGTGGACTGGTACAACGCAAGGCACGTTTACCGCGGACCGGGAGGGGGGGGGGGTTGAGGTTTGAGGTTCAACGTGGACCGGGGGTGGTATTTTCTCTTTAGTAATGATAATAACAATAATAATTATAATTTCCCCCTTGTCAAAGCAACTTTCTAAAGAAGTTTGTTTTTTGCTCATTTTGGTTGTTTGGGTTTAATTTTAGTGGGGTGTATCACGCGATGTTTGGTGTCGCGACTTTGACGTGCGTTAAGTGTGACAGATGTAACAAAGTGAATCCGGTCACTTTTCAAAATAAAACGTTTTTGTCGGAAAAAAAACAATAAAATGGAAATTATTTTTTCTTTCTGTGCGTCCCGGTACAAAAATTTCCCGCGGCCTGGAACCGCTCCGCGGCCCGGTGCCAAGTGTCCCGCGGCCCGGTGGTTGGGGACCACTGGTATATAAGACACACCGAACTACAAGGAACGTTACACGAGACAAAAGACTTCAAGCTAAGTTAATCAGTCAGTCTAGAACTTGTTAGCCACATTGGCGTACAGACAAAACCTGTAACTCCAAACCTTGTTTGCAACCGACGTAAAAAAACTTTCAAAGCTGATTCGCTGTGGCAACCCCAGACGGGATGTGCCAAAAGGTAAATAACCGCCAGAACAAACGTTGCTTTGAATACACTAACTACCAACCTGGTTAGTAACATGTAAAAGAAACACAGTATGACACCATTATACGTTAGCCATAATAGCATATTCACAATAACACCCAACCAAATCTTTGACAGAGCGCCGCGTTCCTCTCAAAATTGCTTCGACGTCAGCGAGTACAACCAGAATCAATCCATGTATAAGGCGTCCCGGATCATAAGGCGCACTGCCGCATGGTGGCTATATGTGCATATTCAAAAGATGGTTGGAGTGGGTCTTTAAGTAAGAGGCTCTGATGGACATTGAAGCTACAATCTGGAGCAAAGCAGATCTTCACTTAGAATTAAAGCTGTTACACATGATCTCTGTTCACTTAACACTATTGTTGTTATTTCTGTAATTTTTACTTTAATGAAAAGAAAAAAAAGAGCAAATCTACCTCTGGATATCAAAGACTGTGGGATTGTCTGGTTCTATGAGTCCACCCATGTGAGTCCAGACCTCCACAGTCAGGTTCCTGTCAACCCTATCACGCTCTGTCTCTATTATGGCTCCTTCAGGAGTTGCAGTTGTGTCATAAATCTCAACGATCCTCCATAATGGAGCCATACGTTTCTGTTGGTCTCACTGACTCCATCTTTCTGCTCCAGGCTGTTCTCGGATCATTCCCGTATCGTGAACTTTCTCCTTTAGCGGACGAGCCTCGGACCACAACCAGAAGCATCTCAGAGAGCAGATGGAGGGGGAACAGAGGATTTAGAGGGCTGAAGTGTAGGAGCCTGATGTTCTGCTCGTCGCTGGGGAATGTGGAGTAGGAGTCAGCCTAATCTCCATAAGAGACTGGCTCCTGTCTGCCACGTTCATATCTAAGTGCTTCATTTTAGCCTGTCAGCTTCTATCAGGCTGTCCTGAACTCAGCAGTAGACACAGTTCACGCTCACGTTTACAAATTTGACATCAGAAAGAAGGGTCAAATAAAAAAATTTAAAAAAGCACAACAGATATTATATTTACTATGGCAGCTTCATATCAGCCCATAACTCATTCTGGAACTCAAACATAGCAATGCTGAGTAGACGCTATGTCTCATTAATCTGTGTTTCTGGCTTCCCAGAGTGTTTCCATGAGCAGCAAAGATGTCTAAAGCCTCTCCTTAAAGCAAAAACTGCAATCATTGATGTGTGAAGTAAAGGCCATTTTTCTAGGTCGACCAAATATAGAGTAAATATAGAAAAAGAAAATCCTATTGTGTCTTCCACATTTATATATTTACATAACCTTCTCTCAGCTTCTACTGCCAGCAATGCTGTTTTTCAATTCACATAGCCCATCTGATGACATGGTATATAAAAAAGAAAAATTTTAGCAATAAAATACAGGCAAAGCTACATGTGGTTTATTCATACAGCTGTCCAGGGATTAACATCATGATTGGCATTTTGTTCCGTATACTTCTTGGTTCTGTGTACTTTTTGGTATTTCAAGTTTCCTTTTAATGACAGAAACAATACTATAGTGACCTACTATAGCCCCGTGACCCCGAAAGGGAAAAAAACGGATAAGAAAATGAATGAACAATACTATAGTTTGATCTCAGAAAACTCCTTAAAATTCAAACTGAGTTGAAATCCTTTGCTAACATTTATAATGTTTTATTTGTGTGTAATTTTATTACAAAAGAGAGATATTTGAATTATTCATAAAACTAAATTTAGAGATCATACAAATGAACTTTTCATTACGGCAGGTTCATTAAAACTTAAAAATGTAATTGAATTGCAGACCTTATTAGTTATTTTTAAAGCCAGAAACAGAGAATTAACAGAAGACTTACAAAAGCCTTTTTTTAAATAAAGGAGATGAAAATCATAGAAGATTTAATTTCAAAAAACAGTTTCGAACAACACTAAAGAAAAAGTGTTTGTTTATAATAGGGCTAAAAATGTGAAATTCCCATGAGAACGAGTTAAAAGGTAGTCAAAATATTATTCAACTTAAACGAATGTATAAAACTAAACAAATTAGATTGTACAAACTTGACTGTTGAGTGGAATGTTTGGAATGCAAGTGCTAAATGAATGGAATGTATTTACTATGTTTATTTGAACTGTATATGGTGAAATTTGAGCACAGGTGATGGTGTGAAACAATTATACGAATTGTATTCTTCAATTCTGCTCCTTTCCAATCATGAAAATGTTCAGTATTGTACAACAAACATGTACGTAAACATATTTGACAATAGCCGCGTTTACATGGGCAAAAGTAATCGGAAAGAATGCCTGATCGGAAAGCAAATGTGTCATGTAAACGCGCCGTTCGGAATACTCTGCCCCGGTCAGACTCGTTCGGATCAAACTTTCTTTCCGATGGAGATAGGTGGGTTATACTGATCCTTTATCTGATCGTTGGTCATGTAAACGGTCATTCCGATCATGTGTCACTTCTGCTCTGGTTTTACGTCACGCATAGACGGTGTTTCGCTCCAGAGAAAGCTTTGGAGCTCACACAGGACCGACCAGCTGCTTTGCGGAAGCGCCGCTCCGCTTTGCCCCTCTGGCTCTCCGCCTCTCTTAACCCCTCATGAGGGGGGTGCCGGGGAGGAGCGGGACCCTGCTCCTGGCTCGTGTGCCGGTGGACCGAACCAACTGTGTCTCTGAGCAAAGCAGCTGTATTAACTTTGTGAGGGGAGAATGCTTTTTGCGTTTTGTTGTTTGTGTGACTGCGATCCATCCCGGCGCTCTCGGTTAGCTGCTGTCAGCAGAACTGTGCGTCTCGGAGCAGAGCTCGGACTTCCAGCTCACACAGCGGCGGGCGAACTTTTCAAAGCAGAATGTCGCTCAGTCTTTAGAACCTGAAATTCCCACATATTTACGTGCAGCCAAGAAGATGCAGATTGCTGCGTTTCCCGCATGAGTTTATCAAACAAGGCTAATGTTGTTAGCGCGTGTTAGCCTCTCCTGGGAGCTCCGTTTTTCCACAAAAAAAGCACCAACCACACGGATTAAATATAAAATGATGAACGAAAAGGCGCTTCATAATATTCCTAACATTGATTGATAAAAGCCTGTTTGGAAGATTGCCTCGTATATTACTGAGCTGCTGCATAAATGTACAGCGAAGGTTTGTTTACTGTGGGACTCTTGTTCCGTTTTTTTTCAGCACTACTGCGCATGCCCAAAGGATTTAATCCAACCGAAACTGTGACCCATGGGAACGTTTGTTCTAATCGGAAAAAGGTTTTCTGGGCCCATGTGCACGGGTGAATTTTAACCCGACCATTGATCCGATCGAGATATTTTGCCCATGTAAACGCGGCTAATCTCTGCTGCCTCCAGCTCTGCTTCCTCATCTGCATCAGTCTAAACCAACAACATGGTTGCTTTCACCACAGTCTTCTACACCTTTCAGTCTTGATGGACACTCTTTAATCATCACACCTGAAACCTCCCTCCATCTGTTTCTACCTGCTTGCACACACCTCTTTTTCACACTCTATACTTCAAGTCCTTCACCTTCTTCATCTCTGCTCCCTGTAACTTCACTGTTCGTCTTGAGTTCCTCTCATTTATACAAAGACATTCTGTCTAACTGCAGCTGACCATCATTCCCCTGCTTTCCGGAGCAAACCTCCACCTCTCTAGATGTTCCTCCACCTGGTCCATGCTCTCACTGAGATCACAGCATCATCTGCAAACATGATGGTCCACAGAGGTTCCTGTCTAACCTCATCTGTCAGTTTGTGCCTTTGCATTGAGAATGACTTAATATGCCTCAAAGTCTTGACGTTGGCTCTTTTTCTACTGGTTCTTAGGCTTGCAGCCAAATAATTTTTTATGTTACTTTTTCTTTTTGTTTTTTCAATCTCAGTGAGCAACAACACAGGAATGTTTTCAGGGATCTCGTCTCCAACAGGCTCTATATAGACATCAGGTAAACTCAGCCTTCAAGTAAATAAAAAGGAGAATAGAGTTGTTTTTGTTTAAATTATGCATTAATGAGGTTAAGCTTGCAAATTATCACTTTATCTTTACATATTAATAAAATTGTAATAAAAAAAAAGAAAGTAAAATCTTCCTAAATTAGTTTTGCTTTGTACATCATTTGAGTTTGATTAAACTTTTTATGTTTTCTCTGGATCTCTGATGACTTTTCTTGCAACTCTGTACTTTAGAAAAAAATATTGTTTTTATGCGCTTACAAACCCAATTATTAACTGTGATCATAAAACATCGATTGGATGGAAAATCAGTCATCCTAGTTTTGCCTCGTTCAGCACTTTTGGGTGCTCCAATTCAGTGTCAGTGCCCTCTCCTGTTTATCAGCAGTGTAATGAATACAAAGGGGCATTTCCCTGTCAAAAGCCATAAAAGAGCTTCTGAGAAGACCTTCCAGTGGTGTGAAAGCTGTTTTGTTGCGTACTCAGAGTGACACACCTTCTTCCATATCAGCATGTGAGAATAAAGTTCACACGTTGTTGGAACAAGCCGGCTCACTTGGTCATATTTGGAGACTGCACTGAGGGCACCGACATGTGTTTTTACAACACACTTTAGTAAGGTAAACAGTTGTTGGTGTTAAATTGAAATAAAACTGAAAATCATTTTATGGAGGCCATTAAAGTTAACTCCTATTTTAATTTTAGCTTTGCCTGGATATATTTTGGGTTTTCCTCGAATGATTACACATTTTCCAACATTTGGACTTACGAAAAAGCATATTTTACTAATCTTAACAAGTAGCTATTGTTAGAGAACTGTTTCCTTACTAGCTTTATTCTTAGGAAATCCACCGAGGTGCAAAAACAAACTGTACTGCATCTTCATATGTGGAAGAATTATTGTGCATTTATTTTTTACTTTTATTTAACTTTTGAATATATATTTTTTTCCATAAATGTATGTCTTTGTGTACGTCTGTGTCTCTGTATGCATGCTCTGAAATCTCTGAGGCTCGTTTGCTTTTGAAAGTTGAAACGGCAAATAAAGCCATTAAAAAGGGATACAGGAAGCAAACAGCAGACCGCCAGGTTCACTGACCTTGTGAGCGCCTGATCAATTATTTACCCGGTCAAAAACATATCCTATGGGGCAAAAAAAAATGAAATTCAATTTTTTGAATGTTCCAAATCGTCTTTCAATAACTAGACATTTCACTTCCAGAAGCTCATTTCTTCTTTCCATAGAAATTCTAATGGGGTTGTTCTTTTTACTATAGTTGGTTCTGTGTGACAAAGAGAATAATTCTGCTTTTTGTTGTTACATATTTATAATTGCTTCAGTAAAAAATTGAATTTCAAGAGTTCTTTAGAATAAGAATAAAGATGATAAACCTGAAATCAGTGTTGGTTTCTAAAAAGATTAAACAAATCTTTTTTTGTCTTTACTCTACAATCTCCCTTAACCTTTGAGGTTAAAGTCCATCTTCATTCTCTGTAAAAACATCTACAGCTACTTTATTAACTTTATTTGTACACTAGATTTAATGTAGGAACCTTGAAAATAGATTTCCACTGAACCCATAAGTGTCAGAGTGGAACTTCAGCCTTATCCAACAGCGAATAATAACACACACACACACAGACGCACACACACAGATACACGGACGCACACGCACACAGCCACCCACCCACACACACACACAAAACAGTGTCTAAAACTGTCATTTTCTAAATATAATCATAAATCCTGTGAGGGAACAACTGTTGCAATGAATCCAAATTTGGAGTAACGACTCCTGGTTTTTGTCTGTTAAATGCAGCTGTCTTTTATTCTGAAGTCGAAGGCTCTTCTCCTGTTTAATTACCGGCACTTTCCAAATGTTTGTTTTTTTGTTTATTATGCCGGTGTGGGGGTTTCAATACTTTGATTGATTGATTAATCTCAAGCATTGTAGTCAATACAATTAAAAAAACTCATACAGATTTATCAGACTCATTGCAGAAATGATGAGATGTATATAAAACATCCTTTAACCCATAAGAACCCAGATCCATTTTTTTAATTATGTGTATTTTACCACAAACCAAGTGGACCACAGAATCCATGTTTTTCTGTTACACTGATGTCACCATGGGTTCTTATGGGTTGAGAAAGTAGTGGATGTATTTTCGAAACGTGACTGAGCGACTTGACACGGATCAAGGATGAGTCCGATGTGGTGGAGAATCCACAAAATTTGAATTTTTCTCTGCAGCCCGGTAGCAACTATCTCGATCCACAGCCTGGTGGTGGGGGAGCACTGCTCTTCATCACTGACCACCATTTGCAGAAGAATTGTTTACCAAAGGATTATTTATTTTAACAGAAAAGGGATTTCATAGAAATGTTTTTCCAAGTAGAATTTCACGAGAAAAATTCTATTTGGGCCATATTGGATTTCTTTATTATAGACATGGAGGATCTTCATTTTATTAGCTACATTTTCTGTTTATAATCTGTGGGGTTTTTAGTCCTCTAGAATAGATCATTGGTTCCCGTTGACAGAGGCAGATGCTGCCTGATATTTTTTTCGCATCTCAAATGTTGAAAGAGTGAAACATTTAGACCTTCATCTTTTGACTTGAGGACAAAAAAATAGTTTCTCTTTTTAAAAAAACCAGAGGGCTGCATTGGAATATTAGGGTTTTCCACTTGCGGCGGCCTGCTGATGCTCTGCCTTGTCATTCTGAATGAATCACTGTTACTCGTCATTCGACTTAGCTTCATCTCCTGCAGTAGAAGTCTTCTTTTTTTTTTGTCCAAACAGTGACGGGGAGTTAAATAGAGTGTGAAAGATTTGCCCCTGCAGTCCCATAAACGGCCGATTTAACCAGATCATTTACCCGCAGCTCAGTCAAACACTGCAGAGCCTCCTGCCAGCTGTCACCCCCACATGCAGCTCTGACGGTGAGGAGGAGGTTCCATTATTGATTTTTTATATACTGTGAATGAAAACGATTGTGTGGTTTTGGCTTGCTTTGCTTGTTTTCAGATTCCATCAGCACTGGTGGGTGCTCCAGAGGAGGATGAAGGTTTTCCAGAAGGATTATTGATTGATGTCCATGTTCTGCTGAGAGGAGCATCTCTCAGCTGAGAGCTGCTGTCATCGTTTATCTGATCATGAATGACAAGAATGGTGAAACTGCTTTAGTAGATGAGACGATTTTATTCCTTAGAAGAGTTGAGAAAGACTTTAGAAGGGATTTTTTTTTCTTTTTATTTTGAAAAGTCTGGGATAAGATCCAGGAACAGGAAGTAGGATGTGTGCAGACATCATCAACCACAGCCCCGCTGTAAAAACCCACCAGCTCGTGACAACCTCTGTGTTTGTTCTGAGTGGCTCTCTGCAACGTTACCCGAGCTGCTCTGCAGACAAACAGTCCTGAGCGGCGGTTTTCCAGTCTTTTCTCAAGGAAATGCTTCACCACACGCTTAGTCTGTCTACCTGCTGAAAGCTCAGAAAAACCCTTTGTGACGCTCACCCAGCTGTAGACCTCCAGATGACACCAGTCCTCCACATTACAGCCCCTCATCCCGCCACACATTCAGCAACAGATTTTTTTTCTTAGTCTACAAAGGGGTGGGGGGTTGTGCATTGGGGAGGGGGTTCTATTTTAATTTTAAAGGCTCGTTTTTATATTAATTATTTTGTTTTATCTTAATGTAAAGCACTTTGTGTTCTCTTTTTTATTTTTTATTTTTAGGAAAAAAATCATTCATTGATTCATCAATTTCTGTCTTTGTAGGAAGATTGTCCTTCTTTTAATTAATAAAGCCAAACATAATATTACAATTAAAGCAGTTGTTTTTTTTTATTTTGAAGTTATTTCTAAAGATCTGTATTTCCTGCGTGGACCAAATAGTTTAAATAAAAGCTCTGACATAAAACCCAGCTGTGTTTAAACACAACTGTTCCGTCGGCGTGAATAAGCAGTTTCTAAGAGAAACAAAAAAATACATATGAAACAGAAATGTAAACATGGAGAAAAAAACAAGAACAAGAGAGAACGTAGACAAAGATCCACATGTGTGACATGGTAGAAAAAAAGGTTTAATGCTTAGGAAGGACATAGAAAGAGCTGTAGGTGCAACACTTATCACCTGCGGAAAGCTACCTGGCTGAGCTGCTGCTGAATTTTGGCGATTCTTATCGGCACAAACACATCTGAAAAAATGCAGAGGCTGCTCTCTATGATGGAGGTGAAATGAAACAGCTTCATTGTAACTAGGAGACGCCTAGAAGACCAAACCTGACAAATGCACGTTTTTTGTTTCTTTTTGCTCCTCTCCTTACTCCTCGTATGTATTTTGCTTTGCATTCGTATCTTTGTATTTCGCACTGTCAGGATTTTGGGAGGTGGACGATCAGACCAACAGGCTGGCAGGAACTCAAAACTCCTTCAATAAATTAATTCAAACATGATGAAACCGTCTAAACTAAAAGAGGAAAACAAAACAGGATCAACTTCAGAAGCATCCAGGAAAACCAAAAGCAGAAGAAAGAAAACCAAAAAGGACCAGAACAAACTGAAAATCTGACTCTCATGAAGAATTGGGGATTAATTGACAGAAATTGTTGTGAATAATTGTAGAGGAAAACTGAAAGGTTCACAGATGTATGGAATATCATCATCAAATTACTTAATTTAAAAACATATTGAAGCTCACATCGTCAATAAAAAAGAGCAAAATAAATATAAAAAAAACTACATTACAGTTTAAAAAAAATACAATAATAATATTCCAAAACAAAAATTTATTAAAAAATAAAACAAAAGAAAAAGGAAGCAATTTGGAAAAGAAAAGCAATTTTCAGAAACTAAAACGAATGTTTAAAAATTAAACAAATTAAGAAACAGGAAAAGGTGGGTATTACGGGTCATCACTGCGTGGATGATGACATCATCAAACATCATCATCCAATCTGGTATTGCCTACAGTACAAACCTTTGCTGCTTCATTTTGATTTCTCGAAATTACTTTTTTTTTCTGAAATATCATTTTTTTTATAACAAAAATGAGTTTTCCCTGCAGGAGCTGTGCTGATACTGACCAGCAGAGGGCGACGTCCTCACGCTGGTCCGATGCCTGCAGTGCGTCTGCGGACGGACAGACAGACTGCAGCTATGCTGCAGCTCCACTCATGCAGACAGGCAGGCAGCAGCTATGCTGCTGCAGGAGAAAAGGACTGACGAGGATCAGCAGGATTTTCTTCATGCACTTTTGTCAAATAAGACAAAGAAACATTTATGCACATATTCCAAGATTATTATTGGTGTTTAAAATATGAGTTTTGTTTCAAAAGTAAACAACAGACAGTTTGGAGGAATAAAATCTCAGATGCTCATAGAAAAACAGGTAGAAGTTCATCAGTGCTGCTGTAATGGATCTGTTTGTGCCGAGACAGCTCACAGCCGGCTCAGATACTCACCCGACAAGCATGAATGTATGGACCTGATCTGATTTGTGTCAAATATACGCGCTGCTGCCTTTCTCTGGCAAACTTTCAACCCCATAATACAAATCAATCGCTCTGAATGCCACTGTACGTCTGAGTGTTAGTGCTGATCCTGTACATCTCTTTATAGCCACACTTTGCCGTCTTTTAATGGCTGCTCGCAGCACCGGCGTGACAAAAAGCAAACGTCAACTCAAATTTAATGAACGTGATGCAAGCCCGAGGGCTTCAGGAGCCGCTGCTGTCATCACATCTGGGGCCAGAAGAACAACTCTATGGTGCCACCAGGTCTTCAACACCACACAATAGATTGACTGGTGTTTATTTATTCAAACTGCCTCCTCTTGTTTTATAATGAGCCCTGAATGTTGAGATTCCTCCTCGAATATGATGTTTAAATAAAAGTAAAAACAGATTAAACCATTTTAGTTTAAACCCCAATTTAACCTTCTGATCAGCTTTTATAAAAAACAGATGACTTTGGAAACTGAAGAACAAGCCTTATAGAAGTTAAAGAGACAAAAAAGGTAAGAAGATTTTTAAAGAAACTGTTTAGAAACAGACAGCAAAGGATTTATCTTTTTGCATCCATTGAACATCTTGAAGCAGGAAGTTCTGAATGTGGAAATGTGACCGAAAGCAAATGCAAAAACATACAAAATGATAATATTTTTTGTTTTTTACATGTGAACAACCCAAAGAAGACAGAAAAATGTTGGACAGATGTATTACCAACCAAAGTCACACAATAAAAAATGCTATGTCAGTTTCAGCTACAACAAAAGCTTCTGTGTTGTCCTCTAGTGTGCAGATATATAATTACAGAGATATGAAACAACACACCAGGTTGATTGATTCAAACGGTCAAGTTTGTCTCAAGGTCGCCACGAAACAAACATGTTTTCTTCCACGTGTCACTCAACCATGCCGCAAGGAGTTTTTTTACTTTCAAGTTCAAATGCAGTTCCAAAATTAGAGTAAAGTTTAATCATGCAAATGTAAAATGTAAAGAAAAAAAAATCAGTGTAATGAAAAGGTTAAGTTCTTAATTATTTGCGACTACAGAGTATCTGCATCAGCTGTCTGCACTTAGGGATGTGGGAGGGGCTGAGTTACTGACTGCAGCACCTGATGCTTGTTGAGAAACAGCTCAGGCTCCACCTCAAAAACACCACAAAACTGTTTTTAGTTTAACTATGTTCAATAAGCTGCAATACATCAAATCCGCAAAGTCATCAACCTTAATTTGACACAATTATTAAAGAAGTTTTAAGGCAGTAAGATTCTTCACTGCACACTTGATTTACTTCCATCACAATGGTTTTAAATTTCCTGCTTTTTCCTCTTGCTTAAACCCTCAAACTTCAAACTTCGCAGAAAAACAAGTATTAGAAAATAAAAAATTAATTGCTGAATGCATTTACTGTACAATAGACATGATACGGACACGATTGTTACAAATGGTCAACACCCAATCAGATCACAGAACACAATACGCTATTAGAAAATAATTAGACTGCAAAGAAAAAACATAGTGAAATAGCGAGGGTGGGAAAGGTGAATCGCATTACAGAAAAGGACTACTATATTGCTAGCCAGGCTTTTAGACGAGTGACTGTTACAGTCCTTTAACTGATCTCTTTAAAACAAACATCGATCAAGCATTCCCAGCGGTCTGTTAAATATGATCATGCCGTTTTTAGCCAAAATCAAAAAACCTGTTGCTTTTTAGGACATTCAGTACAGACCAAATGTTTGGACACACCTTCTCATTCATTATGAATCGGAAGGTGTGTCCAACCTTTTGGTCTGGACTGTAGATTCTGCTGAGTGGCAGTTGTTCATCAGAAACTCACCTCTGAGGTGTAATCCGTTCCCCTCTTTCCCTCCTAGTTGCTGAAAGCTATGTGTTTACATGTTCTTTCACTAACTTACTCCCCCCACACACACTCCCACCATAACATTACCAGCGCAACAAAAATGGCGAGCAATAGGGGAGCTATGCACCCTCATAGTTTTGATCCAGATTCCAGCTCAGACCAGGAAAACAAAGACGTTATTGGGTCCAGCCGTTAGCAAGTGGATGAGTGGAGAGGAGCAGGGAGCTCGTGGCCCCGCCCAGCATATTTTCTACGTCACAAATACGATTTTTTTAAAACTGCATTTTTTGGTCTGCTCTAGATTCACAACGATTTGAGTAAAGAACACCTAAGAAATGCTGTTTGAAGTAAATTCCTCAAGAACATGTTAAAAACAGCACAAACAATATTTTCATAAGAGCGAGTCTTTAGGGGTCGCCACAGTAGATCATCTCCCACCCCCCCTGCATCCTTCTCACACGGACCAACACAACTGCAACAAACATGTATGGTGGCCAGACTGTTTCAAATATAAATTACATTTGCTTTGAACAAGTCAAGACAGAAAACAAGAGAAAGTAGTTTAGAATAAAAAGTTGACACAGTGAAATCCAGATTGGATGGATGTGTGACCCTTGAATGTTGTCCCTTCTCCTCCACCATTGTTCCAGAGCTTCATGACATTTCTGTTCTTGCATGTTCTGAGACATTAGAGCCATTTTCTTTGATGCCGTGTCCATTAGAAGCTTTTGAGCAAATTTCTGCAGTTTTACACAAGTGATGTTTGAGGTGCTGCAGGATTTTTTTTTTTTTATCTTCCTCCCCAAGGTGTCTTTCCTGCCTTTCCTTCTCTTCAGGAAGAGCTCGGTCATCGGGGATTCGGGTAATAGCTCCCAGTGTGCTCCCTAATGTGAGAGAGAACAGCAGGCTTGCTGACCATAATCATATTAGGCAGCACTTCACTAAATAAAGCAAAAGGCCCTTCTCATCAAATCCACACAGCCACTAAGTGGCCCTCCAAGGCGCCGCCCCCACACGGTCATTAGGAGACGGAAAACAGGGCTGTGTCCATTTGATTTCTTGTACATGCTCTATATTACCAGAAGTATTCACTCACCCATCCAAATGATCAGAATCAGGGGTCCTAACCACTTGGCCTGGCCACAGGTGAATAAAATCAAGCATTCAGGTATGAAGACGGTTTTCACCAACATTTGTGAAAAAATGAGTTGCTCTCAGGAGTTTAGTGAATTCCAGCGTGGAACTGTTAACAAATCCAGTCGTGAAATCTCCTCGCTCCTAAATATTCCACCGTCAACTGCCAGCTCTGTCAGAACAAAATGGAAGAGTTTGGCCATTCAGCCACCAAGTGGTAGACCACGTAAACTGATGGAGAGGGGTCAGCGGATGCTAATCAGCATAGTGCAAAGAGGTCACAGACGATCTGCACAGTCAATTTCTACAGAGCTCCAAACGTCATGTTACCTTCAGATTAGCCCAAGTACAGAACCCAGAGAGCGTCATGGAATGGGTTTCTATGGCTGAGCAGCTGCATCCAAGCCACACATCAACAAATGCAATGCAAAGCGTCGGATGCAGTGGTCTAAAGCTCGCCGCCGCTGGACTCTAGAGCAGTGGAGACGCCTTCTCTGGAGTGATGAATCAAGCTTTTCCATCTGGAAATCTGATGGATGAGTCTGGGTTTGGGGGTCGGCAGGAGAACAGAACATTTGGGACTACATTGTGCAGAGTGTGAAATGTGGTGGAGGAGGTATTATGGTTTGGGGTTGTTTTTCAGTACTTAGGAATGGAACTTTGAATACCCCAGGATAGCAAAACATTTTGGACAATTCCATGCTCCCAACCTTGTGGGAACAGTTTGGAGCAGGCCCGTCCTCTTCCAACATGACTGTGCACCAGTGCTCAAAGTAAGCTCCATAAAGACTTGGATGTCAGAGTCTGGTGTGGACGAACGTGACAGAGTCCTGACCTGAACCCAATAGAACACCTATGGGATGAATTCGAGCGCAGACTGTGAGCCAGGCCTTCTCCACCAACAGTGGTGGTCAGTGTGTGACCTCACCAATGCCCTTTCGGAAGAATGGGCAAAAATTCCTAGAAACACACTCCTCAACCTCGTGGACAGCCTTTCCAGAAGAGTTGAAGCTCTAATTGCTGCAAAAGGTGGACCAGGATCATATTGAACTCTATGGGTTAGGAATGGGATGGACCTTCGGTCCATATGTGAGTCAAACAGGTGAGTGAATGATATATTGGATTATAGTATAGTGTATATATCACACTATATTACCGGCAGGAGCGGGAGTAGCTCAGGCGGTTGAGCACGTCATCCATTGATCGAAGGGTCAGAGGTTCAATCCAGTCAACTGTCGTTGTGTCTTTGGGCAATATACCTCACCCTCCCTGCCTCCAGTGTGGCTCTACTGTTGTGTGAATGAGCATGAATGTCCCGGTGATGGTCAGAGGGACCGTAGGTGCAATCTGTCAGCCCCCCCTTTGTCAGTCTGCCCCAGGGCAGCTGTGGCTAAGTTAGTAGCTCACCATCACCAAGTATGATTGAGGAGTCAATGAATAATGGACACATTGTAGGCGCTTTGAGCGTCCGGAAAAGCGCAGATAAATCTGATCCATTATATCTGTGTTAAATCCATGGACTTTTAGGTTCTTTTCCAGTTTTATTTTTTTATTATTTTTTTTTTTTTTTAACTTGTCCTAAGTGTAAATTAAATATTTGCACACACAAACGAGTAAACAATTATCAATGTCAAATTCATTCACATTTTAGTTTCCAAAAGTTCAGCCCACTGTTGTTTTTCCACATCCAAAGATTCCAAAGGGAACATTCTTAGAACATTCTACCACACTGGATGGTCACGTCTTTCAAAATTTAAAGTGTTTCCTCACATTGGACTGGAATGATGGACTGATCCGTTTTTGCTGCCATCTGCTGTTGTGATGCTCTCTGCCACATCTCAATCCAAATGGTACTTTCCCTTATCAGTATAACCCATTAGTGTCATTAGTAAACGATTTTATACTGGCATAGGTCGATTCGATTAACAACTTGCCTCAGACAGATCAATTAGGTTGGATCGCAGGAATAAAACTTGTTTCATCAATTAAGTCGATAAATCGTTGTCACCTATCAACCCTAAAGAAAGTGTACAGAAGAGATATTTGAGGGCAGCACTGCTACATGTAGTCACAGGCCTGATTCACTGATGACAGTGATAAGTGAATGAATGGAGAAAGGTGCGTGTCGGTGGTCTGTGAAATGACTGAAGGG
This sequence comes from Oryzias curvinotus, assembly GCA_023969325.1. Lineage (NCBI taxonomy): Eukaryota > Metazoa > Chordata > Actinopteri > Beloniformes > Adrianichthyidae > Oryzias > Oryzias curvinotus. The sequence goes on along the minus strand of CM043712.1, from coordinate 30,400,125 downwards.
TACAGGTGTGTGTGCGTGTGCAGCTGCCGGCGTGTGCGTGTGCCACGGCGGAGTGACAGTGCGCTCTGTAAGCACATTTCCAACAGGCTAATTAAAGCTCCTCCGGAATAAGGCCAGGCTTATTAACATCTCAGCGCAGCCACTAAAGTCTGCTCATAACCCAACAAGGATCAATGCTCTTCATTAGGGCCGAACCCAATACTGCCGCTCTGCCAAGACGACCCCGCCAGATGAAGACTTGTAAGGGGAGGGGGGTTCGGAGCTGCTGAGACAAAAGCACGATTGACAATTTGTCACTTAAAACTCATTTTCTTGGGCAAGTTTTGTTTTATTATTATTATTTTTGAATGAATGGCGCCTGTTGTGTCCTCTTCATTCCATCAGTTTTCCTTCAGTGGACAGCTATTTTCCTCCTCTCATCCCTCAGCCTCCTCGGGTCAGTCTTTGAGGATGGTTCAAAGCACAGTGTTCTTCTTTGGCTCGCCGACCTGCTGACACTCTCAAAGATCAGAGATAAAGCTGCTCCTGCCTCCCTTCCATCTCAGCAGAAAAAAAAAAAAAAAAAAAAACCTTCCTTTACTCTACCCTATCAATTAATAATACTCTCCCAGGGGAGCTCTAGCTTGTGTACATAAGCAGTACTACAGCACGCAGAGTCCCTCTCACTTCTGTACATAAAATTAGTAATTCATTTGTAGGGAGCGCAGATTTACCGATGTGCAGGCAGGAACATATTTCCCAGCATCCCCTGAGGGTGCCGTTGCTGACTCGTGTCATATTTACTGTGTAATTGATTTTTAAACACAGTCTCTCCACAATTTTCCGCTCCACTATTTATTCCTCTTTTCCCGGATGCCAAAAAGTAATTGATCCTTCCAATCTGACTGCACCTCTCTCCTTAATAAGATAAACATAATCATCTCTGCTGTTCGGGCTCTATTATAAATATCTGGGTCTGCCTTCAGCCCCTCCCATGTGTTTGACAGGAACGCCTTTTTCTACACAAGCAGGAGGAGGGAGACGAAGACGAGGAGGAGAGACAGCCGGAGGCTGGCTCCGTTTCTGCATAACGTAACATTGGAAAGATAGGTTAAGAAAATGAACATTCAAGGCATCTAATGGAAGATTTTTCTTCAAAATTAAATGCATGGGCTGGAAAATGTCATCTTTATGTACTAAAGAAAGGGGGAAGAAAAACTTGTTTCACTGCTGAGTCTTAAGTAATCATATACCTTTTGAGTCAGACAAATTATATTATTTCTTCATTCCGTGAATTATAACAGATATAGAAACATAGACATACAACAAAACTGCAGTACCATCCCATGTTATAAAGCTTGTAGAAGCTTATTTGCAGCATTTAACCCTAGACGGGTTTTTTTCACAAGAACGGGATCTACAATGACAATAAAAAAATAGAAATAAATAAACGTTTAAAAAATTACATTAAAAATCATCAAAAAACAATCATGTTTTTTAGCCCAAATCTAATTCAGAGGGCTGCACAGTGGCGCAGTGGTTAGCGCTCTTGCCTCACAGCAAGAAGGCCCCCGGTTCAAGTCCGGGCTGGGGACAACATCAATGGGGGACCTTTCTGTGTGGAGTTGCATGTTCTCCCCGTGGATGCGTGGGTTCTCTCCGTGATCTAGGTCCCCAGGTGTGAGTGTGAGAGTGAATGGGTGTGTGATTGTGGACATTCTACCCTGCGACAGACTGGTACAGGGCGTCCCCTGCCTTCACCCACAAGGATAGGCTCCGGCAGCCCCGTGACCCCGAAAGGGATACATGGATTAGAAGATGAACGAATGAAGGAATCTAATTCAGAGACATTTGATTTGAAGTAACTGAGTCAGAATCTGATACTTTTTAACAACAAATGCAAAACAAACAGATAAATTAAATAATAAACCGATTGTCCCCTATTTTTTTATTTTTTCTATTTTTATTTTATTTGCCTTACTTGTTCTTTAAACGGCATAAACACATTTTTCACTGGAGTGGGTGATGCAACACAAAACCATGTGCATTTTTTGGAATGGGATCTTTAAGAGCTAAATAAAATGCTACAAACGGATTTAGATCCAACAGCAGTTAAAGTTTATATGGTAAAAAAAAACAACATCAACAAAAAAACTAAATTAGCTATATGTTCAATACATCCAAGCAAAGCTAAATAAAGTCCTAAAGTGAATGAAGAGATGATACATTAAAATGAAGAAAGCTTTTTGGTGCTGGACCTTTTTTGGTTTACAATTGATGGAAGATTTACTTATATGAGTTGGTCATTGTGGTCGATGCAGAATTTAAAATCACTTCACTTCCATCTGATGGCATCTCATCTCCTTTTGTTTAAATGAAATGTGTTGGAGTTTCTGACACACCTGCCTGTCTCACTGGAGAATAGCTCAGGCCATAACCAGCCCTCCCTGGTTTTTACAGGGCCTTACATCATAGCCCCCCCCCCAACACACTCTGCTTCATTACAGAAACGCTTCAGGTGAGCAGCAGGCAGGTCCCACCTGCTGCTGCTCTTTAATTTACTGGCAAGCTTTGAAGAGCAGCTTCAGTGTCCCCTTCTAAAACCATTTAAAGTACCCTCATGCTCTGTTTCTCTTTGTCTCTGACGAAAACGCTGAGATCAGGGATTATTGGACTTTGTGTCCGTCTGAATGGACTTTTCTGAGCTCAGCATACAAATTCTGAAGTCTGTTAAACTCCTTAAGCAGAAGGAGGAGGGATGCACGTAAAAGTGACAGAAAACAACACAAAAAAAAGAAGTTAAGAGAAGCTAAAGAATACGATCAGGACTCCAGAAAGAAAGAGATCCAATTAAAGCAGAAGGGGGCAGAACAGCGTGACCAGGAGACCAGAGAGCCAAGCCTTCCATCCTTGGGGGAGGAAGGGGTGCAAGGCTCTTCTAATCAATCCATGGATGCATTGTAAAATCAATGCCCTGTATAATTAGGGCAATCCAAGGGTAAAAAAAACAGCCTGCTCTGCATTTTGCTTCGGTCTGCACTGCCTTCTCCTGCATTAACACTGCAAACAGCTGCAGGTCACACTTACATTATTTCTAAATTTGTTGAAGTAATTGAAAAACCTGTAGGTTCTCACTATGGTGCGTTTCACAGCAGCTACGAAGCTAAGTGAGTGCCATGCTGAAGTACCGGTGAAGTTTCAGATAGTAAAGAATCCAGCAGACACATACAGTCATTATTTATTTATTGTAGTTTTGTTTTAAAGCTTTTTCCCTTTTCAATTTTTTGCTGCTTTTATTTCTCGAACTAAACCAATCAATCAATAAAATAAACCCACCAACCAACCTACCAGTACACATGTGAGGTCAAATAGAGTTTTTTAAAATGTCCAGGCAGCAGAGAAACAAAAATGGTCAACTGTGTTTGGTAACAAAGTCCACTAGATTAGGAGCATTAACAAAGTCTGGAGAGGCAACCAGTAAGACGCTAATTTTGTGATTTTATGTGTCACATAGTGACAACGATCAGCTGATATTATGTTCGGATAACGGCTTCGAGGCTTGTAAATGTAATTGGACGATTTCTACCCATTCGATAATCGTCACACGCTGATGTTAATGTCTATAGTTTTAAACCTGTAACAACGGAGATGTCGCCAGCGACACTTAAGTAGCACATGCTCTTTGACAATCCGTAACTCCTTGACCAATCAACGTAAATCAGCAAATTCTGACATGGAGAAAAGCAGTTTTTCTATCGACTTTGAATTGATATGCAACACGTTACTTATGTAAAGTAAGTTTTGTCTATCAGCACAAAACTGTTTTTATCCACTTCAGAATCCGCTGCAATGATGTTTATTGCATAAATAGGGTGGAGAGTGAAAAGATAAAGCACTGGTGTTAAAGGCTGCTTTAGCCCTTGTGCTATCGTAGGCACTAGGGCTGCACGATATGAGCAAAACTTGCGATATGCGATATGAGTGATCAATGTTGCGATAACGATATAATTTGTGGTATATACACAAATAGCAAAACAACCAAAAACATAATTACCGTTTCATTGCAACAATTTAAAAATTATACTCCAAATGACCCTCGTTGACGTAGGAGGCAAACATCTAACATAAAAGAGCTCCATCTGATTGGTCAACAACGTGAAAGGGTCCATCCAATTGGTCAAATGCATACATGAATTTATTTGATTAGTTAAATACTTCAAGCTGCCATAAGATTGTTTGTGCACATTTAAGGTAACCATTTATTGCGATTTTTGCTGACTTTTGCGATATGGATATTGCACTGCTTCATATTGCGATAACGATAAATTTGCGGTATATTGTGCAGGCCTACAAGGCACTTTAACATTGGGAGTGGGGTCATCCAGACCCCACTAGACAGTGGGGTCTGGATGAAGCTTTTTTCTTCAATCATTTGTGATCTTCACCAGTGTCCAGGGATTACATGAAATCCTCTCCACCTTTATCCAGCTTTGTCATGGTAGGAATAACACATCAATGTAAGGGTGGGGTCATATGGACCCCATAGAATAGCACAAGAGTTAGATCAGTTAGTAATCACATCTGTCAAACTGGATTTGTACACATGATCTTCAATGTGTCACATGTAATGTTTATGTAAATGAGTTGTTAAAGGAGAATTAAGATTCTGGAGCCTACTCAGCTCTAGAAAAGTTGGAGTTCAACAGTTCATCACCCAGAGACAGAACCATACACACTCTTACTCCTAAGGGAGGATTTGGAGTCACTAATCAACCAATGAAGCATGTGTTTAATGGTGGGAGGAAGCTGGAGTGCTGGGAGAAAACCCATGTATGGACTGGAAGAGCAGGCAAAGTCCACACAGAAAGGACCTCCCCGAGATTTGAATTCTCACTGAGGCAGGAGGCTAACCATGCTATCTGAACAATGCTAACCATAAGACATGTTTACAGAAATCTGTTTAAAAGCAGAAAGTGCCAATATTATGCAAAATTTACTATTTGAAGCTCTTAAGTGTATTATAATGTAAATTACTGAAAAACAAACAAAAACCCCAAAGCAGAATTTTGATCCATTCTTACACTTCAGAGAATTCCTCTCTAACCCTGTTCTCTGAGCACCAGCCCCTCCCAATCCATTAAAAGGAGCGGATGCCGCAACATTTATGTTGTTTTGTTGTCGCCATCTGTTTTATAAAAATTTGCCTAGGGGAATCTATATGCAAGTTTTGTTTCACATGCCACTGGTTGAAAGGTTTTATTTTACTTTTACGTATGTATATACTTGTTTTTTTCCTTCTACAACTGTACAGTTCTAAAGTTGCTTTTTATATGCATGTGTGTTTCTATAAAAAATTGAGAATCTTTAAATAAATTGTTAAAAAAGAGGAGTAGATGCTCACATTCAAACATATAAACATGGGGGAACAGCCTCTTCCAGGTGGAGTCTGTGCTGCCAGCATTGCCCCCCAGGACAACACACACACCCAGCTCTCTGTGGAGCTAGCAGTGATCGGCTAAAACACTGTTCTTTTACATGCACAATATGGACATCCATCCATCTTTGCAAAAGTTCGGATGTTGTCTGTTTTGGTGGGCAAAACGCAGACACGCTCATCAGGTTCCCTGATCCATCTGAGTAAAAGGACATCCTTGTGGACTCACTGACAGAAATTCATTACTTTGACCCCAGAAAGCCCTGTTAAAAAGGTCACAAACATTTAGTGAAACTTTTCTGACGCGTGAAATGTATAAATTTAAAACTTCTGAAGTTCCAGAATCTGTAGCAAGTGGAATAAATAATCCATAAAACATATTTAACTAGATTGAGTCCAGTTTGTCTCGCAAACACCTTGAGAATAAACCAGAAAAACACAAAAAAAGCTTGTGGGTGGAGGTTCAGAGAGGGTGACGGAGACATACAGGGCAGGGGTAGCCTTTATCACGCCACATGAGAAGATACAGCTGCTGACTTGTACTGTGAGCAGCACACATGGGATTAGATGGCAATTTAATGGATCTGTGTGGATTTTTCTCTTTCCCCCTGATTTCTCTAAATAACTTGCTGCTGTTCCATGTTTTCCTCCACGTTTTCTCATCCAGTTCTTGTTTTTTTGCATGAGGAAATGCACAGAAAAAACAACAACGCCTTAGTAAGGTGGGCACATAAAAACCTCTAACCAGGATTTGGGGGGCCGAAAGATGAAAAATCTGTATGACACATCTGCGTTTCACCTACTTCTGTCTTATTTTCTTCCCGCATGTTGTTTAAGGGTGTATTCAGACTGGACACATTTGGTTCGCTTTGAGTGAACCAGAGTTCATTTCCCCTGATAATTTGGAACAGATATTCAGTCTGAATACACCCAAGCGGACCCTGGTCCTGGACTAGGAACCCCTCTCTGACGCATCGGCGGTGGTGGTCTTGGTTTGTTTCCAATCGGACCGAGCCTCGGTTCACTCTGAGATTCCTCCGTCTGAATTCAATCTGTCCTCAGAGCGGAAAAACTGATCCAAAACTGCCACGTCATGTAAGTACAGTAGTGACGGGGAGTCACAGACAAATGTAAAGCAATGATTGTCGTTTAATCAGACAGAAACAAAGGGTCCAACTGTTTATTTGTTAGAACGTTTATTTTAACCCTGTTAAAAATGCTTCTAACATGCTTTTCTGTGACTCATTTCTCGGGACGAGGGCAGCTCTCCTGTGACGTCATCCTAAAAGCTACCGTGTAGCTCAAAACAATGCAATCATCATATCACATTGATGAGACACAGCAACTAATTGAAATGTGGTCGGATGAACGCAGGCTCCTAGTGGTTATTTCGTAAAGTGAGTTATTTTTTAATATTATATATGTTTTAAATAAAAAAAAAAATTCATGAAGTGAAAGTTTGGCTCTTAGTTACCAAATCAACTCTAAATTACTTGAAATGGTTTCTTAGATGCACAAAGAGATCCAACAACATAAATATCTAGAAACAGAGTTAGTTGTTCTATGTTTGTTTGTTTGTTTGCCCCTGTGGATGTGAGAACATGATCCATGAAAAACCCAAAGACTGACGACCCACTTTGTCTCACTACTTCAAAGCTGCTCTCTTGTTCCGAAACATTGAGCACCACTGAAGCGTTTAGTGTTGGTGCTGACAGTGGAGTTATACATACAGTTATATGTATTGAAAAAAAGGACAGAACCTACCCGTCATTAAACTATAATGTACTCCAATTTGGAATTGAAATGGATCCAAAACGCTTCCCAACACAAACACACTGACACAGCGGCACATTTGCAGACTTATGCACATAAAACAGAGTCCTAACTCATCCAACTGTGTGTAATCTCTTTAAGTGTTTTCCTCTCCTTCTTTATTCCCATCTCCCTTCTTCTCTGCTCATCCTCTAATCTCTCTGCCTGAAGTTCCCAATCATACTGTCATCAGTTACGCCCTCAAAAGAGCGCTCAGCCTCTCCCTCTCCTCTATAATTCCTTCGTCTTTCATCATAAATCCATCTCTTTAATGCTGATGCCGATGTCTAGCTGAAAAGAAACGGCTGCATGAGGCAGCAGATCACTTCTCAGATTACATCGCTGCATCGTTAGAAAACAAATAAACTAGAACTGCAGCTTTAAGCTTCTGCTGGAGACACAACGGTGAGCCCGGCTGAACTCCACTGACTGACAGGATTCAGTTCAATTCCATTCTGTTTATATAGTCCAATATCACAACACAGTTGTCTCAACGGGCTTCATACCAGTAATTGCACAAACACATAAAAGCAGTTATAAAAGGCAATAGCTGAATGCTAAACTAAACTAAACTAAACTAAACTAAACTAAACTAAACTAAACTAAACTAAACTAAACTGACTAAGTTGGGCATCCCTGCCCTTTAGACCCTCCTTCTTGGTAAGGAAAAACTCCTAAAAAAACAGATTCCAGGAAAAAAAAAGAAGAAAAAACCTCAGGGATGTCCACATGAAGGCATGAAGGCTGGATGAATGGATGAGAAATATTTAACAGAAGATATTCATAAACACTGAAAACAACAATCTGGAATTATAAAACAAATCATAAAAGAAGCAGATCTAAAACAATCATTTTTCACCGGCAGGTCCAACTCTTCAGGGTGAACTTTCTATGGTTTATGAGCCGTTTCTACAAAAACACCCAGACTTTTCTATCTGACCCTCGATGCTTGTAAAAGAAAGCCGTGTGATGACCTAAAAGATTTAAAGTTCATAAGATGGTCAGTTTGACAATAACTCCCTTCACCACAAAAATGTGATTTCAATTTCTGCAGTTTTTGTTCCTTTAAGGAATTGAAATAAGATGGAAAATGTTCTTGTTTTTATCATCATCAAGAATGTCACTTCTCTTTTTCCTGTATTGATGACATGACATGTGACTGAACTTCGTTTTATACTGATTTATTGACAGTTTGATAGAATTGCTTGTGATATCTATTTGTTTATTTCTAGATATTTTTTATTGTGTTTAAAAATGGAGGAAAAAAGGAAATTGAAATATTTCTCTGCTTTGATTTGGCCTGAAAGGCTGCTGCAGTGAGGGGGCTCTGCCAGCAGAGGGGGTCTGTCCCTGAGCCCGGAGAAGACCTGATGATGAAATGTTGGATTGTTTGAGAAAGTGTTAACGAGAGCCACGAAGATAACCTGATCACTAATATGTGGTTGCTGCAGAGAGGATAAGTGATGAAAACAAAGACACATAACACAAAAAACACATGTCTTAATTTGTTCATATTAAAATTTTAGAGTTGCTATAGAAATGAAGAATTTATTTCAATAAAGCATTTTTTTATCCACTGGATATTTTTCCTTGATTATTTAAACCAGCCAAAAAGTCATTGACACTGCCCTGGAATAATAACCACAATGTTTAAGTTTTCAACTCTGCCATCCCTGACTTAGGTGAAAAAGTCCCAGTTTCAGACTCCACCACCCAAACCTATTGGCTAAAGCCCTATTCACAACTGCTGTTAATGATAGGGGGGTGTATTGGCAAAAGTCTGGTGATATGATGCACGAGATACAAGTGCACACCCCCATGTGTGCAGTACTTGCGAGTAAAAGGCCAGTACTCATTAATTACTAATGACTAGAGTGTGGTGTAAGGGCTACATACAACAGCAATAGTGGGTGTAACTTACAATAGTTTTTCACACGCACGCCTATACGTTCCACTTTCATGACGCCCCTTAAAGTGGCCGTACAAGCCTCAAGGAAACTGCAAGACACAACTGCCCTCCCCTTACGATGAGGTTGCCCTCGTCTATGACCCCCAACGAGCCCAGACAACCCAACCCAAGTATCACCTGTACTGGTCAACCCCTGCATTGATGCTTGTGACTAAAGCCTTGTTTCCACTGAGCTGTACAGTACGGTCCGGTTTAGAATGGTCCAAGCAATTTAGGTGAGTGTTTCCACTCAAAGTTGGACCGTCACACTCAATGCAGGGTGAAGCTATCAACAACAACAATGAAGGTCATGCAGCAGCTCCTCCCTACCTGTTCCATTTCACTTTTCTATGGACCTACAACCAACAGGGACCCAAAAATGGTATGGTTCGGTATGGCTTAATGGGTCCATTGTATAATGTTTAAAATAGCAGCCCCGACTGGACCGTTCTGCTCAGTGGACTCCAGGCCTTAGGTTGTGCTCCATGAAAAAGGTTTGTGAGATATTTGTTCAGATATATTAATGTTATGTAACAAAGTCTTCTACTTCTCATTATATAAAATCCAAATTTTTCTGAATGGCAGGATTTCTTTCTTCTTTTCAGAGATTTTGCTGAAAAAAAAACACAAATATGTATTTCAAGCTGCAAAAAGCAAATTTCTAAAAATGGCCACATAAGATGTTCACATACCTCCAAGCAGCTCTGTCCAAAATTATGTCACCAAAAATAATGTCACAGCTTTACAGATGTGCAGTTTAGTGAACAGTACAAAAAACTAATATTCCCTCAACCTTAATGAGAACTCAGAGAAAAAAGGCAAAGAAGAACAAAGAAAGAGGTTCTCTGTAGGGAGACTGTGACCTGGAAAGCTCAGCAAAGGCTGCTGCAGATCAGATGTCCTCGCATGCAAGTTTCTTATGGGGGGGGGGGGGGGGGGGGTTACACAAATACACACACACAATACATGGAAGGCTGAGTATAGAAGGAGATGTAAAAACAAGATCATAAGAGCAGGACATATGGTAGAAAGAGTCATTGGATAAAGTGGTAGATGGAAGTGAGAGAAAAAAGAGAGACTATAAGATGAAAGCTGGCAGGAAGCGGATGTAAGGTGAAGAAGACCAAAGAGGTCAGTCTTTGCAAAAGATCTTGAGGAGGAACTCAGTTTCTTGGAACTGCTGATATCAGACGTGATAAAGATAGATTGCAAATTTCAGGACTGTCTTGGTTTGACATCAGAACAGAGATGCAGGTAATTTTCTGCTTACGTTTGAGGTCTTAAAGAACCACTGCAGGTCAAATGTTGTCCAATCGAGTCTTTCTATTCACCGCAATAACCAGACATGAAGTGTCATTCAAACAACTTTTTACCTGCTGTGATGACATTAAATATGCATATAAAACAGCGACAGCAAATTCACATCTGACTTGTGGGTGGTACTGTTGGGGCAAAGTAAACTTGCCCCAATTTCCCCTCATCCCTTTGTTTACACTCTCACTAGCTAACAGCTCCTGATTCGTAACAATTTCAATAAAGAAATGCTTAGAAATGCAGTTCTAATCTTTATTTTCTTTGTATATGTCCTCCATCACCAGAAAAATGCTACAAGAACATCTTAAAAACATCATAAACATGATTTTTATTGGAGTGAGTCTTTAAGTCGTTTTTAAATCCATATTTGACTTTGTGCTAAAACTGGGGTTTGTTGTCTTTTGATTGATAGGTGGTTGTTCAACCATCAAGTTTTCAGCAGCCATCCTGAGCAAGTCCCAACCACTGCAAGGCTGTTTTCTTCTTTAAACAAATGATTTTGACGTCAAATCCAGCAAAAATGCCAAAAAATGCAGAACTCTCTCCCCATACCTAATGGGAAATTCCCACACGCTCTTCTCACTTGCTCCTGCAGTGAAGGGCTTTGTTAGACAAAGGGCATGGCCCTCTTTTCCTTGGTTTAGTGTCAGATAGTGTCAGATAGCACATAAGGCAGGGTTTCTGGGGCCCCTGGGAGCACACGCAACACAAGGAGCCCCTTTACAGTGGTTCACAGTTACTTTCTGTTTTGAATAATTTTAATAAAAGTAAAATCAAACAATTTGAACTATTGATATGAATGCAGCAGTTTAGAAAAAGTTAAGGTGAATTTGAAACAAAAATTACAGACAACCGTTTGTAGTGGTGCAAAATTCCAAAAACTTACAACTTGACATCCTAAATATTCAGTGCTTCTCCTAGTTTTAACACTCATATTGTGGGCACTTTGGTGTTGAGGGCCCCTGAGCATGTGCCAAGGTAGCGCTGATGGTAAATCTGGGCCAGCCTGTTTTAGGTGGGAACAGCTCAGTATCTGCCTAAAGGGGTTGAAGGAAGTGGCTGAGTACAGGTGAGCCAAAGCATCCTTATCTATGCTGCCCCCTCCCCCACCCTCCAAACATAAACAAGTGGAAAATAATGGATAGATGGAAATTTGATGGATTTGAGTGGAAAGCGTGTGGGATAGCCGGTTCTGTTGGGACCGTTCTGTTTAAGAGCGCCGGGGTGAGTGCTGCATCCCAATGAGCCATGACAGCTGGAGATGATTACAGGCTCAGCATGGAGACAAGATGTGTAGCATCACAGACTTCCACAAAACCTTATCCCCAAAAAATGTTTTTCATGTGTCACACAGCACAATAATAGCAGGTTACATTTAGCAGAAAACTTTTTCTTTTCTTTTACATTTTTATGTAACTTGTCCTGTTCACCAGCTGAGCAAACAGATCAGAGCTGAAGGCCTCTTGCGTTGGACAGATTTTACTGTTACAACATGGGTTTATGAATCTTCAGACACACATGGTGTATATTTGTATAAACCCCTGTTGTAATTTAGGCTAAACTTTATTTATATTTAATATATTTGTAACTATTTTTTGTTGAACAGAGAAGACAATTAGGGAAATAGAGAGGGGGGGGGGTAAGGGCACAAAAGAAACGGGGGAAGGGGGGGTAAAGGAAATAGAAGAGTAATTGAAGAAAAAGAGGAGGGGTAGAATGTAGAATCATAAAAAAAACAAGGAAGAAGTTGCTGGAAGTTTATTATAATTACTGTTAGTCAGGTGTAAATGTTAGTCAAAAGGGGCGGGGTCTGTCCACACACTCAAATGTTGCAAACCAATCTGTTGGGTTTCAAAAATCTTCACATATGAACACGTCAACATGCACACAATACAACTACAGCTCCCACGCACATACTTACATAGCATACAAACCATCACATGTAAAACATTTCTTCAGTCACACAAACTATTTGTGCAAAGGTGAGCTGACGCCCGAGCTCGACTGAGGGTTCATGTTCTGCTGGGGTGGATGATAGAAAGAATGTGAAAAAAAGGTCCCCAGTCATCCCCACACCAAGACGACCGCACTGGGCACATGTGTGTGTGTGTGTGTGTGTGTGTATTGAAGTGCATATAGTTGTGGGGTAAAGGGTTTGTGTACTAAAGGGTGCAGTTAAAACTGGCGGGTAGGGCACTGAGAAGACATCTCCTGCTTGCCGAGAAGGGAGGGGCCAAAATCCATGCAGCAACGATGGGAGGGACCACTGCCAAGTAGCTCCTCCCCCTAAGGCTGACCCTCCCCAACCCTAGTAAGTGGTTGTATAAGGAAGGAGGGGAAGGTCGGGGACAGCTGGTAGACTGACACCCAATTGGTGAAACAACTGTCTCCAACACACAACAAAGCAGGAGTGAAAGCAACAAAGAAATAAAACTGTATTAAAAACAAAATAAAATTCGGTTACAAAGGTTACTTATCCAAACATAAAAGCAAACAAACAAAAAAACATTGTATAATTTGAATGTGACAAACAAAGATCTAACTGAGATTTTGATGCACTTAAAATTGAGCAAAGTGGAAAATATGGGTGTAGGAGGTCAAAGAGACATGCAGGGTGACTAACACTTGAACATTAAAAAAAATCCATAGTAACTTCAAAGATCTGTTGTCAGAATAGGATTTTTTTGTTGTAGCTACAGCTGATGTAGCTTGTTGTAGAACTATCGGCCGCTCAGGTTTTTGTGATTTTATTAAATCTTTTGGGATTGTGTCAATTTAGTTAAGTGACTCATGTTCTCTTCTAAACAGTTTTTACTTTATTTTTTAGAAAAACAAAACACACCAAAGATTTATTTTAGCTTTAGGGGCCAACAAGCTAACCCAGGCACAACATGGAGATTGACTGTGTGCATAATCTAAACAAAAGCTAAAGCAGAGTGTATCATTTATTATTTTCTTTTTTCTGCTCTTTCTATTCAGCAGCTGAGCAGAAACATAAAGGACAGAGAAGTCCTGCTAATTTCTATTGAGATATCTTTGTGTCTCCAGGGAGTGCAATGATGGATCTCTGTTTCACAACTACTGCTCAGGGGGGTTCTTTGTCTGCTGCAGCGAGGATTGTTTCTTTTGCCTCTATGTATATCTGTCTTCTTTGGTTACTTATAATGTCAAAAGCATCATAAAATCATGAAAATCCTCAAGAAAATAGAAAAAGCTGAGTGTGTAGTTAGGCGTTTGGTAGGGTGGTGTTTTCTGCTGAGGTAACCTCTGACATCGTTACCATTGATCATCTCCAGACTGCTGATGCACCTCATGGACCGTGGCCGCCCAGACTGCATTTTCTTTGGCACAGCGAGGTGTGGCGGCAGCTACAGCCGGCGCTCTGACAGGTAAGCTGAAAGACGCCTCCCCTGGGCCCAGTTTGGACAGCGCCCGCCATGACCTTGAAACACGGCAACGAACAATGAGCCATAAATCAACAGGGGAATGAGAGCGGAAGGAGAAGGAAAAAGGAAGTGAGAAGATGAAGAAGAAAGAAACTGGATGAAGAGGATACAAGCAGATGAGACCCAGCGACACCTGTCAGTCCTGGATTGGTTTATGGACGTCAGCGTTCGCTTGGGTCACAGCGCAGCGTCACTTTACTCCAGCATTTGTTGGACTCAGCAGAAAGGGAGATCAGTCGTCAGGAGCTGACCTTCAGGAAAAACGAGGAGAGGAAAAAAAAAGCAAAAAGATGTGGGAAGCAAAGAGAATGACTGGAGCAGGAAATGGTCAAAAATACACTCTAAAATTGTGACGTTGGTCAGTTAACATGTAGTGTCTGATGATGACTAACACTCCCTGTGTGATTACAATGCTGCTAACATTTGGTCAGAATACGATTTGGTATTATAGCACAGAAAAACAAATACTGTGTAAGACCTGGGAAGTTAACAAAAATCCAATCTTCACCAAAGTTTTTATTCATGAAAAAAGTTTAGAAGAATGGGACATGCTCAAGGGAACTTGCAACAGTTACATCAAAGCGTTTCTTGGCCTCATAGAGTAATGGTTGAACATACTAAATTGTTATTTTTCCTCATTTTATTTTCAATAAACACCCACATATGATTCAGAAAATTATGCAATGAAGCTAATGGCATACCAAGTATAAATAGTTCTTAACCCTTTAAAGCTCCAGTGTTCACTTTCTTTTGACTACCGCAAATCTTAAACTTTTTACGCAATTAACGCAATTCCAGAAGATTCTGAAGAAGAGAAAAACAGCCTTGGGCTGATGTGCAACTCTTCATCAACACTTTGTTCTTTGAATTACCGTTTGTGCAATTAACATAAATACAATAGGTTCTGAAGCAGAGAAAAGTAGCGTTGCACAGATATGAAGAACTATACTGTGACAGAGCACACGTCTGCCACGGTGTGAGAGCCAAATAAAGTGGATTTGTTTCTGATAGCGTCAATGGATGCACACACTGCTTTCAGCTGTAAAGTTCCAACAATGATTGCAATTCACTTTGTTTTGTTGTGTAGTCACCTAATTTTGGTTGTTCCTAGTGTTTTATTTGTATTTACTTCCTGTTTTCTTAAAAGCACTTCCTGTATGCAGGAAGTCCAGTGAACCCACATATTGGTTTGGTTTCCTTTGACAGGCCTTTTTTAAATTCAAAATGATTTCTTTTTTTTAGCATGTAAAGATTGATTAATTCTAAGGCATATTTTTGTTTATGTTGCATTTGTTATGAGTAAAATGCACGTGAATGTTCTTTTGTTTGATTTTGATTGCGTTGGTTTGGTCAGGGGTGGAGCCAACCACCTATAAAACAGGACCTCTTTTCAAGATGCAGGCCTCGTTTTAGCTCTCTGACTTCCATGGTGCTGCATTGTAGGCTGCTACCCTGCCATAGTGTTATTATTGGATGCATGTTTCTCACATTAGCCTGGAAATGACATAAACATAAGAGCACCTTGACTTTTTGTATGGACAGTGGTTTGTTCATCTGACATTTACCCTAGTGCAGTGTTTCTGCAGTAAATCAACCAATTCTGACGCAGGAAAAAGTTACTTTTCTCAGCTTCAGAATCCATTCCAATTACATTTATCACATAAACAGAGTTTGCATAGTTTGAAGAGCACTTGTTTTTCTTGTCTGCTGGCAACAGCTCCAGTAATATGTTAAGCTGTCCTGAACATTCTAACAAGCTAACTTAGGATTTTAATAAATTATGCTTCTAGTTTAGTTTTTTTTAAATTTAGTTTTATTTGTTACTTGTGATTCAGTAATTTTATTTTTAAATTTTCTAAGAGTCCAAAAGCTTCACATGAATTTTACAATCTTCTGTTGTGAATCTTCTGACACACAAGATGTATATTTGTATAAACCCTTTTTGTATTTTAGGCTAAACATTATTACTAACTTTTTGCATACATTTCTACGCTTGCTCTGTAGACTTTGCTTTATTTAATGTTGCTGCACAAACAACCAGGGCTTTGGATTTGTGCATGCATAATAAAGAACCTTTTCTTCCCCTTAAGTCATAAAGTATAGAAGTATATGAACTCAGTGTCTAAGCCATTTTCTAAAGTGGATAACATAAAATTTGTAGCCTCTTTGCTGTTGCGTTCCTAAATTAAAAGGTCCATAATGACAGCGGTCTCCTAATTTTCTTCCAGACAGAAACACATTTCATTTAGAAACATATTTCAGATAAGAGCAAGTTGAGGAAAAGAAACACGAGACGAGTCCGCAGGACAATGGAGTAGAAGAGAGCGGGGTGAAGAAAGAAGCAAAGAGGATGATGCATTTGCAACTGGAATGTGCGTCTAAAAAGCTGCCATGTTTTATGAAAGACACCCATAAGCTACACTAAGTGAAATGCATTAAAGAGGCTGTGATTTGCCTCTGAGACCATTAATAAGGTAAAATACATGCACAGCTCATTTATTAAAACACGTCTCTTGACATTCATTACACTGAGGCAGCAGACTTTAGCTTTACCGGTGTGGCACGCGCACGCACACACACACACACCAGATTCAGGTCTGAATGATACACCTCCAGCTCTCTGCAGTTAAAAGTGTCATCATAATCGATTGGTGGAGCAGAAAGACAAACTGGAGCCTTTCCAAATTACAAATTGAACACAGGATCCTCTTAGCCAAAACTCTGACCGTTTTACCCAACAATTAATTTTAATGAGTGGACTGTTCATTGTGAAGAAGAGACCAACCATCCCTCCACTTCTTCTTCGCTCTCAGGCGTACTCCCTTCCTCACTGAAATGGGACAAACCTGCTGATGGACTGGAACGCTCCAAAAGATTGGAGTGTCTCCGTTTTCCCATAACGGATGGCTAAGTGGTGCCTCATCTCACCGTTATTGCTCAAAATCCAACAGAACACGTTGAATTGGATATGAACCTGTGCTGCATAGCCTTTATTTTTGAATGGAGAGAAATTGGCAAACATGTGACATTAATGCATGTATGCCTACCATTCTATGCTCACTCTGTTGTGAATTCTTAATGTAAGGATTTGTTCTTCGCTGATACATTCCAGCACTAAAGTCCAACAGGACAACAAAAAAAAGCATATAAGAGGAAACAGATGCAATTTTGAATCCATTTAAAATACATTTAAATAAGTAAATAAAAATATTGAAATTTTTGCTGAGAAATTGGAAAACAGAAATGTTGCTCTATACAAGCTACAATTTGTAAAACATCTAAAAAAACTGAACAAAATGCTAAATTATATAAAAAAGAAGAAAGTTATTCTAATAATGTTAGATGTATGATATAGTCACATATGTTAATGAGAGCATTAAACAAAAAAGGAAAAAGATTCTGAACAATATTTTTATAATATTGTTATACATTTATTGAAAAGACAACAAATTGCTTATGGATGCAGTTTCCATTGTAAACAGTAAACAGAAGCTGCTACACAGTTATCTTCTCATTTTAGAGACATTGAAAGATAAGATGGCACACTTACCATGATGAAACCTTTCTTTTGCTCAGACATAAAAGCACATGGTAGACAGAACCAAAGCAGAGAAAATATCAAAAAATATATACATAATAAATGACAAAACACAACTAAAAGTTGTAAGATTCTTTCAAAGTGGTAAAAAATTAAGACGTAATATACTGAATTATCTTTAAATTAATTAAAATCCACCTTTCTACAATTATACAACAACAATTTTCTAAAAATTAGAGATGTAGTAAAGAAATACAGTTTTGAAACATCATTTATTACAAATCCAGCATTCTGAGACTGTACGTTAGCTGCAAGGAAGGAAGCCATAATCTAGGTTGAAACAACCAAGATTCTGCGAATGCATCAAGCACAAGGCCCCAACTGACAGTGAGCTCAGTAAATGCCTCTGGCAATGGAGAGCAGAGGATGTGGTTCTGGATGACGGAACATATGGGAGAACAAGCCCCTGCATGGGATGTACCACCAGGCCATAACTTAGTTGTTGATATCAAGAAGTTCTACCAATGGCTGGCCTACAGGACAGCACAGAGGCATCCATCATGGTTGCACAGGAGTAGGCCATAAGCAACAGAATGATAAAGTTTTAGATCTATCACACCAGACAAGACCAAAGATGACCCATGGTTGTACAAAGAGGCACTTGAGACAATCCTGCACATAACTGCAGGCTGTAAGATGCTGGCAGGGAAAACCAAGTGGCTGGGATAGTGTACAGAAACATGTATGCAGAATGTGGACTGGAAACCCCAAAGTCAAAGTAGAAAAAAACTCAAAACAGTGGCAGAGAAGGAGGGAGTAAAGATCCTGTTGGACATCCAGAAACAAACTGACGGGATGGCAGATATTGTAGTGGAGGATATAGAACAAAGGAAAACTGTTGTGGGTTAGGGTTAGGCAGGGGTTAGGGATGTGGCAAAATCAGAAAGAGGGAACATGTGACACTGGAGATAAACCAGGGACTCAGAGAAACAACTGGATAAAGCTTGGAAAGTGAAGGTGACAGTGGTACCTGTGATAATTGGAGCAGTTAAAGCAGTACCCCTAAACCTTAAATTGTTTCATCCTGGATATTGCCTTCCACATTCACTTGTCCTAGCTCTCCTTCTTTGCAGCTTACAAACAATCTCAGGGTGCTGGATTTGGAGCTTTTGTTGCTTTTATTTTCCTTTATTTTGATTGTATCAAAATATAAATTATATTAAATTATATTATTTTATCAGCCTATATACATTTATTTATCTTGTAAAAATGAATTAAACCTTGTTTCCTCGGCATTGTACACAGGAGCTAAACTTAAGTGACAATGTGACACAGGAACAAACCATTATCAGTGGAACATACAGAAACAGGTGTGTTACGATGAGACCTATTTAAACAACTAGTGACCTTGAATTTCCATTTGGAGCATACTTCATATGTTGTGTCTGCGTGCACAAGCGCATGCAAACGTCGACATGCACACGTTGCATCCCAGCAGCTGAAGCAGATTTGTTCAAAGCTGGACGAGCAACGAAGCCAAATTGCTGACAGCTGTTTGGATATCTGCGTCCCGACACGACTCGGCTCTGCTCCTGGAACTGTTCTCCTCACCCCGGAGTACACACTCACAAGCACACACCGTGTCCTCCCTCACCCCGTCCTCCTGTCCTGATCGCTCCCTCAGCAGGCCTGACAGGATTCTGCATCGGTGTATTTTTAAATATTTGTAGCCATTATTCTCAGACTTTGTGAAAGCTTTGTCAAAAAGTTGAGTAAATCCCTAAATGCAATTTTTGTTCTCACTTTTCCAGACAACATGTATTCATATGAAATCAACATACAAAATTTGAAGTAACTTGAACGATTCATTAGCTTGAAACTATTGCTTGTATTAGAGAGTGACAGGCTTTGACCTTTTGAGAACTTTAAACTACCCTTGTATCGATTTTTGTTGAGTGTTTAACTGTTTTTGATGCACTAAGGCTATAGCTTAAGGTCAGCTTTGTAAAGTGGTCAAACATTTGTGCACCCCACAGCTGTGAGTTTAGCAAAAGCAGAGCCTTGGGATGTGGGATATCTCATCATATACTGCTTGATGAAAAAGGTAAAAACGATAAGCCCTTCAAAGAAAACAGAATCACTTATATCTAAATGTATTGTATGAATGCATATCAGTGCAAACACAACCTAAGTGAAAAAAATACTACAGGAATGGAGGACTTACACTATACAATAGATCTGTTGTTCTCACTAACGAAACTGTTGGGCGTCTTTGATGGCAATTTAGCAAATACTTTATAATGTTAAAGGAATAATGAAATTATGCTTTTAATACTTTATTCAAAAATAAGTCTCTAAGAATTAGCATTGAACACATTTTATTCAAATGTATTTTTAATTTAACATTCAGATTCATATTTTACTTCCACCTTAAAAACTTCAACGAGGTTGGGACGAATCTATTTCATCCGGTTGGGTCTCTATATCCCCTAACCCATGTCATCAATTTTATATATGTCATTGATCCTTTTTTATTAAGCGTTTTCCAATAATAAAAGATTTTGTTTAATTTTTGTTTTCTAATCAGAACAGTTTTTTTTTTTTTACAGTTTTTAAAGGTTGCTGAGAAACTGCCACCTACAGAGGCCTCTCACTAAAATGAAGGTTAACCTTTTAGTCTTGCTGTTCAGCAATTTATTTAGTACACATTTGCAAGATTATTTTACATTGTGTTCTGTATTCTGATTGGCTTTGGACCACTGTCAATCAATCTGCACAGAATCTGTTCAATTTGACAGATCTATATAAATCTTGATCACATCAGTTCTTTGTTTGCCTTCTATAATCCTTGTTTTTTAATTAGACTTTAAACCAGAGAGAAAAGTGTGAAAATGTTCATGTATGTCTGAGAATAAAGGTATAAAGTGTGTAGTGAAGAGATCTACCTCACACATTTTACCTAACACGTGTTCTCTTTTGTACGTAACTCCTGCCATGAACGAGTGAACATTACACACTGAATTTCCTGTTCCAATTCTAAGATTGTCTCAACTATTTTAATGGAGAGCTCCTAAAAATTTTATTTTTTGGAAAGGAATGCTCAAATTCTTTCAAAAATTTAACATTTATTTTTAGGCAACAACCCGTTTCTGAAACTTAACAGGATCAATTAGTTTAACAGCCTAAAAGATACATCTGGAGAATGAATTTAATATAAAGCCGCCAGCGCAGCTCCTGCCCTTTTTTGTAAAGAATCTTAATTAAAAAGGATTTTTATTGAAATCAGATCAAAAACTTGGATCTCGTGGAAATAAATGTCTCTAGTCTGAAGCCCTGCTTCCTCCTCAGAGGCTGCAGTCTGGCCCGGCTCAGCCCCGATGACCAGCTTCACATTGATTCAGACCTCAGGGTCACGCAGACAGGAATTAATCAGTCAATACACTCACCTCCTTAACAGTCAAATGTTTGCATTTCCTGTGTGTGTGTGTGTGTGTGTGTGTGTGTGTGTGTTTGTGTGGCAGCGCCAGCTGATGCTCATTAGGAAAACTGACCTCAGTGCTTTATTCAGCAATATTGGCAATGCAAAAAAAAAAAAAAGGACGCCGAGAAAAAACGGACAGCGAATACAATTAATTTAAGAAGTTTTAGACAGAAAAAGTCTTCTGCTGCAGCTGCTAGATTCACACTGTTAATCCCTTCTCTTTAAAATCTGACCAGTGAATGCTGCTGAAAAAGTTGCTACATTTCTTGACCTTAAACGCTCATTAAAATTCAATATTAATGACATCATTACACTCAATTTGCATTCTGCTTTGTAGTCGCCATCTGCATCTCATTACTTCTCCCAGCCTCTTTTTCCACATATCTTACAGGAAGAGTGAACCTGCTCTTGTTCCAGTATTTTCCAGTTGGTTTTGTCAGAAGATGAAATATTGTTGAGTGAAAGTCGGTCCATTAAGACGTCATGTCAAGCCGCAGTCACTGTCAGAGCGCTTCAAGGCTCGCGCTCAGGGAAAATGCTGACTTTAGAACTGCCGGATCGTCTCACAGAGCCACCGTTCTGTCTGCATCCACTCTGACTGTGATCAAACACACAAAGTTTGGAGACACTCAAGGTGAACTTGACCTTACAGTGATGCAGATGACTGGAGAGAACTGTAACTAAAAAACTGTCATTTTTGGTTTATGACTATAAACTTTGTCATTTGTGATGGAAACAAATGTACAGATGGGGAGTAGTTTTCTTTTTTGTTTGAATCATATTTTTAGTTTTACCTTTGGAAACATCCCTGAACTAAAGCAACAGGACTTTGGGTCATTCTTAGGTGACGATTCAATTTGATTTAGGAGTCAAATTGAATCGATCAACCCACAATTTCATACACTTTGTTTAAATGGTTTCTATATGTATGTCTTTTTACTTGATGAATCCATCCATCCATCCATCCATCCATCCATCCATCCATCCATCCTCTGCTTATCCGGGACCGGGTTATCAGGGTTCTGACTTTTTCCTTAATAAACAGAAGAACCACAAAGGAGATGAGCATTTTTGCTAGACTTCTGCAGAAGGAGAATAGTCTGTCACAGTGGGAACTGTCTCAGAGGAGTTCTGCCTTCCCAGTGTATCCAGTCTGGTTTTATTGGTGGCCGGGGCTGAAAACATAAAAGTGGGCCATTCACTAAAGCAGTACAGGAACATCATATCTTGTATGGTCAGCACTTTTCACGTCATTGTTTTCTCACTGAAAGATAGAACTGAGACAATCATATTAAGGTGATAATAGCGTGTAAGCAAATGGTAATTACATAACTCTAAAACGGGTCGCGGGGGCAGCAGTCTAAGCAAAGATGCCCAGACTTCCCTTGCCCCAGCCACTTCCTCCAGCTCCTCTGGGGGGACCCCGAGGCATTCCCAGGCCAGTTGAGTGACGTGGTCTCTCCAACGTGTCCTGGGTCTTCCCTGGGGCGTCTGCCCAGTGGGACATGCCCGGAACACCTCCCCAGGGAGGCGTCCAGGAGGCATCTGGACTAGATGCCCGAGCCACTTTAACTGGCTCCTTTTGATGTGGAGGAGAAGCGGTTCAAGAGCTCTCTGCGGGTGACCGAGCTTCTCACCCTATCTCTAAGGGAGCGCCCAGCCACCCTACAGAGGAAGCTCATTTCAGCCGCTTGTATTCGGGACCTCGTTCTTTCGGTCATGACCCATAGCTCATGACCATAGGTGAGTATTGGAACGAAGATCGGCCGGTAAATTGAGGGTTTTGCTTTTTGGCTCAGATCTCTCTTCACCACTATGGACCGATTGAGCGACCGCATAACTATAGACGCCGCTCCGATTTAACCCTTAAACACCAGAGCCTTAGCTCTCTTGACGACATCTCTTGACGACTGTAACTCTTCAATCGTTGAATTCCAGTGGATTCTGAAGCGGAAAAAAACAGCCTTGTGCTGATATGCAACAAAAAAAAAGAAAGAAACAAAAAAAAGACAGTAGGATACAACTTTTCCGAGTAGGTTTGAGTCAACGCTTCTTTGGCAACCACTCTCACCAACCTTGAGTGAGCTTGTTGGAAGTCCACACCTCTACCATTAAAGCCAGGCTTGGGAAAATCTGGCAATCAAGCGCTTTGAACGTTCAATGTTACACTTCGTGACACTTCAACGATAATTGAAGTGTCTGCTTAGTTAGTTTATAACCTGTTTATTTCTCTATAGAAGTCTATGGGTTTTTGGCTTCTTGGAGCCAGTAAGTACTTCCTGTTTGGAACGCCAGAGGGGAGGGACCTCTCAGTCCAGTTGTCATATACAGTCCAGAAATACAAACCCAGAAAACCAGTTGTTACAACCAAGCCCCACAGAAAACCTTAACTAAACACATTGAAAGATGAGGCAGATGGGGTGCTTGGTAAGCCCCGCACAGCTGGGACCTAATTTGACCTAGTACTGGTTAATGCTGAGAGCAGTGTTAAGCAGCCCATGTCTCCACAGCTGCCTGGAGTCGTCATTCAGGTTCAAATATGACACCCCCAAACGTAAGACGACTTCAGATTTGATTAATCTTGCAAGAATTTGTGTTAACTGTAAGATGAATTCAGCTGCATCTATCAACCTCAGTCAGCTTTTACTGAAGTGGCAATGCTCAGTTAAGGAAGTTTCAAGGTGCTACACAATAAGAAAGACACATCAAACTGAGCGTCAGTAATTAATTTAAAACCCAGGTGATTCTAGACCAGGGGTCGGCAACCTTTTTTACTCAAAGAGCCATTTGGGACCGCCCCTAATGAAAAAAAAAGCACTCGGAGCCACAACCCGTTTTGACATCATTATATATATTATGCATGTATATATTATATCAAGGGTGCTCATTAAGTCGATCGCGATCGATTTTCAAGGACATGAGTGTAGATCACGGTCCAGAAAAGATTAAAAATAAAAGTACTTCTTTCTTTCCATCGTCATGTTTATTAGTTACATGTTTATTTCAACATTATTGTTTTATGTACTGATGATTAAAAACTACACAGTGAGTTTACATAAAGATACTTTTGTATTAACAGATGAGGCGTTTTATTACAAAGACAGAAAGCAGCAACCATCGTATTCATGCTCTGCTGTAAACGGTCCAATGCGGGGAGCATCATGGCATATTATGAGGCTTTTGGCGCTGCTGACTCCGTATTGTTGAACCTTTCGTTGCGCGATGACTTCTCTTTTTCTCTCGTCTTTCCGATCGTGGTCAGAAGCGCAGGGGAGATTTCCTCCAGAGCTGAAGGCAATTCTCCTTCGGGATTCACTTCCCTGTTCGAACCCTCAACCTTCAGAGCGGATTAAAAATGACTCCAGAAAAGTTATTCTGGGAACGACGACTACTCTTTATTTAGTGCTCCGTCCTCCGAACACACAATGTATTTCACGCACACACCTCCGCTCCATGCTCACACCGCCATCTCCACCTGCACGCCCCCCCCCCCTTCTTTCTCGTGGCACGTGCGCCGCTAAGCACACACCCGCAACAGTATAAAGCGTGTGCCTCGCAGCTTCCTTGACGAGCTCGTATTTATCGGACTGCAGAGCTTATAGCAGGAGGAGACACGCGGGGCGGCTTTAATAAACTCCGGTTACTGGACTTCTACCGGGGACGTCCCCGTGCTGCGGGGAGAAAAGGCCGCTCTGATGACAAGAGTTTGCGCTGAATGAATTTAAACTCGCGTCTGCAGTGACGTATGTGTCAGAGGATGTCCGATTGGCCATTCTGCATGTCAATCAAGTCCCGTACTTCTCGGTGAGGATTTTGATTGGCTGATGGATTTTCAAGAAGCACTCTCTTCCCCTTCAATCACCCCCACGTGCCCGAAGATGACAGGTCTATCGCGACCGACGCAACGAGCTCCCCTGCTCTGAAACACACATCACCGCACACGCGAGTCCAAAACACCGGCGCAAACTCTCCGTCACCAGAAAGCCGCTCCCCGCTCTGCGCCACGCCAAGCCCCCGGCAGAAAACCACTCCAGACCCGGAGTGTTTATTGAAGCCGCCCCGCGTGTCCTCCTGCTATTAGCTCCGCAGCCCTGGCCCGACAAGCACGAGCCACCAAGGAAGCTGTTTTTTACGTGGCACGAGGCACGGAGCCAGCAACGCCTTTGAAATGCCATGAAAAATGAACAAACTAAAATAAATTTGAATTTTTATAAAATACTCATTATTTTCCAAAGTCACAGGGAGCCACAACAGAAGGATGAAAGAGCCACATGTGGCTCCAGAGCCATGGGTTGCCGACCCCTGTTCTAGACATTTGAGATCATTACAATCCAATGCAGTCCAAATCATTCCAGCAGGACCAGATCATCTAAATCAGTGGTCCCCAACCATCGGGCCGCGGGAAATTTTGGCACCGGGACGCACAGAAAGAAAAAATAATTTCCATTTTATTGTTTTTTTTCCCAACAAAAGAGTTTTATTTTGAAAAATGACCGGATTCTCTCTGTTACATCTGTCCCACTTAACGCACGTCAAAGTCGCGACACCAAACATCAGGTGATAAACCCCACTATAATTAAACCCAAACAACCAAAATGAGCAAAAAAGTAACTTCTTTAGAAAGTTGCTTTGACAAGGGGAAAATTATTATTATTATTGTTATTATTATTATTACTAAAGAGAAAATACCACCCCCGGTCCACGGTAAATGTGTCTTGCGTTGCACCTCAAACACCCCCCCATCCCCCCAGTGGGGACCACTGATCTAAATGAGCGTTTTTCAACCTTTTTTGAGCCATGTCCCACTTTAACCTAGACAAAAATCCCGCGGCACACCAGCATCCAAAAAAAGAAAAAAAAAGAAAAGGAGAAACTCATAGTATTGATCTACTGCCCCTACTCTACTGCCCACAATCTCACATGCATTTTTGTGATAATTGCGGCAGAAAAAGCTGGAAGTTGCAGCTGTTTTTTCAAAAAAGATGTGATAAAAGTTAAGTTAAAAATATTTAAAACTGTTCGATGTGTGTTCGTTTTTGTATCAAGATCTTCGACAAGGAAGACTCATTGTGCGCTGAGACGCTGTCACTTTAACCCAATGCATCATGGGAGATGTTGTGCAATAATCCGCCGAATGCAGAAAGACTAGCGCCTCTGAGCTTCATTGTTTTGTTCACTTGTTCCACGGTCTGACACCGGATTCTGTGAAAAGCTACACCACTAAAGACGAGCCTTAGCTGGAATTTTTGTTAGAACTTAGAGACTTATGAGCAGAATCTGAACAAGGAAGTTAAGACTTTAACCACTTCTGATTGGTCAGACTGATGACATGTGATTAAGCCTCCAAGAACGACTGGCGGAGATAGTTAAAGGGGCGGGACTTCTCCGAAAACAGCTGTAGCTGCAGCTAAATCGCGGTGCCGTTTTTCTTATCAAAATGTTTTTATTTGAATCGAATAAACACAGAGAAAAAAGTATTTTATGATCTTTTATATTCCTAACTCCTCAGTGTTTTATCAGGGTTTGTTTGGATGAACACAGAGCTGATATCCTGGAGATGGTAAATGTTTTTAGATCAGTTAATGAGGGCAAATTCCCACGGCACACTTGACCATCTCCCACGGCACACAAGTGTGCCGCTGCACACTGGTTGAAAAACACTGATCTAAATTGTATTTTAACACTTGCTTATCTATAAAACCAACAGATTACATCAAGCAATCATTTATGAAGTGTGGAGAGAAAAATAAAAGAATGTATAAGGCAGAAGAATTGAACTAGCAATCAAATGATGAGCACTTTAACTCTGCCAGTCCAGCAACCCTTTGGCACCAACGACAGCCTTTCTGTGTCCTCCTATTTATGGATACAAATGTAGAGTTATAAAAGCAGCACTGGACTACACATAAGCAAAGTTTTTCTAGGTTTGGATAAACTGAGACTGAATGGACTCAAAGAGGCCAAACCTTACTGAACTTTTCCACCACAGATGAGAGCCAATAAGAATCCAATCCTGTGAACTTGCGGTTTCATCTGTTCTACTGGGGCTTCATTTTATTGTTCTCCTTCAAAAAGCTCTCCAAGTACCTAACATCATTCACAGTTGGCAGTTGTGATGGGAAATTTGTCAAGTCCTTGCTTCTTTCTTGCAAGTTGGACATCAAAAAGTGGCAACAGACAGGAAAAAGCCTGGTAGAATCTCAGTGTGTGAGCATTACATGGGCTGTTGTACTGATTTCCACCTGAATGGGATTGCTGCATGTTTTTTTCACTGTTCTTTTTGAGCTGACTCCCTCAAACCCTGCCACAAATAAAAAAGGACTTCTCTGCTGTTATTATTCATTCCGCCATGTTTTCGTCCTCCACTCTTCTGTCCTTTCTTCCCGACAAACTTCAATTATTTTCCTGCCACATTTCCTTATGTCCAGAGATCAGATTAAATGGGATCCGTTCGTTGGACGGGGTGACAGTGAGGTCTGCGTTGGCCCGTTTGTACACTTCTTGAGCGTGAGCTGGGTTTGTGAGCACCTTTCGGCTAGTGTGTCGGTGCGTGTGCGTGTCCACAGAGTGATGATAGTGTCAGTTTATCAACATTTCCCGACAGAGACGCTGAGTGAGTGCCGCTGTGTGCTGCCTGCTCTGCGCCGACGGACCTCATGTTCCCAGAAGTACTAAATGACCGTGAAGATGGACAAGTGCTGTGTGGAAGCAGCATAGCTGGGCTGGTGGGTTTGGTCAAGTCTGTCCTTTTGCCATCAGAGATTATGCTGTAGAGAGATGCCTTACCACAATGATTCAAACCTGTGATGCAATGCTTGTGGTAGGCTGTCATAGAGGTTTGAAAAAATTAAAAAACAACAGCATAAAATAGAGACATAAATGGGGCACAAACACTATTTGTATTTTATACAGTTCCCTAAAGCCTCAGTCACATGCACCTGCAGGAAGGTTGAATGTATGGTTGTCATGTGTGTGGTAAACGTATTGTGAAGTATTTTTAAGGCTAATAGTTGCACACACTTAATAAGTATGGGTAATGCTGCCGTGTGGTTTCCTTTACGTAAAACTCTGGTTGTTACTAAGGTGTGTGTACTGGCCTCTTAATGACCCTATGTGAACGCCGCACGTTCACATAGGACGCCGAAGGATGTCAACACAAACTACGCTCTGATTGTCTCATTCCTAGCTGTCAGGAAGCTTGCAAGGAGCACGCCCTTAAAGGATGAACAACACTAACAAGTTCCTTGTGTGTTAAAGGTTTCAGTACGACCTGTCGCCCACAGCATACCCGTAAAAAAATGTGCATGAAAATTTTGGCTATATTGTCTAACCAAGTGGTCTTCGAGTGTTACATTTTGTTCAGGCTACCTGCGTGTCCCAAATGGGTCTACCCATTTTCCCCCAGTGGACAGCCAGTATCCACTCGTGAGGGCAGTTGTGACTATAAGCCATGACCAGAAATATGACCTGAGCGGGTTTTTACAGATTATTAGAAGCCATAATTTTTTTTTTTTAAATACGATTCACACTTAGTTTCGCTTTAAACTTAAAACTGTTATTTAAAATCTGCTTATCAATGTAAATGTAATTTTTTTTCCAAATAAACCTAATAAATGAAGTGACAACATTTGTAAAAAGAGGACACATTTTTGCTGTTTCTATAATGAGTTGTTACAAAGCAAAAGTAATGAAAATGAACTTCAGAAAGTTAACCAGTGATTTTCTGGGATTTTAGAAAAAATAAACATATTTTGGTTCCAGATTTTTTTTATTGAAACCTGAATTTTGGTTTAATGGTAGTCACTAAAAAACAAATACTCTTCTTTGTCCTCTTTAGAGGAGACAATTATAAAATTAGACTTTTCCTTATTATCCATGTTGTTCTTCCATCTGCAGCGGAGTCAGACTTGTTTCTCTTCTCAAGGAGAATAAAAAAACCTGCACATGTTCAGAGTCAGGACCAAAAACAATGAATGAAATACAACTGCCTGGATCAGCAGTGTTGCATTTAAAGTCACATTAGGCAATGAGCAGACACTACAAAATGCTTGCACAAGGTTGTACAGGCTTCATTAGTTTTTTTATGGGATTAAAGGTGTTTGATGGTGAAGGTAGGAGTCAGTGGACCTGAAAACTAGCAATGCTGACTGTGGACTTTCCCATTGTCCCTTTTATTTGAAATCCTGTGTTCAGATACAGGAGTTCTCTCTTCAAGAGGAAAACGAATCTTGACTACAGCAATTAATTAGGGACATTTAGTCATATGTCAAAATCAAAGTCTAAAGTTGATTTAACCTCTCATCTTAAAAGTGGTTTACTTCATCATCTTAGAAATTGAAGTGAGAAAAAAATGAATCCATACACAAAACACAAAATAACAAAAAACCTCAGGACAAGACTTTGACTTTAGCAGAACAACTGATTCTCCAAGAAAATGTATAAACCAGCAAAAGTTTTGACCTGAAATTAAACTAAATCATTTTAATAATCATGTTACCTTTGTCCCCGTACAGTTTTAAAGGAATCCATTTCTTCATAAAGGTGACTTTTTGAATTTCTTGGACATTTTGACTAAGAAACTATTCAATTCAACTCAGTTCAATTTTATTTGTGTAGCCCAAATTCACAACAACAGTCGTCTCGATGGGCTTCGTGTCGGTAATTGAAAAAGTGAAACATAAAATCAAAATGATCATGAATACATAGAATTCAATAGGAAAATACTAAATTGAACTAACAAACTGACTAAGCTAAACTGGACATCCATGCCCTTCGCGGTAAGGAAAAACTCCTAAAAAAACAGATTCTTAATTTTAAATGCTTATAATTTTAATTTCTCCCTCTAAAACTTTTTTGTTTGGTTCTTTAAAATTCACCACAACAGAAAAGTTTAAACGCTAGTTTGGACCTAAGCTGGGGTCAAAGGTTACTGAGATGTCTGAACAAAAACTTCCTAAAAGCAAACAACAAACAAATCTCTGCCAAAACAACAGCAACAACAACAAATGAGATTGAATAACAACAGGCAGCTGAAGCACAACCCAGAATTCCTGATTTCCATCAGAGCTGAGCAGCATTGCAGCTTCCTGGATTCTGGTTTGGGAATGAAGATGAAGAGGAGACTAACTCTGCCTCTCTGCCCGAACAAAGCCAGCAGCTCGGAGGAGATGGATTGCTCCCAGAGGTGACATAATGCTCTGCTTCTGACTGTTTTGTTGAGTTGATAACTGCTTGCTACTGAATGCAATAAAACTTGTTTTTAAGTTCGACAGTAAGAACTGTGGGAGCCTTTTCATGTGTTTTATCAAATTACAACAACTAGCAGACAAACATGTGACCTGCAACAAAACTAAAACCTTTGGAGGAAAGATGTGTTAAAGTTCCACTCCGATTATCTTTTAATGTATTTTCAAAGTGTTCCCAGTGGTCTTTTAATGATGATTGTCATTTTTAGACAAAATAAATTAAAAAAAAGACCTGTGTCATTTCCAAGGACAGTTTCTGCAGTTCATTAGAAATCCTCTGAGTTGAAGGTGGGACTATTGACGCCTTGTAAGCCTGCCCACATGTCCCATTGACAAGCTTTCCTGCTAGCTTATAGCCCCTCACAACCCCAATCTAACATTACCAATGCAACAAAAATGGCGAGCTATATTGAAACTATGCAGCCGACAGATTTAAGTCAGATTCCAGCTTAGACAAGGAAAACAAAGACATACATGGAACTATTTGCCTGCAAGTGGATGAATCAGAGTGCAGCGGAGCAGGAAGCTTATGGCCCGCCGATAGTATCTGCTTTGTCACAGCTACAAGCTTTTTTCAATGGTATTTTTTTTTTGTCTGCTCCTGATTCCCAATGATTTGAATAAAGAAATACTTGGAATATAATTTTTTTTTTTATTTATTTCAAATCTAGTCAACATTTACCTGGAAAAAGAAAATATAAGTCAATACATGACTTGGAAAATAGGATTTGAAAGGGGAATGGAAGAAGCGAAAGCTTATAAAAATCCAAACCCCCACTCAACAATACTTATAACAACAAAACCTCAAAACTTCATTTTCATAATTAGAAAAATGCCAGAAGAAGATGTTAAAAACACCAAAATCAGGATTTTCCTTAGAGTGAGACTTTAAAGTCTTCCATTTTAAGAGTCAAAACACATTCTTTTGATGGAGACTCATGTTCCTCAAGAAAAAACGTCAATTGCTTGCCATAAAAGGTTAGACTTGAAGGAGTAAGTTGTTTTTGTGTAATTTCAAATACAAACGTTAGATTTCACTGCTGGCTTTACCTGTAATCATTCTGTGTGCTGCCCTCTGAGTTTTGAATTGAATGATTTTATTTGAGTGACACTAAAGTTATGGTTGTTCTACTGGTAGAACTCGCATAACATTTTAGACAGAAAGTCTTCTATTTATCAGTTTTTATTTTTTAATCTATTTAACTTTCTTCATCTAAATCTAGTTTTATTTTTAAAGCCCCTGACATGCATTGTTGTGACGAGGATTTTAGTGGATGTTAAAAATTAAACAAATAACTTTTTTTAACATCACCATCTTTATCAGATTTTTGATGAGATCAGGGTTTTTTGGGGGGAATCCATTCAACACGCACACAAAGTCTCAACTTCAGAATTTTACATTTTCTGGTTGCTAAATGGATCTTGTGTCCTGAAATTTTGCGAGCAATAAATGTCTCTGCAAGTTTGAGGGTTTGTAAAAATCTTCTCAGCATCATCTGCACTAAACCTTAAAACAATCTAGAGAAAAAGAAAAAGTCAACCAAATCGAGAAAGTCGGTTTAACCTGTGATTGGAAACTAATCAACAGGCGAATTGTAGCTTTAAATGTTATCTATGTTACATCTATGTTACTGCTTTATAAAACAGCAGTATTGATGTAAAGAAACCCCAAGATGAAAATTTTCTGTCCTCTGTGGCATTCTGTGCTGCTCATTAAGGTAAAGATTCCCTTTGAAAGCTGTCAGTTGCTCCTTGAGGCTCAGAAAACCGTTGTGGGGGAGCGATGGATGTGCTGCAGAGTACTGTCCATGCAGCAGAGAAAGCTGCCTGAGTCACGGGGGGACGAGCCGCCGTCCCGCTGTTCGCTAACATTTGGGTGACTTTGTCCTTGGCAGGGTGTCCCAGAGGCCTCCCGCCATCAGTCCAACACATCCCAGCTGCTTTCCTATTTAGACTCCTGAGCCTTATTGGCCAGCCGTCTATCTGTCGTTGAGGAATGCTGGGATCCTCAGATCCGGCTCTGTAGAAGACCCTAATGCTACGCTAACACCAAATTTGTGTCTGCCGTCTCTGTTTGTTGCAGGGCAAATTTGCTCAGGAACACTTGTCCTAAAATATATGTTCCTCAACCACCTGCACCCGCCGTGTTCTTTAGCGGCATCACTACATTACATGATACACGGAATACATGGGCCCTATGAGTGCACGTGCCTGACTGCAGGATGCTGACGGATGCTTTC
This sequence comes from Oryzias curvinotus, assembly GCA_023969325.1. Lineage (NCBI taxonomy): Eukaryota > Metazoa > Chordata > Actinopteri > Beloniformes > Adrianichthyidae > Oryzias > Oryzias curvinotus. The sequence continues at coordinate 30,367,688 of CM043712.1, read as the reverse complement.
AGCAGTGGTTTCTGTCCCTGATGCTCAAACCGTGTCAAAGGAGCTCTTATGGCGTTCGGTGTGAACGCATCTTAACAGCAGCAGCAGCGTCAGCTGTTCCCCTCTGGATACAGCTTTGGTCTTCTCTGACCTCCGCTCTTCCCTCGCGTTTCCTCCGCCCGCATGTCGAGGCTTCGCCTCTGCAGCCCTGCATGAGCTTTAAGCAGGAGATGAATGAACACGGCTGCAGATTAATGAAGCTGTCCTCGGGATGGTCCGTTACGGACAGCACCCTCATCTGCACACGCCGACACACAAGAAGAGGAAACACACCTTCATCATACTGCGCTCCTCATCCCTCCTCCTCATCCCTCCTCCCCATCCACTCCTCTTTTGTCGTTTATTAGCCGCTCTTTCAGATCTTCTCATGGCTCCGATACTTTCTCTCCAAGTTTCCCCTCCAGTGCTTTTGCTGACTGCACATTCCACATTATAAGCTAATGTCAGAAAATATTACCCTTCACTCCCCCCCATGAAAAGTGACCTGCTGTATCTCAGATTTCTTAAATCTTGTAACATCAACCCGCTAATGGTTTTAGATATTAATTTTACACTTATCGGGTGGCTTTGAATCACTTAATCGAGTTGTGTCTGCAGAGCTTTCATTTTACACCGACACTGTGTTTAATTGGACAGCTTTTTCCACAAACGACCTGTCTGAGATAAGTTATGCATCACCTCTCAGAGGATGTTTGTTTGTTTTTTTCTCCTCGGTGCCCAAATTCTGGCTGCAGAAAATCCATAGTTTCCAGTTCGATAGTTTTGACGGGTCTTTTCCGGGTCTTTAAAGAAGCATGAGTGCATGTTTTAACCTTCATCTATAAATCAGGCCCATTTTCAGATGCATGTTTCAGGGGTTTTTTCAACACTTTACAAGCAGCTCTTGGCTCCCATTCATTTCTATACATTAAAAAAATCAATGAGGTGACCCCTTTTACCATTTTTAAGCTGTGTATTCCATTACAATGAACCTGTACTTGCATTTTTGTCAGTGTGCTGCGTTAATGCCTCTTACAACAGCAGATATTTGAAAAGTGTGCAGCTGCGTGGCTCTATTACAGTAACTCAGAGCGTCAAAATAAAACAACGTTTTGCAGTTATGTCAATTATGGCTGCTTCCCATTAAGGGGGGGGGGGGACTTCATGCATTTAAAAATGCTGTTGATGAAAATGCTGAAGATGCATCAGCAGCACATCAATGAGGCCGTCACACATTATTTTAATTCATCCCGCCCCCACTGAAGAACACGCACTGGTTTCTGTCTCAGTTTTAAACAAGAAGTCCAGCATTTGCCACACAAACCGTTGTTAAGAAGCCAAGTTTCTGTGACCAGGGTTTGGGCCGCCGAGGCACCACCCAAACAACATTGCACCGGCCCCTTTTGAGCTCTCCTACAGGCGGTGGGCCCATGGGAGAGTGGTCCCAAGATGTTCCAGACCAAGGCCCATGGGGAGAGGCCCGGTCACCAAGCGCTCGCATGCGAGCCCCAACCCCAGGCCTGGCTCCAGAGTGGGACCCCGGTGACTCCAATCCGGGCAACGCAACTGGGTTCTAGGTTTTTCTTCTCACAAGGGGCTTCTGAATCGCTCTTTCTCTGACTCATCATCCAGGACCTGTCTGCCATGGGAGACCCTACCGGGGGCTTACGCCTCCGACAGTTTAGCTCCTGTGATCACTCAAGCTCTTAAACTTGAGCTTGGAGTAGAACTGCTTCTCCTCCACATTGAAAGGAGCCAGTTGAGGTGGCTCGGGCATCTAGTCCGGAAGCCTCCTGGATGCCTCTCTGGGGAGGTGTTCTGGGCATGTCCCACTGGGCGGAGACCCCGGGGAAGACCCAGGACACGCTGGAGAGACTATGTCTCTCGGCTGGCCTGGGAACGTCTCGGGGTCCCCCAGAGGAGCTGGAGGAAGTGGTTGGGCGGAGGGAAGTCTGGGCGTCCTTCCTTAGACTGATGCCCCCGTGACCCGATCCCCGCATGAGCAGAAGGAGCTGGATGGATGGTCTATGACAAACATGCAAACCTTTAAAATTGATGGATGCTTTCACACTTAACCCTAGTGTTGACATTCTCTGAACACATTTAATGTAATTCATATGGATTCTGAAGTGGAGAAAAGCAGCTTTGTGCTAATATGCAACTTTTTACCGTCTACCTTTCTTTATGGCGGGGAATACGTTTCATAAATAACCTGCAATAGTAGGATTGCAGATGTTTTCAGGCTGTAAAACTCCTCACTACACACTTTATAAACTTTTCTCAAACAGACATGAACATTTTTACACTTTCTCCTTTAAACTCTCAAAGCTCAAACCTTTATTTAGAGAAAAAATTGTTTTAAAAGAATAAAAACAAAGATCTGATAATGATGGACGATTTCTGTAACTCTGGCAAGCTAAGTGGATTCTGTACAGGAGGCCTCGCACAGAGAAGATTGCAAAGTTGCAGTAAAAAATATCTGTGAAACAGCGAGACCTTCAAACTGCGATATAGCGAGGTGACACTGTACTACTGTGAAGTGTTGCATGTTGGTGCAAGGCAGCTTCACTCCGCTCCAGAATCCGTTGGAGTTGCATAACCAGTCAAAGAGGTACGGTAGTTCAAAGAGCGTGTTATTTTGTGACAGCTCTGGGATTGAAGTTGTTGTGATTTTGGGCTATACAAATAAAATTGAATAAAATTGAATTGAATTGCATTGAAGGGTTAAATAATCCTGTGGACTTGGGTCAAAGAAGCTATATCATGAGGAATATCTCAATAATTTCCCCCCATTTCTGGCAGTGTACCCATCATACCCCGGGGCTGTTAGAAACTATCACCCTCCTCTTGCACATGCATTAGGCTGATTCATGTGTGGCACATGTATGTGAAACCTGTGCCTGCATGAGTGGCTCTGTGCTGACATTGAGTTGCGTTCAGCAACGGCAGCCGGTGACCTCGCAGCAGACGAGCACGGCAGTCAGGTGCACATCTCCGTTTTTGCGTCAGCTATCCATGTCTGTCTTTCCCGCTCTCTACCTGTCATCTATCTCTTGTCTTTATCACCCTGACTCCCTCCATCAGCAGACACTCTCTCCAGCTCCAGATTCTCTGTCAGCCGAGATCCACTGATGCTTTACTGAACCTCTGCTTCCTGCAAGGTCTTATTTCTGCTCCCTCCACCCTCCTGCATCATTTCTCCAAAATGCAGAGAAGTGGCTAAAATGCTGCAAAGGGCTTTTAATTTTTATATCAGTTAAAAAAAAACCCAGACGGATTTGAAATATGACCCAAATTGTAATTGTGTTTCTTTAGGCCTGCATGCACAAACCCCCACGTGTGGCGAAGCACATATTTCAGTGCGCATGCATCACCGCACCGCCACAGATCTGCATCGGCAGCTTGCTGCATTGCAGGAAAACTGTCCCCAGAGGGGTGAAGAGCAGAGCCGTCAAAATCCTAGGATTCCTCTGGAAACAGTCCGGCTCTGTTTCTGTGTGAGCGTCCGCCAGCAGCGTCTGCAGAATCACAATGGTCGTTGGACAAAAGAATGAAAAGGAAAATTATTTCATGAAGAGAATAATGAGTTAATGAGTCAATAATGAATTATTGTTTTTACTGACCCAAATAAAAATTTGGTTTTATTAATCAAAATACAAAAAATACAAATGGGAAATGATATGAGACGTGACAAGTAAATTAGACCAAGTTTTCATTTAAAAATAAAATCAATTTTATAACGACCCTAAATAGGAAGTTATTAAAAGACAAACAGAAAAAAATGTAAAACATAAAAAACTTCTAATTATATATTTTATTAGTACATTTTCCAACCTATAATACAAACCTTTTAAAAATGAAATTTGGACAGAACAAGTAAAAAAAAAAAAGACATTTCTGTAACATAAATAAAAAAATAAATAAAAACCTTACCTTAACACATAATGCCCACTAAACAAAAGAATTGAAAAAATAAACAAAAAAAGCAATGCGTCAAAAAAAAAAAACGCCTCGGGTTCGTTTTTTCTTTTTGACGCCTCGCGTCGAAATCCATTCAACCAATGAGAATGGCGCTTTTGCTCACGTGTCTGGAGCTTCTGAAGTTACAGTAAAACACAACTTGGGGGCGCTCAAACACAACACTGCCTTTCTGAGCACACATACCAGCAAAGAAGATAGACGCCAAGTAGCGGCTACACTGCTGCAAAGAAATAATGACAGACATTCTAAAATATCCCCGAAAACGCTCATGAGACATTTTCAGCTCTTGTACCAGTCGATAAAACTCACCATGTTCTTCTGACAAGCGCGTAAATAGTGGCTCTCTTCTTCTGAGTGACAAGCGACCACCTTGTCTACAGCGCCATCTAATGTCAGGGAATGAAATTGCATGTTCAGTCGGCTCATCGTCAGCGAAAATCGCCTGGGTGTGAACACAAAAGACGTGGCGAAAAACGCTGGCGAATAACGCCTGGCGAATATTCGTCCCGGTGTGTACGGGCCTTAACACAGTGTTTTTCAACCAGTGTGCCGCGGCACACTAGTGTGCCGTGGGAGATGGTCAAGTGTGCCGTGGGAAATTGCCCTCATTAACTGATCTAACAACATTTCCCATCTCCAGGATATCAGCTCTGTGTTCATCCAAACAGGCCCTGATAAAACACTGAGTAGTTAGGAATATAAAAGATCAGAAAATTACTTTTTCTTTGTGTTATTTTGATTCTATTAAAGACATTTTGATAAGAATGACGGTACCACCGCGATTTAGCTGCAGCTATACCTGTTTCCTGAAGTCCCACCCCTTTAACTGTCTCCACCAATCATTCTTGAAGGTTTAATCACATGTCATCAGTCTGACCAATCAGAAGTGCTTAAAGTCTTAACTTCCTTGTCCCAATTTAGCTCAAAAAGTCGCTCAGTTCTAACAAAATTACCAGCTAAAGCTCGTCTTTAACGGTGTAGCTTTCCACAGAATCCGGTGTCAGACCGTGGAACAAGAGAACAAAACAATGAAGCTCAGAGACGCTAGTCTTTCTGCCCTTTTGCGGCAGTTTCACACTTCATCTCCCATGATGCATTAGGTCACGTGACAGCGCCTCGGCGCCTCGACAAACCACAACGAACATACAGTTTGTAAATTTCCTAACGTAACCTTTATTACATCTTTTAGAAAAAAAAACAGCTGCAACTTCCAGCTTTTTCTGGCACAATTATCACAAAAATGCGCGTCAGATTGCGGCGGCAGCCGCGGGGGGGGGGGGGGGGGGGGCGCTGTACATCAAAACAGACTATGAGTTTCTGCTTTTTTAATTTTTTTTATGCTGGTGTGCCGCGGGATTTTTGTTAAGGGTAAAGTGTGCCGTGGCTCAAAAGAGGTTGAAAAACACTGCCTTAACACATAATGCCCACTAAACAAAAGAATTGAAAAAATAAACAAAAAAAGCAATGGGGGGGGGTTAGATGTTTTTTTAAAGTCCCACACTCATCATCTTTTCATCTATTTTCAATGTGTTCCCAAGTGTCTTTTATTTATAGTTTAGTAGCTAAATTAAAATTAAAAAAACAAAAAAACTGTTGTTTTCTAGACATAGCTCCTCCCTGCAGAGAGGCAGTAGTTTCTTAGAAATTCCCCTCTGAATTGTTGTGACTGTTGGCGTGGAGCAACCCCGTGCCCTCTTCCCGGCACCCATAACTGAGCACCATCTCTCCTGGGTAACCGGTGCAACAAAATGGTGAGCAAATTGCCTTGAGCCAGATGCAAGCTCATACGAGGAAAACGAAGGCGGACATGGATCTAATGGTCTGACCTGCCGCATGGTCTAGGTCAGTGTTTTTCAACCAGTGTGGGAGATGGTCAAGTGTGCCGTGAGAAATTGCCCTCATTAACTGATCATCTAGAAATATTTACCATCTCCAGGAAATCAGCTCTTTGTTCATCCAAACAGGCCCTGATAAAACACTGAGAAGTTAAGAATATGAAATATCGTAAAAATATTTTTTCTTTGTGTTTATATGATTCTATTAAAGACACTTTAATAAGAATGACGGTCCCCCGCGGTACAGTTATAGCTGCAGCTTTAACGGTGTAAGGAAAAGTCCCGCCCCATTAACTGTCTCCACCAATCATTCTTGAAGGCTTAATCACATGTCATCAGTCTGACCAATCAGAAGTGGTTGAAGTATTCACTTCCTTGTTTCGATTTAACGCAAAAAAGTCTCTGTTCTAAGAAAAATACCAGCTAAAGCTCGTCTTTAGCGGTGTAGCTTTCAACAGAATCTGTTATCAGACTGTGGAACAAGTGAATAAAACCATGAAGCTCAAAGACGTGGGTCTTTCCGCGGTCACCGTATTATCAGCACTACATCTCCCATGATGCATTAAAGTGACTGTTTTAGCGGACAATGAGTCTCTCCTCTTAACGTCTTAAAACAACGAACACACATCAAACAGTTTTTGAATCTTTTGACTTAATTTTTAATACATCTTTTAGAAAAAAAAAACAGCTGCAGCTTCCAGCTTTTTCTGCAACAATTATCACAAAAATGCATGTGAGATTACAGAGGGGCTGTAGATCAATACAGACTATGAGCTTGTTCTTTTTTTTTATTTATCTATTTTTTGGGATGCTGGTGTGCCGCGGGATTTTTGTCAAGGTTCAAGTGTGCCGTGGCTCAAAAAAGGTTGAAAAACACTGGTCTAGGTCACACACAGGCCCTTTTTCAAACGGCAGTTTTTTGTCTGCTACGGATTCACAACAATTTAAATGAAGAAGTACCAGAAACACAATTGTAATGATTTCATGTGTAAAAATATTGCTGTGATCCTGCAGAATATAGGAAGTAAAATATATATCTGTAAAGAGTTTTGTGTTTTCCGGTTCCATCACTATGAATGAGGTTTTATGTACAATAACTCAATATTTGTTGACACTGGAAGAACAGTTTGTTCCATTGTCAGACTTCTTGAAATATTCCTATTTAACCACTGAAGATGACAAAAACTTTGGAAATATGTTCAACCCTTTTTTTTAAAAAAAAATAAAGATTTGCAGGCATATAAAAAACCTAAAACAAATGTTGATGCTTTGCCATGGAGGTTCTCGACAGCAGCAGAGTGTTGAATCTTTCTGGTTTGCCTCTCTGAGCCGTGGGTTTCCTGCGTGTCACCGTTTAGACGCGACACCGACATTTCCAGCTGCCGTCCCATTAACTGCAGAACCAGAACTATTTTGGTCTCCAGTGAAAGTTTGTAAACTCAGCTGGCCCTTTGGCCCGTATCTTCTTGCTGCCTTATCCTCAGCTTATGTGCGCGCACGCTGGCGTGTGCACGTTGCACACGGCCAACTACATCATAGGCTGACAGAGCCCTTTCCTTTTATAGCTGCCCCCCCAAGTAACCAGCCCAGAAAAGGGAAGAGGACAGGGTGCCGCACGGTGTCACATTCTCACACACACCTGCTCATACACACACACACACATGCACACACTGCAGACACACAATCTGCAGTGCAGGGGAACGCACAAATGCAGCAATACAGCTGACATGCAGAAGCTGCAGGAGTACTTCAATGCCCATTAAAAAGAAACAACTTCTTCAAGTTAAGGCTATGTGCAGCGTTAAAGGGTCTGGTGTTCGCTACAGTCGTGTTAGCCTTCTGCCACAAGCGTTCCGACGGTTTGAGTCCGTCACGTTTACCACAGAGCAGCAAATACAAGAAAACCAAACTGATTCAAAGCGGAAGCTTTCACAAGAGAGGATTTTTACGAAGCAACTGTGAATTAAAGGAAAACTCATCAGCAATTTTGCATCCTTTTTTTTTTTTTTCACGTGCATTGTGTTCTGCATCCTGATTGGCTGTAGACCTTGTCAATCAACCTCCTCTGTGTCTTCTGTACAGAATCCACTGAGTTTGCCAAATCATGAATCTTCAACTGTGATCAGATCTTTGTTTTTATTCTTTAAAAGTGTTATTTTTTCTATGTAGTCTTTGAGAGTTTAAAGAAGAGAGAAAAGTGTGAACATTTTCATGTCTGTCTGAGAAAAATCCATAAAGTGTGTAGAGACGAGTTTTTCCGGCCTCAAAACATCTATAGTAGTCAATAAAAAAATAAATTAAAAAAAGACAAAACTGCAAAAAAAAAGACGACTGTTTAGTGCATTTCACTGATCGTAGCCCTTTTAACATAACTTCTGCGAAAAAGGGACAACTGTAAGAGAAACATTTATTTATATCTAAATAAATCAAGACGTTGCTTTCGAATTACTGTTAGAGTGACTTAATCAGAAATCAAAAGTTAAGTAAGACACCTAAGTAACTAATGAACAAACATGTACATATAAAAATAAAGAAATAATAATAAATGAAACAATATTTAAAACCAATATTTTTTTAGCTAAACTTTGGGGAGTTTTCTGAAAATGTAGAGTCAGATGTTGGCCTTTCGCCTAAAAGGTGTAAAACTTTGCTGGGTTTCCCTCCATGTGTAGGACGTTAATCTACGCAAAATACTCTGAGAAATTGTAGCTTCAAGAATATTAATGTTATGATTACCGCTTGGGCTTTTACCTTTATATTGAGGACTCAAGAATTGAGGAGAACAAACTCTCGCACAAACATAAAGACTAAACACAATCATGCGCTCATAACAATGAAGGTGATCTGTGTCGTGCATTAACCCAGATCCAGAGTTCCCCTCTGTGCTGCTGATCTACACGTGTTCTAATTAACAACCATCATTTCTGTCTCTCCTCTATTTACTGCTGTGGTAATAGGGATATCATGACAGGTATTACCCAATTATCCCAAGAATAATTGCCCCCCTCATGGCCTCGGTAAGGTCCAGTGTGAAACAGTAACTATCCCCATCTATCCTGCCTCCATAACAACGACCATCAGGTCCCATGGAGCTGCAGTTATGGCCGTTTGGATGCTCGAATGAGGGAAATAAGCTAAATCTAAAGAACTTGTGCATTCAGTCTCCGGTAGGTTAAAATAAACAGTATAAATAACTTGGGGGGGGGGGGGGGGCATTATTTTCTATTGGAAATACAATAACTAGCTGGGAATAGGCTTCAGTAAAAATCCTATAAAGCTAAAGTTATTAATTTAAAAAAAATCTGTCGTTACTTTGGAAATACTTTATTTATATAACAAAACTAGTATAAACCAATCATGGTTTTGAGTTATAGTGTTGTTATTGTTTTTTTTTTCCATTTCTAAAGTATATCTGGTATTATTGTTACATTGCATACTCCTGTGTATGTTTTCAATGCACAGAGCATCAAAAAGACAACGTGTGGAGCGACTGTGATGAAGAAACATTGGATCTATTTTAACATTTTAGCAGGAACCATGCAAGCACCTGGTGGGTATTAGTGTGTTTTAGTACTTTGATGATCAGAACAAGGGGTGGAAAGATCAAACACAACACCAAGAGATCCTATCAATATTAGAAGTTATGATCTGACAGAATCAATTTCATCAACAAAGAAATTAAGAAACTTCCCACTAGAGGTCATGGAGGCATCTGCTATGCTTGTCTGTAACGTTGTTGCATGGTGCGAGGGTTGATATTTAGAGTTGACCAGGCTGTCAATTGTGGCCTGTGGCATGTTGGTCCGCTCCTCTTCAATGGCGGTGCCAAGTTCCTGGATATTGGCAGGAACTGGAACCTGCTGTTGTATTTGCCGATCCAGAGCATCCCAAACATACTCTATGGGTGACATGCAGTGAGTATGCTGGCCACGAAAGAGCAAGGATGTTTTCAGCTTCCCAGAAATGTGTACAGATCCTTGCAACATGAGATGATATTCGTGGATGTGCGGCACAACAACGAGCCTCAGGATCTCGTTAAAGTGTTTCTGAGCATTCAAAGTGCTATCAATAAAATGCACCTGTGTTCTTTGTCCTCAACATGTGCCTTCCCATACCATCACCCCACCACCCCCATGGGCCAAAGGACAACATGATCAACTCTATGCGACAGAGAAAATTTTTGGTCACACCAGATACTGATTGGTTTTCTGAGTCCCCAGACCCCCCCAATAAACACAATTGAATGTTCAGAATTGGCTTTTATTGTGGCCAGACTAAGGCCCACCTGTGCAAATATCGTGCTGTCTGATAAACATCTTAATATTGCACACCTGTGGGGTGGGATGGATTTTCTCAGCAAAGAAGTGCTCACTATCATATTTTTAGACACATTCATGAACAATATTTGAGAGAAATTGTTATTTTGTTTATATAGAAAATGTTTCAGATCTTTAAGTTTTTATTCTTGTTTACTACACAACTGCTGTTGTTGATTAACATATTCTATTAAGCTTAATTTAAAGTTTAATTTTCATAAAGTTAATGATTAGCATTTCCAGTTTAAATATTTTCGAGATCGACAGTCAGTTCTTCCTTGAACTGCGTGTAATGAGTATATTTTGTTTTTCACTATTTTTTAGATATTTCCTTTTATCATATTTGAAGTTTCTTCTGACTAAAGTCTTTGTGTTGCTGATCATCTGAAGTTTGCCCAGTCAGATCTTTCACTTCACTTCTAAAAGTTTAGATTTCAGGCCAAAACCAGTCGACCCCTCAACAAACGTAACTTCGATTAAAGCACAGCTTCATGTGAAAAAGGCATTTCTTCAGTTTGGTTGGGGGTCCTGCGCAATTAAATGTAACCTTATTTTAAATATTTTTTAATCCTCCCTTGGTGAATTCACAAAATTCACTTTGTCTCATTATTGAATTTCTTTAGGAGCGGTAACTTGACTGGGGTGACTTAATTGTTCTCTTTGAAATGGCTTTTGTGCTTCCTGGCTGCTGATTTGATTTGGTTACAGTCTGTACGGACATTGATCTGCGGTGAAATGTAGGAATATTCATTTCACTGTTAACTTGGTTAATATTTCAAGGCTTTTACAAGTGAAAGAATTTGAAGGGAGCTGCATGAAGGTCTTTACATATTAATCAAATGTGTACCATTTTTTCTATTGAACTTGATTGCTTGCTGCTTTTATTTAAGTTTTGGAAATACAAACTACATAAACCAGGTTTTAAATGTTTGAAAGAGTTTTTTTGTGAAACCAAAACTATTAGGTCAGAAAATGCAGCCGGTTGATATTAGCATGACAAACGCTTGAAAATCTTTAAGTAATGTTGTGCATAGGTTCTAGAAGTAATGATTGACATGTGACAACAGCTATGGGCATGTGATGAAGAACGCGCTAAACGAGTCTTCTTGATCACGTCTTCAGTATATGTTTTTTACACTTGACTGTTGCTACTCCATACTAGCACGTGTACTCACAGTTGGAAGAAGCTTGGTGCGAAATGTCGAGGTAGTGCAAATGTAGTGAATCTTGCCACCTCATGCCCCCACTAAGGTACAGGTTTTTCTTTCACAGCTCACAGCAAAAAAACAAACTTAAAAACCTGCGTAGCGACACGTGAACACAAGAGTTTTGAAGGCAGAAGCGCGAAATGCGTAAATATGTGCATTTTCATAGATGTTTTGTTGGAAGTAGTTGCTTGAAGGCATGTTTCCTAGCCCACTGTGTCTCCATTATTTAGTTTTCCTAGTGACACTGTAAGTTTAGGCTTGCAAGAAAATTTTCTGCAACTTTTGCTTAAAACTGACCTGAAAAACGTGGTGTAAAATGTGCAAAGGTGAAAACGCAAGCCAAGCATCTCTCTTCTCTCTTCTCAACTTCAACTAAAAAAGTTGGGCGCAGAACTACTCCGCCATTAGGTCTGCTCTTCAAAAATTCCGGAGATGGTAAAAAACGTAAAAACAAAAGGAGCTACACTTTCTGAGGTTACCACATAACCAACCAGAGAAAACCTCAGGAGTGCGTGGCATCTATCTCACTCTGTCAAAGCTTGGTATGTACCTTCTACAGGCGTTGATGTATGTGGTGTTCTGTACAGTGCAAAACAACATTAGTATGAAGAGTAACATCAATCTAAACTCTCCAGGATATGAGAAGTGATCCGCTGTAGCATGTGAATGAAGGAGCGCAGCGAGGGAGGATGCGATTGTTACAAGACAATGGATTTTTAGAGGGGAAAGTCAATTATGGCCCTCAAAGCACTTGGTTAAAATATCAAGGTCGCCGTAGTGTGATAGGCTCAGCTGTGTGATGTCAAAGTGTCATTTTTCATCACGTTGCGTCTTTTCTGGAGGTCAAACCAGTTTGGGCTTCATTTATTAACCCTAAAATGCTGCTGCTGGCAGGCGCTGGGAAGCAAAACAGAGGTCGACCATGTGTGAGGCACAGGTGTGGAGATGGCGGTGTGTGTGTTGTGGTGCGTAACCCTAAGTGGGACCAAATCCATCCATCTAATAGAGTGACACTAGAAAGGACACAGCAGTCCTCACAAACTCAATCTGGGCTTAATATCAATAAACATTAGACATCATCAAGGAAAAGCAGATGTTTTTATGGCAATAATGACAAAGTGCTTTAGCAGATTGAAAATCGATGGAGGCCAGCTCTCAAAAAGTGTCTCTTTGGTACAGCGTTTCCATGGCCATCCTACTGTGGGGGTCAAGGCTAAAAGTACCTTCAGCGTTCTGTAAATGTGCTTAAACTTCTTTGGAATAACTAGAAGACAGGCTAAAACTGCAAAATCTGATGTCTGAAACCAGAAAAAGCAGCATCGGTTTTCAGATTGGATCGTTTTCTGGCTCACTTTTCGCTGCCAGAAACAATCATCCACGGCTTTGGCTTTCTGACAGTGTTCGCTGCTGTCTCGGATGAACTTTGACTGTCCTTGTTCTGCTTCCTCAGCTCCAAAAAAGACTGATGATGTGCATTAAATTTGCTGTGGTTCTGCTGTAAGCATGCAGTGAGAAAAAGTCTCTTTTATTAAAAGCTGAAGGACAGCAGACCAGCGCGGTGGGTTCAGGATAGTTTGGCACAGCTGGCGGCTGACTGGAGGATGTAAGCCTCTACTGTAATACAGAAAACCGCTTGTGTTGTTCATGCCACTCTTTAGTTTTATTAGATATGAAATGCAGTCATAACCCAAGTTATTTGGTTGAAATAACCAGCTGTTCTGGCTTTTATTTATATTGGAGGAAAAAAAATGTAAAGATTTACCAGATGCATGAAAAACTATGGAGCTAATTGTGTCTGTTAAGATGAATTCTTATACTTCTGTGGAACTAACTTGTTTTGGAAGTTTGAAAAGTTTTTAAAGAAAAACCATTCCAATCAGCTTCAAAATCAATTATTCACAATCCTAACCTGACATATTCCTCATAATACAATGTTGAGGAGGTTGCATTATGATGTGGGAAGAATTTAGCAGGGCTGTCCTGTTTCAAACTTTGAAGAAGTTTCTTTATTTCACACATTTACCCTCAGTTTTGCGACTCCAACTGGTCCAACGGCACAGAGGCTGGTCACATGGAGCTTGAGTTAATTTAAAAGTTTGGCTGAGTTTCCTGTTAACACAATGGGGACAAACATTTTGTTTTTGGTTTAGTATTTAGTTTCAACATAAAGCAAAAAACTTAAAACTCTAGTAAGATATTTTTCTTTTTAAAAGAAAAAAAATTGTAAAAGAGATTTTATTGAGTGAAGTCTTCATTTCACATTGGCAGGTTGATGTCATTTCCTCTGATAGCCTTTGTTTAGCAGGATCAGCATAAGCAGATACAGTGGTGAACAAAATTGTTGGTACCCCTCAGTTAAAGAAAGAAAGTCCACAATGCTCACTGAAATAACTAGAAATGTTCAAAAGTAACAATAAATTAAGTGTTCCAGTGGTCTTTTCATTATGATTATGCCATTTTAGACAAAATCAAAAACCTATGACAAACTTCTGCAGAATGGCAGAAATTTACCTTTGAAGTGTGGGCAAGACTATTGGCGCAGAGTGAGCCCACATTCACTTCCCATCATCTCTCTGTTTACAGTCTCTCCCGCTAGATTACAGCTGGAACTCTCCATACCGTTTGAGCCAGATATTAGCTCGGATGAGGGAAACAAAGACGTACATGGATCCATTCGTCTGAAAGTGGATGCATCAGAATGAAGCAGAGTAAGCTTGCGGCTTGTCGATTGTAGCACCTACGTCACTGCTTCAAGCTTTTTCCAACTGCTTTCTTTCATCTGCTCATGGTTTATAACGATTTGAATAAAGAAATACTCAGACGCAGTTTTAATCCTAATTGCCTTTACACATGTCCTCCTCATGAGAAGAATGCTACAAAAACGTGTTAAAAAACCAAATGATATACCCAATGATTTACTGTGAAAGCCAAGGAAACCAGGAAGGCTTTAGTTTAAAATGTTGGAAAGTGGGAGGAGCCTCCTAAGGTGAGTAAACAGCATCGCTGGCTTTCATGTTGAAAGATGAGAAGGCCTCTGTTAGAAAAAGCCACATCACCGCTCTGGATTTGCATAAATGTCTGGTGCTGGCTCACAGGGCTCGCTGGGACAGACAGCTCGTCAATAAACTCTGTTCGGATGGAGCAGACTGACACTTGGCCTTAAAATAGACACAGCTGGCTGCATAAGCAGGGCGCGACTCTGCCGGAACAGAGCTGACTGATGTCCAGGCTGTGTGCTCTGATTATGAGGAGCGTAAAATCTATTCTTCCTTAATGTGTGCTGGTGTTTGACCTGCTGAGTACAACCTCTGACACAACTCAAGAATGAAATGAACTGTCGGGCAAAATGTCAGGTTCTTATCAAAGTATATTATCGGTGTGGATGTTTGACAAAAACCGCTTCTTAGTTTAATCGTTTGAGTTAACAATTATAATGAAAAGCATTTGTTTGTACTTTCAGATGATCAACTCAAGCTAATCTCTCAACAGGTAACCAGATTTTCTGAGTAAAACCTAAAATAATCACGTTTGACATTTGGAAAAGCTTCATACTTACCACCCAGCTCTTTCTTTTTTTTAAATGTTGACCATCTGCAGCCTCTGATGTGTTAAAACCCTCTTACTGACAAATCATTTTAATACTAAAAATCCATCCACATGTACAGGGTTTCCCAAAGTTCCTTCCCTGGAAACTACAACCTGGCTTCCATTGCAAAAATGAATCATTTGCTGAGTATATTTATCTAATTAAAGTCGAATTATACCTGAAATAGGACAGTGGCTTAATAGGTGACATTCCGCTCACAACGAATTTATTTTTAAGAAAATTAGTATGTTTTTATTTGTGACCAGCAAATTGATCTAACCCAACAAATGCAATCCACTATATTGCATTTACATGTTCTTAAAAGAAAATAGTTTAAAACATTGCCAGATCAAAAACAGAAATGATCCTAAATGTAACTGGTTCCTGTAAAAAGCAAAAGAACCTTCATTTGAGAAAACAATAGTGGGTTTGTTCTGAAATTATTTTGAAACTAATGACTATATATAACAGGAGTCTGCTACTTTTAACAATAAAAGAGGCTTTTGGGTTGGATTCCTGCTGACCCAAACTCACTAAGATCCACAAAGTCACACTTCTCTTTTAGTGGGACAGACACATTTTGTTGATTTCTTTTGTGGCCATTAATCAGTTCATTTTTAAACTGTAGCTTTAAAACATTTACAATATTTGAAATGTAAAATGTTACAGTTTTTTCTATACATAACAATTTAAACTTCTTTTACTTTAAGACCAGCACATACAAGTTCCTACAACCAATTTGGGCCCAAAAATGGAATGATTCGGTTTGGCTTAATGGGCGTATTTTCTAATGAAAAGGCTCTAAATATCAGACTGGTCTGGACTGTAGCGCTCATTGGAAACGAGGCTTAAGGGAACCCGTTGACTGACAATATTAGTTATGAGTTGAATTTATATATAGCATCTGAAGCCACACACACGTAGGCATATCTGGACCTCGCCCAATTAGACGTGTACTTGCGTTTTTCACCAACTGTTTGGTTTGCACCATTTTATGGGCTTACCCTGAGTATTATTAAACCACAGGGAGCTGTTTAAAGTTGCAAAGATGTTTTTTTTTTTTTTAATACCTTGAAAGGCTAAGATATTTATTGCGCCATTGCAAAACTGTGTTGCATGTGCGGCCATATTGGTTGCACTCTAGAGCCTTGCTTGATTCATGCGCTGCTCGTCCTTGGGAAATGCAAATGGGCCAGTGAAGGGCTGAGGTTGATGCTTGCACTGTGCTGTGTGTTTGGTTGCAGTCATATTTGTCATCTGTGCCGCCCCGCACTCCCAAACCAGCCTCATCGATATGAAGGCTTCTGAAATGAGCAAAGTCCATTAACTTCTTTCTCTGCAGAGGTGATCTGATGCTGACTCAGGTTCCCGAAGAAGGAAGTGATCCTGAAGGACAGTTCTCTGATGATGGACTTTCCTTTTCACCCCCTCAACACCTCCAGTGAGGGATTGTGGGAGTGTCATTTTAACCCTGGCAAAGAAAACACAAGGGAATAAAATGCTGATCGAAGAAATTAGTGAAAAACCAAGATGGGTCAAGGAGAAAAGACACAGAAAGGTTCCAAGATAGATATTAAAGTAAAACACCTTCACCGGAGGAAGAAAGGCCAAAAGAGTAAACGAATTATAGAAAAAAAAAAGAAACAGGAAGAAGGGAAAATGAGCATGAAAGTGCAGACATCTGGGAAGATAGATGAGAACAAGAAGAAGATAGCACAGAGGAGTAAAACAGATAGAAAGCGATGTGCTTGAGGATGAGCAGCTGATGTGATCTCCCTACCCTCTTTATGACTTTATGCTTATCTGGGATGAGAAGCGACAGCTTGGATGTTGAAGAGCGGGCGTCACATTCAGCAGAGGGAGGATGACGTTCAGGGGAGGAAGGCAGCCAAAGGAGTGCGTGACCTTCAGGCTGTACAGCTCTGTCAAACAGCGTCACCTGGAACGGTGGACTGTAAGCACATGAGCGTTCAGAACTGTCATTCTAGAGAAACTTTTCCAGAATATGTCATGTTTATGAGAATTAGGGGGCACTTGAGTCTGATTGTTTTTACAGAAGTGGAATAAAAAACCCTGTAAAAGTACAATCAGCTTGCGAGGAATGCATGATTTATAACCACTAATAAGTGAACTCGTCTCGCTCCCCCAGCCGTCCCACAACCCCATCTGGATGAAGCCCATCTGATGGACTATTTAAATATGTAGTTGTAGAATTAGATAAGCTAATTCTTCTCTAAGAGTTCTGGAACATTGCCTGTCCGTCCTGGAGGAGGATCCCTCCTTCATGTGGACACCCCTGAGGTTTCTTCTTTTTTTTCCCAGAATCTGTTTTTTTAGGAGTTTTTCGTCACAGAGAAGGAGGTTCTAAGGGCAGGGATGCCCAGTTTAGTCTAGTCTGTTTAGTTTAGTTTAGCCATTACCTATTGAATTCTATGACACTATGTTCTTTATGAATTCATTTTTATTATACAATTACCGGTATGATAAAACGGTAAGGATGCAAAACTCCTCACCGTACACCTTATCCACCTTTTTACAGACAGATGTGAACATTTTCACACTTCTTTCCAATTTTAACTTTCAAAGTTCAAACCTTCATAGCAAAATAAGTTCAGGTCTCTGCCTTCGCCCACAAACGACTGGAATAGGCTCTAGCAGCCCTGTGACCCCGAAAGGGAACAAACGGTTAAGAATATGAATGAATGACTTTAAAAATCATAGTTATTTGCACATGAAGGTTAACAAATTAACACATTTGTTAATAGAAAATGTGAGTACATCATTTGTTTCCATAACTGCGTACAGCAACGTGTCTCACACACTTGAGTTATTTTGAGAGTTTAGGAACTTATTTACTAACTGATCTACGATAACAATCAGCTTTTAGCCATTTATGCTGTGCTGTTCTGTCAATTCAGGTGACTCAGATTGAGTCATCATGAGTCGTCTTCTGATAAGTAATGGGTTTCTTTCTTAAGTTATGCTCATATCAAAGGCGATTTTTGCGGCAGGGACATCCAGTTTCAATGTCAGGTCAATGTACAGACGTGTTCAGAGGTCCTGTGGTGGGTTCTGAGCATCAGGCACGTTGCAGCTGTCTGATGGCAGCATGCTTTGAGCTTCGCTGTCCGATGTGTCCAAAGTTCAAGTATCTGAACTTTAGCGAAGGATTTGCACTGTATCAACCAATCAGGGACTCTGTTTTGGCCTGTGACCTGTTGATGATATGATCAGCAGGTGGAGTCCAAGACAAACATGGAAGAGAGGCTAATGTTTGCCATTTGTTTATGAATTCATTATTTTCTCCTCGAACTAATCCAGGACAGGAAGTTGTCAAACTGGGTCACAGAGAGACGGAAGTACTGCTAAAAGTGGCCGTCATTCAGACACAGCTCCTACAGATGATGGTGAATCTCACAGCACTGGGAGAGTCTCAGAATGATCTAATGAACCCAGACATGGAGACAAGTTTACAGATGGTTTTTTAGAGCTCTTCAAACTACTTAAACCTGGTTTTCAACGTCATCCGTGTCTTCCGTGAATCGACTGTATATGAAATACTTATGTAGAGTCAATGTTGGACAATGTAGAGATGAGACCTCTGACAGTGGCTCCTCCCACACATGTCAGGACCATCAGGTTTTCAAAAATAAACACAGTTTCAGAAAAGCATCAAGCAGCAAATTTGATGCGTGTCCAAAGAGAGGCGGTGGACGAGATTTGACGTGGGAATCACATTTGGTGTTAATGTACCATGAGCGTCACACCACCTGCAGCTTGTCCTTTCCTTCTCTCCTATGTTCAGAGTGTGTTTACCATAAGGGATGAAGTAAATTCAGCAGCAGCAATTGTCCTGCATGTTATGTTTGACCTGAGTAAGTGACCCACTTTCATATAATTTCACTATCTCACATTAGAGGAACCATTTCTCAGATGTTGCAGCTCTCTCATCTCATTCAGAAGTACCAAGAAAGATAAATGTGTGACATGTTGTTATGTCTTTATTATCAGAATGCACAGCGAGGAAAAAACCTCTTCCTTGATTTATTGTAGGTGCTTTGTTAAGCCCTTTCCTATTGAGAGAAATTACAGGTTAAGAGCCTGATTTACGAACTAGATTGCGTCTATAAAATGAGTAAAAAAACAAAAAAACCAGCATTCCATTTCACGTGTTTACCTAGGATGAATATGCATCATGACCGTTTCCTGCAGAAACTGAAGTATACAAATGGATCAACGTTGCGCACGCAATGCGATTTATCAAACCTGAAGCAGGATTGCGGTTGCTGTTTTGTGTTTGAAAGAAAGTCGCAAACTGACACAACTTTATGCAAAAACAGCTGCAGACACTGGTTTAGGTGACGGACTGAAATGAAATCGGTCATTATTTTTACAGCTAACATTAATTATTCTTTTCTGTCCCAAGTTGCCACTAACTAGGCTGTTTCTTTTGTGCAACACACGGTCCACTCCTCTGCCTTTTTTCTGTGTATCCTAGAAGTTGAGCTTTCTATGTTCACATTATACACAATTTGTGAACACATTCCCATCCACTGGCTCTGCTTCGATACACGGCAAATTCATTGCTCTGCGCTGGTCCAAAAATGTGTCCATAAACCTACCGTCCAAAGCTTTAGCCTCATCATTACATGGAAGACATGGATAGTGTTGAGAGACCAGATTTATTTACTTTGACAAGCTCTAGAAATGCATCTTCATGTGACGTCTCCATTCAGACTCTCCCAGTGCGTGATGTTCACCCTGCACTGCAGGAGCTGCATCTGACTGTCACCACTCTCAGCTGTTCTACGGTCTCTACATGATTCAGTTTGATGACTTGCTTACTCGGAATAGTCCAAGAAGGGAAAACATATAAACAAGAAATAAATTCAGAGGATTTATTTATTATTGTCTCCATATAAATAAGAAAAAACAAAGTTTGGGAGGGGCGCAAACTGTAACAATCAGCTTCACCATGTTGGTTTTGGACTGCTGCAGCTGCTGATATCATCAACACGTCAATGTTCCTAATTGGTTGACGTGATGCCAAGCTTGGCCAAAGCTCAGACATTTGAACTCTGGAAACATCGGATCGTGCTGCTTGGACCGAAGTGTCTTGCTGCTCAAAACATGCTGCAGGACCGCTGATCGCTGCAACATATCAGCCCGAAGCTGCTTCTCTCCATTCAAGAATCTGTTGGAGTTACAGAAATTCCATAAACAGCTGAAGAGTTACGATAGTTCAAAGAATGTCAACACTGAAGCTAAAACTGCAATGTTAAAAAGGTTAAGGACAGTTTAATAAAAAGCCTGATTTCCCTTTGAGCGAGGGACCTGCAAAGAAGCGAGATGTGGTCAACCATCACACCAAACTGGTTCTTTATTATTTTTATGCTACAAAATCAAGCTTTGTCAGGAGCACTTCACTTCCAACACTCATACCCGTCGTGTCGTCACTTTTCTTCAACAATCTTAAAATATCAGAGACAGCATCAAGAGGATTTTAAAAAAAAAAAGTCTAAAATGTTTTGTAGCTGCAGGTCAAAGTTGGTCCCCATTTGGGCGCGTCATAAAAATATGATGAATCGCGCGGTTCAAAAGCAGCTTGTTGGGAGCCTCTGGCTCTTCTTCAAACTGCTGTCCCGGGGAGTGAATCACTGCACCGGGGTTTGTGTTCCTTTTAGTGCACGCTTGTTGATTTATGAATATTAATTGAGGTTTGACACCATTATTGGCGGTAAAGCACACTGGAAGATCCTGCCAGAATCATATCGCAGCGATAAAAGCCTAAAACTGCGACATCGTCTTTGTCTGGGATTTTGATTATTTCTTAAAAGGAAATCCTAATAATTAAACTTTGTCATCATCTTCTTGTCTGTAATGGTGCATTCATTACGAGATAATGCCTCTTAGACACCAGTGATTTAAGTATTCGTCATAAATCAAAATATGTTTTTTTTTAGCAACGGTCAAAAGAAAATGTGCATCACCGTCCTCTGCTGGTTCTTTTCAGCATAGTACAGGAATGTTGTGAGTAAATGTGCTACTGACTGTTATTTTCAGTTTCATGATTTATGACTAGACTCTTAAAACAAAATTGAACTTAGGATAGAAAAAAAAGACAGCGAGAAAACATCTTTCTCTGATTACTAAAAAGACAAACTAGTCAAGTTGTAATTTAAATATTTTTAGTTGCTTCTACAGCAGCAGTTTCAATCAAATCAGCAACAGAGTGGAGCATCAATATTCACAGCAGCTTCACTTCACAGACAGAATTGTGCTTCTGGTATGAAAATGGAAATACTGCACTGAGCTATGTGTTGTTTAATGGAAGCACATGTTTTTGTAAATGTCCTTGTTCTGCATCAAATATTTGATTAACTCAGAAGATACCAAAATAATAAAATCTAATTAGTAATAAACTAAATCTCCTGTGATGATGAGACTTGTTTAAACTGGAAATCCTGCTTTCTTCCTTCGACTTACTTTAGGTCAAAGTAGTGATTCAACAATCAGTAAGAGAATTTTGGACGCAGCAAACCTAGGTTTGCTTCCCAGAGCGTGCAACGAGCTTAAATCTAGGGGCAAGACCCTCAGGGCTGCTGCCCATCTGGGTCTTCCTGTGCCTTGAAAACACAAGGTTGTGTTAGGATGGCCATCCAGCGTAAAAACCCTGCCAAACCTGTGCGAATGAGAGAACACTGATTCACTCGACTCCTAACGAGATAAGGTGAATGTTAATGTAAAAAAAGGGGCATCTAAATGTGTACAGGTTTAGATACCCCTGCTTCTACCAGGCTAAAAAAGGCTACACCACCAAGGGTGTTGTGTAGGGAACCCCCTTCAGCACATTGAGAGGGTACAAAAAATCCTACCTACATTAGAGAATTGTAAGCTCTGATGGCCCTAAATACAAGAGGGGTCTTTTATAAACTCAGATGAAGGTGCAGCAGAAAAAGTCTAAACGAAAAGTAATTAGGTTTAACTTTAAGAGAAAAGGTAGAAAATGCCTCAAATGACAGCTAATTTAACATTTCTGCTTGGGAATGAAACTAGTTTAATAGTAAGATATATTTTTTTGTAGGAGCCCATCAAAACATGAGGTCCTACATGGTTCAACAAATGAGGTTCCTGAGATACACAATATAAAATAAAAGAGAACCAATTATTTGAGAAGGAACTATGCAACCAAAGCGCAAACAGAAGCTTAAAAAAAAGAACCAAGGAATTAATTCTGATGTGTTCTATTATTAGATTAAAAAGGTGTCTGATTTGCAGCTGCACGTTCTCCACAGAAGAGAAATCCATTCAGGGTCTGCTTCCCGGTCGGCCTCGGGTCTTTAAGGAGTCGGGTCACGATGACGCCTCCTGAATAGACACCTTCATTTTTAACAGACTTATAAAAAGTCTATTTGAGGTGGTCCAACAAGCATGAAATGTGGAAAGAAGACATTGGAGGACAGAAAATGCAAAGGACTCAAATTACAGCCCTCATCGCTTCACCACTCCTGAGTACAGTCACTGCTCTGCAAGACACCAAAAAGCCTTTTAAACCACCGTTTAATCCCAACTAATGAATTACAACTCCGGCCTAGTAAGTAGAGCTTAACTGTAATTGAATGAAGTAAATTTCTCTCAATGAGAGAAAAGGAGGAGCTGAGAAAAGTGGGAATTTATTGTTAGCTTACTAAGAGAAAGCTGGCCTTGAGTTCACAAGGCATTAAGGAAGGGGTGGGGGCGTTCAATTCCTGCCAGTGCCACCCCTCCCTGACCTTTCTGGAATGGACTTTAATGCATAAAGTGGATTAAAGCAGAATTAATCATGTGTTGGGACTGGGTCATGGGTTGGGGGGTGGCACGGCATGGCACACACATCTACACACACTGTGGAGTTGTTTTTCCTCGTTTTCAAAGGCTGCCTAACTTGACCAGGCTCAGGAGACAACGGAGGACGTTGGACACCTCCATTCATTTCGATTCTTTTATTTTTCACCAAGAATAGATGAGAGCTTGACAACCTTAAAATAAATAGAACATGATTAAACAGATATCAGAAATGTATATCGAGATATTACTGTTGTTTTGAACCTTTGCAAATATTGTGCCGTTTAACTATTTTACTTGTTGAATGCCGTTCCCTCAAATTTTCAAAATATAAATATGAAATTAATTATTGAACATATCAATGGCGTCACCGCAGTCATCCAAGCGTTGAAATGTTTGCCTCTCAGGAGCTCGCCATGACTGTCTGACAAAACCCTCACCTGCACACTGTCAACTCATTGAAGATTTCCTACCTCCACCTACCTGGTAGGGTAGAACTCACATTCTCTCTATACTGCCCCCTGCAGCTGTGGAGTTGACCCTACCTGGAACCCACCTCCAAATCAATGCCAGGAGCAAAATAAAGAAAATAAGAAAGTAGAATAGATCAATCTTAACACACACACACGTGCACTGTGTCAAAACATCTGAAAAAACTTCTCATCACCTGTCCTTCTGCAGACAATTTCAGTTTATTCATGAAGCACCAGTTCAGACTGAAGCAGCTTCAATATACAAATGTATTACACCTTTATAGACCATTTAAAGCCCATGTTTTAAATTCAGCATTTTTAAAATGTCTCAAATAAAGAAGTAACAAATTGTAAAGATCTTGAGGTGAGAATCTTCTGCATTGAGACTTGTGACATAAAAAGCAGAAGCAGCCTCAGTGGAGATGATTGGTGGTGACCAACGGTGGGCAGAAAAGACAAAACAGGAGAAATACAAAAACACAGGAACATCTGTCATGAGTAACAATGATACCTGTGTAATTATAGTCCAAGCAACAGTCAGGCTGCTAACAGCTGAAGGGTCAAGTGTGTTGGCCAAGACATGAATTTGAACCTTGACCAAGCAACTGCCATAGAGCCAACTGAAACACAGCCAACCCTCTCTTTGGAACATACAGTGTTCCCTCCATATATCGCGGTTCATTTAAAAAGATATGTCTTTAGTGTTTTTTTATGTTCTGGTACATGCTAAACTTAGTGGAGTCCTGGATTTAACTATAAAGTGCAAGTTAGTGACAGCATAAGGCGTGAAGGAGTTAAAGTGGTGCATGTGAGCGCAATACTGCATGTGACAGTTTCCGAATCTGCGGGAATTACATAAATTGTGTAAAAAGTTGAAATTACGGTAATTAAAGCTCATCAGCACTCAAGCTACAGTGTTAAAATCCCATTCTGATCATGTTTGATCTATTTACAGTTGTTTTTAGCCAAACAACAACAAACCCGCCATTTTTAGGACATAGATTCTGCAGAGAGGCAGTAATTCATTAGAAATGTACCTCTGAGTTGTGGAGCAACCCCACCCCCTTACTGTCACTCATAACTGAGATCTATGTGTTAACCCACTGTCCTGCATTCTTACAGCCCCTCAAACCCCCAGCTTAACATTAACAGTGCAATAAAAATGCGAGGAATATTGGAGCTATCCAACTCAGACCAGAAAACAAAGACGAACATGGATCTAGCATTAGAATGGAGCAGAGCAGGGAAGTTGGGGCCTGCCCAGTGTATTTTCCACACCACAAATAAGGTCTTTTTCCAACGGCGCCTTTACATCTACTCCAACAAACAATTTGAATAAAGAAATACTCAGAAATGCAATTTGAAGCTTAACTATTTTTGTTTTTGTCCTCCATCATGAGAAAAAACACCAAAAACACAATTTTCATCTGGGTGGGTGTTTAGGGGGTTATTGAGAGCCAGAAATATAGACAGAAAATTGATTGAAAGAAAGATTCTCGATAGAGTGAGTTGGATGGCCCTAACACACTTTTGAGGAGCTTCCATTGGTGTACTCCTGCTTTGCGGCCACACCTCATTTTTACCTGGACACACCTACCAACAGTGGAAGAATACTTACGAATCAGCTGATTTGTGCTTCTGTGAGGACTTAGAAACTATATTTCCACCTCATGCAAAGCTAACACCAAACCTGGGAAAGTCAAATGTGGTTTTGTTAGAAAAATAACCTCACTTCTGGGCACCTTCAAGGAGTTGCGAGCGCCTCTGATTGAGTCTGAGCTGTTATCACACGAGCAGTGTAGGCTGAAAGTGGGCCGACCGAAAGTCTGTGTCTCCTGTGATCCGGAGAAGCCTCTGGGTTAGAGACATGAGTGGGGGGCTAACTGCCGTAGCCCTGAGACGCAGCCCCTGAGGGCGAGAAAAGCCGGACTCCACCCAGCAGCAGCTGAGCGAAGGGGGGAGGCTCTACTCAACAGATCAGGGATACGTGATCCTCTCACAAGAGAGCAGCTCTGCTGAGACTGTAAGTGACCGAGAAAGAAGGAAGCAGAAGTCAGAATAAATCAGAGGTAAGTCAATGGAGAAGTAACAGAAGACAGCAGAAACTGGGAACAGTTTTCCAGGAAAAAAAGAGAAATAAAGGAGAAGATGAGGAAGGAAGGGAGAGAGGGAGCACTGCAGTGCTGCTCCATGCTCTGGCGGAAGCTGCTCATGTGCACTGCAGCAGTACAGGAACACCAAACAAAGATCAGGTCTTCCTCCTCCTCCTCCTCCACCTCATGCGCCGTCGCCCGCCTGCCGCCACACATCAGAGTGGTCCTCTTCATCGGATGTGACAGCTCACAAAGTCAGAGTCTTTGCTAAAATAGCCTCCATACGGCTGTTACAAGCAGCAGAGCTCCGCTTACAGCGCTGACAGCATCACATTTCAGCTCCAGCTGGAGACACGGCGGGGGGAGGATGAGGAGGAAGACGCCTCTTCACTTTCCTCAATCAAACAAAATCAGAGTCGAGGTGTTCTCACTACAATCAACAAATCAGCTTCTTAGTTAACAGGTGGATGGATCAGACTCTAATGCTTGCAGAATTTCACAGGTGGCTTTTTGCTCAAATTCTGAAGTTTCTCAAAAAGTTGCAGCTCAAAACTAGAATATTTTCTGTCTTTTTTTTTCCTTGTGGGCATTTAAAAAAAAAGGAACTAAGAGTTTCCAGGCTAACAAGAATTACCTTCATCCACTTCGCTAACTGCACAAATGTTTGAGTTTCGCCTGAACAGGTTTCCGAACAGGTATTTTCCTATATCTGAGGATAGTGTATGGCCAAAGTTTAAATGCTAAATAAAGAAGTCCTTCTCCCAGAAGCCTTTGTCACAATGGCCAGTGGATACAGCCTTTCTGCAGGTGAAAAATGGGAAAACCTGATCAGGGCACACAAGTGACCCGCACAAAATATAAAGGTCATTGACCGCTCAGTGGGATTGAAAATGTTCCTGCCAATTTTTCCACGGGCATGCTGTAGTGAAAATGTATACATTTCAAGTAGTTAAATAAGGGTGAAATAGGACAGATGCAGGCATGCCACACAAATGTTCCTTTTGTTTTTTAAACTCCTCTAATCAGAGCGTAGTTTGTGTGGGCGTCCTCTGTCGTCCTACTGATACTTGGGTATCATGTGCGCGACCTGTGAATATGGCATTTGTGGGCAGTACTCACACTAGGAGTAGACCGATTATCTGTCAGGGTCGATTATCAAGACAATACTTTTTATTTTGACCTGTATCAGGATCTGCCTTTTTTGGGTTTCAATGGACCCATATTGAACTGGTTATTTTGGCTCAGGTACAACTGTGCCGCTCAGTTTCTAGTATTGTCCAGCATGATCTAAATAGCTATGCCAACCACGCAATCTTTGCATATCACAAGCAACAACTAGCGCTGTCACTTTTACTGCTCTAATACAAATGTCGTTTAACGCTATTAATCGCGTGATTAAAAAAATTTGTGATTGTCCTCCCCGTACTGAGAAAAATATAATGGCGCAAGAGCCATAGCTGCTCTGTGACTGGGTATAATCGTGGCCCCTCCCTCATCTGGTCAGCGCCAACATGAGTGGTGATCGAAGCGACTCGCAAACAAGCAAGAAATTTTCTTTGCGTACCATCTGCATCAGTCCAGAATGTTTTTGCTTTTCCTACAAATGACTATCAACTCAACATATCGGTTATTGGCCTTCTTGACTACTAATAAATGGCATTGGCGCTGAAAAGAAAAATTGGCCTCTCTCTAACTCGCACCTTACTAACGACTAAAATGGGGCATTAAGAGATCGTACAACAGCATTACCCGTACATACCAAATGTGTGTAACTCACATTATCCTTACAAATACTTCAGGACACACTTACACCACACGTGGCAATCATATGATCCATTTTTATCACGTCCATTGAATTGGTCATGCAAGCCTCAAGGGAAGACACCTTGCCTCCCTAAGATGGTGCCGCTCCACTCTGCAACACTCCACGGGCCCGGACAACCCATAAAATCTGCAGTACCCATATGGGTCCATCCCTATACGGGTGCATGTGACTAAGGCTAAAGATACAACAACGGTTATTGAAGAGATGAGAGACGTCAATGACATAAAGGTGTGGTGATCAATTCAAGGTCGGTCGGCGTTTCCTTTAAAATAAACATTTGAGAGGAATTGATTTTCAAGGTAAAACAACTACATTCAGATTTTCATTGACTCCCTGATGCAGCCAAAAAGAAAAAAAACAGATATTTTTTGTCACAAACTGGCAACCCAGGAGTTGTTTTTATTTATGGCTTCTAGATGATCTGCAGAATGAAGCAGTTCTGCTGGAGCATTTCCAGAGTCTGACCTTTGAACCCTGATGCCTCCTCAGAGCTCACTTGTGCACCAAAGTCCTTAAAGCGAGCTGCATCTCCAGGGGAATTCTGTCCGGCGTAAGCCTTTATTACTCCCATATATCCACATCCCTCAGACTGCAACATGCTGCTGATTCCAACTTTACCGTCTCAAATGTTCCCCACGTTCTTTTTCAAAGCTCAGCAGTGTCCTCTGCAGACTGACTCCACACAGAGATCACACCAGGAAGCCTCAACCTATATGCCAGCCATCTCACGCAATATCTATGAGAATAATTCTGTTTGCTCTGATCTGGATTAAGATGGAGTGTTTAAAATAGACTGGAGAACAATGTTCTTTTTCTCCACTGTTCTCCACCATGAAACCCAGATGTTGCAGAAAAACTGAGTTTTCCTTCCCTCCTTTGATTTAACATCTGGAGAGACAGTTCACGAAAAACAGCACAACTGTCCTGATGTTTAAAGATGGCGTCTTGAACCAAGGTCCCTTTTGTTGACATCTAGGTGACCCTAAACCAGACCACCATAAAAAACGACGGGCTGAAATGAACTGTGTTAAATAAAATTTGGATCAAACTCAGGCTGTATGTAACAGCTCACATGTGGTGTGACATGAGTTAAAAAACTTGAAAAATCTAAAATCAAGCCAAACATAATTTGCACAAGCAGTGTAAAGCTACGTTCACACCACCCTTGGGATTGCCTGTTCAAGCAACCACTTGTGCCTAACGTAAACGTATGCATAAATGTGCATCATGGGGTTCCGTATTCGGCCCACCCAGGACAGGCTGGGTAGCTCGGTTGGTAAGGTAGAGGGCTGCCACCCAGGGTTCGATTCCCGGAAGGGGAATAAACAATGGTACTGGGGGCAATTACCATATCAATGGCGAGCAATTAACATCACCCAGTGGTGGCCCTTAAGGCTACTGCCTCCCGAGCGCGGTTTAGCTGCTCCGCCAGGGGATGGGTCAAATGCAAAGAAGAATTTCCCATTGTGGGATAAATAAAGTATCAATTATTCAAAACACCTGCATTCATGCACATTTTTTAGACCGTTTTCCGGTTCCACTAATATAAATGCGAGGCCATTAAACGTGCATTGAAAAAGTTAAACTTTGACCAATCCAGGACTTGGACTTGGTAGTGACGTGTGGGCGGCATCCCGTTTTAGTCACAAAAGTGCCAACTATTTGAAAACTTGATTATAGAGGCGAAATGAAGAATTGTGGTTTGTGCCCGGCTGGAATTTTATGACATCAAGTCAGCTGCATACTGGAATAGAGGTGTGAAAGAAAAAGCCAGATGTGCGCAGCTTTGATATTTTGAAGTAAGTCTTGTCCAACTGTAGGTGGCAGACATGCACTCGTAAACAGCTGCAAAAGCTAAAAAAGAAGACGGCCTTTCCTGCTTGTCCAGAGGGAACACCATGGTCTATACTCGTGTTCAAGAATACGTGTTTAGTGCCTTCCTGCACCAGCGGCACATGTCTGGTGTGTCTGTAGCTTTGAGTCCCTAATTGAGGAGGCGACTTGCCCAAAGTTCAGATTTTTTAACAAAGTTACGCTGCTGCCAGACCTTCATGCCGCGCCCGTCGCTCTAGCCGTCGCAGGACCTCAGATCGCGTCTGTACCATTGGCTTAACATTGAAACTGGATGCCTCTGCAGCGCGAATCGCGGTTGGTTTGAACGCGACTTAAAGTGTTGCATATCAGTGCACGGCTGCTTTTCTCTGCTTCAGAATCCCCAGGAATCACGTTAAAGCTAAAGCTCCAATATTATAGGGTAATGTGTTGATTGAAAAATAGTGCAATTTCTGTGGGGATGCATCAAAATGTAGAATCTGGAAGATTTGCAATCACAGATTACTTGCTCTACCAGAAAATTATGAAAGAAAATATTATAGTTCAGTTTTTAGAGGTTTAGCAAACTGTGACTTATGTTAGCAAACAAAATAAAAAAGTCACATATTTGAGGTTTTGCAGGGACCTCTTCCCCTCACTTCCTCGTCGAGATCAGCGGTTTGCATGTGTTTTCCCAATGACCTCAAAGTCACCAAGCATAAAAATCAAAAAGAGCTTCTATTATAGAAGAAATTGATCTCTCACATCTAAAGAGCTGCTCTCAGTCCTGCTCAGTTAACACTACTCTATTTTCCCACTGCTTTACCCTCCTTCATTCAAGCGGTCCTGTGTAAGGTTATCTATAATGAATGAGATGTGTGGGGGGAGAAGCCGCCCATATTAATAAAGCCAGAGCTCTTGTACATCCAGGTAAAAAGGAAAGACTGCTTCTATAAGAAATTACCTGAATTCTGAGTCATGAATAAATGAAATCCTAAACGAGGTTTGTCTATCTTCCACATCTGAAAAGGAAGGAATCACATCAGATATGGAGGACTCACCCCTCGCTGGATCCTGGCAGTGTGCGAGTGGGTCAAAGGTTCTTAATGAACATTGTTTTCCTCCTGCTGATACTGTCCTCCTGTAAGCTCTTGTGTTTAAAGCTGTCAAGCAGCAAACCAAAACTATTACTGCCTCGGGATAAATACGGAACAATAACGCTGCTCCTGCAGAGTCGGCTGCACAGATCGCTGCTGTCAAAGTCAATGTGCGTCCATGCAGGAAGACGAGAGCGCAAACCAACAAAGACGACAAATTCGTCTGATCTGCATGCAGGAAGTGGAAACCCAACAAGCAGATGTGTCTGAGGGGTTTTATACAAAATAAATCATTCCAGAAATGCTCACTTGGCAAAAACTGGCTGTTACCATTTCAAACTTCCTCCATTGTCCACCGTTTTCCTCTTTTTTCTATCTCACTCTGGATTACCCCCCCTCGTTTCTCTCCTTGTCCTCTAACTCTCCTCTGCTCTTCTACTTTCATTGTCTCCAGTCACCCACCTCCTTTTCTCCCCTTTTTTCCCCCTGTCCCACGTACAACTGATATCAGGTATTGCGGGGCCCAGCCGGGCCCAATCCATCTCTACACAGCCCTGCATTTTCTGATATCCCCTCACCCCACCACCGCCACACCCGCATCCTTCCACGGCTGCTCAGCACTTCCAATATCCATTACTCTCCACCCTCACAGTCGAGCTGGGATGTATAAAGCACGTTTTGTCACACATCCATCTCCAGCGGGATCTGCTCTTGAAGCAGAATGCTCTCGGGTCCAGATCCAGCCGTATATCTGCTGCTCGAGGAGAGATGACCCAAAACCTCCTCCAACCCCAAATCTGCACACTGTGCATTCATACCCACAATTAAAAAATACCCCAAAAAAAAACCACTTTGATGTTTTAACCTATTTCAAAAGCAGTGGTCTTTTAATACGATTATCATCTGAGAGCTCAAAGCAGGGAGCATGTCGGCCCATCCAGCGGGTTTTCTATGTAACAAATATGCTCTTTTTTCATCTGCTCCTGATTCACAATGATTTGAACACAGAAATACTCAGAAATACAGTTTTGAGTGTGTTTTTTTCTTATTTATCAGAAGAAAAATTCTGTTAAAAACATATTTTTAATCAAAGTGGGTCTTTTAGCACCAATCTTGAATTTTTGATTAAACTAAGAATTTCAGTCAGATCTCTTTAAAGCAGCAACACATTTTAGTCTTTTTAAAATTAATTGTTTAAATCTTTTTTAAAACAGTCAGCTCATCAAAACAGAATTGTGTTGATTAACTGTAGTTTTCTTTTCTTTAATGCACTCCCCTTAGAGGATCACCACAACAAACAAACAAAACAAAAAAATCTTTGCTTAAATCTAAAAATTAAAATGAGCAATTTTGTCAAGTGGATATTTATGCAAAAATATTTGTCAAATCAAAATCGAGAATTAAAATAAAAATTTTAAAAAAATCAATGCAACATAATTTTATAATAAGTACTTTTTTCATATACAAAAACAAGTTTAAATTCTGCATTTCTTTTTATTAAAGGTTTTGTGGGAATTAAATATAATAAAATTAAAAACAAATCAAATGAAAAATAGGACTCAGTCACTGTTGCCAAAAATTAAAATAGACACCAATAAAAGTATTTCCTTTTCAGAATTTCATCAAAATAAAATAAAAGACTTCCCCTACCTGGATGGCCTATGACTTTGATGAATTTCACTCTGCCTTCAAATATAAAGAACGTCACAGTTGTCCATGATTATCCACACAGTTATATACTAAAGAAACCCCATTATCTGTATAGCTACATTTCAGTTATCAGTATCAGCCGGAAAAAACATGATATTGGCCCATCCCAAAGTTTTACTGCTATTAAATGATTTTACCAACTGATCCTTAAGGATTACCCCCCTCTCCTTCCACAAACATCTTCCTCTGTCTGTCCATTTTACTGCAACACTGAGTACTAAATGCTGAAAACATTTTAGCTCAACTTCATCTGCTTTCTTGTGGAATTTTCACCAAAATGGCAGTATTAGTGTTCCTCTTTAAGTCACACATATTTTATTGACTACATATTAGGAATTTGGGCATAGTAAATCTAAACGATGGTTCTTTCAATAAAATAGAGAGTAAATTTTTCAAATTTCAAAAAGTTGGATTCAGCCATTTTGATGCTGAATTCCTTTAGCTCCCCCTTGTTATTGTAGCAATAAAACAACAAGCAGAGGAGAAGCTTTCTGCTTTGAGGTGAACATTGGATGCGATGTATGACATAATTTTGTTGTGTGACTCTAATTGAAGTATTCAAAGACATTAACCAATATAAATATATTTTTTTATATTGTAGATATAAAAACATTGGATGAATTCAAAATTATTGATAAAGTTTTTACTACCAGCAGTGAACAAATATTAATAATAATAATAATTGATACTTTATTTATCCCACAATGGGGAAATTCTTCTCCGCATTTTGACCCATCCCCCCTGGGGGGAACGGTGAGCTACAGACTAGCTGTACTCGGGGGGCGACAGCTGGGGAGAGCGGAGATCGATCCGCCAACCCTTCGGTTGTTGGACGACCTGCTCCACCGCCGAGCTACCGAGCCAAACTGCCGCCCTAATAACACACAACATGAGGACAGGAGAGGCTTTTAAAGGTTGAAACGTTAAATTTACTGTGTTTATAAAGTGTAATTTGAAAAGCAAAGTTGTCTATTGCAAAGGTCAAAAACCAACAAGGTTACTGCTGTTGTTACAATCCAGTTCATTCCAGATGATTACAGCAAGGCCAAGCTGTCTTATTTGTAATAATATATTTGGTGATTTAAGTATTTAAGAATTTTGATACATGCAATTGACAATCAAATGGTTCTTTGGTGCAATCCCTATTGATCATGCAGATGCCACACAATGGAGAAGAAAATGGAAGATCAGGAAAGGATCTTAAAGGAGAACTAAGTTCAGCTGGACTATGATTTTGTTAGGGTCTAGATTAATTTATTGTAACTCTTTGGCTTTAAAGAAAATGCTAACACCTTAAATACACAATCGATCGAAACTGCAGTTAGTTTCACTTTAGGGTCAACATCTTCCTAAAAACTCCTCCTTTTGTCTCATCGGCTCCTGGAAGATTTGTGTTTTTAGGGGCAATCTAGATATTTTGGTTTAAATGTGAACTTTTTGCACAGCAGGTTCTCTAACTGATCTATTTCTATTCTTCCTTTTTCTAACATCTGGATCATGGACTCTGACGTCAATCACAGTCTACACTCAATTTATTGTTGTGAACGTTTTGTGTACTACTGGATGACTGAACTCTACTACATCTTGAAGACCTCATAGCTTTTAATAGTTTAGATGACTAAACCCTAAAAGGTACATAGGGAAGTAATTCAACCATATTTAGATGCTTTCATTGTTGCCTTGCAGCTTTTCCCGTCTTCTGTAGTGCATCGTGGGCAGCATCCTTATGCAAAAAGATGAAGTGCAATTCAAGTTGCTTTGATTTAGGTCCTGATCTGAAGCAGCAACATGAAAAAACAAGTGTCATACTTGCACACAGCTGCTCCAGCTCCTGCTGCTTGTGTGTGCTGACTCTCATGCTCAGTTTGTTGCTCGAGACACTGATACACAGCGATACACCCTAATGGACTGTAATCTGCCGGGAGCCCTAATTCGCAGAGAAAATGATCACCTGGCGGCGCCCCCCTCAGAGCGAAGGGGAGTGAGCGAACAGATGTACAAGGGGAAGGAGGTAGCATGTTAACACACGCACTGCTATCACCAACTGCAGCTGCAGCTCTGATCTCCCCCGGCCCCCCGACAAACTCAGCTCCCTCTCCATCACTTCGCTGTTTTCCTGTACGGGAATAATGCACTGCTTGGCATTCTGGTTCCTCCTCTTCCCTCTGTCTGTTTCTTTGTCTCCGCCGCCTCCTCCTTCTCTGTCCTCGAGTGGCCAGGAGAATGATTATGCGGAGCAGGACTCAGATCCATCAATGTGTCACCGGCTCATTCCCCAAGTCCCCAGTCCACCCCACCCTCCTCCGGACCTTCTACGGCCCACCGACCTACGGCAGCGCACTGCATTAGCATGGAGGAGAGCGGTGGCTGACAATAAGGATAATTGAAACTCGACTTGATTTAGCATAGCTCCCATTGGTTGTTGTATTGCTGTAATCTGAGATCGAGCGAGAACGAGGCTGAAGGAAGCAAAGACGAGGGAGAGTGTGAAAATGTCGCACGACCTTGTGCTGAGACAGTTATATATCTGTGTGAAACAAAGGGCAAGTCAATGCTATTCTCAGCCCAAAGATGTCGTCCACAGAGAGAAACAGGAAACAGCAAGGCAGCCAAAAGGGGTAGAACCTGCACTCTTCTTCCTGAGTGAGAACTTGCTCTCACCTTAACCTGCCCTCAGTATCTGCGCGCAGAAAGAGGAGAACCCCTTTGTTTCCTCCACGTGGCTCCTCCAGGAACCATCGGCTGCATTCACATTGAAAAATCAAATTCGGATGATTTTGTCAGCGTTACATGAAACAAGTTTAAATTTAGACATGTTCATTGATTCACAGCTGACACACAACACTGAGGCTGTCCGCAGCCCGTAACTCAGACCCCAGCCTCTCAGTTCAGCCAAATACTGTTGCCACTAAATCACACGGCCCTCCATCGTGCAGGAGAGCAACGCACACCTGTGAATGATATCTAAAAAGTTTTAGGACAGAACGTGAGGTCACCGGGATTTAAAAAATGTCTTGCGTTGCTTTCATATCAATGACTGTATAAGAGAACTGGACTGAGAGCCCCCCGCCACTCCGCATTCCAGACAGGAAGTACCCACTAACTCTAAGAAGTTAATCAAAATTCCATAGACTTCTGAAAAGAAATAAACATTATAAATACTCATTCATTGTGTCCGTCAGAAGAACCATTCTTGTTCTGCTGCCTTTTTTTTTTTTTACATGTTCTTAATAATCTTATTTTTTTCTTTACTGTAAGCTATTCAAGTTATAAATTGACCAATCAGATACCGCAATGAAAGTAGGCGGTGCCTGCTTACCTGCACTTCCAACGTTCGAAATGTTTGACTTACAGATTCTCCCTATCTCTTTCAGTGAAAGGGGTGTTAACTTCCAAAAAGCTCACTCCTGATTGACAAGAGTGGTTGCCATAGTAATGCTGACACAGACTGAACTGGACCAATCACTGGGTATTGATGTCGCCTGGCTCCAACATGGCAGAGCCCGTACTGCGACTGGATGGAGGCGGAAGTAAACCCTTTTCTTGGACTACACCCGCTGATCACTTCATCAACACATCACGGACCAAAGCTGAACTACTGATTTGCTGCATTGACTAAGCTCTGTAGCTGGACCCCGTGCAAATCAGGTTCGGCTTGAACAGAGCTTTAAACAGCCAATAACATGATTAGTTTACCTCAAAAGAAATAGGTCAGGCAGATTCCAATTGAACTTGAAAATGCTGCCGCAAACAGAGGTTTGGTGTCGGCTGAAAGCCGGGATTTTGCTGATTCAAACACACAAACACGACCATGGCCAAGCCCACAGTGAGAAGTCCACCTCCGCCCTAATCATGCTGTTATCGTAGCTTCAGTGTAGAAGTTCAGTTGTTGCTTATGAATACTGTTTTGCTTGTATGCAGAAGTGCGCCCTCACACCG
The DNA here is from genome assembly GCA_023969325.1 of Oryzias curvinotus. NCBI lineage: Eukaryota > Metazoa > Chordata > Actinopteri > Beloniformes > Adrianichthyidae > Oryzias > Oryzias curvinotus. The sequence goes on along the minus strand of CM043712.1, from coordinate 30,331,971 downwards.
ATCGTTTTCCACCCAAGGGTGCCTTTACACTTGCTTCTTTACGTTTTTGTGTTAAGTGCAGCAGTGGGTGTTCCAAACAGAGTGGGTGTGAATAGGTTCATCCGCTGGCTCCGGGGCAGGTTTGCTGATGCTGCATCTCCCAACATTGAATATTAATTAGACTCTGGCCTCCACTGTCATCGATTTGAAAGCCAAAAGGAGATCTCTTTTGGGGTTTGTGTGTATCTGCTGGGGGATGTTTTGTATACTTCCGTTTACAAAGGATTTCAGTTTAAATTAAAACGGTAAGCATCATTGAATTGCCCTCAACTCGCCACAGCCCCGGCTCACCCTACAATTTTGTTACTGTCCTCTTCTGGCTGTCTGAACACACTTCATCCTCACAGCAACAGGTGGAGCTCTTTTGGTTTTAAAACAACGCCCTGCTTAATTGACGGCAAAGTCACCTTTTAATTTCAAATTCTGTGTCTAGAAACGTAAGAGCTGCACAGCAACCATGCGGTTTTTTTCTTTCCGGGGCAGATAATTATGTGCATAATTCTATGTATAATTCAAGGCTAGCCTACTAATTTTTCTTATTAACCAATGTTTTACCATTTTGAACAAAGGTTTGATAAAGGAAAGTTGTGTCTTCCCAATGTTAGCATTTCACACGCATGATGAAGGATCAGGTAACAATATTTTTTTTAAAAACAGGCAGATTCCCTGGAAAGTAAAAATAATAATAGGAACTGTCTGAGTAATGGCTTTTGTTTGCAGAATAAAGATTCAAGACAAAAAAAAAAAGGGACAGAACATAGCACATAGAATATGGATCACAATTATAAAAGCATGTGTCATAATTAATGGGACAGTTGCAGTGTACATGTGTACATTTACACGACCTTTTGCTTCTATACTGAGAAATTAGACCATAAAAAGTTGCATCAAACATTTAGAAATGTAACAGAATATAACATAAAAATGTATACATAAGGTCAATGGTTTCTCAGCTTTGAAGAGGAGCCCGTATCAGCTGACTTCCTCATCGGCCTCTACAAGTGCCTGTTTCTTTCGGCTTGGAGCTACATGTGGTTTCTGGTCAATAAGCCCCACCTACAGCTTTGAAATCCGTGTTCATAAGTTGCACACAAACCAGTCAGCACAATTAGCAATGCAGCCAAATCCAACGTCAGAGACCATTTCATTAGACTGAAACCCTCTCCTGCAGCAAAGCATCCCCCAAAGACATAATTTACGTCACTCTCAATGGTGCCATTTACAAAAACAATCACACATCATACATCTCCTGTCAGCTCTCTGTTATTTGTTCAATCTATGACTCCTTTCTCTTTCCTTTTTTATGATCTGGAGTCTGACTTGGATCAAAAATCCTTCACAGATTAAAAAAGCAGACTCTGGACATGGTACCTACTACGTTAATCCCCACCAGTAGGTAACGAAGGAAGAATATTCATCTCCTTGGCTATTTCACATGCTAGCTAAAGTAATGGTCTCCTGGGAACTTTAACTTTATAAAACAGAGAGGTAAAGAGAGGGGCAAAGGTGGAGGAAGATGGGGAAATATTTCTATTTTAGTTTTTTGTGGTTCGATTCTGACAGGACCCTAAGAAGAGAGATAAAGCATGAAGGAGCTTATTGTTTCTTTGTCCTACAAGACAACCTTATTATTCTGTCTGCTCGCCAAGCAGATCAGATGAGTGTACAGACTCTAAAGTGACACAGGGACTGACAAACACACACAGACACACCTCACATATACTCGCAAATTAAACACGCGCGCCGGAAAAGCAGACACCCTCTTTGCTCAGTGAGCATCTGGGTGTTCAGAAATTGAAGATGTAATCGAACACCGACTCAATCTCTAAGGTAAATAGATCACAAATAATAGAGTTTTTGCGCAGAAAATATAAGAATAGATGCAAAAACTCTGGACCATGTCTTCATGGTCCAGAGTCTTCATTCTAGTGGTGCAACAGATCGTGTCATAGGTTAAGAGTCACGGTTCACATCACTTGTCGGATCAGTAAAAAGGATAAAACAACAGGAAGAATAAGATGAAAGCCAACAATAAATTGTTTTTATTGCATCAAAACACTTGCTCATTGAGGCCTATTTTTAAAAACAAAATATTATTGATATATTTTAACTCAAGATATTACAGTATAAACAAACATACTCAAGATGCCCATATAAACTAAGTGAGTACTCCATCTTGTAAAAAGAGTTTGACATGCTAAAACAAAGACGGCATATTTGAGTTTGATGCGCAAATTGTGTTAGGTATAAACAGAGAAAAAAAAAAAAAAAAAGGCATAAAGAGACAATTGTTTTTAAATAATACGCGCACGCAGTAAGGTTGCGATCCCTGGTACATGTGCATGGCAAGCCATGACTAGTGATCTGTTGCAGCCCTAGCCACTTTATTTTGGGCACCGGGTAACTGAAAGCATAGACTCTTCCATGGTCATTCAGTATACTCAGGAATCTGAACACCGCTGGATGTGGATAAAGAATATTCCAGAAGGTGTCTTCCAAAATTAAGTTGCTGCAATAAGGAGCATCCCCAGTGCTGTCTCTAAACCTAAAATGTATTTCTAACTGAGACAGACTAAGAGAAACAAACCACCTGTGATGGACAAAGGAAGTCAGAAAAGAAGGTACATTGTTCTGCAGATTTGCAGTCAACATTTGCAATTCAATTAAATAATTGACTACCCAGTCAATCTCTGTTCTATGCTAGCTTTACTGCAAAGTGGCTACTTTCTCTCCCTTCTAACTTGCCGTAGTTGGTGCTTAATACCAGGTGATTCCAAGTTTTGATTGATGGAAAACACCTGATTCAGGTCATCAGCAACAGGTAAGAAGTTGATAACTGGAAAAAAGTAAAGAGCAGGACCTTATGGACTAAGGATGGGTGGTACTAAAGCAATGGCAGGTTTAAGCGACGAGTCCAAATACATGATTTACAACAGTTTTATTGAAGAGTGCTGTGAAAAGGATGTGAAGAAAGCAGCAAAGCTGCCTCCACTAAGTAACATTTTTAGAGAGGCAGAGTGAAAGTGTGGAGAAACACTTATCTTACAAAAAAACTATGGCATTCTGATTCTGATCTTGAAGGACAGATTTTTTTGAAGGTCCAACAGTGTCAGAATCTCAGTATCAGAATCAGAAGTACTTTACTGATCCCACACGTGGTAAATTTATGCGTTACCGTAGCAAGTAAACATGAGAGAAAATAGAATATAAAAAAAATATAAAAAACAAAAATGTAGCTTAAATATAAACAAAAAAGGTGTAATAATTTAAAGATCACAACCCTTTCCGTGACGAAGCGCATTTATCAAAAACCCGATTCATTGAGTGCAATAAATGACACAGCCATTAATACATCTTCACTCCACATACACTCTTCTGTCTTCGCACACAACACCTCCGAAAAACAATTTCCCTCCTTCAGGTGACATTCATATATTATTGCAAAATAGGTGAAACATTTGATCAAAACACAAGATAAGTTGGAAATAAGAGCTCTTTTTTGAGCAAATCTTTAAAGACAACAGGGTTGTGTGTTTGCTTAGGGTAATATCTTCATGTTGCAGTCCTAGAAAGTATGATCGGAAACTTTTGCAAGATTGTAAGCAACAATCTGTGACCGGGAAGACCTGCTGAGGAGAAAGGAAGAGCATATTAGATGTTATTCATCAGTGCTCACCTTTTTCCAGGTTTTTCTCTTATTTTAAATGTTCATTATCTGCAAAAGCAGAAAATAAAAATCTGCTCAGTTGGAAAGAAAGCTTTGGAAACTTTATTTACCAACCTTTCATTTTTATTCATCATTTTGATTCTTCAACTGTGTGTCTTTATGCATTTATGTTCTAGTGGTGTGCCCCAGCGTCTCCAGTCTGATAGCATGTAGGGTCCCACAATAAAATGCACACAGACACACACGTGCAGATGCTTGTCCCCAGAGCTCCTCAGAAGCGGAGATTGCCTCTTTAAGGTGGAAATCAATATCCTTTCTTTGCCCATCAATCCTCCCTTCCTTCTCGTCTCTCAATTCCCCCGGCCCGCCTTTGCTTCTCTCCACATTTCTTGGCCTCTTCCTACAAACAAACGATGTCAGCTTCAGCTCACATATAGTGGACACCTCTCATTCTGCCCGTCTGTCTGAGGGTCCCAGTGTCGGCCTCTCTACAAATGAGTAGGCCTGTACAAAGGCTCACCTCACTGCTTCCCTACATGCAGTCCAAGTCCGGAGATGAGGTTTGGACTCTTCGTGAATCAGAGCAAGAAAGTAGAAAAGTTTGAGCAGGGATGTAGGCTGGTCTTTGTTTGGCAGAAAGGACTGAAGGTCTAAGCACAAGGCTGCCTGAGCTCAGAGAAGCTGCTGTCGAAGATGCAACTGTGAAGGCTGTCAGCTTTGCAGAGGAAATACTTCCTGCAGTGTTGCAGTTTGACCACAGTCCTGCTTTTGTAAAACCTCTGCTTCATTTTTTGTCTCCTGGTTTCTTTAAATTATCCATATCTTCATCCATACTGTTATCTATACCTGCTTTGTTTTTTTATAAACTTTCTTAAGACAATAAATAATATGTCATTGTTTGGGTTCATGTGTTTAATTACAGGGAGTGCAAAATTATTAGGCAAATGAGTATTTTGACCACATCATCTTCTTTGTGCATGTTGTCTAACTCCAAGCTGTATAGGCTTGAAAGCCTACTACCAATTAAGAATATTAGGCGATGTGCATCTCAGTAATGAGAAGGGGTGTGGTTTAATGACATCAACACCCTATATCAGGTGTGCATAATTATAAGGCAACTTCCTTTCCTTTGGCAAAATGGGTAAAAAGAAGGACTTGCCAGGCTCCGAAAAATCAAAAATAGTGAGATATCTTGCAGAGGGATGCAGCACTCTTAAAATAACCAAGTTTCTGAAGCGTGATCATCCAACAATCAAGCGTTTCATTCAAAATAGTCAACAGGGTCGCAAGAAGCGTGTGGAAAAACCAAGGTGCAAAATAACTGCCCGTGAACTGAGAAAAGTCAAGCGTACAGCTGCTAAGATGCCACTTGCCACCAGTTTTGCCATATTTCAGAGCTGCAACATCACTGGAGTGCCCAAAAGCACAAGGTGTGCAATACTCAGAGACATGGCCAAGGTAAGAAAGGCTGAAAAACGACCACCACGGAACAAGACACACAAGCTGAAACGTCAGGACTGGCCAAATAAATATCTCAAGACTGATTTTTCTAAGGTTCTATGGACTGATGAAATGAGAGTGAGTCTTGATGGGCCAGATGGATGGATGGGCCCGTGGCTGGATCGGTAAAGGGCAGAGAGCTCCAGTCCGACGCAGACGTCAGCAAGGTGGAGGTGGAGTCCTGGTTTGGGCTGGTATCATCAAATATGAGCTTGTGGGGCCTTTTCGGGTTGAGGATAGAGTCAAGCTCAACTCCCAGTCCTACTGCCAGTTTCTGGAAGACACTTTCTTCAAGCAGTGATACAGGAAGAAGTCTGCATCCTTCAAGAAAAACATGATTTCCATGCAGGACAATGCTCCATCACACATGTCCAAGTACTTCACAGCATGGCTGGCAAGAAAGGGTCTAAAAGAAGAAAAACTAATGACTGGCCTCCTTCACCTGATCTGAACCCCATAGAGAACCTGTGGTCCAACATGAAATGTGAGATTTACAAGGAGGGAAAAGAGTCCACCTCTCTGAACAGTGTCTGGGAGGCAGTGGTTGCTGCTGCACGCAATGTTGATGGTGAACAGATCAAAACACTGACAGAATCCATGGATGGCAGGCTTTGGAGTGTCCTTGCAAAGAAAGATGGCTATATTGGTCACTGATTTGTTTTTGTTTTGTTTGATATCAGAAATGTATATTCTATTGTGCATGTTGAGATGTTATATTGGTTTCACTGGTGAAAATAAATCATTGAAATGGGTATTTATTTGTTTTTTGTTAAGTTGCCTAATAATTATGCACAGTAATAGTCACCTGCACACACAGATCTCCTGCTAAAACAGCTAAAACTAAAGACAAACTAAAAACTACTTCCAACAATATTCAGCTTTGATATGAATGAGTTTTTGGATTCATTGAGAACATGGTTATTGTTTAATAATAAAATTAATCCTCAAAAATACAACTTGCCTAATAATTCTGCACTCCCTGTATTGTGAAAGTATTTATGGATGTAAAACTCCCTATATTCTTTATTAACATTTAAAGCATCAATTGATGCCGTGGCCTCCATCTCTGCCTGAAGATGCTGCAGTGGTGAAGCTAGTACATTTTATATGGGGTGGCAGGTGGGGGGCAAATGATAACATCAGAGTGGAGGGGCCATTACAAATGAAAAGATTAAAAACCCATATCTCAAACAGTTTTATTATTGTTATTAATAGAAAAACAGCAGTTCTTTTAGCTGAAGTGCTATTTCTAATGCTATAAGAATCTTGTATTGATGATTTCTTAACCCTTTGACGCCTAAATTTATTCCCAATGATGAAAAAAATGTTTTTGTGTTCAAGTACATGCTAGGTAAATTTGGCACATAAAATAAATTTTTAATCAACAAACCAGATGCATCTAACGGATTAAAAAACACTGGTTTCCATCTTCAGTATAAAGAGATTTTTATTTCTAGTTTTTCACTCTAATCACTGACAGAACGAATAAACCATGAACTAAAAAAACACAAACACAAAGCTCAGTATAATTGTCCTTTTAATGCAAAAAGTGTGTATCGCTTCAGTCCAGGGCTCCAGACTAACTTTTTTCACCAGGAGCACAGTGGCCCCTAACTGAAAATTTTAGGGGCACAACCAGAAAATTTAGGGGCGCATACCGTAAACCAACATGCAAACCAAATCTAATAATTTCCACTGTATTACTAATAAATACCTTAATAATAGATGCAGAAATTACAATGTGCTGTTTCAAATTGTGTCACATTTTATCCTGCACTTTTGAAGATGCAACAACAAGGTAAACTGACAGCACCATCGCTGTCATGACAGAACAAATAGTAAAGAAAACAGATGGAAATTTATCTTTGTGACACCACATATGTGCAGCCAAGATGCACAATAAGCGTGTTTGAGATCACCCAGGTGAACTCAACGCTGCGCAGATCACCTGGTGTGAGACATATTTTTGTTTTTGCTCCAACATCAACTGTCAATCATCACAAAAATATCGCGAGAAAGGGGTGGGAAGCAAGGGGCAAACCTACCCGGACACAGCTGGAAACTGATCTGACTGAAAGCTGCCCTACAGACTACAAAACAATGCATTATGGGACATGTGTCCTGATGGTTTTTGTAGTTGAGTGATCAATTAAAATAATTTAAAATACCTATTGATTAAAAAAGGCTACATACATTACAAAACATTAAAATAATCATATAATATATAATAACACAGATCACACTAAGGGGGAGAGGAATATTAAAACTAAATGTAATGTTAAGGACAACTCCAACTTAACCTTCCTCCGGTTCTGTGTGACCCAGAGAAAAGTTCAGCACGGACTGCATGTATTTAGAAAATTACGAGCGAATAGATACGTTCTAAAAAGGAAAGTAAGGAACTCCTGGGGGCTGTCAGGTGTCCTGCTTTCAAGCCCTGTCATTGTCCCGCCCCTAAGAGTCATTTACCCCAGTGGTCCCCAACCTTTTTGTCACCGTGGACCGGTACAACGCAAGGCACGTTTACCGCGGACCGGGAGGAGGGGGGGGGGGGGGGGGTTGAGGTGCAACGCAAGACAGATTTAATGTAATTTAATTTAATTTTGGACCGGGGATGGTATTTTCTCTTTAGTAATGATAATAACAATAATAATTATAATTTTCCCCTTGTCAAAGCAACTTTCTAAAGAAGTTTGTTTTTTGCTCATTGTGGTTGTTTGTGTTTCATTTTAGTGGGGTGTATCACCTGATGTTTGGTGTCGCGACTTTGACGTGCGTTAAGTGTGACAGATGTAACAAAGTGAATCCGGTCACTTTTCAAAATAAAACGTTTTTGTCGGAAAAAAAAAAAAACAATGAAATGGAAATTATTTTTTCTTTCTGTGCGTCCCGATGCAAAAATTCCCCGCGGCCTGGAACCGCTCCGCGGCCCGGTACCAAGTGTCCCGCGGCCCGGTATCGGTCCGCGGCCCGGTGGTTGGGGACCACTGATTTACCCCACTGTGATTGGTTGGTCAGCTCCGTGCACGACAATGAAAAAGTGTCATTCATTAAAACTGACGGGCTGCAGTAACATTAAACTTCCACATTAAGGCGGGGGCTGCAAAATATCATCTTGGAGACCGCAAATAGCCCGCGGGCCGCGAGTTTGAGACCCCTGCTGTAGTTCTGGCACCGGTACACTAGCCGCAGGTTGGAAGAACGAATCAATAGTTCACTTACTCATAGCTCAGACGCACATGTCAGGTTGTGAGGATATTTGTCTCCGTTTCCTTCCCACAGGTGTTAACGCGCGCTCGATTGTCTCTAGGCCCCTCCCCCTCCACACATTTTAGCCACTCACAGCAGCTTTCCCTATTCTTCTCACACGCAGTGAACGCCTCACAGACGGGCATCACGCAAGTGTGTGCTCGCGTTTCATGAGTATGTGCGCGAGTGTGTGTGTCTGCCTGCGTGCGTGTGCGCTAGCGTCACATTGATTATTTGATTGATCATTGACGTGCCCCTTCCACGTTTAATGTATAAAAAAAATACGTAGGGTGGGGGAGGCAAATTTACTGGTCGCGCATGTGCGACTGGATGTAAAATTCAGTCGCACACTCTCAAATTTTGGTCGCAAAATGCGACCAATTGGTCGCAGTCTGGAGCCCTGCCTTCAGTCTAACTGTGAAATGCAGTAAAGCAGTTGTTTTTGTGTAGGTGCAGATCAGATGAATATTGCACTCTCCACTTTTGAGTCTTGGTCTTTGATTGTGAAAATCTTCAGCGTTGACGCTCATTTACCATCCCTGGTTGGTGTCCCTCAGCATATGTGTGGACTTCCTGTGCAGCAATGACTACGGTTCTTCCTCCCAAACTGCTGTTTAATAGATAAGAGGAGATGCTGGTTTCCCTCCTGCAGCTTCAGCACTGGCAGGTCAGGGTGTACAGGATGAGTCTTCATCACTGTTGCTCCTATCATCTGTCACCTCAATATTGCTGATTAGAAAAATAAATCATTCATTCATCTTCTAAACCAATTTTTGTCCCATTTGGGGTCACGGGGCTGCTGAAGCCTTGTGGAAAAGGCAGTGGACATCCTGGACAGGTCGCCAGTCTGTCGCAGAGTGACATCACACACCCATGCACTCTCACATCCACACCTAGGGACACTTTAGAGCAGGGGTCGGGAACCTTTTTGGCCGAGAGAGCCATAAACGCCACATATTTATAAATGTAATTTCGAAAGAGCCATACAATAATGTAGCGTCCCTTTCCCACACTGAGGCACGGAGACGTAACCTCTTTTAAGGTTCTTTATTCTGGTTACTACAGACCGCAGCAAACGCCGTAAAATTAATACAGCAACTCCTGAATCTCTTCCGCTGAGACAGACGAGAGCGCTTCTCCCAACTTTATATTCCCCTGCTCCCGCTCCAGTCCTCCTATTTCTCTTATTCGGCCCATAGCTGAACCCCATTGGTCCAAACTACCTAACAGGCTGAGTGACAGAACTGAGAGCCAATCAGATCTCTGCTTGATGCGTTCATGCGTTCCAGAACTTTTAATGTGGCCCAACAGCGGACCCAACTCAGTCCGCAACAATATGTTTAAAACTAAAAATACAAGTGAATGTGTGCATTTGATGTAATTTCAACACTTTTAAACTACAATAAGTCTGTGGATTATTTTTAATAACATGGTTATGCTGTTGCTAATAAATGATGAGTATTTCTCGTGGTGGTTCTGCTGATGGTCTAGTCTGGTTGATACGTGGTGAGTTTCAGCTTCATGCAGGCGTTGAGACTTTAAACGTGATGGTAGGTCTGAATGTTCTGGAGATGTGAGGAAGACTCACATGCAGACGTGGAGACAAGCACACACTCACACTGCAGTGAGTGACGTACAGCGTGTTTTACGTTTTGACAATCCCTGCGCGATTCACCTGCTGCCTGTGCCCCCCACCCTCTGCTTTCTTCCACACATCCCGTCCCCTCATCTGCGCGCTCTTTCTCAGAGACGGGAGCGCGCAGGTTTTGGCACAGAAATTAATAGGTTTCCTGCTGGAATAAACTCTGTGAAATAGTAGATAATAGTAAACTGAGTGCTGGCGCAGATTTTTCTCTCCAAGCACCGCTACTACTGCGCGCCTCTGGCATCGCATCGCGCATGAGAAGGACTGGTCTGATGCAAAAAAATAGGTATAAATAAAGATTTGTCTGCGAGCCATACGTGACCATCAAAAGAGCCATATGTGGCTCGCGAGCCATAGGTTCCCGACCCCTGGTTTAGAGTAACCAATTAACCTATGAAGCAGGTTTTTGGACGATGGGAGGAAGCTGGAGCCGGCGTAGAAAACACACGTGTGCATGGGGGAGAACATGCAAACCCCAATTGGTATTCTGTTCCAGGTCCCCCAGCCGGGACTTGATCCACAACTGAACCGGGGCCTTCAGTGTGTAATATCAAGAAAAAAGTGGCAAAATCACGTTTGCATTAAAGCTCAGCTTAATACTTTGTGAAACACAGAAGTGGAGCTGAAAAAGAGAGTTACACCTACAAAAAAAAAACTTTAATGACTATAAGGAAAATCCGTTGTATTCATTTGCTTAAACTATTTTTTAAATAGCTTTTCTGGATTATTTATTCCCTGAGAACAAAACAGAATCTGTGGGAATCCACAGGATTGAATAAAGGGGTTCATCAGTAAGAAGACCTCTTATTGTTAATGTTGGTAAGGCACATCACCTCTATGTTTGTAGACTCAAAAATGAAACAACGAAAAGAACACTGTCCCTACGTTGAAACATGGAGGAGGCTCAGTTCTGTTTTGGGGCTGCTTTGCTGCATCTGGCACAGGGTGTCTTGAAGTTGTGGAAGGTCAAATTAAATCTCCAGATTATCAAGGCATTCTGGATAGAAATGTGCTGCCTAGTGTCAGAAAGCTTTGTCTCAGCGGCAGGTCATGGGTCTTCCAACAGGACAACGATCCAAAACACACAGCCAAAAACACCCAAGAATGGCTCAGAGAAAAGCGTTGGACTATTCTGAAGTGGCCTTCTATGAGCCCAGATCTAAATCCCATTGAACATCTGTGGAAGGAGCTGAAACATGCCATTTGGAGAAGACACCATCAAACTTGAGACAACTGGAGCAGTTTGCTCATGAGGAGTGGGCCACAATACCTGTGAACAGGTGCAGAAGGCTCATTGACAAATACAGAAACCTTTTAATTGCAGTGATTGCCTCAAAAGGTAGTGAAACAAAATAGTTAGTTACGGGTACCATCATTTTTGTCCAGCCCTATTTCATTAGTTTGTTTTTTTTAATAATTCTGTTAATCAACAACTTAAAAGTAATGGCTGATTTTGATTGTGGACTTTCTTTTTTTAACTGAGGGGTACAAACAATTTCGTCCACCACTGTATTTTTGTGCAACAGAAATGAAAGTGCAAGTTTTAAACTAATAGTGCCTTTGTTTTGTTTGTTTGCAGCTCTTACAGTGTGTGCACTTACAGTGTCTTTGTTTTGATTTGTTGTTTGTCTTTTTTATGTTTGTAAGAGCAGCTCGTCTATAACCGTGTGAGGTGATTGACTTGACGAATACGACATGTCAGCCTCCTCCCGGCTCATCATGTCCTGTTGCTTAGTCAGGAGCTCCTCTTTCTTTAACCATCACCTCCCGAGTCACAGGAGACTGCTTTCCAAACGCCCACAGCCTTTTATGTCTTTTGGGTCCAACCTGCGCCATTGTTTTATGGTTTTTGCTGATTGTTTTGATTTTTACAACTTTTACTATACCAATTTACAACTTCATCATGCATTGAATTACAGTTGGTAATAAGAGTGCTTTATTAAACTTGGATTTAATGTTAATTCAAAACTGCATGAAAAAGGGTGCAAAATCCATCGAACTGTGTTGTGTTCATTTCCTGTTTACACAGAGAGCAAGAAATAATAATTCATGCACTCTACTTTAGAAACAAAGTGTGATCCATTAATCTCCTCATTAAAGCTGTGAGGTGTTTAGGTGCATAACTGATCTCCAAAACTTATGAGGGTTATACTGCAAAGGAACCAGTGAATCAGGTATTAACAAAAATGAAAGATGTGGTTAAAAAGGCCCACACATGCATTCTTAATAGTTTAAACTCTAAACACGTCACTAAAAATGAAACACACACACAACTAGGGCTGCACGATATGATGAAAATTCGCGATGTGCGATATTATTGATCAATATTGCGATGACGATATAACTTGCGATAAATGAACAAATTGCAAAAACAACAAAAAACTGTCCATTTCACTGCAAAAGTTTAATTTAAATAAGAGTCAAAATACCATAAATTATTCTCCAAATGACCCTCGTCTAATTAGGAAGGCAACATCTAACCTAAAAGCTCCATCCGATTGGTCAACAACGTGAAGGGCTCCGTCTGATTGGTCTAATGCATGAAGGGTTTATTCAATTCATTAAATAGTTCAAGTTGCCATAAGATTGTTTTAGCACATTTAAGGTTTATATATTATTGCGATTTTGACCGACTTTTGCTATATGGATATTGCACAGCTTGAAATCGCGATAACGATAAATTTGCGATTAATTGTGCAGGCCTACACATAACTGATTTTCATCCATCCATTTTCCAAACCAGCTGGATCCCTTTTCGGGGTCGTGGGGTTGCTGGAGCCTAGCCCAGCTACTGCTGGGGAAAGGCGGGGTACACCTTGGACAGGTCCCCGGTCCATCGCAGGGCCTCATAGCCACACTTGATCGCATCTAAGCATTGACTGTATAAGAGACCTGGACCGAGTGTGACGTCAGACATACAAATTTCATGGTCACCTTTTGGTAACCATGAAATGAAGTTGCAATTTTTTCAAGTTGGTGTGAGTTGACCTTTCCATAGCAACCACTCTTGCCAATCAGGAGTGAGCTGGTTGGAAGTCCACACCCCTACCACTTGAAAGAAGGCTCAGGGGCATCTGTCGTTCGATGTGGGAAAAAAGGACTAGCCATTACGCCACAGTGCAGCCTAAATAACCTTATTAAATTTAGTTGAAAAAACTGACCTTCAAAAAAGGAATGTAACTGAAAACTTGACCACTGATATCAACTGAGCATAACGACTGAAGTTGAAGTCTCCCAAACTTGCGTTAACCTGCAGGCAAATCGATCAGATGGTTCTCTTAGCTCTCCTGTTAAATGAAGAGCCAGAGTGCACATGTGTGCATGCAAAGTACATTTTTGCCCACTTCATTTCATGAAACAGCGATCACCCCCCATGGGTCTATTCAGGCTGCAGATTCAAACCTACAAAAGGATTCCTGCAAGGTTTTGACAGAAGCCACATGGGGAGAACACCAGAAGTCTGTCACCTTTCAGGACAAATTTGATTCGTTGTGCAGTGTCATGAACATGTGTGCAGTGTGTCAGAAAGCAAGGTGAAAAGGCGGCTGTGTTCTGTCAGATACATCGCGCCAGGTGTTTGATGACTTTGTGGATATGATGGTAAGAGTGGATTCTGTGGTACATGCTTGCATTTTATTATGCATGTGCATTAATTTTGAACAGCAACGCTTAAAGGTTTGCTAAGAAACCAAGCCAAGCCTTCAGCTCTAATCCGTTTGCTCAGTTGTTGGACAGAACAAGTTAAAAAAAAAAAGAGGGGAAAAAGAAAAGAAACCAAGCCTATAGTAGTGCTGCTCGCTCAAAGTTACATTTTCTTTTTTTATTGGAACAAAAACATTTTTTTTTCCCTCAGTGATTCATTGAAAAGCAATAGTGTTTAATTTATCATGTAGAACATTTTCCACAGAGCAGCAAACAGCAGTCGGAGTATTATCAAGTCACCAAATATTAGTCACTTTCTTTGATCCAATAACATTGTTTTAGTGCCTAAATTACTCACATTAAATGAAAAGATCTGACCCGTCTCTTTTGTCCTCCTCACACCTTAAGGTTTTTATGGCGCTCAGACGGCCTCTGCGACCATTTCTGAGCTGACAGGCTTTGTTTTATTATCAGTGGTGTTGAAGTCTTGCTGAGAAAACAGAAAAAGCTTTTTCTCTGGATTAATGTTCAGCAAAGATTTGTCAGTAGGTGAGGTTTGAATTTGTCACTCAGATCCCACACGGGTCCCATCATTAAGAGAAGCCAGAAGCCAGGAAAACAGAAGCCAGACGTTTAGATTTTTTTTACAGCATCTGGGTTTTTTTCAGTTGGGTGGGCTCAACAGAACTCACTTCACTCTGCTCTACTCAAATTCTCCTTTTAAACATTTTATTGAGGTGGGCCGAATGAACTCACACAATCATTCCAATGCAGGGTTAATTCTCATCGTTCAGAACTCCAACGTTACAGATCTCTGAACAGTTGTCCCTCGCCATAACACGGTTCACCTTATGCAGTCTTTCGCTCTGTATTTATTGTGTTTTGCATCCTGAAAGACTACTAAAGACTATTGTTAATCTCCTTTGCGCTCTGTCTGCTGTACAGAATGCGTTCAGCTTGTAAAAATGTACACAAATCTTCAATCGCAAGCAAAACTTTATTTTCATTCTTTACAACTATTTTTCTATGAAGGTTTGAACTTGGAGAGTTTGAACAAGAGCGAAAAGTGTGAAAATGTCTGCCTGAGAAAGGTGTGTACAGTGTGTACTGAGGGTTTTTACTGCCTTAAAACATCTAGAATTCTTTGAAAATTACACAAAAAAAAAGTTTAGTTGACTTGTTTGCATGTTGTCTACGCTATCGTCATTTTAATAATTGTTCATATGTGCCCTAATATACAAGATCCCTCTCATGTTTCATGAAATAAATAAGCATAATGGTAGTGAAGCTTGCATATATTCAGTCTGTTATTGTTATCCACACTTACTGGCCACTGCTATAGAAGTCAAACTGCTCATTAATGCAAATTTCTAACCAATCACATGGAAAAGCATCAGAATGGGGAAGAAACGTGATTGAAGTGACTTTGAATGTGGTAAGGAGGTTGATACCAGAAGTCAGAGAAGAATTTTTTTTTTATTTTTTTAATTCAACTGTATTTATCCCACAAAGGGAAATTCATCTCCGCATTTGACCCATCCCCTTGGGGAGCGGTGAGCTGCAGCCAAACCGCGCTCGGGAGGCAGTAGCGTTAAGGGTCTTGCCCAAGGATCCCCACTGGGTGATGTTGATTGCTCGCCATTGATATGGTAATTGCCCCCAGTACCACTGCTCATTCCCCTCCGGGAATCGAACCCTGGTTTCCTGCATGGTAGCTTCCCACCTTACTAACCACCCAGCCGCTTGGTCAGCTTGGTTTCAGCTGGTAGAAAGACAACAGGAGCTCAAAGAACCACTGGTTCCAACTGAGGTCTGCAGAAGAGCAGCTCTGAACGCACAACACGACCAACCCCAAGACAGATGGGCTACAGCAGCAGAAGACCAAACTGGGTGTCACTCCTGTCAGCTGAAAACAGGAAACTGAGGCTATAATTCACACAGACTCATCAAAACTGGACAATAGAAAAAGTCGCAATTGGAAAGAGTTGTCTGGTCTGATAAGTCTCCATTTTTGCTGCAATTTTTGGATGGTAGGGTCAGAATTTGATGGATGCAAGGTGAACCTCATAAAGAGGCCAGTGAGTGCATTCCATTATTTGTCTTACAAAATCAAATGCCCGTTCTTTTAACTGTATTTTGATTTTAAAAAAAAGTTTCCCAAAAATGCAACTTTTCTATGATTTTTTTTCTTCATTATTATGCATTTTTGCGCTGTAAGTCACTCCGGAGTGACTCATTGTCCCAAAAATACAGCATCTAATGAAAATGTAAAAATAGGCAGGAAAAAAAACCAATCATATGAAATATATTACTGTAATACGATGCTAATATGCCAACTGTAGGATACTACCTAACAAAAAAGTCAAGGGTGGAAAGTTATTTCGTAGAAGTGGAAAAACTGCAAACACAGCATTAAATATGATAAATACATAATTCCAAATTAGCAGTAAATTTGACTATGTGAACACTTTAGCGATGTAATGTGTATTTTCCTTCGGCGCACCCCTCCCACACTCATTTAGTCTGCGCCCCGCTCTGATAGGTGACAGAAGAGTCGCTTTCAGACCAGACATGTCAAGCAGCAGATCGAATGATTGAAAGTGACTGCAGCCACCACCTCCGTCACCACCCCCTCCATCACCTCGCAGTTCTCTGCCCCTCCCACTTTCCCACCCACCTACTTTACCTAAACACCCCCAGCAGCACTTTGGAGTCTATTTTTTGCCTTGCTTCTCTAAATAAGGCCGTGCAGCTCGGCTACACGGGGGCGCTGGTGAAGGGGGGTCCTTACCTTGGTATAAAAGCGCTGGGACGGTGGGGGTTTCCTCCGATTATGCTTAGACAGAGCTGTCTTTCCGTCCTATTTGCCTTTAGATTGTCATTAAAAAAACAAACATAGTTCAGGTGATTTCATTAGCAGTTTATAATTTTTTATTATTTTGGAAGAATTGCTTTCACAGATTCCAGGATGTGGGGGAAAAAAAGCTTGAATGAGATTTGGGAACACAAAGACACAAATCAGAACAGAGTAAGGACTTTTTTTTTCTTCCTTTTACCTTTTCATTTCTCCTCACCTTCTCCCTTCTGTCCCCCCCCCCCCCCCCCCTCATCCTTTGGCGTTTTTTCTTCCCTCATTTCCTGATGTTTTTCTTTAAATCCTAATCCTTTTTTCTCCGTTTAAATTAAACCCTTAATCTATACTTTTCTCCTCACCCCCCCCCCCCCGTCTTTCTCTCTGTTAACCCCTCCCTCTTCTCCATTTGTCCTTCAGCACTGTCAGCATTCACTCTCTGGCTCCATCTCTGGCAGTCCCATCAGCTGTCCTCCCTCTAACTTTACCCAGTCATCACTTCAAAATCCAGCCCTTTCTTTCAAATGGACACTATTGTAGCCATCTATTTTATACGTGTGGGAGGGGGGGTCCTATGATTCTTTTTTTTTTTTTTTTTTGCCTTACTGTCTTGCTCTTAAACCCTCCTCCTTTTTCATCCAGCACGAGAGAGGGAGGCAAGTCCCGTGACCCTCTTCTTCTCTCTGCATCCTTAAACTCTCCATTGCTGATTCAGCTCTCGGGGAGGAGAGACTCCGCCTGCAGCGACTCCCTCACTTGGCCACCGTCCCTCTGTGGATCACCTTCACCATGGTAGGTGCACAACTGTTTGGATATCTGTAAAATGCGCCGCTTTTGTTACTGTTTTCTCCGTTTCCTGCACTGCCTATTTCTGTCTCAGCTGCAGATTTGAGCTGCAAACCACAGATTTTTATTTGTGCATTTTTTAACTTTTCATTTCCGCATCTGTGCATGATTCAGAGGTCAAGGGTTACCTGAGGCAGTACAGTCAAATCAGTGGTTTCAGTCACACGACTTTGTTATCAACTTCACTTGTTGGTTTTTTTTTTTTTTTTTTTTTTGGCGTTTGTTTCGTCTTTTTAAAACATTTTTTTGTGCATTTCTGCAACAAAACTCTTCCACCGCAGCAGCTGAACCTGTCTTTGTCCGCCACGCGGGGCTCAGCGCTGAAGCAGACATTCAAACCAGGCCTCGGCTCTATCTATAGACGGGACAGACACAAGTGTCACTCTCCACAGGGAGAAGGGGGAGCGCTAAAGTAGGAGCGAGCCTCTAAAAGTGTTGAGCATATGTTCCCCTCGTCTTCTCTTTCTCCTGCCGTCCGGGCTAATTTTACTCAGTTAGCAGATACCAGGGAGATCAGCAGTGGTCAGCTGTCTGTCAAGCATCCGGAGTCAGGACAGGCTTCAGGGTGAAGTGCTGGCAGCGGGGAAGTGTCAGGTATCCTGACCCTGCTGAAGCGGTTACGGGCGCAGCTGTCCGAGGCAAAGCTCTGCTGTCAAAGTGTGGACCGGAAGGGGAAGCTTTGCTGTGGGGAAGGAGGAGAGTTAAGGAAAAACTCCTGCCTGGAATACCGGGATGGCAAGGAGGTCAGAGTGGAGCGATGCGTCTGCAGCGGGAGAGATTCATAAAAACCCCGGCCCATCGGCGGGATGGAAGAGCGGGGGAGGAATGAGGGAGAGGAGGACCGCTGTGATTTATGGAAGCGACTTTTACTGTAATTACTGGGTGGACAAAGCCGAAGTGTGCCCAATGGCACTGTGCTACAGAGTGGTGGGGACACATGAAGGGGACTGTGTGTGTGTGTGGGGGGGGGGGGGGGGGGGGGGGGCACAGGAGATGACACATTCACAAGGTTTTGATAGACTCAACCAATCTGTGCTTTCAAACTGCAGGATAAAACACAACTGCTAAATTAGTTACATGGAAAAGCAATGTCCAGTAACAAGATGAAGGGCTTTAGGGGACTCACCCCAACCCCACCCCCCCCCCCCACCCCACAACCCAGAAGCCTTCCAACGTGCTGCTGAAATTCTGTTCAACAGCCGAGTGGCAATAAAGTTTTATTTTTAACAAATGTCTTCTATGGAGGGGGGTGAGAGGTCTACAGCAACTATTACATTTTTTGCTAATCCAAAGCTAATGAATAAGCGTATTGAAGTTAGTGTTTCTGTGTAAATAAAAAAACTTTCCCTAGTAACCGTTCTTTACGCTTGCCCCGCCCACATTTGTGAAAATCTATATTTTTACACTCACCTTAAAACCCACTTAGCGTCATCAAAGAACTTGTGCACGTTTTAAGGTGGTGTATTTTCTGACCACTATGCAGCCAGCTTGATATTTTTCTTTTTGAGTCAAAAGATGGAACATTTTTACCAACCTCTGAGTTAACCAGAACTAACCGGAACAAATCTGCAGCAATAATTTTCTCACACCTGTTCAAGATGTCAGCTTCCATGTACTGCAATCAAGTCAGATATATTTACATTTATTTTTATATTTACTCATGCACATTTTAAATTCTGGCTTTTCCTACAACTAACAGTGTGTTGTTGTCATGGTGATTGGAGACAAGTAATTCACACCTAGACTGGGTTGTGTAGTACTTTTGCACTCAGTTTTAAATATTTTTAGTCTGTAACAAATCACACCGTGATAGTATTCTAATAAAGTACTGTGACTTTTTTTTTTTTTTTTTATAATTTCTGCTATTTTTTTGTCTTACATACTATATTCTGTATACTATATTATTCCCCCCAAATATATGAAGTTTATAGGAACATACAACAAAACAGCAATGCAGTACGATGTCTTAAGGAGCAAAGGAGTGGGCAAAAATCACTGCCTTTTTAAAATAAATGTACAGTGGTTTTTACTAGATTATGCAGAGCTTCTTTAAGTCATTTAAAAATTGTAAAAGAAAAAGAGTTTCTGTAAGCAGCAAAGCACTATGGGAATGTAGAAAAATGCACCACAGAGGCAGGAGGAACTTTATTTAGAAAATTATTTTATGGTTTTTAGGTGCATCTACATGCTTCTCACTCTAAGGAGACTTTAACAGCTCTACTTGTAAAAGACAACAAAACTTGTATTAAATACGAGTTTGTTATTGCTCTATAAAATTTCAATATCTTACAGTCTCTTAAAAAACAAATCAGGTACTTTATTTAAATGCACATTTACATGTAAAGGTTTTAAAGTGTAGCAGTAAAGTAAAAGAGAGATTTTTGCTGCCAATAACATAAGTTTACAGGTAAGTTTTCTCTGCAATTGACTGCATCACTATCAGTGTTTTACACTGCAGTGCAGCGAACGAGAAGATACAGAAGAGAATATTGTTAACATTACTTATTTAAAACATCGTAGGAATGAATTAAAATGTAGTAAAGACAGAAAATATGGGCCTTCCTTTATGCTGAGATACTTCAATTGTTCACTTAAAGGCTTGATGCAGCAGACTGGGAGCTGAATTGAAGCTGCATGCTTTTGCAGTGCTCTCACACGCGTGCAGAGGCAGCTGCGGCGCTCTGACCTGCGTAGCTTTCGGCCCGCGCGCGGTTTTGTCTCGCAGCTTCTAGACCTGCCGTCAATTCATTAAAAGCAGAAGTCAGCCGTTGTGCATTTGCCTATAAATTGGTATTGATCTGGTAGGACGGGGAGAGGGGGGTGGGGAGCTTTGTGTCGGTGTGTGTATGTGTGTATGCGGGGGGGGTTCTTATACAGACAGGCCAATATTGAATATGGTTCACAGAAAAGAGTGTGCACGTGAAGAGCTCATCATGACCTGGAGGTGTTACACTGCTGTGGTTCAGCAGGAGGAAAGGTGAGGGAATAAAACAATGTCAGTTTGGGTGGAGGGGGTAGATGAATGAGGGAGGAGGAAGAAAAAGAGAAATTGCTCGGTGGGACGGGCAGCTGCACACACGACAAAGTTTTCAGGTGGAGGAATGGGAGTAGGGGGGGGGGCAGACAGACTGCAGAGGCAAAGCCCTTTGCTTTTCTTTTTTTGCTTTATTGCCCCTCGTCTTTGGTGCAGCAATGAGCAGGATGTGTGGGAGGGGGGGCGGAGGGGGGACGGGGGACAACACCCCTTTGCAGCCTAGCCACCCCAGGACCATGGCATGGTGGGCTTGAGTCCATGGCTGGGTCATACCAAAGACTATCATAAAAAAAAAAAAAAGAAGGAACCCATTTCATCCCCTTGAAACTCAGCACTGAGGGAGGTTGGAATTGGGGGAGGGCAACGGCTAAAAAGGTTTCGAGCCCAGCGGTGCCTGCAGCTCACCGCTCCCTGAGAGGATGGGTCAAATGCAGAAAATTTTTGCCATACTTAGTTGCGTGTAACAGTCGTAGGACTTTCTATTGAGTGCAGCATCTCCCCCGTTTGTTGGGCGGACCAACCATTAGGCAAAAGTAGGCGATTGCCTGAACACCTAAAAAAATATTTAAAATAGTTCCCCATTCTCATTTTTATATAAGTGTCATAAAAAATAAAAAAAATTAAAAATCAATGAAATAGCATAACACTGCTCATGAGAAAGTGTTTTGTCCTCCCCCATCCCTCTGCAGCAATGGACTATTCCATCAACAGCAAGTCGGTGACTGACGAGGAAGTTTGCCGCTGATGCAGCGAGCAGAGAGAGACTTGAAGAGATTTAAAAAAAAAAGTGGTAAGATGAAGTGCAGTTATCCAAGCAGCAGCAAAAATTATTATGCTGTTGATGCAATAAAACTAAACAGAAGAAAACCATCTCCAAGTTCTGACAATGAGAGTTAAACAACAAGGAACTAAAAAAGAAAATGAGTCAAGACTGAGAAGGGGGACATAAAAGTCAATGGGAGCGGCAGGAAATGGTCATTTTGAGAATATTTCTTTCGTTTTATTGATGCCAATCCAGAGCGAACTGTTTTGTTCAATCATTCAAGTATTTGCTTCTTTTGTCTTTTTTAGTAAAACATGACATTTAAAAAAAAAAAAAAAAAGACAGGAGACCCCCATTTGTTCCTATCAGAAAGTGAGTGGATGGCAAACATGTGAATTTAAAAAAAATTCAATGTTTTTTCCAACAATAATAGTGTATAAAGAATACATTTCTTTAACATTTAAATTTCATTTCACTTTTTAAAATTAAAACATTTGGATTCTTGACATTGATCTTTTCTAAAACTGCACCAGTGAAGAAGTTATTCGATGTTTTACTCCAAGTAGGGATTTCCCAAAAAGAAAAAAAGATTACAATCAGTACTACTATACTTCGCCTGGGGCCCCCAAACTACCAAGTCCACCACTGCCGGTTTGGCTTCATTTTTGCGCCGCTGCAGCCGAGCCTGCAGCTCAAGGTGAATCAGAGCGTGTGCCTGGGCGTGCACGTCAAATCCCAGCACATGCATGGTGGCAGGAACAACACTGCAGTTTGTTAAACAGAAAAAAGAAGCTTCCTCATAGCATCATTCTGCATGTATAGGATGACGAACATTTGGGCTGGGATGGGGTGGGGGGGGGGGGACTGAGCGAGGACAGCGGCCTGCTTGGGGGACATACTTCTTTATATGCCCATATGAACACGAGCAACTATGGAATGTAAAGAAGTATGTATCCCAGGTTGGGAGAAATGACAGCGGCGCACGATGAGGCCTCAAATTGAGTCTTCATGGAACGAGCTTCTGCAGGGGGGGGGGGCTTCCCTCTATTGAACGTGGACACCAGAACCCGGCGTGTTGTGCGGCTGCTGAAATGCAGTTTCTGCTCTTCGTTCTGGTGGAAAAGCCAGCACTTTTCCTGATGGCCCTTTCCTGCCAAGTGCAGACTCAGAAGATGCAGACGGCTGACGGACAGCAGCTTCCAGTAAAGACGCAGCAATTAAACCCTTCCTAATGGAGAGCGAGTCAGAGGAAGCTCAGACGCCGTCTGGATCTGGCCTCAGCTCCTTGGTCTGCTGAGAAAGACGCTTTGAGGCTCGCGTGTCTTCAGTCCAGTCTGCATGTGAAAGCGTGCAGGCAGGTGTGCACTGCAGCACCGGCGTAGCCGGGTGGGGCTTGGGACCAGGTTTAACAGGCATGTCAGGCTTAACTGTTTGCATTTTGGCCTACTTTGTGTATAAATACTGTAGGTGTCCTAGTTAGGGTTTACCGTCCCTGTTCGCTGCTATTTGGGACAGTTTCTGTGCAGAAAGTCTGTCCAGATCAGGTGTGAGGCGAAGGAGCAGCTGGACTGACAGCTGGATTCCCTCGTCGTGGATGCACCCAGTTCTGCTCAGGAAAACACTTTACAGTTTGTGTTTTATTATTTCTGGGATTCCTGACAACAAGAGCAAAAGGTCAATGTTTGGAGAGGGAATTCACAGAGAGAAGGACATGGTGCTTTGTGTGTGTGTGTGGGGTGGGGGGGGGTGCTGTAGGTGAGGTTGGAGCTGAGGGAGTTGTGGCGAGTGAGCGTGTGAGATGAAGCGAAACAGCCAGAAAGAGGGAGGCTGGATTGATGATGGTGTTCAGGTCTTTGGTGCGCCTGTGTGTTGAGGTGAGGGTGGGGCGGGGTGGGGGGGGGGGTGGTATTGTTCTGTCACTTTGCCTGTGTCAGCAGGTGGAAGCTCTCATCAGGACATTAAATATGCAACAATGCTGACTGCGGAGCCGTGCTGAGACAGCCAAAGCTGGACAACTGGGGGGAACCCGATAAAAGTAAACCGGCAGCAGCGCTTTGCCTCGCTCCGTAGACAGCCCAGATCCATCCCCATCAAAGCACACACACACACACACACCTCCACACCTGCAGGCGTCCGCTCCACCCCTCCTGACCCCATCTGCTGGATTTTGCAGCCTGGGTAACATTCGCCAACGGACTTCCTGTCTTGACAACTGACCGGTTAATCCACCGGTCCGGTGAGGGATTAGCAGCAGTTACATGCAGATCAGTCATGTGGAACATTGACTGTAAAAAGCCCTCCCCTTTAAAGTAAAAGTGGATTCTAAAGTAGAAGAGAGGAAGGAGGCAAACATCTAACTGAACTGAATTACCTTTATATTATATGCATGTTAACTTAAAACATGTTTTGAGTTTAATCAAAGTTCAGAAAAAAAGTAAACTTTTGATTTCCAGTTTTATTTGCTGGGAATGTTTGATACAAGTTTTTAAAGCATTTCCTTTTTATATTTTGTACATTAACGAATTTAGTTAAAAACCTACTCAAGTGGAAATTGTCTTTTTGGGGAAAACATATCTTAAGAAAATTAAACTTAAAACTGAATATTTTTTATTCAAATCGTTGTGAATCAGAAGCAGAGGAAAATAATGCAGTTGGAAAAAGCTTGTAGTTGTTACAAACTACAGTCGTGGGTCACAAGCTCCGTGCTCCGCTGCATTCCGATGCATCCGCTTGCAGACAGATACATTTAATGTTTTCCTTTTCCTCGTCTGAGCTGGAATCTTTCTCAAAACTGGACGGCTCCGATGCTGCTCACCATTTTAGTTGCAACCAGGTTGGGGTTGTGATGGGCTGTAAACTAACGGGAGAGCGTGCAAACAAGGGACTGATGGGAAATCAGCACTGCCTACTGCGCCCCAATGGTCCAGCCCAAAAACTCGGCCCTCGATTGAACTCCTGCTGAAACTATATCCTAGAAAACAACACAAGTTTTTTCATTTGGGCTAAAATCCAGCACATTCATAATTAAAAGACCACCAGGAACGCTTTTACAACAGATCAAAGGATGACTGGATTAAGACTTCAAGCAGTTTGTTAAACTATGGTTTCAAGAGTCAATATCAATGTAAAGTTAGTTTCTGCATAGTTTTTCCTGTAGTACATTAGTCCCTTGCTATATTAGAAATTCCCTTTCGCCGGTCTCACCGTTTTGCACCCTTTTTTTTGGTAATTTTGCATGCCTTTTTTTTCCCAGTGTTGCGTGTCCCGATTAGCAATCTCATCCTTGTCGTGTCCACTCTATAGAATGCATTCAGTTTACTAAATCTACATTAATCTTTGACTGTCAGCAGATCTTTGTTTTCATTCTATAAAATGGAACTTATGCTTTTACGTTTTCAACTTTGAGAGTTTGAAGAAGAGAGAAAAGTGTAAAAATGTTTGTCTCAGAAAAGTGGATACAGTGTGTAGTGAGGAGTTTTAATGCCCTAAAACATCCATAATCCTACTTCACAATAAATGAGGAAATATTGCAAACATTTGTTTTTCTTTTTTCAAAGATATTTGAGAAGAGAAAGTAGTTTTGCATAAGCAAGGATATTCTTGAATTGCTCTGCAGCTCTTCTCAAATATATGGCACTAATTTGGGGCTCCTACATAAGAAAAAAAATGCTGGAAAAGCTCTGGAAGACAAAAATGGATAAAACTGCAATTAAAAAATTTAAATTAAAGCTGCGGACAGTGTTGCGACAAAAAACAGCTGAAGTTAACAGACTGAGTTTATCGGAACCACACAGGATTAAATTTCACACCAAATTTGCATTAAAAGCAGCAAACTTTAAATAAGTGAATGTTTTTTTCCTCAAGCCAAAAAATGTCAGTTTTATAAATCTTAAACATTTTTGCTACAAATGTTTGTTTGCTGCTACCACATCCTTCCCCACATGCTTATTTAACCTTACGTTTTTTTTTTTCTTTGCTGATCACATATTTCAAAAGAAGTTAGAAAGAAAATGTTCATGACCTTTGTCCTAACCAAAGAGTTTGTAAAAGTCCAGTTCTTCACACTGATGTCAGACTGTTTCAGGACAGCAAAGAGGCTTTTTGTTTGTGTGGTTTGATGTGTACAAAAGAGGATTAAAAAAAATCTGGTTTGACATTCCTTTGACGGCAAAAAAAAAATTACATGCAAATCAGAAAAAAAAAAAAAAAAGTCAAGGTCAGGACTAAATTACTGTAAGAGTTTTCAAATGTATCTGGAAATCTGCACAGTCCTGATCAGATTTGGAGAAAAATGGTGGCATTTGGTCAGAATCTGCAGTTTCCAAAGATTGGGTGAACATGGGATTAAAATTTTCTATTATGATTTTAATCTCCTTTTTCTTGCCCAATGTATGTTGTTTTTCTCCTTTTTTAGAAATTCTACCTTCATAAATGTTTCGTTATTTTTAAAACTAGAGCTGCATGTAATGTCATAGTGTACAGACTTTTCAAAGAAAGGACAATCTAAAATTGTACATTAAAAAAAAAAAAAGAGTAAAATAAAAAGAAAGCAGCGGACCCGCACAGTAATTTATAACTAGCATGGAAAGCTAACATTTTTATTATTCATTCTTTTTAGATTTCAGGTTTAAGTCTAAGTATGACTTAGAATTTTTAAAAGACACAGAGTTGCTGTTTCTGGACAGACAGAAGCAGCAGGTGAATGAAAATGATAAAGCCTTTATAATGGATGGCTTCAGTTTTTTTTATGAATCACTCAATGCAATGAGCTTTAAAATTCAATTAGTTAATCGGTTTGGTGTCGGAGTAAGATCAGTTCAAAGGAAACTCGATCAAGAACATGCAGGGTACAATCCGAAAACTAATTACGAGTTATTATTTAGCGATTTAGTCATACATGCTGTGTGAGTGGATCAAAGCGTAGACACACACACACACACACACACCGCTCTCCTCCAAAAACCCGATCAGTACCTCACATCAAGACAGGGATCAATGCTGAGGTAATTTGTTTCGATCAGTTAAACAGACATCTGCTTGAATTAGACTCCAATAGACTGCAAAGACCCCTGTGTCAGTATGTATCTGTGTGTGGGAGCGTGTGTGTGTGTTTGTGTTAAACCTATACAAACAGTAAAAATACACTAATGGAGATCCAAGCATCGTTTTAGAAAAATAAATAAATACAAAACAAACCCATTACAAACTTAAGGACTTTCACAAACTTTTATAAAGTCAACAATTCCATCCCCTGAATAGTGCTAACTTGGCAACTGTGTTGATTTAATACGGATGGTCTTTCAGTAAAGATGTGCAAGCATGTTTTATAGCTCTGACTTTGAGTTTGATGATTTCTCTACAGAAAATCACATCTTGAATTGTAACTTCTCTGCAAACTTTCACTTTTAAGAAAGAAAATCACCATTTTAGCAAAATTCAACTGAGTTAAGAGAAAAAAGTTTTAACTAAAAATAGAAGCACCGAGTTTGTTACACATCTCTAAACCTTAAACCATTGTCTGGCATTTACAGTAAATTTAAGTAAAAGAATGTTTGCATCATCCAAACAGTTTTTGTAGTGGTATTGATGAAATAAAGCCATTCAGAATCAGTTTCTGAAGCTTAAAAGAGTGAATGAGATATGCATGAAGAGAGCGACAATCAGAAAAAAAAAAAAAAAAAAAAGATTTCGTATGTAACACTATTTGTTGAAGCTTGGTAGTCTTGTTGGCCGACTGAACTACGTTTTGGGTGTTTGCTCCTGTTGGTTCTCTGTTCTCCACCCCACATCTTTAAAGTCCATTTCACTTTTTCACTGCTGAAGGAAAAGTTAACTCATCCCTGTTTGTGGTTGTAATTTTTTGTAGGAGTTGCAGGACAATTCAAAGGTTGCTGCAACTCTTCATTTCCTCATTGCCTCCTCCTCCTCCTCTTGTGATTTTGCAAACACACATTTAGCTGCAGCGATGCAGGAAAGCAAAGCCAGACTTTCACATCTGGTTAAAGCTACGCCACAGGCCACTTCTGCCCTTGTTTATTGTTTATGGTGAAGCGGGGGGAAGAAAAAAAAAAAAAGACTAATTTAACGGCTCCCACTCGTGTTCTTTGTACATCATGTGATGCTGCTGACACCGGAGCCTGTCCATTACTGCACAACGCCAGGAGTGCGGCTCTGCTCCCCTCAAATGAACACGCAGGATAATTGTTATGCAGTGAAGCTGTGAAGCAGAGGGAAGTAATTAAAGGAACAAGGGCACTGTGGTGATGCTGGTGGAGGGCCACATCCCCCCCTCTTCTGCATCCCCCACCACCAGTTCCCCCCTTCAAGCTGGAGATTGCACACACTTATTTTCCCAAGCAGGTTCATTTTACATCGACACCCCCTGTAATTACTTCCAGGGTTTACAGTCATCCTAATATTCTAATTACTCTGCCTGTATTTGTGTGGCCGTAACATTTATAATTTTACCACACAGTAAGTTATCTGTTGACCAAAATATGAGGGGGCAAAAAAAAAAAAAAAGTCTTTCCTCACGCTAATTGTTTTCTTTCATGCCCCCTGGAGTAAGCAATCTTTTTTTTCCAATTACTTCAAAATAAATTTAGGTTGCATATTAGCTGCTGTTTGCCCACCTTATGCAGTTCAGAAACACGCCGCCTGTGGAGGCGTCTCAGGAAACACAGAGTTGTTAGCCTGTTGAATATCATGAGGTATTTCTTGGAACGCAGCGTATTCTGGGTCATATTGTTATTTCCATCAATGGTGATGAGAAATGTGATGAGGGCTGCAGGAAAGAGCAGCGTCACGAGCTCCTCTGGAACAAAGTGTTGAAATGAAATGATCTCGAGTGAATACATACGAGAGAATAGAGAAAAGGTTTAAGTGTGCAGAAGAAATTATTTAGGTGTAATTGTGGAAGAACCAGAAAATTTAGACAAGCAGCACTGACCGACGAGGTATGGGTACCACTTGGATTATATCCAGTGCCGATCTAATACTTTTGAAACGGTTCCTAAATGGTGCTCAAACAATTTTTTTAAGCATTACATTTCGGTGTCCATTCCTGGCACTTACTACTCCTGTAATAAAAGTTTTGAGGAAAAATAAAAATGTATTGCCGTGTTGATGGGAGACTAGATCTACTGCACAAGTTGCAAAGCTTTAAACTCCTGACGGGTTTTTTTTTTCTTTTTAGAAAACTTCAGTTCAAATGGTAACTTTTGGACTGTAACATAAATTAAAGGTAACATAAAGCTAAATGATAGTATATTTTTACTCCCACATAATATAACACTCAAGTATATGAAGACCTAAAAATGTTATATCATCCCATTTGAACATCCTTTAAACAACCTCAGATGACAAAAATAAACATTGAAACACAAAATAGTATTTTATAATACACATGATTAATTTGAGTTTTTTTTTTTTTACAATAATACTTTTAAAATTCAAAAGTTTCCTTCCAGAATTGTAAAATTTTGTACAAATACCCCAAAATGAGCTTGATCCAACTAAAACCAAAGAAATTAAGAACACTGAACATGTATATTTGTGTAGTTCAGCATTGTTCCATAAGTTTTAGTAGTCTTCCGTTAATTTTGTTTGTATTTGTTCTTTGTATTGCAATTATTGAATCCTGTCGTATTTTGTTATAAATCTTATTTATACTTTCAGTTGATGTTAAGGTTCTGGCACTATAGGCAAGCTATTACAGACGCAAACTTGAATTTGTTGGCATTTTAGTACATCATAAAAATGTATTCTTTCAGAATCGGGCAGCAAACAAAATGTTTAGACTAGAGTTTGCAGAACGTTTTGCACTAATTTGGATTTTTCTTCTTTTTTTTTTTAAGTTCCATTTAAAAACTTTACCTCTCCTCCAGATGTTTCCAGTCTACCTGAGGTGTTGCTGGTTAAGTGTAGGAGTTTCCATAAGACACATCAGGCTGAACCGTCAGAGCGGCACTTTTCATGTACGATTTGTGTGCACCTGACCTCTACAAACCTGCTGCTAACACGTCTCCGGTCTGAGTGGAGCGTCTTGCATTCATCTCCCTTCGTCTCGTCAGAGGAGAAGTGTAATTAGGAGGTGCGAACCAGAGTGCAGCATGTCAGAGAGTTGGAGGCAGCCTGCCGTAGCCAATGATACAGGATGATAGAGGAGTGATATTAGCGCTGCAGCCTGTAAAGCAGCAAAGCTGGTGAGTCAGCCGAGGCCCATCAGCTGGTAAAATGACCGTCAGCTTGAGAGCCTGTCAGTCAAAACACTGATCGTGGTCTCACCAGCTCCTGAAGAGAATCTGATCTGTGCACAAGCGCAGGATGAGCCTACTTAGCAAATCTGTCAAAAGTTATGAAGTTGGATGGCAGCGGGGGTTCCCTCTGACAAGAAAAGGATGGACACAAAGAGAAGCCCCATAAAGAGGACGATATACTGAGAGAAAGAGTCATAGCAGAAAGTTAACCTGCCAAACCCATAAAGACTTATGTTTTGTGATCTGTTCCATGGATTGTTGTGTGCCTTCAGATAATTGCTCCCCTTTTGCTGCACAGAGACCATTACAGTATATGATAGCCGGATTACCATCTGTAGCAGAGGGCTTTAGACTGCAGAATCAGGGCAGTTTCAGCAGCGGAGCTACAGTAAAAGCTGGGAATGGCCTGTAGGCTGTGTGTTAGACTGAAGCTGTTGCAGTTGTGTTGGTTCCCTGTCAAAGAATTCCACTGGATGGAGTGTGACTGTCTGCTCAGTGAGAGGAGAAAATGCCATTGTTGGTCTGAAAATAAAACCCAAATGTCTCCTAAAAAACAATCAATGTGACTGGGTGGAGCTGATGTGAGGACCAAGGGGATGTCACAGCACAAAGCTTTGTTCTGGCTTTGATTGAAAGTTCTGCATCTTACATTTAAGGCATCTACAAATCATCTAGACGCGATCACTAGCCTTATGTACGCGAATGAAAAAAATGTTAAAATGTTGAGTTTACAAAAGATAAAATAAAACATCAGGATTAATCTGTACAGTACAGTCTGTAAAGTTGACCTCATTGGTAAAAATTGTCAAAGTTTCTGAAAACTGTTAGTATTTCTACTGACATTTTCATGCTGTGGTCAAAAACCATCAACTTTTGAGCTCATTCAGTTCAAGCTCACTACAGATACAATTGAATTACTTTGATATTGCTTAAGCTGTACATGTGCTGTGGGAAGTCGATGACATATAAAACAATTACCAGTCTCTAATTTTTAGATCAGTACTGCAAACAATCCCCGTTTGTAAAGTGAACTCAAGCGTTCTTTTGGGTCCCTGTACTATTCAGTTACAGTACAAGTTGCTTTCCTACATTAAGTTTGTGCCTAGAACATTCTACACAAAGAGACAACATAAATTAATGTATACATGTTTTTTATGCGGTTTCTAGATAACAATAGAGGGTTTTTAGTAGAACTGCTGAACAAGAAAACACAATTTTGTCAAAAAGTGAAACACTAAATACCTAAAGCAAGGACAAACATTTTTCAGCTAAGTGAAAACACATCCATCCATCCATCCATCCATCCATTTTCTATACCTTCCTATTCCTGTTCAGGGTCAGGGGGCTGCTGGAGCCTATTGTTGAGTGAAGGCAGGATACATTGGCCCATTGCAGGGCAGGAACATATCCTATTTCAGGTTTGTTATTTTAAGGTGCATTTTCTGAGGTGTTCGACAAAAACACTTTTTTTAATAGGCTTGTTTTCTGATAAATCAATGCTCAGTTATAAAAATTATGGTGGCAAATGGTAAAATTACCATTTCCATGCTTATTTTTTAAAGATTTAATTGAAAGTTGTGTTAAAAATGGATAGGTGTGAGGGCATTTAAAGAAAAAAAAAAAAAAGTTCAACCTAAAATGCTATAGGAACATTTAAGATTGTGGGCGTCTTAACTAAGTTCTGAGCTGTGCTTAATTTTGTTTCACCAGTCGAGATAATAAGTCTTGTGAGAACACATTAAACTACACAAACCAAACAAAATTTTGCCCAAATTTTATTAAAGTTTATGACAATTTGTGCAAAACTACCTTCATGTGATTCCAACTTAAAAACGTTTCAGGTTGTTTTCTAAACTCAATAGTTCAGCTAGTTATTGGTCATGTAAAATAAAATTATTTCCCTAAAAGAAAAAAAAGAAGAAAGAAAAAGAAAAAAATCAGCTGCCTCTATGTAAATCAAATGTCTCAAAAATATATAATGAAAATTTTGAGAAATGTAAAAAGGACTAGTTTTTTTTTTATTCAAATCTTCAGTCTTTTACTTGAGAAATGCTCAAAGGCTAACTGCAGTTATCCATGTTTCTTTAAAGCAGAAAATGAAAGTGGTGATAAAACCAATTAAACTGTAAGCAGTGAATAGAATCAGCTAGTTAAAGTTGCTAACAAACTAAATTGAATGAGAATGAGATTATAAAAAGGCTGAGATTAAGTGCAGGTTCCTCAGAGTCGTTCCAGGATAGTTATTCTGATTATATATAGAAAAACTGGTCACAATAAGTAAATTCAGCTATTTATCTATTGTTAACAGAATTTTCCCAACAAGTCGGCGCTTTTCTGATTCCCTTTTATCACACTTACTGATTCTGACATATCTTTACAAAGAGATTATTTGTCTGTAAATCGTAATCCTGATGACAAACTGCTGAGGCCTCTTTAAATCATTGCCCTAACTTAAAACACAGCCGTAATGAAACATCTCTTTTTACCTGAAAAAGGAGCTGCCGTCCTGTTTTAACAACAGAAGCGTATCAGCCCTCCCCCCCCTTCCCGACTTTAACTGCAATGGATTTTTTTCTTCACTACAGAGTGTATATCAAGCGCGCCTTTGTGGTCCTGCTGCAGCCCGTAATGAATGCACGGCTAAAATACCTAAGTGGCAGCGGCGGTTCGTTAAGGGAGAGAGATAGGGGAGGAACACGGGATAAGAGGTGGAGGAAGAAGAGAAGGGGAGCGTGCCGGTGCGTGTTCTGATTTAGAATCAGGCTGCATAGGTGGAAAGAGGGAGAAAGAAAGGTGAAGACAGAAGGCAGGTCTACTGCGGTTTGGCAGCCACTGCATATGGATCATGACATCATTCCCTCCAAGAAACCGGGTGACGTCTTCGCTGGTTTAATGTAATTTTAGAAGGTTCTTTGATAATTAAAGAGCTTTAGAATTGTACAATGTTAGTTTTAGCTGTCTGGCCAAAGAAATGAAAGTTTTTAAATCTCATTTCCGTCTGTCTTTACTTAAGTTCAGGCACAGTTCAGGAGAGAGCAGCTGTCATTTTTGTTTTTTCCCCCTCAAATGTTGGTTGAAGGCTGTAGATTCATCTACATACGGGACACTTCAACTTGACATTAAGAGTTGTAGAACTTGGGTTCATTGCATCACCATTTTTTGCTTTGAAACCATATTCAAAGCTGAGAAAAGCTCTACTTTTCACTGCATGTACTTACAGAGAGCTGCGGCAGTCGATGCATTCCTGTATGCTGGTGTTTGGTTTTGTCTCGTTTTTCGTTTTTTCACTAGTTTGATGAAACCGGAGAACGTAGTGAACACCCAATGCTGGTAAAAACTAACTAAACTTTACTAGTAAAAGGCAAGTTTATAGTCTAAACTGAATCTAACCAAGTTCAGTAGCAGATGTCTGATCTTTGTAGAGGTGCCACAATTCTCTGGTTTAAACCAAACTGCATGTTACACCAATGAACCGAATTGTGAGGAAAGTGTATCATTGCATCCCTCCTGCATATGTCTGCGAATGTTTACACTGAAAGTGCATCCATCAGTAAATTCATTCTGCGGTTCTCAAAGGTTACTTTTTAAAGTTAAAAGCAACTTAAAAAATATTCAGGTCATTCAAAACAAAATCTATTTAAGCTGAAGTTATTTACAGAACATTCTCAACTTCTAATGTTCTGATGCACTAACAGCAAGTCCTAATTTTTTTAACATTAAGCTTTCGTTTTTTTAGTCAAAAAGCAGTGCAACAGCTATTTGACAACTCCAATGTTTAGAGATTTTTATGTGCAGGTATATTTTAAATATACATATTTGTGATACCACCAAAAACCAAGTTCAGCAACCCTATAATAATTTAGTCCCAAGTGTTGGACTCAATTTAAGGAGGAGGATTTTTTTTATTACATTACACCAGACTCCAAAGACAGGCCTCCAAGAAATAAGTCAACCTTGGCGCGACAGGTGTGTGTGTGAATATGTTTTGAAGCTTTTCAAGAAATAAACTGCAAGCTTATCTTGCATTTTCTTTCCTTTTACTGATCTAAAGAAATTAATAATAATAATTTAACTCGAACTGACACAGTTTTGTGATCCATGGCACCCTTAAGACATACCTCAGTCTTTAGATCATTAAGGAATTCAGTATAAACCTGTTTGAAGTTTCACAATAGTGTTGCTTTTTTACTAAATATTTTTTATGATCCAATCTTTTTAAAATAATCTAATGAATAAAAACTAAATTGATACCTACATGCAAATCTTTTAAACACTAACCACTCAGCTCTCCAGAGTCAAGTTCACAGTTTTTGCAGGAAACCGGTCTTTAGAAGCTATTGTAGATCCATTTTAAAGCAGTTGATGTTCAGCACATTTCAAGAATGATTAATCAGGTTTCTACATCTTGACTTGCTGACATTTTTTTTTTTTTTTTTTTACTCATCACGTATAGACAGTTTCCTGATCATTCCGTCTACGGTGACATTTTCTTGTGACATAATGTATATGCAACATTTATCGTCAATATGTAGCATGTATACGATTATAACAAGCACCAACAAAGGTCATGCTAATGTAGATTAAGATAAAGATTATGATAACAGTTATGCAAACTTAAACAATGGGGGGCTTGAATAAAAGTTAAAATTTGTCTCCATCCATCAGCTGATGTGAGACCTTTGTTTTACTCGTCAACGTTATAGGTGAAGGTCTGAATGGTTACAGACATGTTTCCCAATCTACATGTTTGGCTATCATTCATCTGAAAGTATCTGAAAAGTGCAACGTCAACAAGGGCGACTTTATTTCATGGAGCTGCTTCACAAAGAAAGGCTCTACGACAGTGTAATTAAGTGTATCGCCTAAATGGGTATTGATAATCTTAGGACTGCTGCCATTAAACTGAAAGGTTAAAGAGTAAAAACGCTCAGAGGATTAAAAACCTGAGTTTAAATTAGAAAAGATGAAAGATAAATGAACGTTCAATACAGCACTCAGACTCGAAGTTTTCATGATGCAGGGTCTAGAGGCCCCTGAGCTGCTTGTGTCTGTTTAGCTGCTGGTAAATCTGAAACACGTTGTGGATTAGAGCTCAACTAGTAAAGCAGAAGTTCAGACTCACAGTTAAGAAAACTGAATGGGAGAGTGGCAAAGGAAAGTGTGTCCTTTAACTGCACAAGCGTAATCCGTCTTTGGCCGAGGCAGTGATGCTCAGGACAACGGGTTCCGTTACGCTCCTGCCTCCGATCAACCAATAAGGAGCAGGATTAGTGCTGAATCAGCCTCTGCTCACACCCAAATGCAGCAGGGTGGAGGGGGGCAGCCGGTGGCTGCAGTGGACTGCAGCAGCGTTAGCTCAGTTAAACTAACAGGCCAAAACCAAGAGTGCTGGTCTTGGTTGAACATCTCTACTCAACATAATAAACCTCCCCCACCCACCAACAATTGTACAGATTCATGTGCACTCACATGCACACACGTTTTTCTTCTCCTTTGGTCAGCAGATAATTAGCGGGTATAAATACTTCCAGCCACAGAAGATAAAGTTTACAGCTGGACCGCGGCTCAGACTGTTTCATTACTGTAGTGGGCTGTGCATTAAGCTAATGAGCAGTTGTGGCACATTCATCAGACATGCTCAGCCCACACCACGGTCTTCCTTCGGTTCCGAACCCTTCTGTGGTTGGTGCGACAGGAAGTGATGGTCTTAGGTTTCCTGCGTGGTGCCAGAGAGTCCAGTGGTCAATCACAGAAAGCCGCTTGTTGGGATAAGGAAGTCTAAACATCATGTGAGGAAAAGCGACTGTTCAGCTGCTGGACACCACACCCCCAGCTGTCTCTTACCATTCATGCCTCCGACCCCTCCGCCGTCTCCAATATAAGGGCAGGAATGTAGCGGACAGCAGAGACCCAGAATAGAAAGGCAGCCGCCGTATCTCCAACCGCGCTCTGATAAAGGGCACCTCTAGAAAAAGCAGCACACTTGTGCAGCACTTGCATGAGCCGGATGCTTGATTTGGAGGCAGCTGCCCAACAGTGTGATGTTTCGCTGAGCCTTCAGCAGGTGTCTCAGTGAGGTTAATGATAAAACGGCATGTGTGTAATGATTCTGTTTGATGCTGGATCTGACTGGAGGTGTGCGGGGTGAAGAAGCAGAACCCATTTGATGAGTGTGTGGGCCCCAGATTGGTGGCATAAAAGCATAGCGAAGGGATTCTCTCCATAATCTGCTGAAAATCCTGCTGTGAGGAGGATTTGGTGTCTTGCCTCTGAAGCTGATATTCACACTTGAAGGAACGCAGACAAAGGAGCACTAGCTACGTTTCAGGAGGACAGACGAGGATGATTATAGTCGATGTGGAGTCTTTTGGAGCCATGTCAGATTCATGCGAGTGATGAAGCTGGAAGAACAGAAAGCATGCCGACTGCAGTGCTGCAGAACGACTGCAGCTCTGGGAAAGGTAGAGAATTCAGGCCATGAAAACCTGTGTGCTACTTCCAGCTTTCACCTCTCTTATTTTTCTAAATATGGTTCTTTCAGAAATAGTGTTTTTAATTTTTAATGCATATGTGTCAAACTCAAGATTCCCCAAATTTAATTAAATTTCAGTCAACATAAACTTTATAAAGGATAAATACAGTTTAACTTTTCGTTCATGCCTGAATCTTTTTCGAATTACTATGTTCCCTTGGTAGATGGTGGTTCATCTTCTGTGGTCTTGTGGTTTCACAAATTTTAGTCCACAGAACTTTGCATGCTTAAGAATAAATAAATAAAATAAAAAACAGCACATTTTGTTTGGCGTCCTGATTGGCCATTGATCTGGTCAATTTCTTTTGCCGTGTTTCTGTACACAAACATGCAGTGCTACAGAGTCAGGGAACTGACATTGGTAAAATAATGAATATTCTGTTCCCACAAAATAATATTTCGTTCCCTCGAAATAATTCGTGGGAACGAAATAATATATTCACATGATTAGTCATTCATAAACACGGATGTTAGCTATATCTGGATTTACAGCAGATAATTTCATATTTCTGTCTGTGTGAGTCTCATTACATTGCATGGAAGACACGGAGGATTTTAGAGATCAGATTTATTTATTTTAAAAAGCACAAAAGCAAAGGTAATCGTGTCTCCATGTCTGCATTCATTTACATCCTGGTACGGTCTCCGTCCTACCGCAAAAGCCACTTTCCGCCCCTACTTCCATGTCCCTGTGACCCTGACGATCATTTATTATTGTCTCGCTAAAATTAAGAAAAGTACATATTTAGGATGCCCAAGCTTGCCGCTTCCCCATACCGCAGCGATTCTCCAGACATAGCTCGCTCGAGTTATGAGTTACGAGCTCCCACTTTGGCACCTGCTTTGTCTCAGTCCAAATAGGTTTTTTTCTGACCTTCAATGAGTCTTGTTGTTTTTCTTGCTCCACAGTGCATTTCTTCTTGACTGGCCTTTTTTTCAGTCTAAATTCTGAGTTGGGGTCAAGTGAGGCCAGCACTTCTTCCCTTGCACTACTTGTATTAGGAGTCTTCACTATGTTCTTGGACACACCTTTGTAAATTGGTGGCTCCTGGAGTAGTTCCAGATTTTCTAATGACTTGGTGTGATTCTTTGAAGTCTAAAACTGCAGAAAAATCTAACTTTTAATCATTTTAGAAGGGAAAAAAATTAAAGAAAATTAGAAAGTGGAAAATATGTTCTTAACCACCATGGATGTGTTCTCATTAATTTGGGAGCCTTGTGGCTGACAGGTTTATTAAAACAGAGGAGTGGCTCTTTGCATGCGCTGCCAGCATTTCAGGTTCTGTTTTTCTGTTATGATATATTTGTTATCTACTGAAGGGTGGACAGCTTTGATACAGGTCTGACAGAGCAATCTGTCCCTCTAGTCGCACACAAACTTACACACTCATCTTTAGAAACCAAATGGAGCTTTACAGCAAACCATGACAGTTGGAAAGCATTGCTGCTGACAGATGTTTGAAGAAAGAGTCCATTAATTCAGGTAGCGACAGGATGGCGTTTTGCCTCAGTCAGAATTCTTCACAGTACATGTTTGTGACAGAACATCACCCTGAAACACTGGCAGTCAGCACAGTTCAATATCCGTGAGATGTGTGATCTTTTAGTCATAATTCCACCAAAATGTCCTAAAGCAAAACAAGAAGGCAAAAAAATGTCTGTTTTTTTTATCTAACCCAAGTTTGAAAGTGTGGTCACTTCCTAAACTGATGTAATCTCTGATGAGCAGGTGTTAAGTCAACATCTAGATTTAACATCTTTTAAAAGCAAACATACTCTTGCTGAACATTTTGAAAGTAATTACAAATAGTTCCCATTTCAACTTCGTCCTCTGCATGGACAGTGCGAGTATGACGTCAGCCATAGAAAATGGCTCATCTAAAGGCTCCTACAAAACAAATTTAGTCTTTTTTGGCGATGGATGCCGCCATGTTGTAGCCAGTCATTGAGCAGTGATTGGTCAGAGTCAATCTGAATCAATGTTTCTGTGCCAGCTACTTGAAGTCCACACCCCTAAGGAAGGCTTGTTATTAAATGGCGTATACTTAAATAGCGCTTTTCTACCTACAAGGACAAAGCGCTTTACAGACACAGACACATTCATCCAGTCACACACACACACATTCACACACTGGTGGCGGCTCCGCTGCCAAACACAGGCGCCTGCCCACCACCAGAGGCAAGGTGGGGTTCAGTGTCTTGCCCAAGGACACTTCGACTCATGGGCATGCAAGGCGGGAATCAAACCTGCAATCTTACGCTCATGGGTTGACCGCCCTACTGCTGCACCACGGCCGTCCCCCCTTTGCAGCTTAATATCAAGCCTTTCAAATGTTTGACGTGGGGGCCAGAAGTCACCACCTACTTTTAAAGAGGCCTCCGATTGGCCAGTTTATACCTTTAAGAACTTGCACTACAGAGAAAATATGAAAAGAAATATGATTATCAAGAGCATGTTAAAAACATTAGGCGAGAAGAAATGGTTATTCTGACAAACATGATGGAGATATAGCGGTTTTTGTCTAAAGCAATCTAAGATTTT
The DNA here is from genome assembly GCA_023969325.1 of Oryzias curvinotus. Lineage (NCBI taxonomy): Eukaryota > Metazoa > Chordata > Actinopteri > Beloniformes > Adrianichthyidae > Oryzias > Oryzias curvinotus. The sequence continues at coordinate 30,293,403 of CM043712.1, read as the reverse complement.
AGTCTACTTGGAGACCTCGGGCACTTCCTACTTGGAACACCAAAGGGGTAGAAGTCCGCTTTTAGGTCCAGTTATGTACAGTCAATAGCTATTTGTTATTTCTCCAAAAAGTTCTGGACTTTTGACTTTAACAATTAAAATTGCATCAAATTTATATTGTTATTTAAAGAACACTTGCCAAAGGTAAAATAAAGAAAAAATATACATTTATGGCACAGAGATTCCTAACCCTCATCGAAAACAAAAACCAGGCAAGGTTAAGGCTGCGGCAGTGCAGAATAGTTAACTATGGGTACTTCTAACAGTTTTCCAACTTTAAGGACTAGTGAAGCAACAAACGGTAAGATTGAGTTAGATGAGGCGTTTTCACAGAAGGTTCTAAAACTCTTTTGAAAGCACTCCTGAAAAACTGAGTATAAATAGGAGGTGCAAAGAATTCAGTGACGCAATGAGAAATCCTGAGGCCTTTGAGCTGTAAAGGTTTCATTGATTAAGGATTCTCTACTACCTTAGAGCCAGCCTCAATTTTAAATTCATGCTGTCTAGATTGCTTTCAGTTTAAGATCTATACAGAGAAAACAGAGGGAGGAAGACCTCTTCAACAAGGCCGTGTGGTCCACTGGTTGAAGTGAAGTCCATTACTGATATTAAGGTCTAAAAGGAGGTCCTTAGCGCCATGTCACCCTGGGGGTGGTGGTGGTAGGTGGGGGGAGGGTGTCAGAACTCTTACAAACCAGGTGAGTAATCATCTGTGTTTTGGGGGTTGGGCTTCTGATCAAAATAATCTTTAAGAAACCCTTTCAAACCCTTTAGTTTCAAATCAGACTGAGAAAAACTGCCCAAAGCACTGGAAGTGGCAATGGTTGCAGCTTACTTATTTATTAAGACTAGACATGCTGGTTGTCATCATTATTCATCTGGATCTGCCCATGGCCGGCTGATTAATGGAAGCCTTCATCCTCAGGAATTATGGGGTTCGTTATCTGCTTTCGTAGAGTCTTCCTTCAGCTGGATGCTAAAGAGGAGTTGGGTATATTAAAGCTGTTTTGTCAAAGTAAAAAGACTTCCTGGGATTACAATCAAATGAGCTTGCTCTAGAAACAAGATGTTGGAAAAGAAGCTGAAGTTGTTGAAGTCTTGTCTGGCTTTCAACCTGCTGGCAGAAGCTTTATTGGAAAGATGGACAATTCTGAAAAAAAACGCCATTTAAGTATACATGTGCCCTTAAGACCAACAACTCTTTAGCTTGGATACCTACTTCTAGCTGCAATATTAATCGATATATAAATCAGTGCTATGATTTATAAGTTAATTTATTACAATTTAATTAACTTGTTTTGAATTTACTTTTCTCCTCAATCCCTGTTGTAAAGGTGCACTAATGTCAGTTTTAAGGTGGTCTGTGTTTTCCATTCAGGCACCGACCCATTTGACTGCCCAAACCTGCAATTTATTTATTTTATTTATTTATTTATTTATTCGGAGCCCCATTAGCTTCCACAAAGTGGTCGCTAGTCTTCCTGGGGTCCATACGCAAAAAATACATACATTTTACCAATTTCACAAAAACCAAAATTGATTTCACAAAATACAGTGACCAATTCATCATATTTACCTTAAAAGCTTAACATGATAAAATAAAACAATTTCATTTTTGTACCAACATATCAAAACACACAGCAACATAACATTAACAATAATACATTTCATAACAGCAAATCATACAAATTTTTAGTTATTGTAAGTAGTCCATGTATCTTAGTTTTAAAATCTTTTTGAAATGATATTTGTTACTAATAAGCCTTGTCCTTACAGACACTTGATTCCATGCATCAGAAGATCTAAACAGCACTGTTCTTCTCATATAGTTAGATCTTGAAAAAGGAACAACCAAATCACCAGAGCTGACCTGACGAGTTTGATATTGGTGACAATACCCACTGTATAAGACTTTGTTTACCAAATATTGTGGACATTTTTTAAAAATGACGTTGTGCATTAAGCATTGAAGACTGAGTTGTACTTTGTCTTTTACCATCAACCAACCTAAAATGGTGTGCATGTCATTCACATTGGTCCAATAAGAGCAACCAAGAGCCACCCTGGCAGCTCGATTTTGGGCAAGTTGTAATTTTTTTAGATGCCCCTGTGTCGCACTAGACCAAATGACTGGGCAATACTCCAGATGTGACAAAACTAAAGACTGTACAACTGTCCTCATGACTGAAGGTGGACAATATTGCACACACCTCCGAGCCAGGGCGATTCCTCTGCCCATCTTGGATACTATATGACTAATCTGATCTGTCCAAGAGAGCTGATCATCTAATTTGATACCCAGAAGCTTGGTTTTAGTCACTTGCTCAACTAAACTATTGTCAATCCTCAAATTCAGGTAACATGGTGCATTCAATAAATATTTTGTACCGAAAACGATGCATTTTGTTTTAGATGTATTAAGAACCAATTTATTCAACTTAACCCAATTGGTAACCAAATTAAGTTGATTCTGTAGCGCTGTATTCAGCTCTGGGACAGTAGCAGATGCACAAAATACAGTTGCATCATTTGCATATAACACCACTTCTGCATTTCTCATCTCCTGGGACATATCATTTACAAACACTGAAAATAAAAGTGGACCCAAACAACTACCTTGTGGAACACCACATGATATAAACTTTGTTTCAGACAAGCTACCATTGAAGAGGACTTTCTGTGTTCTGCCATTAAGATAATTTCTTATCAGTGAAAGAGACAACTGTGAAAATCCATAACATTTGAGCTTTGCCAACAGAATATCATGGTCGATTACGTCAAAAGCAGCTGTGAAATCTAAAAGCACCGCACCCACATATTTTTTATCATCCAAATGTGTTAACCACTGGTCTACCATATGTACTAATGCCGTATTGGTTGAATGACCTGGTCTGTAGGCATGCTGTGCACTAGTAAACAGATCATTTGAGCTAAAGTAGTGTAGCATTTGATTAAATATTAACCTTTCAAAAATTTTACTCAAAACAGGGAGAACATGAACTGGTCTGCAGTTTGAAGCAGTAAACTCTGACTTTTCATCCTTAATTAGAGGTATAATTTTTGATTGTTTCCATTGGTCAGGAAACACTCCACTGATCAGTGCTCTATTGAAAATATGACATATTGGTTTGTCCAAAACATTTGCAACTATTTTAAGGATTTTACCATCAATGTAATCAATCCCTGGTGTTTTATCATCAGGTAATGAGAGAAGCAAATCTTGAACATTATTCTCACTAACAGTGTCGAACACCAAGGAACAAGCTTTATTTTCCATTGTCAATTGAATATTTTGACAAGGAGAGCTTATATCCTGCGCTATCATAGAAGATCTCAGCTTTTCAACTTTGTTAATGAAAAAGTCATTCAAATGATTGGCAATATCAAATGGTTTACCTGACAATCCCACCAATTTCCATATTCAAATTAAAAGTCTTTGTTTTTTTGCACATCAGTTCTTGTAACACTTTCCACAATCTTTTACTGTCATTCATGGAACCACAAATTTTTTGTCCAAAATATTCTTTTTCAAAAAGTTTAATTTTGTAACTTTATTCCTTAATATGCGATAGTTTGTATAATCCTCTACATGTTTAGAGTTGGAAGCCACCTTTTTTGCGTTGTCTCTCCGCTTCATGAGTGATAATAATTCCTCATCTAACCATGGAGCACTATTACTTGTTACTGTTCTTTTACGAAGTGGAGCATGTTTCTCAACAATCTTTCCTAAAATTGCCATAAAAATGTTTAAAGAAGCATTTACATCAATTTCCTGCACAACTGTAGACCAATTCGAACTTTTGATATCAATAAATAGATTGGGATTAAAATGTTTATAGGATCTGCGATACATGATTCTTCCCCCGGATTTAGGCATTTTTGTTTGCTTTGTAATGGCTATCAAATTATGATCAGAACACCCTACTCCAATAGAAAACTGCCTGGGAGCATAAATCAGGAACGTTAGTGTAAGCAAGAGCACCTCTTTTTATTCTAAAATACTATGAATTAGGAGAGGGGGCTAAAGTTCATGGATGGAAAATTGACAGCTATGTAAAAAAATAAATTAATAAAAAAAATAAAGGTCAACATGTCATTTACCATTTTAAACAAAACATTTGTCAAAAATGATAGTTAAAAAAATAAAATTGTTAATTTGTATAATTCTTGAAACCAGGCAAAAAGAAAAAAAAGAAAGTGAATAGCCAATGTCAACTGTTATTCAGCATCAAACAAATGGTGAAAAATCCAAATGCTAACATCAAAACAGATGTGGAACTATATCAGAAATGTTTGGGATTCAAAGTCAACTAAAGAACACCGGAGGTGTGAGATAACATTCACCACAGGCTTTTACTCCAAGCAATTTCCTTCACTGTTAACATTCTAGTAACTGATTTAACAGCTTTTAGGCTCAACAGCAGAAACCACTCAGCCAAAGCAGAATAATCATATTGCGTATGCAAATACTGAATCATCGGATTACTAAAGGTCCGTTATTGAAAGAAAAAACAAACCAAGAATTCCAATATGAGAATTTCTGAGGCCAAGACTTTGCTTAAACAGTTTATTTCCTAATGATTAAAAGATTTGCGAGGCTAATTGAACCGGGAAATGAGTGAGCTGCTCCAAGGACAAGCAGAGCTGCGTGGCGAGCGGGAACTCTGCTGAGAACATCATATCTTTGCCACCGGGCTTAATAAGCCGAATCTGAGAGGCAGAAAGACCGGAACAGAACAGAGAAAAGGTGTGAGAGAAGAGGAGGGGAAGACGTGTTCTGTGAGCCGCTGGAGGTCAATGAGAGTTAATTCTGCTGCCGTCCTGTGCGCCGCCTTCATTAGCTCTATCGGCATGTCGGTGATGAATTCATTGTTTTCTCAAGTTTGTCTGGAGCCATCGTTTATGTGCGGCCCTCTGTTCTCTCAGGGCCTTGCTCGTCTGTTTTTTTAAAACCCATCAGTGACGTTGCTTGTTCTTGTACTCTTCTATAAATTCACACCATCTGCCTCAGACGAGAATTCATTCTCTAGTCAACAATCCTAATTTTTATTTATTTATTTTTTTTAACAGTATTTAAACCTCCTGGTTTTTGTCTTTTTTCAGGGGGCTCCCTTTCATCCGCCTCTCCCTCCTGACTGGATTCACCCCTAAAATGCTTTGCTAAAGCTGGTAAAATGGAACCAAATCAACTGTTCAATGGATTTGGTCCCCTTCAACCAGCTGTAGCTGTGCATTGATCACTGCAAACACCTCAGACTGCAGCCAAGACTCCTGCAAATTCAGCAAAAAGTGTTGGGAGAGCTAGAAGTGAAGAAGAGCCCGTTTCTTTGGAATTTTATCAGATTGTACAGAAGCACGTAAGTGATGAAGGACACCATCTCGACTTGTTTTTCCTAAGGTCTGTGTTTGTTCTTTTTGCTGACTCAAATAAAGTTTTCCCCTGACATCGAACCAAACTGTTTACGTTTTCTTTCCATTGTGCATCGAGTGTGCGGGTGAAGGATGGAGGATCATGGGTAATATACGTTAGTCATGGTTACTTGTTTTCTGACCCAAATGTGGGATTGTCAGTAAGAACATTTCTTTTCAGGGAAGTTGAGTTGAAATCAATATGGGCTTTCTAAAAGTGACCAAAAACATGTTGACATGATATTTTACCTTGTTTTGTGATCATTTTTGAAAACATGAAAAAAAAACGACGGAAGACACAAAATTTATTTTTTTATAGACTTCAAATTCATAATCTTTGTATCTTTGTATATCTTTTCAGTATAAACATCTCAAAATAAAACATGCATAAAAAAAAAGTGAAAAGCTAATAGAGAAACTCTAAACAGGGCAGTCCATTTTAGAATATTTAAGCCGTTAATGTAAATTTCTTAGGACCAGAGGGGCTCCTGCATCATCTGCCCAAAGGCTGCAGCAACATCGAGCAGCGGTGTCGAAGGAAACAAGGAGTCCAATGAAGAGGATGGCTTTCTTCATCACCAAAATCTTTAGCAGTTTAGTCCCACAAACAAGTGTATGTAGGAATCATGTTTGCTTTTCTAGCTACCCTTGAAATGGATCCAGTGGCTAAATCATGTGCAGAGGAGCAGCATCACAGGGTGAAGGAGAGCCCCTTAATGTGCCCAAAACGTTTTAATTATTTACAGAAGTTTGCGCTCCATCTGTTTTCACACACTCTCAGATGGCCTATATCAAGCAAAATCAACTGAGCTTATGCCTGTATTATAATGGTGCTCTGTGAGCACCAACCCCTTACAATCCTTGAAATCAAGTGGGACCTTACCTTGTGACATCACAAAGTGAGGAACAGCCCCTTCCAGGAAGAGTCTGCGTTGTCAGTACTGCTCCCAGGCTAACACACACACCCACTTTCTCCACGGAGCTAGCAGTGACCAACTAAAACGCTTTTTATATACACACAATATGCACATCCATGTGCCGCTCCACTCTCGCCCCGCCGGCTCTCCGTCTCTCCCCTCTTACACCCCCTCACGAGGGGGATGCCGGACAGGGGGCGCTTCGGTCCACTGGCACCCGAGGTCAGTGGACCAAGTGAGCAGAGCAGCCGGATAACTTTGTGTCTGAGGGGAGGGAGGATGCTTTGTTACGTGTGCGTTTTGTTTTGTTATGTGTGGGAGAATTCAGACTGCGAGCCGTCCCGCCTGCGAGCAGAGCTTTGGCCGCCAGCTCACACAGCGGCTTTGGGGCGGTGTGTGAACTTTTCAGAGCAGAAATAAATGTTGCTCAGTCCTTAGAAACTGTTCAAACAATCACGTGGATTTGTGTTTCCAGCTGTCTCCCGACAAAATAAAGACTGATGTTATTCCCAGACATTTACATGCAGCCAAGATGCAGATTGCAGCGTTTCCCCGCATAGTCTTGGATTTTGTGTCCACAAGGCTAATGTCGTTAGCCCGTGTTAGCCTGTCCTAACCCTTCTTCTAGCTCCGTTCTTCCACACAAAAAGCACTGACCACATGGATTAAATAAAACGATGAGCGAACAGGCGCATCACAATATTCATAATATTAATAAAAAGCACGTTTGGAAGATCGTCTCGTATATTACCGAGCTGCTGCATAAATGTCTGTGGTAGCATTTTGTTTACAAAGGGACGCATCTCCTCTTCCGGGATTTTTTACAAACGCGCACGCCAGATATTCTCCCGAAATTGACCGGAACGTTTGTTCTAAACAAAGGTTTCTGGCATTCACGGTAATTTTAACCCGCCATTGATCCGATCAGATGTTCATTCCTGCGACATCGAACAAGTGACCCATGGGAACGTTTGTTCTAATCGGACAAAGTTTTTCATGGGCCATGTTCTCCAGATTTTTAAACACACGGGACACAAGACATGTTACCATACCGGGACAATGGGAAGTTTGTTCCCAAGAAAGAAATAAAATCATCTGTTGTTTGGAACTGGTGTGGCTTTACTGCTACAGACGTGGAGGAAGAGACACCCCCCCACACGCTGCCAAAGGCTCTCACGCGCGCTCGCGTGGCACGCGCTCAGTCCTCTTAAACACGCACGCGCCCTGACAGACATACTCATTCTACAACGCCTGTATAGTTAGTTCTTTAGTTAGTTGTTAGTGTTATTTGTTAATGAAGAATACTGCGTTGTAATTATTACTTGTACCGGTATATTCATTTGCGACGCGGCCGCCGTAGTATTTTGTGTTCGGCGCGGGGGGGGATTTGGGGTTCGGCGCGACTCCTGCTTCTTAATCATCTTCTCCGTGGAGAAGACGGGGTTTATTAATCTAATTAAAACCTTAGAGCCCAGATATGAGCTGTATTGTTAATCCTTTAGAAAATGGTTCTACTGTCAAGGTGAATGTTTGTTTCCTTTTAGTCTAGACTATAAAGTGTGACTTAAACACGGCTGAAAGTCACCTTTCATTTGGACAAGTAAACATGAGAATAACAATGGACGACAAGTTTTACAAGCACAAAAACAGTCCAAAAGGGAGAGAAAAAATCTTTTTAATTTCCGAGGTGATCATTTATATTAATCCTGAAATGGTTACATGCTTGGTTGAAAATAAAAAGCTTGAATTCTCGGAACTTGTTTCCTAATAGGGGGGAAAAAAATGAAAATCAAAAATAAAAATCAATCGGAAAAAATCGGAAAGCTCAAATAAAAAAATAAAACGGGATTTTATTTTTAGGCCATATGCCCAGCCTAGTCAGATGTTTTGTCTGTAACCGCGCTTGGCAGGCAGATGCATCGGAGGGAAGCAGGGAGCTTGTGACCCACCCACCAATGGTAGCACCTACGTCACTACTACAAGGCTTTTTCAACGGCATGATTTCCTTCTGCTAAATGTTTTCATGTCCTCCATACTAAGAAAAATGTCACAAGGACATGTTAACCAAAAACAATTTTCATTGGAGTTCCAATGTTCAGTCTCATATCAAGGATCATGTGAAAGAGGATCAGAGCTGCTCTCTTACCAGTTTTTCTCCTATGCCTTCTTTAAGTTTAGTTAAATTGAGCAACTTGGGAAGCAAGTGAGAACCTAAAGAATCACCTTCAGCCTCTCTCACAGCGTATTGTGCGCTCAGCAGAGAAGGTGATTGGCTGCAGCCTCCCATCTGTCCAGGAACTATATGTCTCCAGAACCTGGGGACGTGCAGGCCGGATAGCTGCCGACCCGTCTCACCCTGGTCATGGTCTACTGGAGCCACTCCCTTCAGGCAGGAGGCTAAGGTCCATCAGGACCAGAACCTCCAGACAGAACAGTTTCTTTCCCTCTGCAGTCAGACTCTTAAACACCCTGTAACCCCCCCTAAATTCCACCTCAATGTCCAATCAGTCACCAGCCCACTACCTGCACCTTGAACATTCTCACTTTGCACTGTTTTGACACTCGTTGCACTACTGCCTCTATATTTATATTTTTGTTCGGACCATTGTGTAAAAATGTTGTTGCTTACTGTTCTTCTGTTTTATGTTGCACATTTGCAAAACCTCTTGAATCTTGAATCCTTGAATCTCTGCATGGTTTAGCATTTGGTCCTCCTCGCCACCCGCCGTCTTGCCTACTGCGTGGAGCTCTAGGATGTGACAGATGTGTTAAAGTGCCTCCGATTCATTATTACCACACAGCTGAAAGCTCTACTCGCTTTGGTCTGCAGTGATAGATGGGGGGGGGGGGGGGGAGGTTAGAGATGCAAAGCTGAGGGACCAACAATGAAGACGCAACACGCTTCTACGAAGCTACAAATAGCAGTCATTTCTGTTCCTTCGTGTGATGAGCAAATGAGTCATTTTGGTGAGGGAGGGAGGGGGGGGGGGGGGGTAATTACTCTGCAATGGGAGAGCCGGTCAGGATTGAGCACTGATGCAGAAATGGAGAAATTAAGCAGAGCATGCAGAATTCCAAGAATTGAAATAGAACAAACCAGTGACGTGCAGTCAGGAGAGGCAGGTGAGGCTGGTCCTCACCTGTCATTATGGGAAGAAAAGAGAAAAAGTAAATTCATTATATTCAATCAGTAATTTGTGCTTTGCAGTCATTTTCCATTTAAATGTACCATTTTTGGGTGTTTTTTCTTTTCAAAATCGCTGAATTTCCGCATTTGCTGTTCAGATACTAAGAAGTGACAGTGCGATGAGGCACCAGCCCGCTGAGCCTCACCTTGGATTGCGCAATACCAATGCAGTCAGATGGTACTGCTGTCTCTGTATGTCGGTTCAATCACTTGTACTATATGAGCTGAGTTTACATAATTTAGCAGATGTATTTGATGTACAGTGTTTGTTTTTATAAATAACTGTATGTGAGGGACGCGTTTCTTGTGCTGAGCGCTAAACGCCGGCAAAAAAAAGCCGCTGGGTGAGGCCAGCAGTTCTTGTGCCTCATGTTAGGGGGCGCCGGTGAGCCCTGAGATTATGACACTAAAAAAAAATAGAAGTAAGAGATAGCAAGCGGCAAGTCATTTTCTTCAGAAGGAGCGGCGTATGGACTTTATTTACAAGTAAAGGTAAGATGATAATAAGGTTTGTGCTTTTTTCTATGCTGCAGTTTGTATATGGAAAACAACATGTTGAAATGATATTTTAAACAAAACACGTTAACTGTTGCCAATCAAATGGTGAATAAGTTACTCAGCATGGTTTGTAAATCTGACTGATGACGTCAGTGCCTCACCAGCCATTAACCTCACTGCACGTCACTGGAACAAACGTACATAAAAAAATCAGTTACTGGTTACTCCTTGATGTGTTTACAGCTTGTTAAAAGCGAGATCTGACTCTTGGTGGGATTACACCATGTCCACAAAAAGCAGGAACAAGAGCCAAAATGATCCAATAAACCCAATAAGACAGAACGGGTCCAGAAAACAAACATTTCTGGAAATGCTACACTTCTGAAGGATATTTAATATTAATAGTGTCCTTTTTTTTAACCAAATTCTAGAATGGATAATTTTGTACATTTTTATCTGTTCCACATCATACATTGAAATCTAAATAGTAAACTGCCCCAAAATACATTTTATTAATATTTTCATGGTCTAGAGATTTCAGTGCTGTTCAGACATTTATTTTTCCCCCCCAAGCTCTGCAGCTTTCTTGCGTTTGGTGCAAACGAAATGTTTTGAATCCAGTTAAAAACTCCCAGAGAGTAAGATGGGAAACCATAAACATTTTAGGTACTGTAAAAGAACTGAATCAATTTAGCTTAAACTCTAAAACATGAAAGAAAAAAATAAATAGAAAAATACTAAAGGCTTCAACTGAAAGGGATTTTAATTTAAAAAAAGTTTCAAATATAAAATTGTACTCTTATACGTTGGATTTTCCTACAGTGACAAATGAATTTCAAGTTTATTTTTGCTTAAAATATATTAATTTTAACCCAGTGACGTTTTTTTCTTGATGTATATGATGTACTTTTATGATGATTTTCTACCTTCCTTGAAGGCCCACAGCCCTTTGGTGGTTCTGCTGCTGAACAACGGCACCAGAGGCAGTTGGGGAGAGTTCAATGCCTGGCCTAAGGGACACTTCGACACATGGGCGGACAAGGCAGGGGTCTACAGCCCTACCTCCGCCCTTCTTATACTTAATCCAGAGTGCTGCTCTGCCACAAGACTAATCTCAATCACTTCTGAAGTGTAAACATCTGATGGCCCCTCAGACACAGAACAAGGTTTGCATTGGTGAACCTACCAGATCACTGCTTAAAAGATACCAAACTTCTAAAACAGCAATTCTAGATCTGCAAAAAGATGCAAAATAGTACCATCCCTATAGGATAAAATGATTAACTTTAAAAGGGGAAATGATAAATTGTGTCTTCTTCCACAGTCCTGTTCTCTTCCTCTGAAACTAGAAGAAAATGTGGGTTTTCAGAATCTGGTCTAAGGACACTGCAAAACATAATTATCAAAAATCTACTAAATCTAAAGTTATCCCATGCTGCTAGACGGCAGCAAACATAATAGGGAAGGACAGCCCAGCTGTAGACAGCATAAACACTTTTGCTTCAGCTCTGAAATGCTTGACCAAAAAAAAAAAAAAAAAAAAAAAAAAAAAAGTTAAAAAAATTTTAAAATAAAAAAAAAAGGGATTTGCAAATTCAAATCAAGTAGAGAAACAAGTCAAGCCCTGAAAGAATGCATTCTGAGAAAGTCCTGGAGGATGGGTTTGTAGCTTCCCTCTGGTCCCATTAACAGTCCTCTTATGGGATTGATCACGGCTGAATTCTTTAAAGCTCCATTTTTGACTAAAACAGAAATACAAACCATTTTAAAGTGCGCAATTTACTGCAAACATCTGAATTGAGCTTTTTGAGCGGATAGTTAAATGGTTTAACATAGTTTTTTAGCTCTGTGTGTTTGCGAGTGGAGCATCTTCAAATATTTTGCTATAAATTGGATGATTTGCCTCAAGTGTCATGTTAGATGCTCTTCCCAACAACCCTCTGCATTCATCCGGACTTGGGACCGGCACAAGAAGCACTGGATAGTGCTCACTTGTGGTTGCATTAAAAAAAGAGAAGGCAATTTAAACTATTTCACTAGTTTTATTTTCTGCTGGCTTATCTATATAGAGTTTAGACTACAACTGGCAAATTACATTTTGTTCATATGTTGGTCTCACAGTAAACTTACGATTTCTAATATTTAATACTTCATTAACATTACAAAAAAAAAAAAAGTTTAAGACTTTAACCACTGCAATGGCCTTTTATGTAAAAAGATTTGTTTTAACAATTGGAAATGTCATTTCTTCTCTGCTTGCTTACATTATACTTTAACCAAGACTGAATTAAACAATCTTACTTATTTTGCACAATTTAGAATCTACTTTTTAATTTTGATTGGTTTGATACCCGTAATTGCAAGTTTGTGAATAAAGATCAATTTGATTAACATTCTGATGTTAAAATTGGCAATACTTTAGCTTCTTCAGTTACTTTTAGTTTTGCTCAAGCACTTAGGATTTCCATTCCAAAATCTTTCATGAAGCTAATTCACATAAAACCTAATACTGAACTTTGGACAATGCCCCAGAAAATTTCCCTGTACAGAGGAGTAAGAATAATTTGCAACTTCACATTTACATCACCAAGCTTTGGCTTTGTATACCATGTCTTTTACCTCAACCACTTTATATAAAAAAAAGATAAAAAACATTTATCAAATGACAATTTATGTTTTACAAAGAAAATAAGTTCACTCCAGTGAATGGAAGATCTTTGTTAATAGTCAGTGTTACAGCAGATCCAATGACGTTTATGGACTTGAGGACCAATACTTGGTCTGGTGTACAGTCTTCATCCTGAACATGTTTTGAGAAATAAGAAAAGAATTCCCCAAAATTAGCTTGATTCACAACAGGTGGGCAGTCTGCCTTTGAATTGACATTTCCATTTTAATCAGGCTCTGGTGCCACAGTAGATGACTGTCCATAACTCAGTTTTTTGAAGCACAGAAGAACGAAGGATGATTTAAATTTTTTCCATAGTCTTCTTATTGAGTTTCCATTTTAGTTCAGTTCAACACCCAAATACCTCCGGTCCATTTCCACGTTTTCAAGGATGGATATATTGTTCAAATTCCACACTCTTCTCCATATTTTAGCTCAGCTGATTTTTTTTCCCCAAACTGGTCCAACACCATTTTGTACTTGCGCTTCCATGTAGATGTGCGATTTCACATCACAACTGTTCCTTTGCAAGTCACAGTTCAGCACACCATGGCCTTAATGTGGTTTAGTTTAAACAGTTCAAATCTTGATGGAATTGTTATTCACAAGTTAAAATATCCATTGTAGTTGGGATGGTTTTTAAGTCTTGACTGCAAACCTCTTGAATTTCTGATGTAAAATTGTAATTCGACATGAACAACCTTTCCAGTAGATGTTTGTCATGGAAAATGAGTCATTCCCTTCCCAGGATGAGAGTCAAGTTTCTTCGTCCTTGAGAGAATCCATATGCACTTCGTACTTAACATTTCAGATGCAGCTCTTTTTGTACTGTATCTGATGGCAGCCTAGAACTAGATTTTTTTTACCATCCATTTCCCAATATTCAACAATATTGTGAGCATCCACCTTAAAGCCTTATTTATAACAAGATTTTCGTTAGAAGGTTCAGCAAAAATGTTTAAATTGCAATTTTGTCCACATGGATTTAAGACCTTAAACCAACAACATTAAAATACATGTTCAAAAAACAAAACCCTGTGAATTCAATGGGGGAATTAAAACAAAAAAAGGCAAGAAATGCAGCTCAACATCATTGAAATATACTTTCAAAAAAATAAAGACCTGAGAATGGAAAAGTAGCATTAGTTTAAAAGAAAACATTCCAATAAGAAATGCACATCTACCAAACACTTTAAAATGGAATCAACACATTTAAATCATGAGAAACTTTTAGCAATTAGTATTTTCATGATCCCTGTATACATTCCCACTTCCAAAGACACTTAGGTCCAGAAAAATTTGTCAGAAAACCTTTGAATAGCACAAGAATATATAGCCCATTATGTCATTCTGCTTGTCAGGGTTTGTGCTGACCACTTCGCCAGTTGGTACCAGTCTGGTTTCTGTGGCTTTGTTCCCAGAGCTTTTTGGGAAACTCTTGGAACAAGTTTCAAGTGTTGCTCCTTACCAGAAAAGGAAAACGAAAACAAAAACAGTCATCCTAACACATTTTCAACATGTAAGATTCAAGAAACCCATCAGTCCAACAGCTATAAAGTTTAAAAAGAACCACTGGTTAGTCTTTATCACATCCTGAAAGAAAAAAAATTAATCAATCAATATTTCAGCAGGTGTGGCTCATACAAGTTAAAGACCATGAGCAGATATTTCTAGACGTTGACCTGAAAACACCATTTATGCCATATTCCAGAGACAGAAGCTCAGACAAAGTAAACATTTCTCTCAGTTTACCATTAGACAACATGCATCATTGATGTTGACAATTTAAAGTTTTACAGAAATTAAGACAAACTTTGATTTAGGTGACTGATCCACAATCCAACCTGCAACACTTTTACTTCGTTAGTCAAAAAAAAAGTGGGTAAGATTGTCAGTCTCATTTGTGAAAATGAAAATACCAACAGGGAGCATTCAAAGGTTTGTAAAAGCCAAATGTCCAGAGAACACGCTGTGGAAACAAGTCTTCAGGTTGAAATGACAATTTGTTAAAGTCAAGGAGCTTGGTTATAACCTGCAAGAAGTCAAAGTATTCACCCTGACTTGTCCAGCCATAGTGCCAGCATGATTGAATTCAGATGGTTAGTTTATATAAAAACAGGTAAAAAGTCTGTTAATTGGCTTCAAGAGTGCAGTAAAGATTTACCCAAACCATGGTGGCAAATGGAGCTCATGAACTCCAAAAAACATTACAAACTGACTTGTCAGAACAAACCTCAGCATAAAGACATCTCCAGTACAGAGAATTTGATGACAGAAGTGGTTGCAATGATTACACCTCTTGTTCCTGTGGAGGGGAGGGGGGGGGGGGGGGTCACCCCCAAAATCCCTAACATGTTAGAGCAGACCACTGAAATAAGGGTCTGGTTTCCTGAAACCAAGAATTGACAAATAAAAAGTTATGCAGGAGTTAGATTAGACTGCAAGAAAAGTACCATAGTTAAGGTCAGTAGCACCTTCAACACCAATGCTTTGGCTTTGTGCACAAGGAACTTCAAAATTAAATAAAAGATCAAAAACAGCAATAGAAACAATAAATCCTCATTACTGTCACCTTTGATTCCTCAAGACTTCAAGAGCTTTTCTTTGAAAAGCTCAGATCCTGTGAGAGAGACATGGCAGGTTATAAAGATACTGCTGATTGATCCGAAAATTTCCATTTTAAAATTAAAAACTGTTAGATCCAACAATGTTTCAGACTACAGACCATCTAGGGTAGTTTAGTCCAAATTTCTCATGGTAGGCTGAGAATTGGATGAAATTTTTTTACGATTTCCAAGTCACTTCTTTCAGTTCTCCAGTGTTTCCCAGTTGGTTTTAGTGAAATCAAAATGTATACAATGGATATAAGAAAAAGCTTGCAGTCCTAAAAGTCAGATTGCTGGATTGGAATTTCTCCAGATATTAGAGCTGCAGTAAATCTTCCGTTGGAGAGTTTCCTTGTGGTGAGTTGCAATTTGCGTTCAACATGGGATGCAACCTCTTGCAACATTGGTAGGTAGATTTCCTCCATAGGTTTCAGACTGTTTGATACCAATTGTTAGCCTTTTCCATTCCTTGTGAGTAGTTGCTTTATATTCCGATGATTAGAATCAATGCCACTTCAACTGAATCCATCCTTTTCGCCAGAGATTGGAGATTCCAGATGAGTGAAGATTTTCTTGTTCCTGCTCGCCACATGATCATTCCTCAGCTCGGGTTTTTTTTTTGCAGAACCTCAGATGTGCTGGTCTCACAACAAGCTTGGTGAGACAGTTTTAAATGACAGTTGACACATCCACAAACAAAACAAAATAAACCATGTCAAAACAAGAAAATTTTCTGCAGCCATTGTCAAAAGATCCATTGATTTTTCAATTTCTTTTATTTCAAACAAATTAAAATACAAGTTTAAAATAGTTTAAAAAATAAAGTTTAAACATTTACATTGATCTTTTAAATGATTTGCTATTTAATGCGATACATAATGTCTATTTTTGAGTTCTTGTTTCAGTCTTTGCAATTTTAAACTTTTGTTTATTCTTGATTATACTATTCAAAAAGATTGGCTAATATTGACACCATGCTGCGTTTCATTACATTTCAACAAAAACTAAAATAGCTTTTTTACCTTTATACTAGCAACTGATTTTCTTTTATAGAATTCAAACCTCTTTTATACATCTAAATTATTTTCTCAGCTCTGGGATTTAAGCTAGTTTTGGAAATATTACATTTTTTTTTACCAAAGTAGTTTTAACAGAAAAGCTGCTCATTTCTGAATAAATTTAGTATTTAGAGAGAAGAGAGTTTTATCCAATTAAATAAATAAAAATTTCTAGCTTCTGATCAATTATTTTAACAGCTGAAATAAATCATGCTGTAATTTAATGTTATTTTGAACTTTTGAAAGGATTTCATATCAGCCTACAGTTAAATAAGTTCTAAATTTAGCACTTAACCTTAGCAATTGCCATATGAACCATTTAGTGTGCTCTTGTAAAGTTTTCATTTAACACGAGAACTTTAACAATTTGGCACTTTAAATGATTCAAGCAGAAAGAAGGTGGGAATATGAACCCAACTTTTGAGCTGGGACAGAAGCAAAGAAAAGCAAACCAAGAGGTGGTATCAAAAGGAGAAAATGGGCCAAGAAAGTGGGGGGGCACAAAGGAAAAAGACATAAAAAGATCCAAGCCAAATCAAAGAACAGGATCTCCAAAGAACAAGGGAGGTCAATAGAAGAGTGGGCTCAGAGAAACAGGAAAAAAAAAAGGGATGCACCACAAAGAGGCCATAGGACAACTTGGGCAAGGGAGCAGACAAGCCAGAACAAAAAGGAGCTACAGAGGGATCCCAGAATCCAGGAGGATCCCAGAATCCAAGAGGATCCAGACAAAAGACCACAGGAGAAGCTAAGGAAAACTCAGTTCTAGAAAGACTAAAGAAAACCACAGAAGTGAACAGATGTGAACCTAAACAGAATTCTCTCTTATGGTCTTTTGTCTTGGACTCTAGACAGAATTTTTTTTTTTTTAATTTCTTTTTTTTTAAGATACAGACAGATAAGGAAAAGACAGAAAATTAAAAGCTAAATAAAACTCTAGACATGAACTGCTAAACAGAAGAGAACTAAAAGCTCAGGACTCAAAAGTGACCTGCAAAGTGAGCTTTACTTGCCGTGAGCAAATATGAAACTTAGAATTTAAAGAAGAGTGGGTGTGATTTCTACAAGTGACAAAATGTGAAGAAATGAAAACACAAACCTGTGAGGTTGTGGTAAAAGTGTGCATGCAGTCCCTCCCTACTCTACAGCTTCCTGGTTGAGGGCTGGGCTTCCACAATCACAGCGACAAAACCAGAAAAACCCAAAACATCCAGTTGCCACAAGTCAGTGTTCAACCAACACTCAACTTCAAGTTTACAATCACAACAAAAACCCTTTGACCAAAAGACAACAGGAAACAAACTAGGCAGCAAATGAAAGAACCAGCGTTTTAAGGCACAACCACGGCAGGCAGGCCTTGCGTAGGTATGAAGAAGAAAATGGCACTTACCTTTGGCAGTTCTACCTGGGGATAAAAGGCCACCACACCTGAACCAACCATGTCAGGACTACAACACCATGAGAGCCAAACACTGGCCAAGGCCTCTGAATACAAACTCCAAACCCAAAAGTCCTTTCACTGATTCGGCTCCAGCCCATCAACTCAACCTTTAAGCTTCTGCACAAACCAGAGTTCTGGATTAATGACTCCACAACTCTCATTTGTGCTGAACTTTGCACAAACTTGAGTTCTGAAGTCATGTGTCCAGATTAAACCCTGAGCCCTCCCCCAAGCTGAACCTGATCCTGATCAAACTTTAGCCTCAGCTACACTGGCCACCAACCAGAACAGAGAAAGGCAAAGACAGACGACTGAAGATGCCTTCACCACAGTAAAGCACTGAACTTAAGTTGAGCATAAAAGTACTAGATACTGAGTCTATTTAGCACAGCGGCTGTTAAAATAACCTAAAATAAGATTTTTTTAGGTTTGTTTACGCGCAAGATACGCAAAGAAAATGTAAATTCAATTGAAATTTTATGGGGAAATAAAAGCAGGAAAATGGGGAGTTTGGGCACGGCGGCCAAGAAAAGAGTTGGGGCGGCAACCCGGAAAACAAAAAGATAGGGAAGGTCAGGGCACGGCAGCCAAGAGGACCAAAAAAAAAAAAAAAAAAAACCCAAGGGCACGGCGGCCCAAGAACCAGTCGAGTTAAAACCACACTTACCTTTTCATGAAAGTGTGTGTGTGTGTGTGTCACATACCTCTTTTGGATGAAAATGAAATTCAAAATGCACGGACGGACGACGAGGCGAAAATCGGAGCGCAAGATTGTTTAAACCTATAAACTAAAACTATTTGGTTTAAGTTTTTGAAAATTTAAAGCTACCTGCCTGCTCTGAATATTGAAGGGTTAAAAGCACGGGGTGGGGGGGGGGGGGGGTCTGTCTTCAGGGGTAAACATTATTGCATCAAAATGTATTTGAGACAATAATGCCAGGTCATTAAGAATAAGTTCAAACTTCACTGTGGACCCAAACTGATGTAAATTAAAAGGCACCTTCAATGCTCAGCAAGCTGGAAACGAAGAAGACGGCGCAGCGGCCAGAGGACAGGATTGGCACGGCGGCCAAGAAAAACCACAAGGACTCACTGGCCGCCGAGCCTCCACCCGAGCGCCGATCCTCCACCCGAGCGCCGAGCCTCCACCCGAGCGCCGAGCCTCCACCCGAGCGCCGAGCCTCCACCCGAGCGCCGAGCCTCCACCCGAGCGCCGAGCCTCCTGAGCGACAAAACAAAGATCATTGTAAAACAGATTTCAGTCCCAACAGTCAAAAAGCAAACGCATTTTAACTAAAATGTTTGTTCAAACCTCACCCGATTCTTTAATCAGATGCAATTAAAAGAGGAACCGTGACAAAATTGTTTAAGTAACTAGACTGGTAAAGTCTAACCTAAGAAGCTTGAGGAGTTGGGACTCTGACAGCTTTAAAGTACAGAACATATCGTCTGCATCAAACAGCAGAATATCCTCAACTAAAGACGTTGGAACAAATGAAGTGACAGCTGGCAGGAATTCACAACCTTTGGTTGTTGCATCATTTTCTGTTATTTTATTGTATGAAAAAACATTAAACATTTATAGCAGAATTTATCCTAATTTGAGACAAAAATGAAACCCAAAAGATGTTGATTGCAGTTGTATAGGAGCCAAAAAATATATATAAAATCTAAATTTTGAGCAAAAGGTCCCAACAGGCCCGAAAAGAAAAGAACTTAAAAAACAGGACACATTTCAAATGCTTAAAGTGTCTTTACGTTTGAGTTCCAACTTCATTTTCTTTTATTTTTAACCGTATTTAAAGTCAATTAGAAAATGTTGAAATGCCTGAAGGAGAGCAAACTTCATTTAAACTGAAACATTTTCGTCCTCTAGAATGCCTCATCCTTAACAAAACCAGACCGCTACACAAAACAGGTGTTTTTATCCAGTTCAAGAAGACTTAAATAGTTTTTTTTCCAAAGTTTCAAGGCAGGACTGCATTTTGGATGAGGTGGAGTTCCTCAAAGCCAGGGCTGCTGTACCACCCTGACTGTTAGATCCAGATCATCAAGCCCGGCCAGCTGCTGATTAGCTCAGATGCCTCCAGATTTTGACTGAATGAAAACACCTGGTCCAGGTAATCAGCAGCAAACAGTGCAGGGAGGGCTGGAAAACTGGCAGGGTGGGTAAGATAGAGGAACGGGAATAAGCAGGCCTACGAGGAGGCTATAAAGACTTTGTTTAGGGGATTTTTGTACATTTACTGCAGCAGAAAGGCTCCAAAGCCCTTTCACACACAAAAAAAAATAAATAAGTTCCATAAACTCCTTCAGCTGCCAAAACTAAAGTCTCATTAAGGCGTTCTTTAGCAGCTTGCTTTGCCATCTCTGATCGTGTTTATCTTCATTAATATAAATACTTACATCTTTGTTCAGTTTGTTGGTCTTCGGTTGTCTCCCAATCTCTTTAAAAGGCGCCGATTAAGCTGTTGATGAGATTTGACACATTTTACCCACAATTCCATCTAGTATGTTTGTCTGCAGATGAAATAAAAGCCCTAAAAAGAAAAATTAAACTTTTTACTACACTCAACCAAAATATTGACTGTTAAATCTCCCATAAACCGATGATAAAGATGTAAACTTTTAAAGTCTTTTGGAAACAGGTCTGTAAATCGTATGAGAAATCTGAAATAAATGAAATCTGAATATTTTAACTTAGTTTTGAGTTGCCTCAGGTTTGCTGGTTTTGGCCAATAGGTTGAAAGTTAAACATTTTCTACCATCAACTAGTTTAAGGTAATAAATATCTACACAACTTAAAAAAGTGAAAGATCCTGTAAGGGTTACTGAAAATCTGTTGAGTTTAATTTATTTTTTTTTTTTTACAGCTCACACGCATGACTATAAACTTTAGAAGTGAAGAAACTGGAATAGTAAAAACTGGATTAAAGATGGTGGACAGAAAAAAAAAGTAAAATAACTTTTTAAATGTAAATGTCTAAAGTGAAGCTAAAAAAAAAAAATATAAAAAAAAAAAGGTCTTGAGCAAACATCTTTACCATTTAAAAACATTTCTACATTAAGGACCATTTTAATGAAGTCAATCTTGCACATCTTAATGTTTAAGCAGAAAAATATTGTAAAAACGAATATTTAGTTTAGTTTAATAAGAAAAAAAAATGTTTTTAGGAAACTGATTTAAAATGTATTCACCTTAGGTGAGGGTCAATTTGTGAGAACTGCTTAGTGGCCTTACAGATTAAATTCAGCATTGAGTTTATCTACAGGATTCAGGAAACTCTTTAGTATTTAATAATAAAAATGACTTTGGAATTCCCAGAAGCAGTAAAACGGTAAATTAGGTGGACATGAAAACATTCTGGAGCATCAGATTAAACCACAAGTTAATAAATGTAAACCCAAAAGTGAGAAAATAACTAAAATAGGTTAAAAAAAAATAAGTTCTCTTCTTCCTGTCAGGAAAAAAATAAAAGAAATGTTGCCTGACTTAAAAGATACATGTATAGAACTGAGTTGTCGCTACATTTACTAACCAAAATGAGATAAGTTAATTTTAAAATACCTACTTTGTTAGCATGCAAAGTAAAAACACATTCGTACTAAAAAGTGTTTTAAAACTCAGACTGACCTTTGGGATAGAGATCCCGACGTGAAGCTCGGCCGCCTTTTAATCAACCAACTGAAGTCCGTCTGCAAATTCATCAAATGAAAAGAAAAAAAAACCTCAAGTTCGATATTCAAAGAAGAACAGAAATATTAACATGAAGCGGACTAAACAAATTAAAAAGACCTGCTAAAAAAGCAACGTCACTCACCTGAACGCGGAGCATGCCACGCTGTGAAGAACTGAACTCAATCAACAGCTGCAGCCAATCACTTAAATGATTACCCAGAGTCAGGTGGGGCAAACACGTGACCATCTCTTCTTCCGGGACGCAGACCAATCGCGTTCAAGTTCAGAAAGTTAAAGGGAAAAACAAGTGGCGGGAAAGAACTTGAATTCGTTTGTATGAAAGTTGTAGAAACTTGAATGTTTTATGTAAAATGCATGCAATATGTATGCTCCCATTGCATATTTGAAGTTTATTTAGTGAAATTGTGTTTTGTACTATACTGCGCTGTTTTGTACAATAAAGTAAAAAAAAAAAAAAAAACTTGAAATCGTAATTTTTTTTAATACAAATTTTATTGAATGTTACAATTCAATACACAGCAATTCAAAACAGCAACAAGAAATGAACAAGCCAGGGGGTCATTATTACATTTTACACAAAGACATTGAAAATGACGCACAGATCGAATGTTTTAATTGTTTTCTTATTGTTAGAGTTTCTTATTGTGTTCATGTATTGTTTGAACTCATTGATAAAGATAGAGAATTGAGGGGTATAATTTGTAACTTTGGATTTATGAATGTGCCACTTGCATAAAATCAATAAAAGGTGAATGATATATAATTGTTCTTTTTTATGAGATGGACAGACTTGAAATCGTGATTGTTAGAAGCAAAAAGCAATCAAAACCCTGTCTGTATGTGAAAGACTCAATATATTGTCATAAAGTATAACCCCCGGGCTTATTTCTATTTCTATTTCTGTTCTTTTTTTTTTTTATGTGTTTTTGATATTTGCAATTGTTTTCTTATTGCATACCTAAGTGAATCTCTGTAAAATGCCATAATGTGCAATTAAGTTTATTTAAAAAGAAAAGATTTAGAATTAAGTTTTGTTCAAGCTTTGTTCTTTACTTTTTAAGTAAAAATACTAATGATTAGAACATTTGGAGAGGGACATTGTTGAGTTGGGAGTGAGAATGTGTTGGTTGCACAGACATATAGGAGCCGCACCATTTAAAATAGAGACGTATTAGTTTTGCGTCGAGTTTGGATCCAAGTTCGGGTATTGTTCCACATGACCCAGACAGCCAAAGGGAATGGTATCCCACAATTCCTTGCGGTGCCGATCTAACAGCAGCACCAAAGTTACACCTACTTAATTGAATTAATTTGAATGAAAGTAAAATAATTATTGTTATTTTTAAGCTGACTGAACTCAAAAAAAGGATTTATCTTAACTGAAGCAAATAATTAGGTTAGATCAAAGTAAAAAAGTTTATCTTTCCAACATCCATACATGGTCTTATCACCCTCTCACGGTGGAAAAAGTATCATCTGAGCTTCTTCATCCACTAAATCATCTTCAAATGGACACGCCATGCTGCTTCACCTCTCTCAAAACAAACTAACCTTCAACTAAACCTGCTCCAGACCAGGTTATGTTCAGAGCACGAGTTGCTATGGCAACTTGACATACCCTGAAACATACCTCCATTTCTGGAACCGAAAGCTGAGGTTATCAACTTCCTTAGCCTCAAACTTACCGTGGGAGCTAGCATAACCTGCTTTCTGAAATACCTCTCTGACGTCCTTTTCTTGTTAGTTTGCTAAATTTCATCCTCTCTGGGTTATTTTTCTCCATAAGAACCTTTCTTTTTAAAAGGATGAATTCAGACAAAAGCTTGAAAAACATGTAAGCATTATGATTGTAAATGGCACCAAAAGAAAATAATAAATGGTCTGGGAAAAGAAGTCAGATTTTTTTGCTTATTAATTATTGTTAGCATAAAAAAAACCAATATTGTTTGTAGTCCAAGATGAGTTTAGTGACTGTTTATGATATATTTGGAAAAAAGGTAATCCAATGTCTCACAGTACAGAAACATATTTATGTGTAAATCTACTTTTTGAAACTGCTTTTGTTCTGTTCTATTTACTAATCAATATCTATTTCTGGGTTTCCCTGCATCCCGTCCAACAAAAACATTTAATATCCGATGATGGAAGCAGGCTATGAAAAGCAGCCAAATACATATGTAAGTTTAATAGAAAACAGTCTGAATAGTGTTAAACTGCAGGCCAGGCTGTGCCATCTTTACTGTACATCGATTTATTTACCATCCTGCTTACACCAAGAAACACGCAGCACTGTGCCAGCCAGCATAAAACAATGAGAGACATTTTAATATAGAAATTGAAATGGAGGTTAAGGGGATCAAGAAAGGCCCTGCACTTACTGAGGCAGCTACAGCCGCGCGCTGCAGCTGAGTGCTGCCATGCCAGGCGTCATCATTCACACTGTATTGATGTTTGACCACATTCATCACAAGAGTCTGACACCTTTCTTCCTTCCTCTACTTTCATCCTCTGCCCCTCCGGTGTTGTTTACCAAGTTTCTCAATACTTTTTAAAAAATTGTTCCTGACCTTGAAGTTACTGAAATTTGATAGTTATAGTAATTCCTGTGATTTTGGAGATTAAAATGATTTAAAATAGGTCTCTAATGACATGATTAAATCAAAGATTTATGTTTTAAAGCTTCTCTTGAGAAGAAATAAATCATTTCAAGAATTTAATCCATTGGAAAACGGGATTAAAGTTAACAAATTATTCAATTATTGATGTTTTTTAAAACTCTGTTTCTCTTTTGCCTCTGCTTTAAAAGAAGATCAATAATCGATTTTTTTTCTTTGAGCATTGACGTTGCAATTTCTAGGCCATCTTGAACATATAATATAGAAAATTTTAAGTGAACAGAAAAATTAAGCAAAACAATTATGCTTGTTTTCACAAAACAGTTCTGTTCTTGTGGCATTTTTCTCATATTGGAGGACATGTATAATGGAAATTATTCTTAAAATTGTATTACTGAGTATGTCATTATTCAAATTGTTGTGAATCAGGAGCAAATGCAAAAATGCTGTTGGAAAAAGCTTGAAAATGTGACGTAGAAGCTACTACGACAAGCCACAAGCTCCCTGCTCCGCTCCATTCTGATGCATCCACTCGTAGAGGACTACATCCATGTACGTCTTTGTTCTCCTCGTCTGAACTGGCATCTGGATCAAAACTGTACACCTGAGTAGCTCCAATATTGCTTACCATTTTTGTTCCACCTGTAGTTTTAGGTCAGGGTTGTGAGGGGCTGTAAGATTTTTAGAAGAGGGCATATTCAGATGGATGTTGGGAAGGGGAGCAGGCTTACTCCGCACTAACACTCCCACAACTTAGAGGCGAATTTCTAATGCTCTGCAGAGACTTTGGCTTAGAAATGGCTTAGAAAACTACTTACATTTTTTTGTATTTTGGCTTAAAAAGGCATAATCAAAAGTCCGCTAGGAGCGCTTTGAAAATATCAACTCTGAGTGGGACTTGATAGAAAAAGATAATTAAATCTTCCAAAACAACATTTAGCAGCAAACTAAGAAACCTGGCAGTAGCATTTCACCTGCTTGAGGTGATGCTGATAATATTAAGTCAGAAGGTCAAAGTGTGTCAAACTGAACAACAAAAAGAAAAAACAAGGAACCTTCAAAGGGACGGACTTCCCTCCTGTCTTTGAGAAGCTGTTTCTTCTGTCTCCTGTCCTCCCTGCTCCCTCCTGTCTCCGTCCTGCTGCACTTTCAGGAAAAATGTATTGATTTCCGGCTCTCTCTCATCCTTTCCTGGTCTCACGTCTTTGACATACACACACTTATATCTCGCTGCATCACTTTTTAAAGAAAAGATTAAATAACAAGCAGCATCTTCCCATCCAGAGTGTCATAAATAAAAGGCTGTTGGGCAATCAAAGGATTGATAAACTCACTTCCTGTGTCAGGCTGAGTGAAAGTCAATGGCAGAACAGCTGGGAGGTCTCACACAGAAACACACTGAAGCAAAGCCTCGGCATGAGTGTGGAAATATGAGGATCAATAGAACTAATACTCCCAGTACCGTCAGCTCATGGCGGCTTTGGTGTTTCCATTACGCATAAACAAAGATCTAAATATGGATTAAACACAATCCTGTTTTAAGAGCAAAAACTAGATAGTCCTTTACAAGAAACTACAGTTTTTTTCTTTGTATTCCTTTTGTTATTTATTCCAGTAAATTCTAAAACAAATGTTACAGCATTCCTAAAGGTAAAAGGTATACTGCATCAGTCCAAGGAACTGATTTGCATCAAACTGCTGCCAGAACCATCAAAGCCAACAATGCCGCCAGCACCAGTTTATCCACAAATGGACAGATGGACTGAACAACAGAACCTGGAAAGACTCTGTTTCACCAGACAAGTAGAAAGAAACACAACAGGTGATTATAAAAGCAGTAAGGCTGCTTTTCTCTGCTTCAGGATCCACTGGAAATACTTTAACTGTGTAAACGGTCTAAGTGTTACAATAGTCGAAAGAAGTGAAGCTCCAGTATTGAGAAATACAATGAAAATAATGCTTTAGGTGTTTTTAACATGTACTTGTAGAATTTTCCTCATAATCGAGGAAGAATTTAGGCTTAGAACTACCTTTCTGAGAACTCTTCATTCAAATGGCGGTGAATCTGTTTGAAAAAGCTCTCCGTTGTGACACAGCGACTGAAATGGGCGTGTCAAAGTCACTGATGCATCCACTTGAGGATGAATAGATCCATGCACGTCTGTGTTTCCTCGCTGGCATCTGGCTCTAAACTGTGCGGCTTTGCATGGCATTGCTCGCCATTTGTGTTGCACCGCTACTGTTAGGTTGGGGTTGTTAGGGGCTGTAAGCTAGTGGGAGAGAGTGTAAACAAACGGATGATAGGATGTCAATAGAGGCCTACTTTGGCGTCAACAGTCCCGCCCATAACTGGAGTTTTTGATGAACTCCTGCTGCTCTGAACAAACTTTGTTCTAGAAAACAACACAGGTTTTTTTTTTAATTTGGGCTAAAAACTACATCAAAATATCAATAAATCAGAAGATGATAAAACTGGGACTTCAAAGGATTAAGATATTTACCCATTAATTGATTGGTAAACAAAGAAAATAGAAGAAAATTATGCGATTTTCTTGACATTATAATCCAAAATAGACATATTTGCACTTACATATATAATACTCACACATGACACATTGGATCAATGATATTTAATGATTGTCAAATCATTAACTGCTTGAAACGGAGTGGGAAAAAATGAATTTATATAATCCCACCTCTATTTTTTCTTTACATAGTTGCCATGTTTATGATACTTTCCTGTCATTGTCACTGGATGAAATTCAAAATGTCCTTATTGGTCAGCGCATCATTCATTCATAAAAAAAAGACTTTTACAAGTAATTATAACATTTAGCCATTGAAAGTAGGAATTTAAAATTAATAAATTAGTGTTAAAACTTTTGAAATCAAAAGAAATTTATTTCTAGTAATTATAATGATAAAAATAACTGTACGTTTTCCCAAATTGCTGAAGAACTAAAAGATCAATGAAAGTGAATGGCTACAATAAATTGACATATGCTGAACCCAGCAAAGCTAAAAATGTTCATTTAGCTGCCTTGGTTGACTCCATAGTTCAACAGGACGTGGACACGTGTCAGAAGAGAAGCTTGACGGATTAGTTGTGTCATTTTCGTTGCTGTTCCCAATGGAGTCATGCATCCACAAATGAAAGTCCCAATTATTCTCGTTAATGTGTTTTTACATACCATTTACATTCATTAACCTTAATTAGCCCTGGAAAGTGGCGGAAAAAACCACCAGCAACACTCACCCCTGGAAGTTACGTGCATGTGTGTGCTTGTGTGTGTGTTTTTGTGTGGCCGTAATGCTATGATAATTGGAGCTGGAAAGAATTAATCACTCTTTACTGTGTACAATCAGAATAAATGTGTTGTTAACATAAGGTTGACACCAGGAATGAATAAATGCACATGAAGACATGCAGTGGAGGGGAGGGGGCTTTGTTTGTGTCCAACGCCGAATAGAGAACGACTTGACAAATGAACGTGTTGGTTCTGTTTTGTACAGTCTGTGGAACAAGCCTGGCAGGTTTTGGAACTGAACCAACTTCTTTCTGTTACAATTTAAACCAAGAGCTAAATCAGTGCAGCTGCTGGAGAAAAGTGATGTTTGTTCGTGTTTTCTGCATTCTGATGCCAAATGTTTACTAAGATGAAGTTTAAAATGACATTTCAGATCAGATTTGAAACATAAACATAATAAAGAAAAAGAAAAACTTTAATTTGTTCCTTTTTTCTCATTAAATCAAAACCCCTTTGTCCATCTAAACCTGCATAAACTCCTTTAAAGCCTTTTAGGTATTCAAATGCATAAACTCCACCCATTGCATGAACATCCAGGGACCGACATCGTCATGGTTGACGGTTTCAAGTACCTGGATGTTCACCTCAGCAATAAACTGGGCTGGATCCATAACACCAATGTCCTGTATAAGAAGTCGCCTCCATCTTCCTAGGACGCTGAGGTCCTTTGGAGTGTGCAGACCTCTTTCTGAGGATGCTGTTTGTATGCTTTTTAAAGTATGGTTAAAGAAAAACATAAATCCACTATTTGAGGAACTTTGTAAGTAGCATCCTTGTAACACCAAACAGCCTGTTGCTAAATATTATGCATTACTATTATGGTCTGTGGGAACAACTCTAGCAACAAATCCGTGTTTGGGTTTGTCTATTAAATGCAAATTTATTTATTTTATCTTTAAGTCAATTTTGTTTTTTTGTTAAATCTGCTAGTTTGGGTTTTTTAATTTAAAGTCGGGACCGCTGCTCAAAGAAAGTAGCCGATGGAGTTTCGTCGCGTGATGGAGCAACTTATGAGTCGGATGTGGTGGGGAGAATCCAGAGGTTTTCCAAAATAAAACTTCCTTCAGAATCAGATTCTAAATAAAACGGAAGAAAATGTAGGCTGGTTTTTTTTTTTATCTGTGCCACAGTATCAACTACCCCTCAGACCGGCACCGGTGCATGCCCCAGGAGGTCAGGGACCACCGAGTCAAGGCATTCTGGAATTAAAAACTTTTGGGAAACTTGTGTTTTTACTTGTCTGAAATCACTTTGTGCTACATTTTAGTATGCAACGTGTTTTTTGAATAATGAGTGGATCATTGTGGTTCATTTCAGTGAAAAAGCTGTAATTTTACAACATTAAACAGACAGTAGTATTATGCATCCCATCAGGTCACATTTTGCTAAAATGGTGAAAGTGTTTGACTATTTTGTGTATTAAAAAATATCCTGTTAAAGATTTGCAGCAACATTTTCCATAACAACTTCTTTAAGCTAAAAATAAAGAAATGAAATTATTTAGAGCCAAATCAAGGATTTTCATGTTTTAATGAAGATAATCCAGTCAGGGGAGTTGCAACCATGGATGATGATGCTTAACACGGCGGGACTGGATGGCATGCGGAAGAAAATCATATTGCACACATAATTTGTCCTTTATCCTCCACCCCCTCGGTGCTCTGATAGGCCTGATTTAAACTGCTGGATGCATCGTGGCGAGCAGGAAGTCCCAGTGGGCCTGCAGATAATGAATGTCCTCTATCTATCCTGGAGAGCAGAAGCCAGAGCGGGAGGCAGGGAGAAAGAGAGACGACACAGTTTTGTGTTGAAGACCATTGCTGCACCCACTGACCGCCTGCTGCACCGTCCCAGACATCCATCCAAATCCGGACGGTGACCTTCACGGGGCTCAGATTCACGACTGCTTAGCACCTCCAATGAGCCGCACAGCCCGGAAGCTAGAACAGCGAGCTCTCAAGATAAACGATGAGAATCTGTTGATACTGGAAAAGAGGAAACAAATGCTGTCAAGTTCGGAAAAGACCTTGATTTCTTTTGTGTGAAAAGGATCTGCTCTGGAAGATGTTCTGCACTCTTCTCTGTTTTCTCTGTGACTTTAAGTTTCAAGAACGGGTATCGGTGCAAATGTTTGAGGCTTGAAGATACCAGCATCAAAAGTTTATCTGCTGATTCATCTGAACTGAAGATATTTGATCACTGTTGACAAAGCAGCACTGAGGACATCTACTTTTTGAAAAGCGCTGAAATTATTTTTGAATTGATGCCTGACAAATTTATGAGATGGTACATGGATCAATTCAATTCAATTCAATTTTATTTGTATAGTCCAAAATCACAACAACAGTCATCTCGATGGGCTTCGAAGTGAAACATGAACTCAAAAGGATCATGAATACAAAGAGTCAATAGGAAAATACTAAAATGAACTGACAAACTGACTAAGCTATACTGGCATCCCCCCTTCGCAATCATCCTTCTGACAGTCGACACCAGAATCTGCACCCTAAAGTACAGTAAAAAACACCCCTCCCTGCCTGTCCAGTGTTAACACCATAAGCATGCATTCAAGAATCCACATTCAAGACCGTAGCGCTATCTATGCTTCCAATATTGTCACAACGTTTAGCCTCTCAAGAAGCACAAAAATGGAAAAAAAAAAAAAAAAAAAAAAAATTCAAGAAGAAAACTGTTGCACAAGAAATAAAGACTGACGGGAAGGAAACGTTTGCAGGGAGAATTAACAGCAATCAACCTGACTTTAATGTGTTTTTTTGTGTAATGGTGAAGGAAGTCTTTAAATTAACTCAAGGACTTTTCTAAGTCAATAAAGTCTTTTTGTTACTTTTATTTACTTGTTACTGGTCTTGTTCCCTCTTGTTGTAGCTGGAGCTGGAGAAGTGCTGTTTGCTTGCTGTTCATTTTGATTTAAACTTTCAGTATAGTCAAAAATGTAAACACTTGAATGACTCTTTCCCCAAAGGACTGAGTACACATCCTTCATAGTTAGTGACTAACAGGAGAAAAAACAAAGTTGGATAAGAAATGAAATCATTTCCAGCTGTTTGTTGTTTGTTTACTGTTTGTTTACCAGCGTTTTACATTGTGGTATCAACATGACAATATGAGTTTTCTGCCTTTTGTTAGGCTTACGTTCATTTAAAAAAAGGTCTAATCCTGTAACTTAATCAATCTGCTGACCAGAATTTTGAAATTACTGTTGCTAAATGTTGCTTTGATCAACAGGAAAAGAAAAACTGTCAGTCAGATCAGGGACCAAGTGGTGAAACACTAAAGGTAAAGCAGGGGTCCATGTACTAAAGAAATTGAATCTCCAGACCCCATAAACGATGACATCAACTGGCTCTCAGAATCAAACGTGACGATCAAGAAAGTCTGACCCATTTTTTTCTGTACATCACAGTCCAACTGAACACACAATAACCCTCCAGCAGTCTGAGTCGGACGTGTTTCCTTGTGTCTTGTTGAAATTTGCATCACAATGCGCCCCTCGAGCCGCAGCGTTTCTCTCACAGGTGAGGAGAACAGACATTTCACAAGCTGTTACTCGTACTGGAGAATTGCTTTAAGACGTGCTTTGTGTTGTCGGCAGAGAACCTGGTACTTCCTAAAAGCGCTGCGAGCGGACGCAGAGACAGCTGGCAGAGTGATGGGGATTCAGCTGTGCACAGAGCTTCAGGAAAACGTTTTTTTTCTCTAACTGTGAAGTTCATTCATAAATGCAGAGGGTCTCTGTGCACGTCCAGCGCTACAGGCAGACTCTGAGGGACCAGCACCCCCGTCTGGCTGCTGATCCCGCTTCAGTTCACACCTCATCCTGCATGAATCTAAAAAAGTGGAGCAGATGATTTTCATGTTTAAAATCCAAAGGTTTGTTTCCCTCCTTAAACACATTTCAAATGTTGAACACGAGGCAAAGATAATTATTGTAGCAGAGGAGAAACAACTAAAGGGTACAAAAGATGACCAACTCCTTAAACTTTGTGTTCTTGTAGAGGTTACTACTTTTACAAACGTTCCTCATAAAAAGAAGACAACAATAAAATATCAAATAAAATAAAAAACAACAACAAATATTATGTGGTTTCTTTAAAGCAAACTTCTACTTTTCTTTGTATGGAGATTTGTAAATACTTATTTAAAAACCAATATGCCTCCATTATGCTATTCTAAAATGTTTTGAAGCAGTTTAGAGTTAAAGCAATAAATCCTCTTTTAGCACTTATTGTTTTTCTTACTGATTTGAAATTTTTATTTTTAGTGTCTGACTCTGTATTTTCATTATTTACTTTTGTGCTTTTGAATTCAAAAGCTTCTGTTAATCAGTCTCTATTTCTTTGTCCATAGACAGAATTTCTTCAACTAAATGTAGGATGGGTTTGTCCTTGGGTGGTGTTAGGAGCTGAGGTGGTACTTTTTTTGTCTTTTTTTTAATCCATCTGTGACTCTGAGGCTCTTTTCTACCACTTTATTGTGGTGAAGAGATGGCGTCATCGAAAGACAAAACATTCAGATTCCTGCTCATCTGTGTGCCCATCATAACCTTTGACCTCTTTTCAGTTCCCTGGTCATTGTGTGTGACGTAACTTACGGGAGGATCAGAGAGTTTCTGCTTCTGGGGAAGTTTTTAAATGTAAATTAAAGACTCATCTTTTTAACTTAGGATTTATATAATTCTTTTATTATTTTTTTGACTTTTAAGTATTTTATGGCTTTTATGGTTTATCCATCGTTCATTCATTACCATTTCTATCTTAAAATCGATACAGTTCTTTCTCTAACTACCGTAGTAGCCACAGTGTTTCCTTCCATTCGATGTTTGTCTTTTAATTGCTGCTTTTTTTATTTTTTACTACGTTTTTTTATGTCAAGCACCTTGTTTTCTACGCATGTTGATGGAAGGCGCTCCACAATTAGGGACTCACTGACTGATATAAGTTTTTAGTTGTGAGTCAACAGATGACATCAGAAGCTGCATTTTCATTGACTATGAAATTGCGCAAATTGGTTTGGTTGTTTAAAATTACAATGATTTTTGCAATTTAGGATTGCTTAAGCTCAGAGGAAAACTCCCACCTCTTGTCTGGATCTTCATCTTTCACACATTCACGAGCGACTGCGGGGGGGGCAAAGATCAATGAAGAGGAGACGTAACATAATGCCGCTGCACGAAGATGGACGGACGGCAGTGAGAGGGACGAGATGGGAAGAAATAAACAGTGACATGCAGCGAGATGGACACAGATAAGAAGGAGGGAAGGAAGTCGAACGAGCGCTGATGCTTGCTGACAAGGGCAGGGGCGGGGCCTCCTCCTAGAGCAGAAACAAACGAGGAGACAGGAAGGAGCAGACAGCGCCGTCACACACTCTGATGCCCCACTGTGTGGATTCATAAGCGTGAAACCCCCCTGAGTGGGGTGTCACTGTATGTGATGCACAAGCCAAAATACCCCCCCCCCTTCAAAGGAAAAAGCAGTTAACAGCGCTCCTTGTGGGAGCAGGAGGCGGGGGGGGGGGGCACAGAGGAGGATTTATCTGCTGCTGATAAGGAGGACGTTTGTGGGACATACAGTAGAAGCAGCGGAGTCACAGCTGCACATGTTTACTCCCTACCTTCGCGGTGCTGAGGAGGGTTGCTTAGCAACCAAAGACGCTGATTGTCCAAAGCAGAATCGTTTTACAAATCTTCCCTTATGGGGTGCATGAGTGCATGTTTGATTTGCGTGGCCCTGCAACAGACTGCTGACCTGTCCAGGGTGTCCTCTGCCTTCGCCCATGAGTGGCCGGGATGGGCTCCGGCAGACCCCGAAAGGGACAAAACGGGTTTAGAAGATAAATGCCCTTATGGGTGGATGAGGGGTGTCTGTGGGCAAAAAAAAGGGCAAATCTGCATGGAGCCAGCACGAAATTTTAGGATTGTAGATGGGCATGCTGCAGGCGACAGGTCATAGTGAACACTAATAAAACACTCAAAGAGGAAGTAGGGGTGAAGCAGGTGAGACGCAGGCATGTCGTATGGATTTTTTATTATTTTTCTATCCTCCCAAATCCTGCGGACTAAGCAAGGAGCCTGTTAGTACTGTTCACGTGATAAATGTGCACTCTTTACACGCAGCCGGACGAATCCCCTTAAGATGCAGCCGCTCCTCTCTACAACCTTCCATGGGCCCAGACAACCCAATGTGCTTTAGAAGGAGAAACCCCTGCTAGCAGGAAGCTGTATCTAGCTCATCACTTTGGTCATTTCTTTTGTAACTTTTAATTTTGTGCACAGTGGCACATTTAAAGAGAAAAGGGAACAACAGCATTAAATAGAAAAAGTGATGCCCAGTAAAAGCTTTAATTGGACAGAACATGTAAATGAAAGACTTTATTGACTTTAAATAGTCAGGAATTTAACTTTAAACAACAAACACTTCCTACAAACGTTTATTAGTTTGTTTTCTTTTCCACCAGTTTTGTTTATTAATTATTTGTTCATTTTGTTTTTAGAGGCTGACAATATTTGTAACACAAATAGTGTTGTATTGTGTTATGTTCACACTGGAATGTGACACTAGTTCAAGAATGCATGTTTAGCCTGTGATGTTCAAATCAAATTAAATCAAATCAAATCAAATCAAATCAAAGCAAAGCAAAGCAAAGCAAATCAAATCAAATCAAAGCAAATCAATCTGTAGAAAAAGCGCCTCTCATGCATTGTGCAGCTCAAAGCGTTTTCAATAAAAACCCACATTGGTCAAGCAGGGAGGGGCTTCTTCTTTTTCTACTTTTTCTAGTGCATGTCCGCCACCTACAAACACAGTAATAAATACTCATTTACATGCTGCAGACTTTTCATTGAAAGTGGAACATGTGTGACTGAGGGCGTTGTGAACGTAGCTTTACTTCCTGTACTTCATGTTTTCCAAGGCTGAAGTGCAATAATATTTAAAATGTACCAAACCAAAGCTTTAGTAAGACTCTTTCTATGAATTTAGATTTAACTCATTCTGAATAAATATTTCCAAACAGACCACCTCTGAAAAAAAGCTCATAAAATCCACAGAAATTTAACACTTTGTGATCCAGGATACACTGGTTCCTACATAAAAACCTATTCCTGCTTTCTGAAACCATCTGA
The DNA here is from genome assembly GCA_023969325.1 of Oryzias curvinotus. Classification (NCBI taxonomy): domain Eukaryota; kingdom Metazoa; phylum Chordata; class Actinopteri; order Beloniformes; family Adrianichthyidae; genus Oryzias; species Oryzias curvinotus. The sequence continues at coordinate 30,258,813 of CM043712.1, read as the reverse complement.
TGTTTGTTGGAGACATTTTTTTCTGAAGACGCAGTCCTCCCGTGTCACCGATCTTTTCCTGTGGAAGCTCAGCAGAGGCGCAGCTCCTCTCCGTCAGTCAGCTCTCCGGCTGCAGATGGAGCAGGACACCACCACAGTGGACACAAGAGAAATCAATAGCGTTAAATTGAAGAATCTGTGCCCATTACTTTCCCTGTTTGCTGTCTTCTTTTCTGCGTGTCAGGGACTTCGGCACACATGTCCACTTCACATTCACCCACTTCCACAGCAGAGTGTTTCTACACAAGGATGCATTGTAGACGGAGCCTGTGCTCTCCTTTTTTACCTTCTAGTCTTGTGTAAGATCTAAATTCTATCCCAACTCACCCTCTATTGAACTTATGTGTGGAATGGGGGAGGAAAAAGCTGCAAAGGTGATGTTGACTCCTTTCACTTCTTATGTAGAGGTAAAACACATTCACTGCAGCGCTGCCCCTTTTTGGGTTTTATTCTCCGGTCCGACTGTCTCTATAGTCTTCAAGCTCATTTTGCATTTCACACCAAGCAGCAGAGCAGAACAGTTCAGGATCACATCTATTTCAATCTAAAATAATCACAGTTGTAAAATCTATTAGGTCGATTTCAGCGGCTCAGCAACCAGCTGAGAATTCTCATCAAAGTCGCTGCGGACACTTCCTGTTCAAACATGCACATTCTGACACTCCAGAGGTCTGCAACTGTTTACAGAAAAATACACTTTCTTCATGTTTTTGTGACCATCAAGCCATTAGTTTGTAAAATGTGTTTTTTAAATATTTACAACAATTGAATTATAGTGATGAATAAATGTAGCGATAAAGTGATTTGTTTCTCCATTTATAAGATTTCTAACTTTTTCCAGCTGCACATCAAGGTCCTTTCAAAATAAAAAACAAATTGACACAAGTCTGCCGTAGCAGATTAACAGAATTTAAACTAGACAGCCAAGTCAACAATGACATTTCTTATCTTGTCTTTTTCTCCTTTAAATATTAAATATATACATGACAACTTTAGTGTAGAATCTTTACATCCACACACTGCAAACTATTTGATACTTGCAAAGATTTAAAATGTTGTTTGTAGACTTTTATTTCACCAGATTTTAAGTTGATTTAACTGCACCTTTCCAAGCATTTCTCAAAATTAACACTATTGATGATTTCACTGTCTCATTGGATTAGTTTATGTCAAGCAATCAAAGCAAAAATCAACTAAAGCAGACAGACAACAGAAATATATATGCAGATATATCCAGCTTAAGACAATTTGCCACATGACGACGGATGCTGCTCCTAGAGCCTGCTTTTCTTTGTGTTTTGATTCTTCCTTATTTTTTTTGTCTTAGAGAGAAAATAAAACACTTTTTTTTTTTTAAATATGACAGTTAGTTAAAATATGATTCAGCTTCTGAAATGAGCTGCAATGGATAAACAGACCAAAATGTTTCACTGTACATAAAAACGATTTTGTTTTTCCTCTTTTGGTCCACAACAGTAGAGCGTTCTTTTTTCAATTTGTGCTACGGCTCCTATAGAATATATACGTACACACATACAGCCACATAAATTACTCAATTATAATTTCTATAAGCTTGTTTTTCTAACTCCTCTTCAAGCAATTCAAGCAACTAAGACTTTAGTTAATGATCACTATATTTAATTAATCAACGTGTGTCTTTGCTTTTGTTTTTTTAAATCTGCATTTCATCATCTCTGTAATGAGTTTGACAAATCTGTGGGATTTTTTTTATTGTACCGACTACAATTAATTCTTGAAACAAATAAATCTGTCACTCTTATATATACAGTACATGACAATTTGGAACTTTTAAATGTTAAGTTTGTTAAAAGAAGTTGAATAAATTGTTTGAACAGGAGTGGGAGGAAGTGAACTTACATATTCCCACCCCTGTCATGTTTATGTCCTTAAGACCTAGAAACTAGAAATAAGGAGATTGATAAGAAAACGAGTCAAAACCTTTTTGCTGTCAACAATAGAAAAAGTTGATGAAAGGCTTCAAAAAAACACAAATTGAACCAAAACCTTTGATTCAATTTGAAAGGGTCTATATCATGCTACTGCTTTTATAGTAAATAATATCCATGCATATGATCATATATTAACCTTGGCACACTATAGAATGATTTTGTAAGATGAAACGTGAGTTATTTTCGCAGTTCTTTTTCCTAACTGCATGGAAGTAAGACGACTCGATCATTGAGGCTCCGCCTCTCACTCTGTGTGGGGGCCGCCCATTTTATGACATCAACCTAGAGTCGGCCTCAGCAACATATCTGCGTTTTGCCCACGAAAACCAACAACATCCGAATTTTTGCAAAGATGGATGTTCATATGAGTATAAGAGGACAACGTTCTTTCCACACAATGTGGCAAGAAAAAGATTTTATTGACTTTAAAGAGTCTTTCTCTCTGGAAAAAGTGGGTGTGTTGTTAGCCAAGGGGCGCTAACGTCACTCTTCCTGGAAGGGGCTGTTCTCACTTTGTGGTGTCACAATGTCAGAAACCGAGGGGGGGGGGGGGGATTTGAAATATAAAAATGATGATGATGAGTTATTCTCATATGATGATTGAAACTTTGTTACTCAGAACCGGAAAAAGAAATGAAATTACAAGCTTGGGATCCCTTTCCTTCAAACATCCACTTAAATGCAGAACAGCAGCGATTCCTCAATGTACAGCATGTATTCTGGAATAACTGAGATTCCTGTGACTCATTAAGGTTCAGTACTGACACTTTACATCAGAAACCAGCAGAGGTCACAGGCCTACAGTGGCCCACGGGTCCCCTGATGTCATGAAAACTAATATATTTTAATGAGCTTGAGACCTGGAGGCAGATAATAATTTTCTTATGTGGGTCACAGGCTGAAAAGTTAAATAAGCTCCTATATAAAACGCATGGCATTTAATGATACACTCAGAGCCTACAGCTTCCACTCATCACCTCCTGGACTAGGAGGTGCTGGGTGGAGTTTTACAGACTCGGGGTCGCAGTCTGTAAAGAGGCCAGCTGAGATACGGTCAGTGATAAGTGTGGTCCATTTAAAGGCCCTCGGGGTCGGACACTATCTCCAAGTCCTCAACTGCAGCCGGGCTCTTATCTGCCTTCCAACACATCCACAAAGAGGGTTAGAACGCCTTTGCTCATCTCTTCTGCAGACTTCCATGGCCTTTCTCACTCTGCTGCATGAAGCATGAAAAAAGTGAGCTCAGAAAAGTCTTTGCTTCAGATCAGACACGAGCAGTGAGGTTTACATAGAGCTCTGTTTTCTTAGTGTTGGTGTTTTTATGTTAGCAGTCTGGCTGTAAAGTCTGCAGAAAGGGCGGCGAGGCCTTCGCAGGCATAATTTACTGTTTGAACACGTTCGCTCCAGAACAACCCTTTGATTTGCATTATTTTTGCATGATTTGTAAAGCAATTACAGCAAAAATCAACAGCGTCTCTACAAGGGACGGCAAGTGCTTGGCTTTAACTTCATTTGTTTGTGCAGCTAAAAATCACAGCCGTGGAAGTGGTGAGGAGCACCAGGACACGCTTGAAAGGCTGCAATGACACACAAAAAGGTCTAAGGGAACTAAAGCAAAACTGGATCAGGCTCCTATAATCGCAGGAATACAAGAGAATCTGCAGTAATGTGGTTTTATTTTATGCTCAGTAATCAATGGATAGACAACAGCTGTGATGATTAAAACCACAAAACACATGTGGCACAATAAACTAAAGAGACCAGCAACAAACTAAATCCAGAAACTTAAACATCAGTAACATGAAGCAGAAAGCAGAACCGGGATGTTAAAGATCATCAGTTTGTGAAAGTTTTGTGAGAGAAAAAAACTCCATCTGTTTGAAAACCGTGAAAGCAAAAGAAAGTCTAAAATTCGTCAAACAATTCAAAGACAAAACATCTGCAGACTGTAACGGAATTAATATGACGATAATAAAAAAGGTTCAGTGATTCCATTGTCGACCCGCTAACCTACATTTGCAAATTATCCTTTCAAACAGGAGCATTCCCACAAAAAGGGAAAATAGCTAAAGTAATTCCATTACACAAGTCAGAGGACAAAGATCAACTAACAAATTACAGGCCAGTGTCTTTACTCTGCCAAGTATCAAAAATACTCATAAAAGTATTCCTCACAAGGCTGAGAAACATAAACTGATGTCCGGCGACCACTATGGTTTCTGAAAAAAATCGATCAACATCCATGGCGATTACGCAACTAACTGAAGAAATTATAAATGGCTCAGATAATAAATAGTTTACAGGAGCGTCCATCGATCTGAAAACGGCTTTTGACACATAATATGTCATGATCAACAGTGGCAACTGGCATTACATTGGTTAAACAGTTACTTTAAAAACAGACAGCAGTTCCTACAACTGGAAGATTGTAAATCATCCCTGCTAAATTTAATCAGTGGAGTACCACAGGGGTCAATATTAGGTCCAAAACTGTTTGTTCTGTATCTAAATGATTCACACATACACTAGTCTGCTGCTGTGCTGGGTGACTGGGTCACCAGCGCTTACTTAGCTACTGTTGGGCAATGGGGGAGTACACTCTAGATGGTCTGTTAGTCCATTTCAGGGCCACAGAGACACATAACCACACACACTAAGATATGACCTATGAAGCATTTTTGGACTGTGTGAGGAACTGAGAGTCCTGGAGAAAACCCACGCACACACAAAGAGAACATGCACACGGTACGGACTCATCCGGGATCGGAACCAGAACCTTCTCACTGTGAAGCGATACTGCAAACCGCCATTAAGTCATGTGCATGTGTGAGCTTCTTTGCCATTGAACAATTTTTCATGCATGTTGGACCGTGAGGTGTTTTTTGTGGAGACATGGATAAGAGGGGGAGGGTTTGAATCCTGACCCTCTATTTCTTTTGAGCAAAAGAAAGGGGGTTTGAAAACTACTTTCCACTGTTTTCAGTCTGAGCTGGATGACAGAAACTTGGAGAAAGGCAGGGATTGAAGCCCAGTGCTTGTGTGTGTGTGTGTGTGTGTGTGTGTTAAAGATCTCCAAACCAAAGATTGTTCCACACGGAACAACCTCATCCACCGCTTCCATTCCTGCACCGAGCAACAGAACATGCTCACAAATCTGCACCATTCGTTCTTATTTTTCTCAAACTTTGCGCTGGTTTAATGATCACCTAAGCCACTGATGTGACATTAACAGATCTTTGTGCGTGTGTGCGGTCTGCACAGCACTCAGCAGTTACTGCCTCTATCTCCCTGCAGCGTAATCTCTTGATTTGTGGGATTGACTCCTCTTAATTCAATGAAAGAGAATCGCTGTGACAGCAACACCGAATGGATTTTCAATGCACTGCACCTGCTTTAATAAGTTTAAAGATGGCCGCCTCCATCCAGCAGCACACACACACTCACACAGTGAAGGAGTGGGACAATCACAGGAGCCTTTGGCCCCATCCAAACCAAATCAAGTCATCGGATGGAATCAGACTCCCGGACTCTCCTCCTCTGTGTGGGGGCGGCTCGTCTTTTAATTGTGTGCAATTCTGATCAATGTGTTTTTGTTGAGGCTGCGACCCATCAGTCTGATGCTGTAGTCCGCGATCTGCCCTTAAGGGGGCGCTCAGCATGATCACAAGATCCTGCTACAGAGGGTAACTTTTAGAGCATTCTTTTTTTTTTTTTTTTTACCTGGACTTGGCTACAAAAACGGTTTCAGCCGCCATTGAGTTTTTTATTTATTGTGTCTGAATGAGCCTCCTGGGGGGGCCGGTAAAGCTTTAGTCTCAACTGCCCTTAGGGGTGGATACGGGCCGTTTGCATCTTCAAAATGGGCAAACCTGTACACAGCACACAGACACAAAACATCAAGGACGTAGACAGCTAAGTTCAAGCTTTTTTCTATGCACATGCTGTAGGCAATAAGTTGTAGCCAACAGGGTGAAGTAGGTGAAATGCAGGTGTGTCAAACAAATGTTTCCTTTTTTAAGTTCCCCCTAAACCTGGAAACAAGTGATGCATGCACTCCTTGCATGCCTGATGTTAGAAATGACAAAATTAGACAATCAGTGTGTAATTTGTGTGGACATCATCTGTATCACCCGCACACCCCGTGTGCGATGTTTACGTGCAGTCAACACGGAACTCACACCTCATTTATGACTACAGTGTGCTGTACGGACACCGTACATCAGCATCACCCGTACATCCGCATCACCCGTACATCAGCGTCACCCGTACATCAGCGTCACCCGTACATCAGCATAACCTGTACATCACCATCACCCGTACATCATCATCACCCGTACATCAGCATCACCCGTACAACAGCATCACCCGTACATCATCATAACCTGTACATTAGCGTCACCCGTACATCATCATAACCCGTACATCAGCGTCACCCGTACATCATCATCACCCGTACATCATCATAACCTGTACATCAGCATCACTCGTACATCAGCATCAACCGTACATCATCATCACCCGTACATCAGCATCACCCGTACAACAGCATCACCCGTACATCATCATAACCTGTACATTAGCGTCACCCGTACATCAGCATCATCCGTACATCAGCATCACCCGTACATCATCATCACCCGTACATCAGTGTCACCCGTACATCAGCGTCACCCGTACATCCGCATCACCCGTACATGAGCATAACCTGTACATCAGCATCACCCGTACATCAGCGTCACCCGTACATCAGCGTCACCCGTACATCAGCTTCACCCGTACATCCGCATCACCCGTACATCCGCATCACCCGTACATTATCATAACCCGTACATCAGCGTCACCCGTACATCAGCGTCACCCGTACATCAGCGTCACCCGTACATCAGCATAACCTGTACATCAGCATCACCCGTACATCAGCGTCACCCGTACATCAGCGTCACCCGTACATCAGCTTCACCCGTACATCAGCATCACCCGTACATCAGCATCACCCGTACATTATCATAACCTGTACAACAGCATCACCCGTACATCATCATAACCTGTACATTAGCGTCACCCGTACATCAGCATCATCCGTACATCAGCATCACCCGTACATCATCATCACCCGTACATCAGCGTCACCCGTACATCAGCGTCACCCGTACATCCGCATCACCCGTACATCCGCATCACCCGTACATTATCATAACCCGTACATCAGCGTCACCCGTACATCAGCGTCACCCGTACATCAGCGTCACCCGTACATCAGCGTCACCCGTACATGAGCATAACCTGTACATCAGCATCACCCGTACATCAGCGTCACCCGTACATCAGCGTCACCCGTACATCAGCTTCACCCGTACATCCGCATCACCCGTACATCCTCATCACCCGTACATTATCTTACTCCGTACATCAGCGTCACCCGTACATCAGCGTCACCCGTACATCAGCATAACCTGTACATCAGCATCACCCGTACATCAGCGTCACCCGTACATCAGCGTCACCCGTACATCAGCTTCACCCGTACATCAGCATCACCCGTACATCAGCATCACCCGTACATTATCATAACCTGTACAACAGCATCACCCGTACATCATCATAACCTGTACATTAGCGTCACCCGTACATCAGCATCATCCGTACATCAGCATCACCCGTACATCATCATCACCCGTACACCAGCGTCACCCGTACATCAGCTTCACCCGTACATCAGCGTCACCCGTACATCAGCGTCACCCGTACATCATCATCACCCGTACATCAGCTTCACCCGTACATCAGCATCACCCGTACATCCGCATCACCCGTACATTATCATAACCCGTACATCAGCATCACCCGTACATCAGCGTCACCCGTACATCAGCGTCACCCGTACATCAGCGTCACCCGTACATCAGCTTCACCCGTACATCAGCATCACCCGTACATCAGCATCACCCGTACATTATCATAACCTGTACAACAGCATCACCCGTACATTATCATAACCTGTACAACAGCATCACCCGTACATTATCATAACCTGTACAACAGCATCACCCGTACATCATCATAACCTGTACATCAGCATCACCCGTACATCATCATCACCCGTACATCAGCGTCACCCGTACATCAGCGTCACCCGTACATCAGCTTCACCCGTACATCAGCATCACCCGTACATCAGCATCACCCGTACATTATCATAACCTGTACAACAGCATCACCCGTACATTATCATAACCTGTACAACAGCATCACCCGTACATTATCATAACCTGTACAACAGCATCACCCGTACATCATCATCACCCGTACACCAGCGTCACCCGTACATCAGCGTCACCCGTACATCAGCGTCACCCGTACATCAGCGTCACCCGTACATCACCATCACCCGTACATCATCATAACCCGTACATCAGCATCACCCGTACATCATCATCACCCGTACATCATCATAACCTGTACATCAGCATCACTCGTACATCAGCATCAACCGTACATCATCATCACCCGTACATCAGCATCACCCGCACAACAGCATCACCCGTACATCATTAGTGTGTGTAACTTCCATTATCATTATGAACCCTTCATTTACCACACGCACAACAATGGTACGTTCCAATTTCATGATGTTCCTTAAGATTCCCAAACTTGCCTCTAGGAAACTGGGAATCACACCCACGCTCCCCTTAAGATGAAGCTGCTCCCCTCTATGACCCTCCACAGACCCACACCACCAAAAACCTGCAGAAACTGACAGGCGGCCCCTGTTTGGGTGCATGTGACAGAGTGACAGAGTCACTTGACAGTTGGTAGATCAAATCACCTGATGCAATCGATTTTTTCCAAAATAGTACTAAATTCCTCTCAAGAGAAATTTCATTCATCCGTTCATTCATTCATTCATTCATTCATTCATTCACTCATTCATCTTCTAATCCGTTTGTTCGCTTTTGGGGTCACAGTGAGACATTTCTATTCATAATATATTTTTTTACGTGTTTTTATTTTTTTCTTTATTTTTGCTCGACTGTATGTTTTATTTTTTTTTAAACAGTTTCATTCTTATCATAAATAGGCAGAATTTGTGCATACATATTAGAATGCAAATGCAGTTTATGCATCTGTTTTTTCCTCTTTTATTTTAAACATGCTAGCTTATCGCACACTTGGTTTCACGGTAAAATACCATATGCAAAAAAGACACCTTTATTTTGAAGTGAATCCATTTTTATTTTAAAAAGTGTAAAACCAGCTGAATATTTTAAAATGGCTCTAAATGTGAATACGGATGAAGCAAAACAAACCAACTCCTGCTTTCTTTTCGTTTTTTCTGTTTAAACCTCTTAATGACTATAAAGAGGAGGGCTAATATGTTATATTAATATATCATGAATTCTGTGGAAGCCTGAAAAGTTCAGAGACCTGCAGGCGCCCTCTAGTGTTGGACTGAGTGAAAACTCAGATAAGAAGGATCCCCAAACACACACACCAAACTTGATTTAAAGCGGTCCCTGTGTCAAAAAGCCCTTTTCTCTCCTCTTCCCCTGTTCTTCTAAAAGTATTGCTGCTCGCTTTTAATCCTGTAAAAATCAGCGCAGGAATTTCTCCGCCCAATAAAGCAGATGGATGTCCGGCAGAGCTGCGTTTCTCCTGCAGCGCTGCATCACTCAGCCGTGAGCCATCCTTCATTTTTACACTTTATTTGACACTTTATCCACAACATGCAGAGCATACGAGCGGCCGCTTGTGGTAAAAGTGTTTCGTAAAGTTTTCATCAACCTCCTCAGCTCCCTGTTATTCATCCAGAGCAATAACCTGAGTGGACCTGTTTCCATAAAGTTGAAGCGTTTGATTGGTGACTGTGATGATTGATGACCACAAAGAGCAAAGACTCCACTACAACCAAGGACTTCTACGTTTTCATTCAGAAAATTATTTTAAGCCCTAAAGATTATTAAATTCTTTCCACAACTAATCAACTTTAACATTTGACCCCTTGATGTTTTACAAACACTAACCACTACAGACCACAGGAACAATGTATTTCTACATACAATCACATTTTTTGTCATTTTGATGGCAATAGCACAACATTTTATAGTCTGGAGTAATAAATATCATTATCCGTATGTTATTCAGGAGATTAAAACATTTTTTGTGATTCCATTTGAGTGAGGAGCCTTATTTTTTAGTTGGTTTTTTTTTTTAACTTACCTAAATTGTTTGCTGATGTGTTTTTGGCAATTTAATACAACGTTAGGTTTGTTACAACAGTATTGTCCGAGTGTAAGAAAGTTTTGTACTTGTAGAATAAAAGTGTCCATCCATAGAAATGCTTTGTAACTGTAAAACTTGCGTCTGTAAAACTGTTCGTAACTCTAGAAATAAAATTCTAAACAAAAAAATTCTACAAAAAGCAGACGAGACAAAATGATGGAAGATACTGTCAGAATTTTTTGAAACTAACAATAATCAATGCTTTTTTTTAGTTGTAGTGTCTTAATGAAAGACATCAATAACCATATCTCGTGTATCTTCCACTGTTTTTCTCCTTTGTGTAGAATAAAGAAATGTTTTTTGTTTGTTTGTTTGTTTGTTTTCTCCTGGATGTCATAAATCTGATCAGCTGGTCAAAGTGGTGCACCGATTGGCTGACATTGAAATGCTGTCATAGAAAAGCAATACTTGTGTGTTGGGTTTTGTTGTGGGAGATCAATGCACATGCGCGTGCGTACGCCTGACGTCTTACAGACGGACAAAGAATTTTCCAGGATGGACATTTTTTTTCTACAGTTACGAAATCCTTATACAGACATGAATTTTTTACTACAGTTACAAAACAGACACACAAACTCTCTTTACAAATGCAAAACCTTTTCACGCATGGACAACACTTTTGCAACAAATCTAACTTCAAAATGTAGGTCCCAAATGAACCTTTCCTGGCTAAACCTCACAGATTCGGTCATTTAAAGACATTCCACTCATGCATCATTCAGGATGATTGGCTGTGTCTCCAAAGGGGCTTTTCTGGTGTCTGGAGGATCGATTATTACATTCAAACATTGGTTTTAATCAAACCAATAGAAGACATTTTTACATCAGCATACTGCTGGTAAGGTCATTCTCAGGCTCATGTAGAATCAGACCAACTCTGTGGTTTGAAAGCCAGAACACGTCTGTCAGTCAGGTTTAGAATCCAAGCAGGTCTTTAATTCATCTCTCAGAAGTTCAAAGATGTTCACGTGATGGAAATAAAGCTGACTTCCTTTAACAAAAACTAGTCTGTTAGTATACTTGGTCTATACTAAAAGTGAGGCAGTATAGTTTACTTTTTATATACTTTCTACACTGTAAACCATTCGATACTTCAAACCTTTTAGACATTCGAGATATTTTACTGTTTGTGTTTATCTTTGCTCTACACTTTTCTAAGCTTTTCCCAAAATCAGCACATTAAGAGCTAGAATCTAGAGATAAGGAAAATTCTACCTTAATCTTTGGTTTAATTTTAATTATGTAACTTCAAAGTTCACAAAAATTTTGAACTTTTGGAAGCAAACATTTTGACATATGTTCTAAGAATAAGTCATTGCAATGTTTGTCCTTTTGAAGTCAAAATATTCTGTATTATGTTTGGGAGCTGACAAACTGCTGCAAAAACTGGATTTATAAAACTGCTGCAATAAGTGCTAAGTTTAAGATTGTAGGAGGACTTATTGAAATGGGCCATCTTGTACTGTAATATTTTTTTTTCTTCACATTTTGTTCTAAAATTTGTCATTTCCAATTTTTGTCACTGTGATAAAATTAAACCACGATAAAGTTCAAGAGAAATCGAAAAATACTTGGCTTAAAACTAACCAAAAAATAAATATTTTTAGCTTGTTTTTCCTTTTTATAACACTTGTGTGGAACTAATTTATTCCAAATTTGATATCTCTTTAAAGGATTTTCTGTTACGTCAAAAATATTTACTTCACGGACAGATTGTTTTACTATCTTCCAGTCGTTTATTTCAAAAGATTACTGTTCTTGTCCTATTTTTATGCTGCCTCTTTTTGCTGTGTACATACTGTAAACTTGAAATGTTTAAATTCAGCCTAAAAAAGTATTCAGTTAGTATACTTCCTCCACTAAATGGCCTACAGTAAACTTGCTGTACTTGTACTCAAGTATACTTACTAATATAAAATCCAAGTACTACTTTTTGGTACGCTGCAAACAACAAGCCCCCTAGAAATAGGTCAAAAATTCTTCAAATTTGGAAAAAATATTTCTTTTAAAAGGCAAAGAAATGGGGAATGAATAATGGTCAGACCAAGAATTATCATTTTAAGAAAAAGATTTTAGTTACTCAGACGTGTTTCCTTAAATTAAGATTACTTTGCTATGATATTAATCATATCTTCGATACGATTTTTTTTATTGCAAGACAGTATAAAGGGCATTTTTTCTTAAAAAAAGAGTCTTTACTTTCCTAATGTTGAGTTTTTGCAGTGTAGGGGTTCGCCAACTCGTTGGATGTAAACAGAAAAAGTAAAGAACCCAAACATGTTTAGCTTCAGGATTGAAGCCCATCATTTGTGTAGATCTGAATGTTTAGCTGGCCTTTGGAGCAGCGTTCTGCCGTCTCAACAGTCGGGTTTACTTTGCTTCTCCACCCCGGACCTTCCCCTCCAGCCCACCGCTCCATCAGGCCGGTGCTGGGCTGCAGGTTGACAGATCTCTGTGGTTGTACGCTGCGAGAGCTCCTTCTCATTAATTCTGCAGAGAAAGACTCGATTCCTGAGCTCAGGGCCTCTTAGTGCTGAGAGCAGCCGTTCCACCGGCGCATTGATTTCCCCGGCCTTAGCTGTCCCGGCCGGCCAGCTCAGCACAGCACAGCCCCCCCCCAATCAACAGAATATCATAATACCATTCAGGATGAATGTTAACTAGGCAGCAGCTCCAGCTTTGATTAATGAAAACAGCGTGCTGCCTCACACAGAGAACTGTGGTCATTTTGGTCAACCAGCAGTTTTCTTACAGTCGTTTACAGTGAACTTGGAGGTACAATGACCCCCCCCCCCCCCCCCCACACACACACACACACAAAACCGCAGGGCATCACATAGAGGACGGTTAACTGCAGCTTCATTCCAACCTGGTCTTTGGCTGCACAAAGAGCCTCCAATGACCTACACAGACATTTATTTGAAAAAAACGTCTCGTTTTCTTTGGAAGATTTCCGTCACCTGAACAGAAACTGCAAACCTCTACAGATTCACTTGTGCAGCAGCAAGTAAAATTTAGCGGCGTTACACACTCAAAGTGTACCGCAATGCTGGTGTTGTAACCAATGGAATAACAAAACAAAAACTAAAAAACAACATTGTGTGTTTGGTCAGATTTGTGCTTTTTAAGCGGATTTTGTGAAATATAAGTCAGAAAAACCATAAAAGTAAAACAAAACAGATGAGACTTCAATTAAAAAGAAATAGAAGTCCATTTTAAATGAACAGGTAAATAAAGACAGAAGAAGTAGGTCAAATGGCAACATTGACTGTATCTGAGAACTGGACTGAGTGAGTGTGACGTCACGATTCAGTCGCCATGTTTGAGCCAGACGGCGTCAGTAGGCAGTGTTTGGTCTGTAAAAAAAAAGCAAAAACTAAAAGAAAATTGCCTTGCAGGTCATGAAGTTATCACAATTTTGTGGACGAGAAACTTCAAATGAAAGAAATGCATCAAATGACAAAATGTAAACTGAAGGTAAGACTGTCAAAGAGAAAAGTCTGTCATTTACCTTTCATTTCTCATGAGACTTAGACTGATATTCAGAACATTTTCATCTGTACTAAAAAAGATGTTGATAAATAATCTATAGCTCAGAAAACAGAAACATCTAACATGTTTTTGCCCTTCCTATTATTCTCCTATGATGTAAAAGACGGACACCTCCATCTAGTGGTGACTTAGGAGAAGTGCAACACAGAAACTGAAATCACTAATAATGAGCAAGCTTCTCAAAAACAAGCAATAATTTTTTTTTAAATAAATTTGAACTCACATCTAAAAAGAAAACAATCAGATGTTTCGTTTTTTAATGCTTGTTATTTTTTATGACAAAGATCATGTTTGATGTCTGTGACTATGAGTGTTTTAGTCACATCTGCCCTCACAGGTGAATATGGGCTAAAGGATTTGTAAAAAAATAGCCTGGCATCTTTCTGCTTCATTATTTGTATGATTAATGTTATTATCATTGTTAACATCATTGTAGCAAAGCTTAATAAAGTTTAATGTGTGAATAAAAACCACAACAATTAGTTAACTTTCATACATTTTATTAAATTTTTATCATGTCAGAAGATCAAGTGATTATGTTCCTTATACCTCAAAAACTGAAACTGTTAGTGAGCCGTTTAAAAGATCACAAACAAAAGTAAACACACTTGAGATTCATTTCAACCAATCAGCAACATGCTGTCCCACAAGTATTGACTGGAGTTTAAATCTTCCAGACCAACAATGTGCCAAAAAAATGGGAGGGAAATGTAAGTAATTGTAGAGCAAAAAAAGCAGTGCTCCTAATGATGATTACTTATTCTTAGTTGTCATGAGAATAAGCAAAGTCATAAACCTGAAAACAGAGAAAAAGAAAACAAAATATAGACAAGATGGACAGACAGACAGGATTGATAAAGAAAGAGTTTGTTCAGAACTTGTAGTCAATCATAAAAATATGTCAAAGGTACACAAGATAAATAGTGATAAAATGCATTATTAAAAAGGCAGTAATAGAAGTGAGCAAAAACGTATGAAATAAAATAAAAAAACAGCCTTTAAATTAGCTAAAAGGACTGATAAAAAAGGAAACTCTACCAGTGTTTCTGCATATTTCTGACTGAAAGCACATAACTCTGAACACACTGTTGCTTCTAAACAAGATATGAGTATTCTCTGATGTATTTCACCTACAGTTAAATTTAAATATGAGGGAGCAAACTGAAGCATGTGAAGAATGTTAATTCATTGGCTTTTTTAAAAACACTCTCACTTTGATTTTGGACCTAAACTCTGGTAAAGTAGAGACTCCTTTCTAGAAAGATGCTTCCTCAAGCAGAGCTGCTCCATTATGACCCTCAGCAGTGCTGGAACTCCCCAACATGCGCCTGTGCAGAATGAAGTTTGGGCATACTGATTGAACCCCCCCTCCCAAAAAAAACAAAAAAAAAATCAAAAAGTGGTAAAGAAAAAAAAAGAGTTCAGAAAGTCTTCTTGGGATCAAAAAACATACTTTTAGAATCCACAAATGAAACCTTAATACATGTGTTAGAGATTACTAAAAGAAGTGTTTTAAATATTATGGGATGGCCCAGGCCTATGGCCATGTTGTGGCAAATCTGACAATTTTCACATTTTCATGAATTTAGGGAAGGTTTAGTTTGAGCAATCCTTGCAAAGTTCACACACGCCACCAAGCTTAGTTTAAAAGCAACTAACAGATGCATAGAGCAACTGAAGTTTGGTTGACCCTTGACCCCATATTAAATAAAATAAAAAACACCTGTAGACCCACCCACAACTGTAAAAACTCAGCCAGGGGCCTTTGATCTATCCCCTCCCACCTCCTTGAGCATCTTTGGGGAGCTACTTGGAGAGAAATGTTGGAACAATACGTTGTAGATTGTGAACGGTGTTAGCGTGATGAGCTCGCAACAGTGGCCTCGCCCTGTAATTCACATATGTTTACCTGAATACTGTGAAAATGTAACACATGAATCTATGGCTTAAAATTAATAAAAGGATAAAACCTATGATGTGAACATATTAGAAATGTGGGCGTGGTTAACATTAACCTCTGTTACCATGGAGATCCAAAATTAACTTTAGTTTGTTGATTCTTCTGAAAATTCCATCCATCTGTTTTTCACAGTCAGGCGGCCAAATATTCAAATTGTTGCTACGGAGATAAGATCAACAGAAAAGCCACCATTGTGAAAAAAGTGTTGTTCTTTTATGAATCGGTCACATCCAGCTCTGACAAGAGGAAGAGGCAGAAGGGGAGAGCGATAAGCCTGAAGCAGCCGCCCAGAATGTGAGGGCGGGTAAGAAGAGGGTAATGGGGGGGCAGCGAGGGCGGGGACAGCTTAAACAAACAGGAAGCTGTAGGTCTGATAAACAACCACATGAGGGCCACAAACACGCCCACATTTAAGATTAACATACATCATTCTTCTTAATGCAGCAAAAAAATCATTTTTCCACTTTCTAAACTCTCTTCAAAAACATTTTTTTTTCACTACTAATTTTAAAACCAAACAAACAAAACTAAGCGGCTAATTTTTGTAGACAGAATTGAAGGAAACGGCAAGCTCCAACATTTTAAGCTAACTAATGTTCTTTTTGGACAAATGTTTGTGTTTTGATTTTCTGTGATGGTAGAAATGCTGGAAAAGTTTTCCTGCTCAGAACCAGCAGACGGTCAGAGGACTGTAGTCCGGGTTCCTGTGTCTCATGCTGATGTAAGCAGAGACCGGCTCAGACATGACGGCCAGGCTCATGCTATGGATCTTCCTCATGTTGTCTGCATCAAAGAAAATCAGCTTGTTGGAGCAGAAGTTTAAGTAAATGCCGATCTTTTGAGGTTTGTTCTCAAATTCTAGCTCCTGAGTTATATTTTGACCACAAGCTGCATATTTTTGCTCTTTGTACTGAAGAAAGTAGTTCTCAATTCCAACCTCCCAGAAATCCCGGTTTCCCACGTTTATTTCCCAGTAGTGCTGGCCTGTCATGAACTCAGTGGTGCTGAAGGTGGGATATTTGGGGACTTCTGAAGAGGTCTCTCCAAATATCCCAGTTGTTTTGGGGGAAACCCCAAAAACATTATCATCATTACATTTTACAAACGAAGCTGGAGTTCCAAAATAACTGCTGGTGTGACTAAAATTTCTTGTTTGTGTCTTCCCAAATGAAAATGCGCCACCTTCATTTAATCTCCCAAAACTATGTCCAGGGGGTACAGCAGAATCTCCTGGTTGTGTAAATGCAAATCGTAACGCCTGGGACTTCTGTGCAGTGGCTCCACAAAACACACTGCGGCCATCATCACTCACAGGCAACCTGAGGACTGCTGCTTTTGAGAGTGAGGCGTTCTTCTCGAGGTGTGATCATCTGAAGCATCTCCTTCCACATGAAGAGCTGCAGGTGGCTTTCATGCTGCTCCAAGCACAACTCCCTGTTCACCACCTGGAGCGTGTTGGTTCTGGATTTGAACAGGCTCTCTCGGGTCATCGTGCTTCCTTCGGTCCATTTCCTCAGGAACTTCTCCGGGTCGGTGATCTTCAGCACTGAGGCCGCTTTGCTTTCCAGCTCTTTGCTCTCGCACAGAGCTGTTTCCATCATGGCCAAGGCCTCCTTCATTTTATCGACTCCATCTGCCTCTTGACATTTCAGCTCGTTCTTTATCTCATCTTCTCTCTTCCTCAAGAACTGGTGCATCTCCTGAAACTGACGACCGATCTGGACCATCAGCTGCTTTGACTTCTCTCCGGTTACCCTTAAGTTCTCCTGCTGAGCCTTGGCGAGCTGTTCCATGACGTTGATGTCCGCAGCAGCACTTTGCAGAAACATCTCCAGGTCGGTCCTCAGTGACTGAGCAGCTTCTTTGATGGGTTTGAACCTGTGTCCTTCATGTTTTTCTCCATCTCTGCATATGATGCAGGCCAGTTGCAGATCAGTGAGGCAGAAGAGCTTAAACTTTTCTTCGTGCTCAGGGCACATCCCGGCCGCCTGGGAAGATCATCAATCTGTTAGGACTTAAAAGTCGCAGAAATAAAAAGTATAACATGGATTTGGTTGGATGACCTTTCCAGACAGTTTTGTAATTGTTTCAGTACTGTAGCATCCCCTTCTCACACTATGACACCGAGATGTGATCCCATAGGTTTCTTTATTTGTGGTTACTTTAGGCATTCACTTTACACTGACACACTCTTCAAGGAACACTCAAACAAGTCTCTATTCTCTGAACATCCACCAGCTCCGCCCCTTTTCTCCCATTCAGCCAATAACTGAACGCTATGAAGCAGACATCATAGGACGTCACTGACTGGATGATGACGTTTGTTCACCTTTTCAACTGGAAATTATTTGACATGACAATATCTTTAGACAGAAGATATTTCTTGAAACTTCTGACCAAATCCACAGCAAATGTTCAGTGATTCCTCAAACACAGTTCAGGTGAAACATCCTCCTGCTTTTATCATCAGTGACGTCCAATCATACCTAACTTTTCTGGTTTCTAATTTGTTTAATTTTTCAACACTTCATTTAGATTTCTGGAAATTACTTTTCTTTACAGAAATGTTTTTTTTTTCTAAAAATGTGTTTTGGTTTTTAAAATGTTGTGTTTTTCATAATAATTTGCTTAACTGTTTTAATTGTCATTGTGATCTTCAATGTGTTTTTGCGTTTAGTGATTTTTGAAGTGCTTTGAGCTCCATGATTGGGAAAAAACCCATAGATGCTTTAGAGAACATTTCCTGTTTGTCAGATAAAGTAGCATCTTTTTTTTATTTTATTTTTTATCCCAGTTTAACTGATTGGTCCAGGGACAGTGAGATGTTTTGGACAGATGCTTTTAATTGAAGTGCACCTGGACTGAGACAAAACTGGACCTCATTAGAGAAAGCCGAAGCTTTTGGCCCAGATGAGAAAAAACATTTCCTTTGAATAAAACCGTCCTCCTAAATGTGATCGGGCGCTGCTGCAGCAATACACTTCAGCTTTTGACTCACTTCTTTAGGGTCTTTTTTTCTAACCTCCATCACCATTTATTGAAAATAAACATATATGGCACAGATTTAAGACATTTTTGGAAGAAATATTCTCCTCATTTCAGTTCAAGGTTTGATTTTTTTGGAGAAAAAACAACATTTATTCCTTAAAATATATATAAAACACAGTTTTCAGTCTGTGAAATGAACAAGGATGATGTTTGATGAGCATTTTTACAATTTCTTACAGAAATAAAAACAAAGAAAAGATCAGAGGAGAACAGTACTCCATGTGCTTAATTAATTGGCTTCTTGTTTTTGGCTTTTTGTTTCTTAAATACATTTGTCAGTTAGAAACGTAAAAGTCCAAGAAAAAAATATCTCAAACCAGAAACTGGTTTGGAAGCTCCTTTTTAAAAGAGTCTGCTGGTGCTGAGCGTCTGATAACAGACAGGCTGAAGGTAATCAGACTGTGTAACTTTAGATAGAACGAGCAGCACATGCTGAATGTCTGTGTTTCTCCCCACCTTTGCTGCCTGCTCTTCTCTCTGGGCCTTTTCCACGAGGCTCTTCAGGATCAGGTTGGCAGGAAGACATTTTGCTTCTTCGGCTGCAACAGCAGAGCGACACAGAGGGCACTGCTGCTGTGAGCCCAGCGCCTCTGTGATGCACGGGCTGCAGAAGGAGTGTCCGCACGGCAGAACCACAGGACTGTTGAAGAGGGTCAGACAGAGAGGGCAATTCAGATCTTCAGAGTATGAAGGCGATGCCATGACTGCAGCCTCTTGCTGTTTTATCACTCTCAGTTCTCTGGAAAAGCCACACCCATGTTGACTGTTGTGTAACCAGGAGGAGTGCCAGCTTTTTATGGCCTTCAGCCAAAAACAAACCACAAGTGCATTCAGACTACTTCCTATGTGTTACCCCAGATCAATCGTACATTTTTAAACAGTTTTTGATACTTCTTTAATTTTGGTTTAATTCCAATGTTTTAAAACACTTTGGTATCTGACGGTCTGGCAAAATGCGTTTAAAAATAAAAATAAAAATTGATCGAGGACCTGGGGGGGTATTCCAGGAAGCATGTTTAAACTAGCCTGACTTTAAGCCTGAACTCGGGCTGAAATCCGCCTGAACTTGCTTACTCTGGGTATGTCGGTTCCAGAAGACCGGATATGAGTTGGCGTAATTACGCTCAACTTGGTAACCCTGGGTTAACGCACGTGCACGTCATATACATAAAGACATTCTCAATAGATCGCCGATTTCTGGAGTCACCATGGAAACGCGTGGGGGGAAAAAAAAGAAAGCGCGACACTTGAGACGGAAGTGAGACGGAGTCTGAGATTTTATTGACGGCGTATGAAGATTATACATCCAACAAAAAAGTAACACGGCTGCATCATCAAAAAAAGAATTTCTGCTTGGAGAAAATCAACAGACAAAGTAAACCCACAAGTTTCTGATCTTGTTTCCATTTTCCTTGTGACACATATATATATATATATATATATATATATATATATATATATATATATATATATATATATATAACTCTCATATATCTAAGTTTGAGCCGGTGAATATGCTAATTTTTATAACAATAAA
The DNA here is from genome assembly GCA_023969325.1 of Oryzias curvinotus. Classification (NCBI taxonomy): domain Eukaryota; kingdom Metazoa; phylum Chordata; class Actinopteri; order Beloniformes; family Adrianichthyidae; genus Oryzias; species Oryzias curvinotus. The sequence goes on along the minus strand of CM043712.1, from coordinate 30,238,427 downwards.
AAGGACGGTAAAAAATGCACGGAGCGCAAAAATTAATTAAAGAATTTCCCATCAATGTACATGCAGATGAAGAGTGTAGTGGTGCTATAAAAACTCATCATCCTCTCCTTCGCTCTCACTCGTGGTGCTGAGACGTAAGCACAGTAGGACAAAATAACTCGGCAAAACACGGCATAACACAGTAAAACAGCTAAACAACTAAACATATTTAGTCAAAAAGCCACACTTAAACCCAAATCCGTCCAGACAGGCAAAGGGAATGATATCCCAGAATCCCTTGCGGTGCCGATCTAACAGCAGCACCAAAGTTACACCTACTTAATTGAATTAATTTGAATGAAAGGAAAATAATTGTCTGAAAACCATGTTATTTTTAAGGTGACTTAACAAAAAAATGATTTCTCTTAACTGAAGCAAATAATTAAGTTAGATCAAAGTAAACAACTTTATTTTTCCAACATCCATATGTGGTCCTATCACCCTCTCACTGTGGAAAAAGTATTATCTGAACTTCTTCATCCACTAAATCATCTTCAAATGGACACGCCATGCTGCTGCACCTCTCTCAAAACAAACTAAGCTTCAACTAAACCTGCTCCGGACCAGGTTATGTTCAGAGCATGAGTTGCCATGGCAACTTGACCTACCCTGAGACATACCTCCATTTCTGGAACCGGAAGCTGAGGTTATCAACTTCCTTAGCCTCAAACTTACCGTGGGAGCTAGCATAACCTGCTTTCTGGAATACCCCCCAGTTTGTTGTTGGTGATCTTAGTCAGTTCATGTGGATGTGAAACAGTCATCCAAGTTGCAGGACAGGACTAGAACAGAAGTACAGAAAGTGGATTCCTGTCAGTCAAGCTTTTCTACACTACAGGGTGAAATGCCATTCTGTGAAAAAGGAAAGATCCTTCACCAATGTTCCCTCTAATCTTTTGTGTCTGAGCAGACACAGAAACTCAGAGCGCTACATAGTCCCACACTATATAGTTTTTTTAGTAGTTAGGAAATAGGATGGGAATTGGCTGGTTGGCTGGCTCTCTCTCAGATAAAAAATCTGTGTGCAGGACAGATTTGCTTTGCATATCATATTTTCAGAGCAAAGCTAACCTGGTCTTTCAATAACAATGATGGATTGGATTTATCTGTACTTTTCCAGACGCTGAAAGTGTTTACAATGTGTCCATTATTCATTCCCTCCTTATTCATACTTGGTGATGGAAGCTAATGATGTAGCCTCAGCTGCCCTGGGGCAGACTGACAGAGGCGTGGTTGCCAGTTCGCGCCTACGGTCCCTCTGACCATCACCGGGGTCATCCATGCACATTAACACAGCAGTGGAGCCACACTGGAGGCAGGGAAGGTGTCTTGCCCAAAGGCACAATGACCACCAATCCTTCGATCATTGGCCGACCTGCTCAACTGCCTGAGCCAGTTTGTGGAACCGGTTCTAGTTGGAATTGTTTTCTCGCAGACTCTAAACCCTAGCGCAAATTTCCTTAACTTTACACGGAATTGGGTAGTTATAGTCTAGAAATACAGCAGGGGAATTTTTTTTTAATTCAACAAAAGACTAGTTATTTTGATTTTAGGATAGGTACACTCCTGACTTTTGCATTATTATTATTTTTTATTTTTTTAGAAAAAGAACAGCCCTTTTTATTTTGGCTACAGGAACCAGAAAGGCAGACTGAACAAAACGGCTCTTATCTCATCCAAGTGTATCTCATATTTTGCAACAGACTAGAAAACGCAATTTGCTTCTTTTTTCCTCCTCTGAATTCCTAGCTTCTGCTGAGTGGATGAACATACCACCCTCCTCTCAGCTCAGCGGCCTTGTGGTAGAGTGTCTGCCCTATGACTAGAAGATCGTGAATTCAAATTCAAGCAGAATCATACCAAAGACTCTGAAAATGGGACCCAACGCTTCCCTGCTCAGCATGAAGGGGTTGGATTGGGGGGGTTAAACTACCAAGAGCCCAAGAGCGGCTGTGTCTGCAACTCACCGCCCCAAATGCGGTGAGGTGCCGGTCAAATGTGGAGAACAAATATGATAATGGGACTTTAACGTTAACTTTAACTCTGCCTCAGCGCGTTTGTAGACGGAGCAAGTCCTTGATCAGGATGTCATTCATGTTTTAAATAAACCCTGCAGACAATTGCGTTGTTTGAAAAGTATAAACACTGCTCAGAAGTTCATTACAGTCCTGGCAGGCAAATCCAAACATCAGTCCATATGAAAGGGCTTTGTGTTTTTAACCAAAATGAAAGGCGCTATACCAATTAATTAAGTTTGAAGTTTTAGTATGAACTAAACACGTGATTGTGGATATGACTGGTGCGATGACCGATAGCTTGGATCTTTAAGCGTCATCTGAGAACCGAAAGAATCTTCTCCTAAACAGAGCAAGTCATAACTGACTAATAGTTTCACAAAGCTGAGACACTTAGTATTCCGGAATGCCAACCTTTACTTTGATAAAAAAAAACAAAAAAACTTGTCACTGATCAGGAAGCTTAAAGGTAGGAGCTGGGTGTGACTTTCCAGTAAACAGAAAGCTACAGTTTGAGAGCGCCAACTCCAGAAGCTCATCAAGCACTAAGGGAACAATGGCGTCTTTTTCTATCTCTGAAGATCTGACTTGCTGCGTGTGTCTGAGCCTCTTTACAGAGCCGGTGACTCTGTTCTGTGGACACTCTTTCTGCAGAGAATGTATCAGCAGTTTTCTGAGCTCACAGCACTGCTGTCCACAATGCAGGTCAGACGTTTCTCTGGAGAAAACACCTCTGACTACCAACCACGCTCTGAAGAGTCTCGCTGAAAGAGCCAAAGAGAACGAGAGGATCAAGAAAGAATCTGGGACTGACAGTCAGGTATGTTGGTGACCATTTTTTATGTTTTAAACCTGGAAAACCCATGAGGTCAAATTTGACAGTTTTTTAGAAATCTTTTTTTTTCTTTTTTGGCTGCTGTTAATTGTTGCTCAATTGTCAAAGTAAATTAAAGTCAAGAAGAAACGGCTTCTTGGGTTCTCCAGGATTAACTAAACACATAGTTATAGTTGAATTCAGTGCTTATATGACATCCTTTTATCTGGTTTTAAAGGCTAATGAGTGGTTGTGCTCCGAGCATGAAGAAAAGCTGAAGCTGTTCTGCGTCACGGATCAGCAGTTAGTTTGCATCATATGCAGAGACGGGGAGAAACACGAAGGACACAAGTTCAAACCAGTGAAAGAAGCAGCTGAGTCTCTGAAGAAGGACTTTCAGGCTTTTCTGCAAACTGTTTCTGCTGAAATATCTGCTGCAGAGGAAAGAGCCAAAACCCAAAATGAGGAAATCACTAAAACTAAAGAGAAATCTAAGAAGCTGATGAGCCAAATCAGCAGCCAGTTTCAGGAGATGCACGAGTTCCTGCAGAAGACAGAAGCTGAGATAAAAAATGAGCTTAGACTTAAAGAGAATGAAGAAGTCAGGAAAATGAACCAGAGCGCCAGTGAAATAGAAAAAGTTTTGTCAGGTAAGAAAGAAATGAAGGAAAAGATTGAATCTGCTCTAGAAATAACTGACGCCGAGAAATTTCTGAAAATGTGCACTGAGGGAGAATCTCTACTTAAAACCAAAGATTCTATTCAAAAGAAAACCCCAAAGCTCCCAGTTGTGAATTCCTCTCTGTCCATGGGTCCATATGAAAGCCACCTGCAGTTCTTTGTGTGGAAGGAGATGCTTCAGGTCATCAAACCAAAACCAGAACAGCTGTCTCTCACAAGTCAAAGTGAAGATGCTATTATATCTCAGGACGGACGAAGTTTCCGCTCTGCATGTCAACAATGCAAGATAAATCAGCATAGGCTATCATATGTGCATAACAATTACAGTTATGGTTATCAAGAACAGAGTGTGTACAATCCACAATCTTGTGTGTATGACAATGACAGTTATGGTTATCAAGAACAGAGTGTGTACAACCCACAATCTTATGTGTATGACAATGACAGTTATGGTTATCAAGAACAGAGTGCGTACAATACAGAACCAGTAACTGCCCTCAGCAAAGATCTGTTCACCTCAGGGCAGCATTACTGGGAGGTCGATGTTGGACATAATAATTCGTGGCAACTGGGCGTCCAAGCTATTTTCATGAGTTATAGTAGTGGAATGTACACTATATACACAAACAGTGTTGAGGAGAATTTTAGACTCAAAGTACACATTAAGAAATTTGGTATTTATTTGAACTGCTTCACAAAAGAGCTTTCCTTTTACGATGCCGACAACATGAAGTACATTGTGACCATAACCTACCAAAGCTCAATCCCAGGGGCTGCATATTTTCATATTGGAGATGCAGGAGATCAGTTTCCTCTGACAGTGTGCTGGTACGGAACAGGGAAGGCCCTGAATGAATCCTGCAGGGATTTTCTTTTGTTTGAATTCAGGACATAAAAACATAGTTTGAAAATAATAAGTTCTACTCTTGAGTCTTGATAAACACAAGTTAATATTTAGTTGAATCAGTGGATTGAAGAATGGCTTAAAATTTTCTGGCATCAACAAAATAGTGATTATGCTCATTGAAAAAAATAATTGAATCAGAATAGAATAGAAATAGAATAGATTTTTGATCAGATTTGGGTTTTTTGGCAGTTCTTTTTCTGTATGTTTTAAATTTAGATTGTTTGTTTGTATATTTGTTTGTTAATCTTTTAGTTTCATGCAGTTTGTTGCTACAACACTTTATTTGTCATAAATATTCCACTGTAACATCTTTAAAATTCTTTTTTTTCAAGCCAAAAAATGGTAACATCTTCTGAATATCATTAATTATAAAGACTGTAATTATATAACATTTAGTAAAAATATGAATGAAGTCTTTGATTTTTTTCCTCTGATTTTTTCATTTAACATATTGCGGTACTCTATGTAAAAATCTTTATGATGTGGGTTTGTATCTCAATTGTTCATAAATTATAGTTCAACACAAATAGTACAATTATTCTTGTAATAAAGAGAAATTAGTTTCAGAAGTAAGAGTTCTGTCTCCCACCTCCAGAGTTCTAGGCACACTACAGCTCCCAGCATCCTCAGCACAAACCTTCTGGATGCCGCAATCCTGACTTTCATTCATTCATCAACCACAGCATGCTTGAGCACTGCACTGAGTGAAGCTCAGAGTGAAGTATTGTTAATGCCACTATGCCTTCCTTTCTGAGCGTTGTATTTCATAGCGTTTCATCACTGCCATAAAGTGAAAGGGCGTGAAGACAACTGAGCGGGCGTATTCAGGAACTAAGTGAACATTACAACCGCGCTGACGCAATTCTACCCGAGCGACTCCGCATTTTACAACTGCACGCCTGCAATCCTAACTGAGCGGTGATCCCGCGCGCGGTCACTTTCTCTTTGCGCCCTCACAAGGATTTACGCTCAGTGCTAAGGGGGCGTTTTTGTCACTTGGGGGATGGAATTCAGGGATGTGTTTGTCACTTGAGGGGCAGTAACCTTCCTGGTTGATCTGATTGGCTAAAATTTGCCGGTCAAATTTGGCGAGGCAGCAGGGCGGGACTTTCATTTTTCAGAGCAGGGGGCTGACAGGCGGCTCTTGAGCTGCATGCGGCTCTCTTGTCATAGTTTCTATATACCGTACTTTCACAACCATAAGGTGAAAGTCTTTCATTTTCTCCAAAATGTACAGAGCGGCCCTAATGTGTTGTTGTGTGACTTCGGTAAAGAGAGGACCTAGAAGAGAACAGCATGAAAACGGTACGGAGAGAGGTGAGGACTTGAAAGAAGACACCCCCCCCCCCCCCCCTCTAGTACAAAGGTGCAGATATGTGCATGATGCAGAACAACTTTGAAAACCCTGCAAATGCAAAGAGACACGATTATGAAGCACAGTTTAAGCTGAAAGCTATCAGCTACGTGGAGGAACACGGGAATCAAGCAGCTGCAGCTCGGTCCCTTGGCAGGTAAAAAAACTTCTGTATGCTGCAGAAGTGTAAAGATTGTTGTTTTCACTGCTGACCTATTTCTTTTTAAATTTGCCAAATGTTACAAGAAGTAATCAGGGCAGAATATGTTTTACAGTTTTGCAGTTACTTCACCTTTACCAACAAGTTAGCATTGTCTCATTTGGTAAGGTCAGAAGACCATGTGTGTATGAACGCTGTACAGGAAGGTAATACGTGAGCATAACCAGCATTTACTACTAAAAGTACAGTGTATTAAAGTGGAAATAGGGCTAACTTTCTTTTACAGTCCAGTTTTTCTGCCCCCAAGTGACAAAAACTTAGACTGGCCACAAGAAAAGACCACTCTGAAATCTTCAGTTTTGTTTTAATGAAGGGGTCAGGGGACTCAGACAACCTCTCAGTATCTGGTGTGACCACCATTTGCCTCATGAAGTGCGACACATCTCCTTCTCATAGAGTTGATCAGGTTGTCTATTATGGCCTGTGGAATGTTGGTCCACTCTTCTTCAATGGCTGGGCCAGTCTAAGGCACACCTGTGCAATAGCCATGCTGTCTCTCAGCATCTTGATATGGCACACCTGTGAGGTGGGATGGATTGTCTTGGCAAAGGAGAAGTGCTCACTATCACAGATTTAGACACATTTGTGAACAATATTTCAGAGAACTGGTTATTTTGTGTATGTGGAAAATGTTTCACATCTTTGAGTTCATACCATAAAAAATGGGAGCAATAACAAAAGTGTTGTGTTTATATTTTTGGTCGGTGTATATTTTTTAGTGAAAAAATGAATGAGCCATTATTATAATATACCATTACATAGCTTTATATTTGATGTATCTTCAATTTAGGTTGTTGTATTTAGTTAGATATTTTTATTTGCCAAAAGTTTCTCCCTTTTTTTTTATAGTACATATTATTGACCAAAAAAATGGCGAATTAAAAAACGTATTAAAATATTAAAACACTTCAAGTAAAAAGCCCTGTAATTACTTGGTATCAGATACCCTGATTCCCAGTATTGCCCACACCTAGTGAAAACGCTCACATTTAAACAGCTATGATAATAATACATTGGAACAGCTTAACACAATTAGAAATAAAAAATAAAATTAAAAAATACATGAAAATAAAAACAAAATGATATTCATAAGAATAAGCCACTTTCTCAAGAAAATGTTTTTTTTTCTCAAAATCACATCTTCAATGGTTAAAATACAGAAACAAATGCTTTTTTTTTTTTTTTTTACAATCAATTGCATCATTGTTGTTTTTCTACTATAGGTTTCTAGTTTTATTTTAAACAACAGATCCTCTCAAGCTGTGAATTTTGAAAATCCAAGGCACTAGATAGTCCTGCACTATATAGTTTTATAGTAGTTAGGTCATAGGGTGGGAACTCAGACATAGGCCTATGGCCCATCCCTGTGCTCAGATGTCTGGCAAAAACAGAAACGGACTCCTTAAAGGGTTTTCTGAAATATGAACCACATTTAAGTTTGTTGAATCGGGGAACAGCGACTAGTTAGGCCAGATCTCACAAGTCCAAGTTCCTTCACTGTCATGTCTCTTCAGTCGCTGTGGGGGAGCAGTTTCTCTCTCTCTCTCTCTCGGCTCAGAGTCCGCCTTTGATCAGAACTCATCTTTGTATCCTGGACACTCGTCTTCATCAGTTCAGTCTGTTTTTGGTCACCTGTCGCTCACTGAATTGGGTTGAAAGTGGCTCCGGACTTATTGTTTAAATGACAGTTTTATTGAAAGTTTAGAATACATTTTTAATTTAGCGCAGGACAGATTTGCTCTGCACAAAGGGCGTGGGAGCAGTGCGCAAATACGCACGTGTGCAGCTTAACTAGAAGAATCTAGGTATCTAAGATGGCAGCATGTTCTTTTGTCTGTTAAGTGTCTGTCTGTATTTCTGTTTTTAAACAATTTTACTGCATCTCTTTTTATAATTTTTATCATCTTATTCTTTTAAACCTGGCAGTCAATATTTTATGGATTGTATGCACCTGGATCTATGAATGCTGTTGGAATTTGATGACTGCCTCCTCTGGAGCTAACAGGCCGGAGCCCTGGCCTACTATATTCCACTTGAGCTAACTCAGTGTTTTTCCACCTTTTTTGAGCCGCGGCACACCTAAACCTTGACAAAAATCCCGCGGCACACCAGCATTCAAACAAATAAAAAAAAAATAAAAAAAGGGGAGAAACTCAGTCTGTTTTGACCTATAGTTCCTCCACAATCTCACATTCTTTTTTTATTTTTTTATATATAATTGTGGCAGAAAAAGCTGGAAGCTGCAGCTGTTTTTTTCTCTAAAAGATGTAATAAAAGTTAAGTTAAAAGATTTAAAAACTGTTTGATTTGTGTTCGTTGTGGTTTCAAGACGTTAAGAGGAGAGACGAGTTGTGCGCCGAGATCCACGCTGTTACTTTTAACCCAATGCATCATGGGAGATGTAGTTCAACAATCCGTCGAATGCAGAAAGACAGGCGTCTCTGAGCTTCATTGTTTTGTTCTCTTGTTCCACGGTCTGACACCGGATTATGTGGAAAGCTACACTGCTAAAGACGAGCTTTAGCTGGTATTTTTGTTAGAACAGAGAGACTTTATGAGCAGATTGCAGAACATGGAAGTGAAGACTTTAACCACTTCTGATTGGTCAGACTGATGACACGTGATTAAGAATCCAAGAATGATTGGTGGAGACTTTTCCTAAAACGGAGATTAAGCTGCAGCTAAATCGGTACCGTCATTCTTATCTAAATGTCTTTAATAGAATCAAATAAACACAAAGAAAAAAGTATTTTATGATCTGTCATATTCCTTATTTCTTGGTGTTTTATCAGGGCTTGTTTGGATGAACAAAGAGCTGAAATCCTGGAGATTGTAAATGTTTCAGTTAATGAGGGCAATTTCCCGCGGCACGCACACTGGTTGAAAAACACTGAGCTAACTGGCCTGAGCCTGCACTTCGCACCTGTGAAGTTTTTTTTCATTCTGAGGTCTGTCCTCTACACTTCTAATAAGTGTTTATATTTTTGGATGATGGCATTACTTATTTAATTTATATGACTATTGGCCTTTTGGGATCTTGGGATGAGCAGTTGTTTCTGGGCCTATAGCAGGGGAACTGAAAATCACCCTGATCTGAAAGGTATTTGCTACCAGTGCACATGCTCTGTAGCTTTTCTGAGTTCAGAACAGTCACCGACTCTGTTTGATTCCAGTATAAACTTGATGCCTGCTTTGCCCAGAGACCTGCCTAAACTTCAGTGTATTGTTGCTCTGTATAATTATGTCACTTGTTCACTCAGTGGAGGGCTCTGTCTTACTTCGCCATGCCAAAGCATTGAGGTAAAATCAAATGTGAAAAAGAGGACACTGATTGTCTAACTTCTGCTTTTGTCAGGAAATGTGCAGGCAAATCCTGGCCCTGAGCTGCAATATTCCCAGACTCCCTCTGATTTCAAATCATTGTCTGGTGTTAAATATGTTAATCTTAATGTGCGCACCTCACTACCAAAGACGGACTTGGTCAGAATTTGGGTTCAATCTACAGATGCAGATGTTATAATTTCTGAAATTTGGTTAACTAAATCTGTTACTAATGTAGCGCCCGTCCCATGTAATAAAGAAAACTGTAAACAACTCAAATAATGTAATACTATGGGCGGGGCCCTGGGTGTGATTTTTATGGGTTGGTGCCGTCAAAAATCCCTTTAACTTCTAGGTGTTTTGTAGTTGATTATTGTCAAAATTAAATAATTTCAAAACATACTTCAAATCTAATAACTTAAAACTTTTCCTAGTTTACCGTCTCCAAGCTTCAAGAAAAACACCTTCAAAAACTGCAGACAAGAAGTGTCGTTTAAATAAACTGAACATTTAGTTATTAAAACAAATACAAAAATCAAAACAAAGTATGAATCTTAGTTCACAAATCCACAAGAAAATGGGAAAATAAAGACACTTACAAACTCAAAAAATGTCCCCTTTTTAAATAAACAAAATACCCGTTGCAGGCCTGTGTCGTCGCTCGGGAGCGTTGAGGTCTAAAACTTATTGACCGCTTCACTTAGAGAGCAAAACAAAATAAGCACGTGCAGTGTTTTTGTACTCACAACCTCCTGGTTCAGTCATTGCGGATTCTGGTGTATTGTCTTGGTAATGACTGAGGGAAAGGAACTTGACCCAAACTGGAACTGAACACAACCCGGGTCCCAGCGGGAACTTTCTGGATCTCCATCTGATGCCCACAGGAATACTCCAAGAGCGCGTCCTGGTCCTGCTCCTCAGTCAATGCACATACATGCCTCATTAATATCCTCACACAAACTCTCAGTTTGAGTGTGTTTAATAACTGTTATACTTGTAGAAAATGTATGTTTTTATATCTTATTCTTTATTATGTTGCAGTTTTGTCTTTAGTGTAAAGTGAACTCATTTTGAACTCATCAGGACTTATTCTCCAGTGACCTTCATTTATGCTTTATAGTTGCAGCAGCAACTAGGAATTCTTTGTGCAAATATAGGAGTTTCCAGAGAAGTCATAAATATGTCATGGACTACATCTCTACCATCTGAGTTGAAGGTTTTTTCCCCTGGGAAAGTGCTCAGATTCGTGTTCTCATGTGGAGGATGAAGCTGACATCTGATCTCGTGCTGGTGGTGGAGTATCCGTTTGGCCGGTGTGATTTACTTTGGACCAGAGGAGGACTTCTTTTGATTGTGGACTGTGTGCGCCGGTGAAGGGCCCCCACCCCCAGAAAGGCGGAGTGGATCTGAAGTTGGCAACCTTCATCTATAGGCCGGTGGAAGCACGAGGGATTCCAGCTGACGAATCAGAGGGATCCGGGGAGGAGATTCGACGCCATGATGTTCCCAGGAGGAGGAGTGTCAACATATGTTTAAAAGACTGTTTTGAACAGACTTTGTTGTTCTTGGGTAAATCTATGAATAATTCGCATGTAACTTGTGCGTCAGTAGATCTTTACTTGAGAATCCAGATATATCTGCATTAATGTTTTAATCTGTGCTTTAGAACTATTGTCAGGGAAATAAACTCAGTGTATTTTCTAAACCGGTTGAATCCTTGTTTGCTTTACCACTCTCGACTATCGAACACGCATGGATGGAAAGAACTGAAAAGCGGACGATTTCTTTCCTTCAATTTTGGTGACCCCGAGACGTGAAGTCGGGGGCGGCTACGAACGCAGACCAGACCGGTTGGACCACAACATAGTGGCTTATTACAAGAATACTGAGACTTTCGGCCGAAAGCGGGTGACGCACTCCCCCACGGGCTTGACTTCCCTCGAGGCCTCATAGAATACGGTAAGCAGAAGCCTTTATAAATTTCTGCGTATTGAATAACTCAAATCAAGGGGAAGTGGGGTGTGTGGGCAGCATAGCGCACCCAAATAAATACGTTTTGGGTTCACCCTCCCCAGAACAGCGAATTGAACGGTGGCAAAATATAAAAACTTTGGGCAGCAGCAAATTTTGAAAAATTGGACATTTATGAATTGTGCAGGTTTTTCGTCTGTTCGGCCTGTACAAGAATTGAACGTTGGCAAATTGGGAGCTTGTGATATTTGGAAAGCAGCAAATTGACTAGGTTTGCGTCTGTTCAACCTGTTAAGAAATCCCTTACAAAAACAGAGTTATTATAGGAACTAATTTTGCGCGTCTAGGGTTTTCGGAAACACCAAGGAGGCTTCGGCCTCTACAAATTATTTTTTATAAACGGAGAGAAACCAAAGAAGGATTCAAAATAATCATGAATGGTGAATTTGACAGAAAAAATTAGGAAAATTGTGCATTTTGTCCGGACAACAACAACAACAACAACAATGACAGCGACAACAACAACAACAATGACAGCGACAACAACATCACTTGACTGACTTATGACGACAATACAGACGTGATTGCTGATGAATGGAATGCATGTATGAGATTTTGGAGACTGGACTGCTTATGAATGGAATGAAGTATGGAATTAATGGAAAGTTAAACACTCAGAGAATAATTGCATTGCAGAATGTGATTAAAGAAATTAAAGAAAAGACAGGAAAAGATCAGAAGAAAATGTAGAAAGCAGGATTTGAATCTCCTGAAGTTTGGTTGGGAGAGACAGAGGAAAGGAAAAAAAAAAAACAGCAGAGCAGCTCAGAGTGCAGGAGAGAGCAGAAGGAGGGGGGAGCAGCTTCACAGATCAGAGTGCGTGTGCGCCAGCCTGCAGACAGGAGGATGAAACTTGCAGAGGGGAGGGGTGATTTCTCCATTGTAAGCAGCATTGTAACGGCTTTCTATGCTCTCAGAATAATTATAGGACGTGTTTTAGTGTATATTTTAGAGTTTAGGACATGAACAAGAAGAAGTCAGGACAGACATGATGTGAGGCTGTGCAGAGAGGTTCTGATATGCTGTTGCACCCACTTTTATGTTTGAGACCTTCAATTCAATTTTATTTGTATAGCCCAAAATCACAACAACAGCCACTTCATTGTTGTATGAAGATGCAATAGTTTGTATGTTTGTTTTGATGTTTCCCAGATTACTTAGTATTGGTGTTAAATGATTTATTGTGTTATAGGAAGATAGTTTAAAGAGGATCCTATATTTTGATGTAATTATAGTTTGAAAAACAGTGTAAGTGGATGTTGTACATCTGTGATTTTTATAGTGGAAATAATGTATAAATAACTGAGGTACTTTTATTGAATATCATAGTTACTGGTGTTCTTTTTTGCCATTTGGGCTTTGATGTTACTGTATTTTAGCAATTGTATGTTTTGTAGCTTTGAGGAAAAGTTTAGATTGTGAGATTGTGTTACTGTGTAACTTTAGTAATAATTCAAATTCTTTTGTAGGAACAGCAAGTCCTTAATGACAAGTCAAAGCAGGTTTGAATGTTAAATCATGATGCTCCAATTGGTTTTTGTTTCTGGATGAAGTGAGTAATTAGTTGCCAGCAGGTACCAGAATGTCTCTAAGAAAGTATATTTTTCAAACATTTTGCTCCGCACCAGTTGTATCACTCAAAGAAAAGTTTAGGGATTTTTTCCTTGCCTGGCTTTCATCACTGATTAACTGACTTGCATCAACGGCGTTGGTGACGGTGGAACCTGGACATGACACTAATAAATTTTCCAAATCTTTTTTCCAAGCAGCACATAGCTTTAGTGGTGCAGGAAAGGCGAAGAGCAGACCCCTCCTGAGACCTCATAAATCTTTACGCAGAAAACCCCCTCTGCTTCATTGGGTGAGTGACAAAAGGCGCAGAAGTTTACCCTTCTCTCATGCAGTTCTCTGGCTTCACAGGAAGGAGCTGAGTTAGGAGAGACTGACCCTCAGATCAGCTCCTATAATCAAATGAAGGCATGATTGCACGCATGGAGAATGCATTGGAGCGTCTGTCAGGTGATAAGAGTCGATTTAAAATACGCCTGATTCATCACTGCAGATCGCATTTGAAAAAAAAAAAAACAGAACAGGGCAGAGGGAGAAGTTGGACAACTGAAAAACAACTACACACACTGTAGAAAAAGATCCCCTCGCCATAATAAAGGTGTTTAAAAAAAAAAAAAAGCAAATAACATGATGAGTTTAAATACCCTCAGGACCTGCAGCAATTATGTGACAAGTTCAGGCATTCAGAAGCCGGGACAGGAGAATTGGTGGAAAATCCTGGGAGACGTGAGCCACCCAGGAGACCCCCCAGCAGCAGTTGGAAATGGCATCTGTGGCGCTCCGGACGAATGGGCCTGACTGCCCACAACAAGGTACCCAACAGCATCATGCACAGGCCAGGGGCGTGGTGGAAATGAACAGCACCCACGTCCACTCCAAGCACTCCTCCACCGTGGCAAGGACCACATTTGGTGATGCAGGAGCCATGGTCCTGTCAAGCTCAGAGGTAACCCATGATGAGTCTAGTGGACACTCCATCTACTCTGACAAATGAACATATGACTCCTCAAAACCTGCAAAAAACCATCCGACTGACTTTTGACCAGATGGTGGAACATTAATTTCTGCATTCACCACACACGCCTGTGAATCTGTTGGAACGGGACATTTTTTTTGTCAAAACAGGAGCCAGCATTCTTTCAGATCGGATGCCATGCCACACACCACAGCCAACCCCCACTGCAGACATCCAGAGGGCCCTGAAAAGCCAGGTGGTTTCATGAATTTCAGGTTTCGAAGCCATGACCACTGTCCTTGAAGCATATTTTTCCGCCTCTGATGACCTGAACTGTACACTCTATTATGACAGAGAAGATGATCAACTGTACCAGGAAGCATTTCATTGAGTAGAACGCCACACGTGGCATTAAAACTATACTGACATATAGATTTGTCATGAGGGTGTAATTGTTTATTGTGCATTCACACACTCACAATTGCAATGGTACCAGATGTTAGACACATCTGTACTTCACATAGAATTAGCACTCCCCCTTGTCATGCGGCTCGGCAAATCAGACCCATGACTAAAAGGGGCGTTAAAACACAAACTGTCTAAACTGTGCGTTTTCAGGTGTTCACTTCTCTCCCTCAATAAAAATGTACAGGATAACTTTGCCTCCAAAGACTAAATCCTCAGTCCTACAGTATTTCTACATTGTCAGACATTGCAGCAGAGAAAAGACAGATCATGAAGATGCAGAGGTGATGTTGAAAACGCTCTCTGATGCTTCATGGTCCACAGGTTCATTTGATGTTGGTTCAGGCTTCACTGTCCCTCCCCCAGTGGCAATTCAGGTAACTACATGAGCACAGGTTTTTAGATCTCAGTGCAGCTAGGTGAAGGATGCAGATGAAAGGATGAGGGAAACTCTGTTTGGTTTGTGGAACTCTGGTGTAATTAGCATTAATATTCTTTGTGGTGTGCTCCCTTGAGACCGGTTTTGAAAGCAGATAGTAAAACTTATCGCATGGCACATGACTTAAGGGCTGTCAGTGAAGTCATCATTACTCCAGTCCTCCCTGTGCCTGACCCACACCGCATGCTGTCAACTTTAACCCCACAATGTGTGTGGTTTGTGTGTTGTTCACTGCTATTGCTTTAGCAAATGCTTTCTTTTACATTCCATTACATAAAAAATAGACATCTATTTGCATTCCAGTATAAAGGTTTCCGTTTGCAGTATACATGGTTTCCAGGAGGATTAAAACATTTTCCTGGCATTTTCAATCACTGTTTGAAGTCTCTCTGACAGGATATTAGGCTATGAGAGGGTTGTGTTTTGTTGGTGTAGGTTGATGACCTGATGAATGATGAACCAAACGGAACCAACTGATGAAACCTGCCTGCAAGCAATGACAGATCTTCTGTTGCAGTTGTATGGTTTGGGTTTTAATGTGTCTAATAGTAAATTGCAATTTTGCAGAAGGGAAGTCACATTTTTAGGCAGAACTGTTTCCAGCACTGGATCTTCAATGTCTATGGAGTATAAAATGTCTCATTTGTAGCATCAACATCCAGAGATAGTTTGGACGTGTTGGATTTATTTTTTGGGTCTTTGTGGTTATAGTGGACATTTTCTTCTTTGTTTTGTGGAACGCACGGTCCCCCTTGATGTCAATGATTAACGACAAGGGTGTGACTGACCACACGGCTGCAAAGCGACGACAATAAGTGGTTTCATTTCTTCACATTGAGATTTTGACTTTCACAGGAACGTGGACAGGATGCCTGTTGATCTGAACGGTGCACAGAACTGTTAGTTTTCCTATTTTTATGTTCAATTTATATTTTTTATATTCAATTTATATTTTTACTTTCAATGTATTTGGTTTTTGTGTCTTATCTCTGTTTAGTTCTGTACTGTTTCCCTCCACTAGTGGCCTGGAGTTTCCAGTCCAAGAGAGGGAGATGGACATTAGGAGGTCTTAAGGAAATTATTTTATTATTATTATTGTTTTAATTTTATCATCGTTTAAATGTGTTTGTTTAGAAAGGATGTTTAAATTGTATCTCAGATTGACCTTTTTAACTTTTCAACAGCTTTGTGTGTGTTCATCTGGTTCTCTCATCCTCAGCGAGGATGAGGAAGTTTTACGACACTGTCCTTGGTTGATAAGGAATACTGTTTGACTCTAATGAACTTTTCTCTTTGTCTTGACTTTCTATCCTCCCATTTAATAACAGCACGAGGAGAAGCAGACCTTTGAGGAGAAACACTGGTGGACTTTTCCATCACATTTGCTGTTCTCACTTGCGCATGCGTAACTGGATTCTTGTCTCATTCTGTTTTGTGTCTTGATATTGTTTTGTGATATTGTTTTTTGTCATTGTTTCTTATTATTTTTTAAGTTCCTAACCCTAACCAATATTTAGATCCACAGCTGACTCATCTTGGGGTGAAGGTATGTATGTGTGGACACTCCAATCTCTTTTAAAGGCTTTCCGTTGTATCCTCTGTATCAGATCTCTAATGACCAGGTTTATTGAGAAGTTCATGGGAAGCCTGGTCCAAGCTGGATGCGAGTGCTTGAGGCCCGGAATGACCTTTTGGATTTTGTTGCATTGTGCGTATTGCTATTCTTATTTAAATAGGACGCATGAATCACAGCCCCTCCAACAGGTTCCCCATGGAGGAGATGGTAATAATTTCCTGAATTAAGCTTGCTGGTATGTTTAACAATTCTATTTTTCTTTTAGTCATCTGTGTGATTTTGTTCTCCTTAACATGTCTTGATTTCTCCCTTGATTCTAGGTGTTTCTATTTCTTTACAGGAAGTGTTATTGTTGTTATCTTCTTTACTTTTATACATTTTTACTTTTTGAATTTGAACTAGAATTTGCATTTGTTTATTTACCTTATTTACTACTTTATTTCTTGTACTATGGACCTTTTATTACTGAAATTGTGACAAGGGTTAGGTCTGGTCATGTGAGCATGAGCATCCATAAGGGTGGCTGCCGAGGGGCACGGGGCCGTAGCAAGACTTTTCCTGTCAGACTTTACGCTGAATGTTTAAATGATGCTTCGACAGGTTTCGATTGCACGCTCATGCATGGACGCCTAACTCCTTGATTTTGTGTTGCAGATTGTGCGGGCTTGAGACCACAGCTGTCAGGTCAGGTAGACATGTTGTAATATTTTGTTGTTATTGAGTGTTGTAGTGATTAATGTTTTGGTGATCACACTTTGTGTGATCAAGAGAGGGAAATGTAGAAAATGTATGTTTTTATATCTTATTCTTTATTATGTTGCAGTTTTGTCTTTAGTGTAAAGTGAACTCATTTTGAACTCATCAGGACTTATTCTCCAGTGACCTTCATTTATGCTTTATAGTTGCAGCAGCAACTAGGAATTCTTTGTGCAAATATAGGAGTTTCCAGAGAAGTCATAAATATGTCATGGACTACATCTCTACCATCTGAGTTGAAGGTTTTTTCCCCTGGGAAAGTGCTCAGATTCGTGTTCTCATGTGGAGGATGAAACTGACATCTGATCTCGTGCTGGTGGTGGAGTATCCGTTTGGCCTGTGTGATTTACTTTGGACCAGAGGAGGACTTCTTTTGATTGTGGACTGTGTGCGCCGGTGAAGGGCCCCCACCCCCAGAAAGGCGGAGTGGATCTGAAGTTGGCAACCTTCATCTATAGGCCGGTGGAAGCACGAGGGATTCCAGCTGACGAATCAGAGGGATCCGGGGAGGAGATTCGACGCCATGATGTTCCCAGGAGGAGGAGTGTCAACATATGTTTAAAAGACTGTTTTGAACAGACTTTGTTGTTCTTGGGTAAATCTATGAATAATTCGCATGTAACTTGTGCGTCAGTAGATCTTTACTTGAGAATCCAGATATATCTGCATTAATGTTTTAATCTGTGCTTTAGAACTATTGTCAGGGAAATAAACTCAGTGTATTTTCTAAACCGGTTGAATCCTTGTTTGCTTTACCACTCTCGACTATCGAACACGCATGGATGGAAAGAACTGAAAAGCGGACGATTTCTTTCCTTCATACTTTACAACATTAGCACCGTTTACTTTTTTACCGTAACGTTGGGTCACAGTATAACCGCTGCTAACAAGTTACATGCTAGTCACATGTAGCATTCCTCTTATACAACATGTGCTTCGTAAAAACTCAGCGCAATTACATACACAAATGTTGTCAACTGCTTTACCTTCAGCAGTATTTCATATGCTCTGAACTCCTTTGGCGAACTCTGCATCCACCACCGTCAGAGAATATAAATCAAGCCGAACTTTCACCACCTTTCCAGCTTCTGCACGTAGTCTGTTCGACACGCACAGTTTTTTCCAGTTGTCCCGCCCTCAGATGTTGTGATAGGATTAAACTCCAAAAACCAACCAATAACACTCACAGAATCCGTTGATAGACAATCTGACGTCCAATTAGGTTAGCCTACACATTGAGCACACTTTATACACTCACAGTAACTTAAGAAAAATAATAAAACAAATAATAAAACACTGATAATACCTCAGTTAAATTCCTTGCCAACAGTTTAACACAACATAGATAACATCACTGTTTATCTAAAGAGAACTTAAACAAATATAGATATTTTTTATGACAAATACTATTTAAATGAACAACTAATGTTTGGTCTTCTTTTAAGACCGGGCTACACTAATGAAGATATTGACATATCTGGGTACAATGTTTATTGCACTGACAGGCCAAAAAAAGGAGGCGGTGTAGCTATCTATGTCAAATGAAGATTCAATGCTTCTGTGATTTTGTCACAATCAATCTACAGACAATTTGAGTTTTTGGCTTTGAATGTAGAAATGGTAAAATCTCTTTCTATTACTGTTGTTGGATGTTACAGGCCTCCATCTGCTTCAAAAGAGGCATTATCTTCACTACAGCAGCTTTTGACTAAAGTAAACTACACTGAATTACTAATGGCTGGTGATTTAAACAGGGACTGGTTAAGTGCAACTTCTAGTGAATTGAAAGTATTCTGTGATTCCATTAATCTTACTCAGTTAGTGAACCTACCTACCAGGCCAAATCTCAAACATCCAGAAAAGTCCACATTAATTGATTTGGTTTTAACAAATGTGCCGCATAAATTTTCTTGGCTTGGACTCTTCTGTAATGATTTGAGTGATCATTGTGTTGTTGTGGTTTGCAGAAACGCTAAAATTCCTAAATGTAAACCACGTATAGTTTGTAAGAGGAATATTAAACATTTTAATGAGCAAGCTTCTCATCATGGTTTGTCATTAGTGAAATGGGTAAATATTGGTCTACTGCCAGACATAGAACTAGCTTAGTCATTTTTTAAGGAAAGTTTTTTACAAATCGCAAATAAACATGCTCCTTTACAAAAATTTAGAATTAAGAGACGCGACAATTCCTGGTTTTCACAGGCACTTGCAGATATTATACATGACCGTAATAGAGCATGGAACAATTCAAGACAAACAAATTCTTCCACTGATTGGTCAGTTTTTAAACAGGTATAGGTGTACTTCTCTTATAAAAAAAAGGCCAAATCTGAATATTTTTTGTCTGTCACTACTGAGAACTTTAATAACCCACAGATATTCTGGAAAGTGATCAAGTCTCTCTGTGACTAAAATGACCCAAGCACTTCCTACTTCTGTTGTTAAAGGTTGTGTCGTAGTTAGTGATAAAACTGAGGTCCTGAATTGCTTCAGTGAGCATTTTTTATCATCAGGTTCCTTGTTTGATTCTGCAGGAAAGTCCTTAACAACCTCTTGCACAGAATCCCCTGTTTTTTCTGGGGACCCATTTAACTTTGTACCTTTTACTGTGCATAAGTGCATAAAGCCTGAAATCACAGAAAACCTCCTGGGCCAGACTTAATGGAGCCTTACTTTTTTAAACTGGCAGCAGATTTTATTGCAGAACCACTTACAATTCTTAATCTTTCAATCAAAACTAAAGAAATTCCAACAGTTTGGAAATCAGCTTTTGTTTTGCCTTTATTAAAAGGAGGTTATCCATCCATGCTGACTAACTACAGGCCAATATCGCATTTATGTGTTTTATCCAAAATTCTGTAATCTTTAGTCTGTGACCAGTTGAAAGAATTCCTTTACTCTAATAAAATTCTTTCTATATTTCAATCAGGTTTTAGAAAAAAAAAAGCACAGTACCAACACAGCTACTATTATGGTGATAAATGACATTATTGTGGCACTTGATAAAAAGCTGTACTGTGCATCACTTTTTATAGATTTGTCAAAAGCTTTTGACACAGTTGACCATGCTGTTTTAAAAAGCAGATGATCAGCCTTGGATTGTCAGAGCATGCAGTTGCGTGGTTCTCAAATTACCTGAATAACAGGACCCAATGGATTAAACATGAACGGCTCTGTTTGAAATTTGCTATTGTCCACAGGGGGGTGCCACAGGGCTCAGTTCTGGGCCCCTTCTATTCATTTTGTACATTAATGACTTGGGTGAAAATGTCTCTGATGCTAATCTACATCTTTATGCTGATGACACAGTAATTTACTGTTATAGATCATCTCTTGCGCAGGCCATTGAAACCCTGCAGAAAGCTTGTGCTGCAGTACAGCCCTCACTTATTCAGTTAAAATTGGTTGTCAATGCTGACAAGACAAAACTAATGTTGTTTTCAAACTCAAAGAAGATCCCTGAAACAATTCCAGTGGTGTCCACCTTGGATGGAAATGTCAGAGTTGGTTCATGAGTACAAGTACCTTGGTGTCTTGACGACTCCCTCACCTTTAAACCTCACATAGAAAAAACTTGTAAAAAAACTTGAACTTAAACTAAGCTTTTTCTTCCGTAACAAGTTGTGTTTTTCTTTTGAAGTAAAAAAGCGTCCTATTGCTGCAACATTTTTATCTTTGCTGGATTATGGTGATATTCTGTATATGAATGCCTCATCTTCATGTCTTAAAAAGGTTGACACCATGTATCATGCTTCCCTGAGATTCATTACCAACTGTTGATCCATGACGCATCATTGTGACCTGTATACAAGAGTAGAATGGCCTTCTCTGGCCACTAGGAGGCAGGGACATTGGTCCACTTTTATTTACAAGGCCTTGCTTGGATTACTGCCTCCCTACATTTGTTCTTTAATCACAAACAGAAGTGCGGAATCTTACTCCTTAAGATCTAAAGTCCATTTGTTGCTTTCTGTTCCATTTGCCCACACAGAGCTGGGGCAAAAAGCCTTTGTCCACTCTGCTCCTTTTGCTTGGAATATGCTGCAAAAAGACTGGAAACTAACTGAACTAGTATCTTTAAATGTTTTTAAGAACAAGCTCAAAGCATCAGAGATTGAAACAATAATATGCAACTGCTTTTTATGAAGTATGTGGTTTAAATAATATTAGTTTTTATGCAATTTTTGTGTTGAAATGTGCTGCCTCTTGGCCAGGACTCCCATGGAAAAGAGGTTTTTAATCTCAATGGGACTTTCCCATTTCCCATTGGTTAAATAAAGGTTATATAAAAAAATAACATAAAATAAAAGAGGGAACAATGTCCTTGACTGTGTATGAGAACTAGAGCGAGTGAGTGTGACGACATAGAAAAAGGTTTTCTTCCAGATCCAAAAAAATTAAGTCAATTCAGTCACCATCTTGTTTTGCAATACAGATGCCACCATATTAGATTCAGACATTGTCAGTACGCAGTGGCTGATCCAAGTTGGTCTCAGTCAACATTTCTACGGCAACCACTCTCACCAATCAGGAGTGAGCGTGTTGGAAGGCCACACCCCTACCACTTGAAAGTGGGCTCCACAAAATCTGTCAATCAGATGTTTTGACTGTTTGATGTGGGACCACATCCTTGTATTAAAACACGTGATTGATCAGTTTACAACTTGAATAAATTACGCAAAAGAGAAATATCATAAAGAAATAAGGATTATCAAGAAAATGTTAAAAAAAGATGGCAGAGCAGGAATGGTTATTCTGACCAATACAATGACTGAGTCATAGCTGTTTATCTTTCTATAGAAGTCACACTGCCCATAGGAAAAACTAACTACCCCTGGCTGCAGTGTGCAGACTCAGGCGTGGCTCAACATGTTAAGGATTCTTTGTCATCACCGCAATTGCTTTATTTTTCTTTGCATTTTCTGTTTCAACATGCAATATTGCCACCTACATTAAGGAGCATATGCTGAGATGGTGAAAACACACCTCGCCATGTACTTTTTTTTTTTCTCTTTTTTTAATTTAGGACATGTACACTCTTACTTTAAGAGTTTTTTTTAAAGAAAAAAACAACCATTTTTATTCTTGGCTACAGGAACAAGAAAGGCAGACTGAACAAAACTGTGTGTCGGTTGAAAACGAACTGTGTCTTATCTCATATAAATATCTCTCATATTTTGCACTAAACTAGAAAACAGAAGACTAGAAAAGATTAATTTTTTTTTCCACCTCTGTATTCCCTGCTTCTGCTCATTGGACGAACACACCACCCTCCTCTTGCACACCACCCTACTCTTCCTCAGCCTGTTCACAGATGCAGCAAGTGAATGAGCACGATGTCATTTATGTTATGAATGAACCTGTGAGATGATCGCACTGTTGGAAAAGTATAAACTCAGTCAGAAGTTCACTGCAGTTCTGGCAGAAAGTCCCAGGAAAATCCAAACAAACGACAAGATCTGGCTTCTTCCTGGGAACCTTTATTTTTTAACTGTCCTTCACTCTTTCTTACTTAATTTTCTCTTCGAGCTGCTCATAAATGGTCAATATGTGTTTGGGCTGGGGGGGGCTTAAAGAAAGCTAGTTACACACACAGCAGTGTAGCAGCGTGCGAACAGAGTAGAGCGTCAGGTGCAAACAGAAGAACTAGAAAAGACATCAACACAAAAATGTAAAGAAATGAGTGACACTGGAAAAAGAAGTAAACTTTGGAACCACTTCACTTTAAATGATAATGTGAAAAGAAAGTTAGTCTGCAAGAAAAAAATTCCATCTAGAACCGGATCCACAACCAAACTGCTCCTAAGAACCAAAAAAACTCTAAAAGCTAAGACACTTAGTATTTTTGAATTTACTGTGATAAAAAATTACTTATAGTTGGCGTGCCCTTAACAAGTTTAACTCCGCCCACGTTGAGGCACGCCTCTGTCTGCAGACTGCAGCCAAAGGCTTCTCGGAAAAACCATAACTGATGGAAAGATCAGGAAGCTTAAAGGCAGGAAGTGGGTGTGACTTTCCAATAAACAGAAAGCTACAGTTTGAGAGCGCCAACTCCAGAAGCTCATCAAGCACTAAGGGAACAATGGCATCTTTTTCTAACTCTGAAGATCTGACTTGCTGCGTGTGTCTGAGCCTCTTTACAGATCCGGTGATTCTGTTCTGTGGACACTCTTTCTGCAGAGAATGTATCAGCAGTTTTCTGAGCTCACAGCACTGCTGTCCACAATGCAGGTCAGACGTTTCTCTGGAGAAAACACCTCTGACTACCAACCACGCTCTGAAGAGTCTCGCTGAAAGAGTCAAAGAGAACGAGAGGACCAAGAAAGAATCCGGGACAGACAGTCAGGTACGTTGGAAATCATTTTTTATGTTTTAAACCTGGAAAACCCATAAAGTCAAATTTGACAGCTTTTCAGAAATCTTTTTTTTTCTTTTTTGGCTGCTGTTAATTGTTGCTCAATTGTCAAAGTAACTTAAAGTCAAGAAGAAACGGCTTCTTGGGTTCTCCAGGATTAACTAAACACATAGTTATAGTTGAATTCAGTGCTTATATGACATCCTTTTATCTGGTTTCAAAGGTTAATGAGTGGTTGTGCTCTGAGCATGAAGAAAAGCTGAAGCTGTTCTGCGTCACGGATCAGCAGTTAGTTTGCATCATATGCAGAGACGGGGAGAAACACGAAGGACACAAGTTCAAACCAGTGAAAGAAGCAGCTGAGTCTCTGAAGAAGGACTTTCAGGCTTTTCTGCAAACTGTTTCTGCTGAAATATCTGCTGCAGAGGAAAGAGCCAAAACCCAATATGAGGAAATCACTAAAACTAAAGAGAAATCTAAGAAGCTGATGAACCAAATCAGCAGCCAGTTTCAGGAGATGCACGAGTTCCTGCAGAAGAGAGAAGCTGAGATAAAGAATGAGTGTAGACTTAAAGAGAATGAGGAAGTCGAAAAAATGAACCAGAGCGCCAGTGAAATAGAAAAAGTTTTTTCAGGTAACAAAAAGATTAAGGAAGAGATTAAATCTGCTCTGGAAATAACTGACACAGTGAGCTTTTGGAAAATGTGCACTGAGGGAGAATCTCTACTTAAAACCAAAGGTTCTATTCAACAGATAGCCCAATATCTCTCAGTTGTGAATTCCTCTCTGTCCATGGGTACATATGAAAGCCACCTGCAGTTCTTTGTGTGGAAGGAGATGCTTCAGGTCATCAAACCAAAACCAGAACAGCTCTCTCTCACAAGTCAAAGTGCAGATGCTATTATATCTCAGGATGGACGGAGTCTACGCTCTGCATGTCAACAATGCAAGATAGATCAGCAAAACCAATCTCACCATTTCAGTTATCAATATGGACACCTAAATGTGCAAAATTCACTACGTGGGTTTGACAAGCTTCGACAGAGTCCATACAATCCACAACCAGTAACTGCACTCAGCAAAGATCTGTTCACCTCAGAGCAGCTTTACTGGGAGGTCGATGTTGGACAGAATAATTCCTGGCAACTGGGCGTCCTTGGTAATTTAATGAAAAATAATGGTGGCAGATACACTATTTCCACATTCAATGTTGAGGAGTGTGCTGCATATTCAGAACTCATTAAGAAATTAGGCATTTATTTGAACTGCTTCACAAAAGAGCTTTCCTTTTACAATGCCGACAACATGAAGCTCGCAGGGACTATAACTTACCAAAGCTCAAAACCAGAGGCTGCATATTTTCATATTGAGGATACAGGAGATCAGTTTCCTCTGACAGTGTGCTGGTACTAAACAGAGAAATCCCTGAGCCCTGCGGGGATTTTTTTGTGTATGACCTCAGGACATAAGACATAGTTCAAAAATAATAAATTCTACTCTTGAGTCTTGATAAACACAAGTTAATATTTTGTTGAATCAGTGGATTGAAGAATGGTTTAGAATTTTCTGGCAACAACTTTCAAAATACAAATGATGCTGACTAAATAGAATCTTAATAAAATAGAAATAGAATTGACAAGAACTTAATTAATCGAACACAGGATAAATTCACCCATTATTTAAATTGGTGTCAGTAGAACCTAAAAGACGTTTTGCAGCACTGAATGTCAAAACCACATGATGTGGGATTGTATCTCAATTATTCGTATATTACAGTTCAGGGGGGCTCACACTTTTGTTGGTGTGTGAGCTACTTTTGAATCAACAATGTCTTGAAGATCTATTGACGATCTACCTATATATATATATATATGGATGTGGCAGTGCCAAGCGATGGGAACATCAAGAAGTAGGAACATGAGAAACTGGAGAAATACCAGGGACTCAGAGAAGAACTGGAGAAAGCCTGGAAAGTGAAGGTGACAGTGGTGCCTGTGGTAATTGGAGCACTCGGGGCAGTAACCCCCAAGCTGGAGGAGTGCCTACAACAGATACCTGGAAAGACCTCAGACCTCTCAATCCAGAAAAGCGCAGTGCTAGGAACAGCTAAGATACTGCAGGACCCTCAAGCTCCCAGGCCTCTGGTAGAGGACCCGAGCTTGGAGGAGAAACCACCCGCGGAGGGTGAGAGGGGCGTTTATATATATATATATATATATATATATAGAAAGTAGATTCCTGTCAGTCAAACTTTTCTACACTACAGGGTGAAATGCCATTCTGTGAAAAAGGAAAGATCCTTCACCAATGTTCCCTCTAATCTTTTGTGTCTGAGCAGACACAGAAACTCAGAGCACTCCTTCCACAACAGTGAAGAAGTAGTGAGCATGGTGTCTGAGATTGATTCTAAAGTCCAGAGCACTAGATAGTCCCGCACTATATCGTTTTTAGTAGTTAAGGGTTATGATGGGAATTCTGAAGCAGGCCTTGGTGCATCGTGATCAGAAGTCTGGCAAAAGTAGTAATGGACTCCTTGAGCAGTTTTCTAAAATATGAACCACATTTAACCTCGTTGAATCGGTAAACAGTGACTAGTTAGGCCAGATCTCAAAAGTCCAAGGTCCTTCACTGTCATGTCTCTTCAGTTCCTGGTGGGGCGGTGGTTTCTCTCTCTAGGCTCAGAGTCCGCCTTTGATCTGAACTCATCTTTGTATCCTGGACACTCGTCTTCATCAGTTCAGTCTGTTTTTTGTCACCTGTCGCTCACTGAATTGGGTTGAAAGTGGCACAGAATATATTGTTCAAACGACAGTTTAATTTAAAGTTTAGAATACATTTTAAATTTGCGCAGGACAGATTTGCTGTGCACAAAGGGCGTGGGAGCAGTGCACAAATGTGCACGTGTGCAGCTTAGAGGGAACAGCGTCCTTGACTGTATGACAAGTAGAGCGAGCGAGTGTGACGACATAGAAAAAGGTTTACCTCCAGATCAGAACACATGAAGTCAATTCAGTTACTGTTTTGTTGTTGTGATACAGACGCCACCATATTGGATTCAGACATTGTCAGAACGCAGTGGCTGATACGAGTTGGTCTGAGTTAACATTTCTATGGCAACCAATCTCGCCAATCAGGCCACACCCCCACCACTTTGACCCTTTAACTGCCACTTTGAGTCACCATATTTTTATAAGAGAAGTTTCTAACTTGACTCAAACTGATTCAGCCATCTCAACCAATTGGTAGAAGCATGCAAAGCTAAAGAAAACCAACAGATGGCACTGTGTCAGTCAGTGGCTGCTTGCCCAACCTCTTTGACTGACAAGCAAGTCACAACTTGAAAATGATCATACACCTTTTCTTCCTCTTTATGAAAATTTGACAGGTAGGAATATTTGTCTTACTTGATATTACAAGTAAAGGCTTTAATGAACAGAAATATGTTCCTAGATAACCAAAAGAAACACATTCTGTTTGTAATAATTTTTTTAAAACATGCTCTACCAAATGGTTGATTTGTCACTTTATGGTATAAGTAGCAAAATGTTAAATAAAGGGACTGTTTGTCATAAAATAAGTTAAAACAACCTTCTAAATCCTCCATTACTAAAGAAATAATCATTAACACATCAGCGTTTTGACTGTTTGATGTGAGAACAAATCCTTTTATCAAGACATCTGATTGGTCAGTTTATAACTTGAATAACTTACAAAAAAGAAAGAAAAAATCAAAGAAATTAGGATTTTCAAGAACATGTTAAAAAAAGATAATAAAGCAAGAATGGTTATTCTGAGAATAGAATGAATGAGTGACAGGTGTTTAATTCTCTATAGAAGTTTATGGGAATTTGGCTTCTTGGAGCCAGCTGGTACTTCCTGTTTGAAACACCAGGAGGGAAGGGTCATTCAGTCCAGTCCCCATTAACAGTCTGTGCCGGTTTGGTCATTTTTTCACACAGACGAGAGGCATTCGAGTTCCTTGTACTGCTGTTTAATGTGGTGTTCCTTTCTTTAAACTTTACACCGCATCAACATCCGTAGAACTAGCAAACAAAAGTAATAATTAACTACAACATATGAATTGCACATCTTCATACAAATAATGCACAAAATAATACCAATGAGTTATATCGCTAGAGGAGACACGCCCGCTTTAGAAGCCTGGCCAACGGTGGCGGAGCGCCACGCCATCTTGGTGAGGTCGACAACGCCCACATACCCTCAAAAACAACAACAACAAAAAAAAACAATAGATTTATACTGATTCATGTGAGTGATCAATTTGTGTAACACAGATAGTATGGTGTCGGGTTTCAAGCAAACAGTCTGGCTTCTCATCAAAATGTGTTTCCACAAATGTTTTGAACATAGTCAGACTGTATTGCTAGTTGGTACCACAGTGACCCATCTGGGTTAGCTCTTTTGATAGCTAAGACCCACTTTTTCCTTAAGTCCGAATCCATTGACTGCAAGAAAAGTTCAGTCACTGAGTCAGAAATGTATAAATCTGTATTACTATAATAGCCTAGTCCTAGTATACTGTATACAAGTTTAGCAAAATAAAATGTACATTTATGTCGACAGCAAATTATACGTACATCATGCATGTTGATAATGGCCCTGCAGTATCATGCATGTCAACATGTGTACTATTAATGAAGCCCCTGCAGCATTAAAAGAAAAAAAATAAAATACTTACCTGTGAAATTATATACCTTCCTCATTCATGGACTCATTTATCTGATTTTGGCAGTTGAAACCCAAACAATGAACTGGCATTATGCAAAAAATGTGTTCACATGCGCGCACTGCAGTAGTAGTAACTTGACCTCACCAAGATGGCGGTGCTCTCCTCCCATGAGGAACCACGTGATGTCTCCTCTAGCGATATAACTCACTGAATAATACACATACATACCACTTTGGCCTGCTAATGAACCAACAGGTGAACTAAAACACAAAAAATCTTCTTAATTGTTTTCTTATTGCCGTCTGTCGAGCTGACTTCGCATGTGCTGCTCTTACAATGAGTTGTATCACTAGAGGAGACACGCCCGCTTTGGAAGCCTGGCCGACGGTGGCGGAGCGCGACGCCATCTTGGTGAAGTCGACGACGCCCACATGTCATTGATTTCCATTGATTTTAGTGGTGTCTAAGTAGCTTTTATAAACTGTATATATTTTTAGATTTAAATATATTTATACATATATAAATATATTATATTTTATGTATATAATGTATATATAGATACATCATTTGTTGTTGTTAAAGAAGAGAAACAGTCAGCCTTAAAAGCTCAAACTTGAATGAAAATGCATTGTTGCAGGACCTCTTACAAATAAAAAAATATTAGAAAGAATTTTTAAAATTAATTTCTAAACATTTAGAAGTTTTAGACCTCTTTGACATGCAATTTAAATTATTTAGAAAAACCCAACAATAAGTCAATAATAATAATAATAATAATATTAATAAATCAATAGTAAGTCAATACAAACAATAAATAATAAACAAATAATAAGTCAATAAATAATAATAATAATAATAATAATAATAATAATAATAATAATAATAATAATAATAATAATAATAATAATAATAATAATAATAATAATAATCAAAAGAAGTCCAAAAGTGAACAATAGATTTACCCTAAAAAAACAATCTGGCCTCTTTTCAAAATCTGTTTCCACAAATGTTTTGAACAGCCAGACTGTATTACTAGTTGGTACCACAGTGATCCATCTGGGTTAGCTCTTTTGATGGCCAAGATCCTCTTTTTCCTGAAGTCTGAGTCCATTGGAAACCTGACTCAGTCACTGAGTCAGAAATGTATAAATCTGTATAAATAGCCTAGTATGCTGTATACAGGTTTAGCAAAATAAAATGTACATTTATATTGACAGCAAAATAAATGTACATCATGCAGCATGTTGATAATAGCCCTGCAGCATCATGCATGTCAACATATGTTCTATTAATGAAGCCCCTGCAGCCTTAAAAGAAAAAAAAATAAATACTTACCTGTGAAATGATATACCTTCCTCCTTCATGGACTCGTTTTTCTGATTTTGGCAGTTGAAACCCGCACAATGAACTGGCATTATGCAAAAAATGTGTTCACATGCATTCACTGCAGCAGTAACTTGACCTCACCAAGATGGCGGTGCTCTCCTCCCATGAGGAACCACGTGATGTCTAGTGATATCATTCACTCATTGTGCTCTTATTGGAAACAGGAAGTGCCTCTTACCTTTAGCAAAACTCAGGTAATATAAACATTAAAAACTCTTCAAAACCAAAATCTTACTGCTCGTACAGCTCCATAGATGTGATATAAAATGTAGAAAATACAAATATTTAAATCTACAAATGAAAGAAAAATAATTAATAATAAATAATGGCGGAAGTGGGTGTGGCTTTTCCAGTCATTTGCGGTTCTTATTTTTTTAATTAATTTTGGTTGGGAAATCCCCGCTCTGACCCATACTCCAACACAGTAGGTGGCGGTAATGCACCTCCACGTTGGTGCCTCCCACCAAATAAAATCCCAAGAAGAAGAAGACTTTTCCAGTAAACGGAAAGCTACAGTTTGAGAGCGCCAACTCCGGAAGCTCATCAAGCACTAAGGGAACAATGGCGTCTTTTTCTTACTCTGAAGATCTGACTTGCTGCGTGTGTCTGAGCCTCTTTACAGAGCCGGTGACTCTGTTCTGTGGACACTCTTTCTGCAGAGAATGTATCAGCAGTTTTCTGAGCTCACAGCACTGCTGTCCACAATGCAGGTCAGACGTTTCTCTGGAGAAAACACCTCTGACTACCAACCACGCTCTGAAGAGTCTCGCTGAAAGAGCCAAAGAGAACGAGAGGATCAAGAAAGAATCTGGGACTGACAGTCAGGTACGTTATTGACCATTTTTTATGTTTTAAACCTGGAAAACCCATGAGGTCAAATTTGGCAGCTTTTTGGAAATCTTTTTTTTTTTTTTCTTCTTTTTTTTTTCTTTCTTTTTCGGCTGCTGGTAATTGTTGCTCGATTGTCAAAGTAACTTAAAATCCAGAAGAAAAGGCTTCTTGGGTTCTCCAGGGTTAAACAAACATACAGTGTTAGTTGAATTCAGTGCTTATATGACATCCTTTTATTTGGTTTCAAAGGTTAATGAGTGGTTGTGCTCCGAGCATGAAGAAAAGCTGAAGCTGTTCTGCGTCACGGATCAGCAGTTAGTTTGCATCATATGCAGAGACGGGGAGAAACACGAAGGACACAAGTTCAAACCAGTGAAAGAAGCAGCTGAGTCTCTGAAGAAGGACTTTCAGGCTTTTCTGCAAACCGTTTTTGCTGAAATATCTGCTGCAGAGGAAAGAGCCAAAACCCAAAATGAGGAAATCACTAAAACTAAAGAGAAATCTAAGAAGCTGATGAGCCAAATCAGCAGCCAGTTTCAGGAGATGCACGAGTTCCTGCAGAAGAGAGAAGCTGAGATAAAGAATGAGCTTAGACTTAAAGAGAATGAGGAAGTCAGGAAAATGAACCAGAGCGCCAGTGAAATAGAAAAAGTTTTGTCAGGTAAGAAAGAAATGAAGGAAAAGATTGAATCTGCTCTGGAAATAACTGACACGGAGAGATTTCTGAAAATGTGCACTGAGGGAGAATCTCTACTTAAAACCAAAGATTCTATTCAACAGAAAGCCGAATATCTCTCAGTTGTGAATTCCTCTCTGTCCATGGGTCCATTAGAAAGCCACCTGCAGTTCTTTGTGTGGAAGGAGATGCTTCAGGTCATCAAACCAAAACCAGAACAGCTGTCCCTCACAAGTCAAAGTAGAGATGCTATTATATCTCAGGATGGACGAAGTTTGCTCTCTGCATGTCGTGCCAATCACAATTATGGTTATGAACAACAGAGTGTGTTCCCATGGCGTGGGATTAACAATCCACAACAGAGTGTGCTCTATCCACTATCTGGGATTAACAATCCACTACCAGCAACTGCACTCAGCAAAGATCTGTTCACCTCAGGGCAGCATTACTGGGAGGTTGATGTTGGACAGAATAATTCCTGGCAACTGGGCCTCCAAGGTAATTTCATGAAATATAATGGGGGCAAATACATGATTTCCACAAACAATGTTGAGAAGAATGTTAGTCTCACAGGACAAATTAAGAAATTAGGCATTTATTTGAACTGCTCCACAAAACAGCTTTTCTTTTACGATGCAGACAACATGAAGTACATTGTGACCATAACCTACCAAAGCTCAAAGCCAGGGGCTCCATATTTTCATATTGGAGATACAGGAGATCAGTTTCCTCTGACAGTGTGCTGGTACTGAACAGGGAAGCCCCTGAATGAATCCTGCAGGGATTTTCTTTTGTGATTTTAGGACATAAAAACATAGTTTAAAATAATAAGTTCTACTCTGGAGTTTTGATAAAAACAAGTGAATATTTTGATGAATCAGTGGACTGAAGAATGGTTTAGAATTTTCTGGAATCAACTTTCAAAATGGTAGAGTGCTCTCTGAAAATAAAATGCAATCAGAATAGAATAGAAATAAAGTAGAACAGGACTTAATTCATCTCACAGAGGAGGAATTCACCCATTATTCAAATTATTGGTTTGAGTAAAACCTAAGCGAGAAGAGACAGATGACAGAAACACAAAGTTCCTTGATGACTGTTGTAATGTAACTACTTGGTGATTTTCTGGAACGTTGGGGAGCTTTTTTGATAATTGTGTTTTTTGCTGTTCTTTTTGTGTATGTTTAAATTTACAATATTTGTTTGTTTCTTTCAGTTGCATGCAGTTTGTTGCTTCAACACTTAATTTGTCATTAAAGAAAATCCCTCTAACCTATTTGTGAAATTCATTTGTTTCAAACCTGAAAACAGTACATCTTCTGAATATTATGAAACATAAAGACTGTAATTGTATAACATTTTGTAAAAAGAGGAATAAAGTGTTTTTTTGTTTTTTTTCCTCTGAATTTCTCTACATTTTGTGGCACTTAATGTCAAAATTTGCCAGATATGGGATTGTATCTCAATTGTTTGTACATTATCATACAATTATTCTTGTAATAAAGGCTAATTAGTCCCTTAATGTGTCCAGATTTTCTTTTCCTCTTCTAAAAGTAAAACTCTATGATGATAATGAAGCAGAATTTGATATTACTTATTATTAGTCATTATTTGACATTAAATGATGCAGAAAATGCATCCAACTCTGTCAGATGATGCTGAATCTGCATCATCTAATCTTTGACAGTAATCCTCGGTGGAGTCTGCCTTTCTTGCAGAAGAATGTACATGTCCTCAAACCTGCTCCCCTAATGTTGGCCTTCGTGGTAACCATGTTCTAATTGGGCTTCCCTGCTTTCCAGACGCCGTCTGACTGATGGGCCTTAGTCACAACTGCCACTATGAGTCAATGGGGGCCGTCTGCCAACAAAAAACTTAAGGGGCAGATAGGTGGCCTGCTGGAAATTGCAACATTAGACCACTCAGTGAACCCATTGAGTAAAAATGTTAATGGACATTTTTTGTCTTTGGGTATGCTGAGGCTGACAGTAGAGCGAACACGCCAACTCCACGCCAACAGCTCCGCCCACAACTCAGAGGTGAATTTCTGATGAAGCGCTGCTGCTCTGCAGAAACTTTGTCCCACAAACAGCATAATCATGATTTACAGAGCACTGGGAACGCTTTGGAAATAGATCACAAGATGATCAGAGTGGGACTTTAACAGATGCACAACAATCATATTCTACTTTTCTCCAAATGGTTGAGATGCATTTTCATCTGAAGGAACATCATATTACAAATCTGCTTTTCACTTTGTCTGTTTGACAGTAAAGCAGGAAGTGAATAAATGAACCACAGAAATACTGTTTTCATGGGTTGTCTGTTTATTGTCTGTACTGATATAATTTGTGGCTGCTTGTTTTTTCATTTTTGTGAATTTCTCTTCTACCCTGGTCAACAATAACTGCTTGAAATGTATTTTATTACTTTCATTTAATATATTGATTATAACACTACTGTTGTTGATACTTGTATACAATATTAAATTAAAGTCTGGATGATTAAACCAGTTGTTAAATTGTTCACTAATCACTTGTTTAAATTTATTTTGATTTTTAGCAGAATAAGACAGAAAATATTTACCCTTTTGGTTACTTTTTTCTGTCTGTTAAGTAATTAGATTCCTCAGAGCCGAATCACTTTCATTTCATGCTATCTGCTGCCTCCCAGTGGCCAGGGGACATCAGCGAATCTGCTCTAGTGAATTATTTACTAAACAGATAAACACAGTGAATTTGTATACGTTTTGTTTGTGGCACAAAAAAATGAACAAGTGGGAAAACACCAAGTTGACCTTAAGAGACATAAAGACATCACATGAAATCTGCTACTTGGAACCACTGAAAGAAAATGTACTGAAAACACTGACAGCAGTGGAAACTAATGGTGGGTGTATTACTTTAAGTATAAATACTATTGATACCAAGGTAAGTATTAATAATGATATTGATACTTTTATCACAGTTTTCCTTCAATACGTACAGTGAAGTAATTATATTTTTTCACAGAGTTCATGCAAGTGCAGTGTCTCTTTCTCAGTCTATTCAGAATCAATCCTCAATCTAACACGAGCTGTAACTTCAGCTCCAAGCAACTCCTGCAACTACTTGACGTCTCCCTGCAGGAGCTTCTACATCAGCTGCAACATAGGCAGGATGTTATGAAGAGTGGACTGAGGCGTTGTTCTAAAGTTAGCCACTAGAGGGCGCGGCCGTTTTTTAAGTTGATAGAATCATAATTTGTAAACAGAGGTAAACAGAGAAAAGGAGCAAATGGCAATTTTTCCAGGGCATTTCAGTTTGATTACCTTGAGTGTGCGTCCATGAGAGTGGTGAGCCCATTTTTTGTGTTTGTATTAGGGAAAAATATGTTTGTTTAATGGTGTGGACAGTTTCTACTTACTTAACAAGTTAGGCTAGTTTTAGTTAGAAGTACAAGTAGGGATGGGAAAAGAAGCCCCATGAAGCTTTCCTTGGGGTTCATGTAATTGTGCCGGAAAAATGAACCAACCATTCAGGGCTTTGAAACAACACAGAACAGCGGCATCTGGTGGTGGACTGCACGTGTATCATATGCCTCAACTAAGTTCCTTGTAACACTTGTGTGAATGTGGAAATGATAATGAAAACATGTAAAACAAAACAATGTTGTTAATGACGATGTAACCCTTGTGCTATCCTAGGCACTTTACTGTTGGGAGTTGGGTCATCTAGACCCACTAGAGAGTGCGCTGAACCTCTTTTTTTCAATGATTTGTGATCTTCACTGGTTCAGTGGATTACATAAAATTTTTCCACCTTTATCCACCTTTGTCATGGTAGGGAGAACACGTCAAAGTAAGGGTGGGGTCATCTAAGATAGCACAAGGGTTAAAAAAAAACGTAAAACACAATGTGTGACGTTTTCTGTGTTTGATACAGCAAAACACACATACATGAAGAAAATAAATGCAATGCAAAAAAGAAAACATTGTAAAATACAGGTCTTGAACCTAGAATCTCCAAATGCGGTCACCATTGACCTTATCGCTTCGCTATCTCTATTATGGCACATACCACCTCTATAAATTGATAGAACTATTCTGTTTGTAAAAAATGTTTGTAGTATATTATCGTATTAGGAGAAACATAGTTGAAACGATCCAGAGCCACAGTATGTTTTTTTTTACCAGAAACCATGGTAAAGCTCGATGAACGGATGCTGATTCCAACACAGGGGAAACAATAGTACTGGTCGGGAAACGTTCGGGATTCATTTTGTGTTTCTAGAGAATACCGCACCCAACTGTTCAAACACAAGTGACATCTGAACCGTGGTTCAACCCAACAATGCATTTGGCCCTTCAGACGTCATTTACCACGTGATCTGCGCTAGTTGACACCCCCCCGAAACATTGTGCCGAACCACTCTGTTTCACAAAGGTGAAAAACGCGCCGGAGCGTCCTTGTCAAACGGGCCATCCCTAGTTAGAAGTTTATTGGATTTATTTAGTTTCTACAGTTATTCTAATACGTTTTCTGGGTATAATATTTTGAGTATTAATGCTATAGAGCAGGGGTCGGGAACCTATGGCTCGCAAGCCATATGGCTCTCTAATTAAACTTTTTTTTTTTTTTTAGACCAGTCCTTCTCAGACACAATGCCATGCCAGAGGGGCGTGCAGTAGTAGCGGTGCTTGGAGAAAGAAAAATGTGCACCACTATCAATTTACTATTATCTATTATTTCACAGAGTTTGTAACAGCCTTAAACCTGTGAACTGCCGTCCAGGCAGTTGCGCGCTCCCGTCTCTGAGAAAGAGCGCGCACTTCAGGGACGGGATGTGTGAGGAAGATGTATCTTCAATTTAGGTTGTTGTAGTAAGTTAAACATTTTTATGTGGCCAAAGTCTTTTCTGGTTTATTTATAGTACACATTATTGACAAAAACTGGCAAATTTGAAATACGTCATAGAACTATTCTGTTTGTAAATCATGTTTGCAGTGTATTATCGTTGTACAAAACTCTAAATTTTTTGAACCTCTTAAAAATTGTTCAAATACATGTTTAGATATAAAGCATTTATGTTTGTTTTCATTAAAAAAGTCAATCAAAACCATTAAAAAAGTGTTTTTGGCCTTTTTTGTCGCCTCCATTCTAAAACCTTTCAGACTGAATTGATCAAATTTGGGCATCAAGTGCCCTCCATACCACTGTTCTAAATTATGGCTAGTTTTCCTTTCGGGAATTTAGACCCCTAGGGAATTTAGAATTATAATTGTTTGTTTAATTGTTCTGAATAACCCCCCTTTTTTTTAAACTCGTTTAAAAAAAATTGACTTGATTTTGTGACCAATCGCACTCCATACTGAGCGCCCGCAGGCAGCTACAGATGCACCGCTGATGCAAAAGGGGATTTACCCCGCAACGTGGAGACAAGAAGGAGGAAAAAAATCTGCATCTTTTGTCTTTTATCTTCTCGTGAGGAAGGACAGCTGCTTCCGTGGGAACCGGAGGATAAAGGCGTTTTTGACGGTAAGGCTCATAGATGTGATGCGTGTCTGATGGATGCTCCGCCGTCCGTCTGCTGCTCAGCATCCACTAATACTTTAATCTGCTTACTTTTCACTGAACGTAAAGTCAAT
Organism: Oryzias curvinotus; assembly: GCA_023969325.1. Classification (NCBI taxonomy): domain Eukaryota; kingdom Metazoa; phylum Chordata; class Actinopteri; order Beloniformes; family Adrianichthyidae; genus Oryzias; species Oryzias curvinotus. The sequence continues at coordinate 30,201,717 of CM043712.1, read as the reverse complement.
TTGGGAGAAATTTCGAACATTATTTTTGCATTTATGATAGCTAACCAGCGGCCTCTCGTACTCTGCGTGAATTCGCCTCTTATATGTTCCACGCGGTCACGCGGCGAGGCACCGCCGAGTGGAAATTCTTTTGGCTCCTCGTGACATTTGCGCTGAAACGAGAGCATCCGCATAGAAAGAGCATCGCGCGTGGACCCGGATGAGACAGCTTTGCTTCCGTCGCTGCGTTTGCATTTGCAAACCGCAGCAGACAGACACGCGCGTTCATGGCGTCCTGCGTGGCGCAGACTCGGCTTCCTGCTGCTCTAACGGCTGCGTGAGCGGAGCGCGCACAAACGCAAACGCGAGAGAAGACGCGCTTTCAGGTACAGCCTTAAACGTGACCTTTTTCTGCGCCTCCTGGAGGAAGTCCGTCATTTACGGAGCACAACAAGTTTATCAGGCAATTCACCTGTTTGGTTTTCTGTTTTCCTCCGAGCAGAACTGCTTCTACTTTTCTACTCAGAACATTCCATCTAGGACCTTTTCAAATAATCTGTTCTCAGGATGAAGGTCTGGAGTCTTCCTTTACCTCACGTTGTTTTCAGGAGCACACAAATACAGAGCCAACCTGCCCAACTAGAGTCACCCCTTATTATAATACTGCCCCCTCCGGCTGTTTTAATGCTGTAAATTTAGCTTCAATTTAGTTTTCAGTGGAGATTATTTGTGCTATTCCTTCTTTCCGTGTGTTGGTCTTAATGTATCCAATGCCAGCATCAGTTTGAACTATCAGCTTGAACTCTGTGACCTCATGTTTCTGACACATTTAAATTCAACTTTATTTGTATGGCGCTTTTCCTGCTACAAAGCATTTCAAAGTGCTTCCCATGATAAAATTGATATTATTAAGATAAAAAATAGTAGGTAAATAGTAACCTGTCGCGGGGTCCCGCCGGAAAAGGATGCAGTGGAGCCAAGGTGAGGAGGTTCTTTCTTTATTCAAGAACAGTTGAACAGTTGAGCACTACTATTGGTCCACGCAGGGCCGCACCAGCGCATGGCACCTCCGTCACACTCCTCATTTCACTACCTGTGGTGCTCCCTTTTAAACGTGACGCCACGCCTATTGGGCGTTGCTCTCCATTAGCTTCCGGGTGGCACCACAGGTAGTCATATTAAACATAAAATATATGAATACACATAAAAATAAAACACAGTGTCTCCCCCTCGTCATCTGACGGTGCCACACCGTCACAGTGTGTAGTAGTTAAAATACTACTGTTAATAATAACAGTCAGTCTGTTAATAATAAATAAATAAATAAATAAATAAATAAATAAATAAATAAAAACCCATAAAAAGCCAACACATCCCAAAAGTACAATAAAATCAAATGGAATTTATTGTTAAGATTTATAAAATCAAACAAAACACATGTGGACAGGTGAAAACGACATAAAGGTTTTACTAAAAAGATTAGTTTTAAGGTTTTTTTTAAAAGCCTCCACAGTGGGCGAAGGCAACACTTCCACAGGCCCAGTGAGGCCTTTCTCGTATGGGTTTTTGTTCTGACTTTTGGGACCGCCGGCAGACCTGAGGGCTCTGAGAGGGTCATGAAATAAAAGTAAATCTGATAAAAACGAGAGGCCAGTTCCATTTAAACCTTTGTAAACTAATAAAAAGAACCTTAAAATCGATCCTGGGATCCGTCCAAAGATTTCAAAACAGGAGTAACTTGCTACTTCTTTCTGGTTCCAGTTAAAAGGTGTGCAGCTGAGTTTTTAAAGGTCAGGTAGAAAATCATCAACATCCAGAAGGCAGCACTGGCTATTTTGCTGTGGGAGGGGCATATAAATGTAGCATCTGCATGCTACAAAAGCATGTAACTCCTGGTGGTCTCTGCGTTTTCTTAGGGTTAGGGTTGCTAATGTCACATTCAGAACTTTTAATTTTTGTCCAGATAATAATTTACAGATGAGGAACATGGCGAGCAAAAAATGAACATTGAGTTTAAACTCTGTCAAAAGTTAAACAGACTTTTTGAGTGGATAAAAACTGGCAGAAGGTTTTTAGCATCAAGAATAAAGTGCTCCAGTTCATTCCACCTTTGGGGAGCTCAGAGCTGCAGGCGTTTCTGCTGCAGAAACCACTAGTGTCTGCAGTTGTGAGACTTGGAATGACTGACAGAGTTGATGACTCGAGAGTCAACTGTCTGTCTCTAAACTTGGCAATGTTCCCTGGGTTGAGGTAAATTTCAATGAGCTTAGAATCCAGCCTCAAAGTGGGTACGCTTGTCAAAATAAGGCGGCACAAAACTCTGAGGCAACTCTGCCTCAATTCTAATGCGTGACACCACAACCGCCACCGTCCTCCAGACTTATCAACAGTTGCATTTGTGATGTCACTCTCTGACCAAACACCAGAGTTTGGCAACACTGCAGTTCCGCTCTTAACGGCATGACATATTGGTACCATAAATCAGCATTCAGAGCTAGACGGTGCAAAACGGAGTGGGGCATCTGGGTGAGCGGCTTACAGATGTGTACCACGGCTGTGAACGCAACGCATCTAAACAGAGGTCTGACGTCTCCTTTATGGTTGATTAAAGGTGGAACATCCAGCAGAATTTGGGATAATCACATTCTGAATCATTACACAAACTGCCAAATCATCCAGGGTGTGTATGCATCGACTGTATATGAAAACTGGACAGAGTGAGGGTGACGTCACCCATAGAAAACAGTTCACTTCCTACTCCACAGAAATCAAGCTAATTCAGTCGCCCTTTTTTCACAATACGGATGTCGCCATGTTGGAGCCAGAGGTGCTCAGCAGGCAGTGAATGATCTGAGTAGGTCTGAGTTTCCATGGCAACCACTTCTGCTAATCAGGAGTGAGCTTGTTGAAAGTTCACACTCCAACCACTGAAAGCGGGCTACACTAAATCTGTCAAACATTTTGAACGCTGGACGTGGGGGCCAGCAGGCACCACCTGCTTTTATTGAAGGCGTCTGATTGGCCAGTTTATAACTGGATTAACTCGCACTACAGAAAAAAATGTAATGAAAAAAGGATTAGGATTACCAAAGACTGCTTCATGGAGCTAGCGGTACTTCCTTTTGGAACAACAGGGAGGAGGGGTCACTCAGTCCAGTTCTCATATACCGTCAACAGGTGTACTCCACCTTTGCCAAGCAGTGGATAGAATATACTCCAGCAACCCCAACCTTGAAACCAATTAAGCTGATTTAGAAAACGAATACACCAGCAACTGAAATGTGGCCAATTGAGATAATTCTTTTCTGTGTGACGTCATCTCTGATTTTTGGTGAGGGCGCCATCTTCAGGTCAAAGTTTGACATTACTTTACTCCTTTTTAGGTCAAAAATCCTACAAACCCTCCCTGAAAATTTTCTGTAGTACTGTCACTTAAGATTTGGATTATCAAAGTTTGTTGGAAACATTTCCATTACTTCCTAAATACAGTTTTCAAACTTGTACAAAAAGAAAAGAATAATACTGAAGTAAACATAGCTCTCTGTTGTTAAAAAGTACGTCTTTGATATCGCTTTTGAAACGTTATTGATTTTGTGTGTAGAGGATGTTTTTTAAAGCTAACTGGAATCAAAACATAGATTTCTACGTTCTTTTTAAAGCACAATTTAGCATTTCAGTACAAATAGATGGTGGTGGATACTTTATCATTTTGTGAACACAATTTATCAAGCGGACACTGAGTCAGCATGTTGAGTCAAGCGGCTAAATGAAGAAAGACGTAACTGAATGTCGGGTTCCTGGAAGAGCCTGCTGAGAGTTACTCATTTTCTTTACGCTCTTATCGAAGACGGTGGCTGTTGGAAAATAAAAGAGATAAAAACTAGCAGGAGAGTCACAAAAATAGACTAAAAAACAAAGATGTAAAGAAAGGTCTGGTTACTCACAGCAACAGTACATTTCTGTTTTTTTTCCGCTGTTCAGACTTTTTTTGTTTCTATTATTAATTATTATTTTGAACATTAGATAATCCTGTCATCAATCAGTCAACAAAAGAAAGATATGCTCTAATAAACGGAAAGTTTTCATGTGTTTTTGCTTTGACATGAAGCTTTTTTCAAGTATTACAAAGGAGCTCAGTGGAGTATCACACGAGTCACTTGGTTCTGGTTTGGAAACTAAATCCTTAACTTTTTTCTTTAGTTGTGATTAGGTTGATCATTTCTGAAATGCAGAAAGGGACCAGAAACATATTTGGACTATCTGTAGAAATGAAAAACAAACAGTTCTGAATCAATTTTAGCTTTGAATAAAGTTTTTTTGTAATTTGACTGCAGGTACACCGATGTAATCTGTAAGGTATCTTCTAACTATCACTGCCAAATTGTACTGGAACTCACAGGTTCAAACTTTATGGTTTATTGAGATTTGATATATTTTTCACACTTTTTCAAGTGTTTATATAAACAGTATTTTGAATTTAAAAAAGGTGGAACTTTCTTTTTTTTAAACATTTTTAATTCTTACAATAAAAACCAAGACGTGAAACAAAAATTTTATTTACAAAAATACAAGAAACTACTTTCAAGTAAAACCAGTGCATCGATTTTAAGTACCGGTACCTTGCTTAGTAAGCCCGCCCGCTTTTCATTGCTCTCTCAATAGCTTACAGCCCTTCACAACCTAAATCTAACATTCCCAGTTTAACAAAAATGGCGAGCAATAATGGAGCTATCCAGCCGTACAGTTTGGAGTCAGATTCCAGCTCAGATGAGGAAAACAAAGACGTACTTGGATTTATTTGTCTACAAGTGCAGAATGGAGCGGTTTAAGGAGCTTGTGGCCCGCCGTAGTAACTTGTATGTCGCAGCTACAAGCATTTTTCTAACTGCATTTTATTCATCTGCTCCTGATTCACAAGGATTTGAATTCAGAAAATAGTCAGAAAAGCAGTTTTAAGGTGAATTTTCTTCATACATGTCCTCCATTCTAAGAATAATGCTAGAACCTGTTAAAAACACCCCAAATACCATTTTCCTCAGAGCAGGTCTTGAACTTAGAGAAGCATTGAAATGATTTCACAGTTTTACTATGAGATAAGGTGGCTGGACACTGCAGGAAAAAGTATACAGGATTACCAGCATCTGTTTGCTGTATCTATCCTAACTTTTGAGGAATTATATTAAAACACATAAAGCAGCCACACTGAAATGCCGACCACCTGTTCTTTTTTTTACTAAAATTGATGAGTTTGCAGGATTGTGGGACTCTTTGCATAGGTGTACTGGTTTGGAACCTGTGGTTCACATTTAGACACGTTCAGTCCTGAGCGTGACCTCGTGCTGACTCATCATTTTCCACATAGAAACCGGAATCCAACCCCATCTTCACCTTACCACAGCTGCGAGAAATGAATGCTTTATTGGCGCTTTAATCAGCCATGTGTGGAGTGAAACAACAGGGAGTACTTAGCACAGAACGCCACGCTACCTTCAGTCTTCCCCCTGTGATTTCTCACGGTGTGATGATGAGCGCTCTGCAGAAATAATGCGCTTTCATTTGAAGAGATTCTCTGACCCAATTCACAGAAACACATGGAGCCAGAGCACGTTAACCCCTTCCTGAAATGTTCGTGCTCAGAAAATCACGGAGGGCCTAACGGAATCATTGCCAGGTGAAACTGAATCTGAATCTGAGAGGAAAAACAATAAAATAGAAAAGCAGATTGGAAAAAAGGCCATATGATATTTTTAGTGATTATGCCGAATCATTTTTTTTAGATGTTGATTGTTTTTTAGCTTTTTCCATGTTAAAAAACAAAAATTACTGTCCTGTTAGGGATATAAAGAGACTAAAAAAAGATAATTCTTAGAAAATGTGACCATTTTAAATTTCTCTGTCAACTGCATCTTTTTTTTTTTAATTTTTTCTATTTGATGTAAGTTTATTCACTTCAGTTCAGTTTTATTTATAAAGCCCAATGTTACAACAACAGTCATCTCAATGGGCTTCATACCGATAATTGTACAAGAACATGAAGTCATAAAAATTAATTCAGCAAAGAATTCCTAGACAATAATCCCCCCCCCCATTCTGCTCCCTGGTTTAAATAGTATGGATGGTTTATTACAGTCTAGATTCTTTACATATGGAAATATTTTGAAATCTTTTCCTTCACACAGAGTCATCCTAGACAGCAGCAAATGTTTTCATCTGACAGAGAGGACATTTGATGCACTTTATTATTATTATCTGTAACAACAAAACACTTGAGGCAACTGTACGTTCAGAGCTGGGCAGTAAGAGAATGTTTTTGTCCTATAGGGATGTTTGTCACAGTCATGGAATCAGCAGCACGTTAGCTTTTATCAGCAACAAACAAATCAATATTTGTTTTCTGGCTCATGGCTGGTGGTGTTATTTGTGGCGTGACCTCAGCATGGGGAGCTTTTATTTTGAAGGAGTTCCTCATGGTGTGATGACCGATTTGAGGTTTTGGCCCAAACCTTTCTAAGGGATGTTATTGTATAGTTTGTGTGCAGACGATGATATTTCAGATCCGCGTGGGTTGTTTTGAGCAGAAACACGTGGATCACTATCGTGTCTCTGAGATGCACGTAGACGTTTCACAAACAGCACAGTTAAAAACCTTGAAAACCCCTGAAAGTGTTACCTGGAGGAATTGTCTGCTTTTATCCCGTCAGCCAAGCAGAGGAACGTTGTTGGTTCCCCGCCTGTGGCGTACCCTTTCATTAAAGTGCCACAGGGGCCCCGAAGGGCTGCCCCGGCCCCGCTCACAGCAGAGGGATGTTAGACTGCTCTGCCAGCCGGGGACGCTCGTATTACAACGAGATTTTCTGCTCCATTTACATCAGTTCTGCCATTTTTAGCATTAGCATGGCATCTTTCACAATTAATTCTTACTGAAGTGATGCTTGAAACCTCTTGGACAAAGACTGAAATACTTAACAAACAAACAAAATATTTTTAGAAGTTCTTCTTAATTGACGTTAAAACTTTGCTTAAATCTAATTCTGCATTTAAAATGTCCTTCAATGAAAACTGAGACAAAGAAAACATAATAAAACATTTTTATGATCTTGTTATATACATCATAACATCCAGGTTTAATGCACTTATCTTTTAGTTTTATTCCATTTTCAACAGAGTTATGGCTGTCAAGAGAATTTCCCCGTTATGGGATCAATAACATTCTAAAAAGTTCTATTTGATTTCAGTTTAATCCATAAACTGAACAATCCATGTTTCAGGACTCGACGTATGTGCCTGCGACCCTTTGACGGTTAACAACTTAATAAATACGTTTCTTTTTGACAGAATCTTTTCCCACAGAGCAGATATTAAGAAAATGAAGCTCAAAACTGCATTTCTGAATCCATCTTCAGTCAAATTGTTGTGAATCAGGAGCAGAGATGAAAAAATACTGGTTGAAAAAGATTATATTTGTGACGTAAAAAATACACTGAACACAAGCTCCCTGCTTTGATCTTTCAGCAAAGAGGGAGGGGAAAGGGGGCGGGCTTGATTTAATCTAAAAATGGCTTTATTATAATAAAAAAAGCTCTGGGAACACTTTGAAAATAGACGATTGTAGCGGGACTTTTAAAAGTACAATAAACTTTGAATTTAATTTAGTCCATGAAAAAATTTTTCCACTTTGCAACAGAAGTAACATTCGACAGTTTTTCTCTCCTGAAGTGTGAATATTTAGGATCTGATGACAAAAATCTGCAGGTTAACAAACTACGGTAATAGAATTTCTTCCTCTGGGCAAATAGTTTAGTATTTGTTTTGTTACTTTTTGTAAAGTTCAGGTGTGGGAATCTGAGGGAAATTTTTAAACTAGTTGAAATTGCTTAAAAAGATAGTGAAGCATGTTTTACTTCCTGTTGGGCGTTTAAATTCAGTAAAATAAACATATTTACTAAAACAAACAAACAAATGGATGTGTTTCTGGTGCTGCGTAAGATTATTGTGGGGTTCCATGGGTATGGATGTAATTCTGAAACTATTTATTAACAAGCTGCTAGAGGGGAAGTACTTTCAGTGCATGTATGGTTAAGACGTAAACATTTTTAGTTTACCAGCGGAAACAGAAGCTGCCGGTCTTCTCTTGGATTTGTTGGGTCTGCCATGTTGTGTTCATAATGATGCTGCAGCTGTGATGCTTTGAAGCAGGTCAGTGGGTGGAGCCTGATCAGGCCATCACTGCCGACCAATCGGCTGAGAGTGGGCTTTTTTTCAAAAAGAGTTTTATGTATTTACACGTGTTCAGTCTAGAACAGATTAAAAAAAAAGACAGAACCTTTTTTTTTTAAAACAAAATCCAAGTCCGGAGTTTATCTGTGCATCGTAATTAAATATGCAGACAACTGTTTAAGAAGCTCTCATGTGTTTAACAGACAATAAAGATACACGTGGTGGAAAATAACCTTCAGGCTAACGGACAAAAACTTAGCGCTGCTTTGCCCTCATTGCAACAAAGGGTTTGGTTTCTTCTTCCCGTGTCGAGTTGAGTCTTCCTGTAACATTGTGTCACGGCGAGTGGTTCCTGTTCTTAGTGGACTTAACGCTGCATGGTAAATCTAAGTTCAGGAAATCAGAAATGATCTGAAAAACCACTTGGGACGGTTTTCTGTTAAAGCTTCAAAGGCCTTTGTTTGCAACAGAAAAAAAACCCCTCCTCCTTTCCAAAGCAAATAACTTTCTTCTTTGAGGATCAAGGAGCTTATTAATATCACAACTCCTCACTCTGATCCCACTTTGAAAAGAGGACCGAACGAATCAGGACAGAGAATTGGAAAGCAGAACTTCTGCATTTTTAGCCCCAGAACAACAAACAGCTGCACAGGAAGGTGAAGTCTCACTGCAGTTCATTGTTAACAGAACGGCTCCACTTTCAAGGCACTTCCACCACCCAACACTTCCTTACCTGACGCCGGGCGCTCGCTCCGTGGTCACCCCTTTCCTGAAAAGAGAGCAGAAGTATTCAGTCATGAAAGGAATCAAAAAGTTGCCTCAATTTGATGTTTGTGCAAAATAAATACATTTATGATGAATCTTTTTGCTATTAAACGGAGTTTAGTCGTACAAAAGAACAACAAATGTATTTTTTTGCCTCTACTTTTTAAGGTTATTTAACCTAAAACTGCGTAGCTGCAGCAAAAAAGCTTTGTTTTAACTTTAAAACCCACTTCAGTCATCTTTTGATCAGTTGTGAAAGTGTTCCCAGTGGTCTTTTAATTATAATTATGCTGTTCTTAGACCAAACCAAGCAACATGTGGTCTTTTTTAGGACATAGTTTCTGTAGAGCGGCATGAATTTATCAGAAATTCACCTTTGTGTTTTGGGCAGGACTGTTGGCGTGGAGCAAACCCACAGCCTCTTCCCCTCGTCATGGCTGAGAGCTCTCTGTTTACACGCTTTTCCACTAGCTTACAGCCCCCCCCCTCACAATTAAAACACCACATTACTGGTGCAACACAAATGCCGAGCAATTTCGAAGCAATCCAGCCGTACTGTTTGGATCCAGATTCCAGCTCAGACAAGGAAAACAAAGACGCTCATGAAACTCATAGTCTGCAAGTGGACCAGAATGGAGCGGAGCCTTGAGCTCAGCGGATTTTCTACGTTACAAACAAGTTACTATTCAAATTCACATTTTTTCCATCTGTTTCTGATTCGTGACTATTTGAATAAAGAAATACTCAGAAATGCATTTTTAATCTTATTTTTCTTTATATAAATGTCCTCCATTAGAAAAATACCACAAGAAAATGTTAAAAACACCAACAAAAAAAAAACACGGTTTGTTTTGTCAGATTAGACTTTTGTTGAGTAGCATTCTTTATCAAACTGGGGCTAAATAAATAATAAAGAACAGTCACAGACAAATTACAGCTAATTTCTCTTTAGTAAATCTAAATGGTTCACAGCGAAAACAAGCCTCCTAAAATTAGGTTAAAAAATCTTTCAATTTGAAGTTTTTTTTAAATAAGCACATTAATCTGCCTATGAAAAATAAGAAAAGAGGTGGTAAAATGGTTTTACCAAGAGTTTTTATTACAACAAAATGTCTTGTCACAGAGAAATGTTCTTAAACTAAGATTATTTTGTCTGTGTAGCTTTTTTGAGAAGATTGTTTTTCTTGCAAGACAGAAAATTAAAAAAATTTTTGATAGAAGGGTCATTTTACTTACTTAAGATTCTCTTTTTGCAGTGTTGAAACACAAAGGCTGTTTTTAGTGACACAAAAGTGTAAGATTACAAGCAAAAAAAACCCTAAGGATGTATCCCCTTTCCTTTTTCATTCTTGCCAGACTTGCACAGCTCAGACCTGAGCTCAGGTGAGGTACTGTCTCAGGTGGATTATGTGGGCTGGACGCTTCCTCCTTCCCTCCAGCGGTGGGGAGGGTTGGCCGTTGTGCTGCTTCAGCGTTAGACTTTAAGAGGCTTTGACAGTCAGGCTTAAGGCGCAGTGTGGAATCCTTTCACTCCTCTAGTCAAGTCTCTTCCTCCATCTGCGTGAAGTCTTTGTTTTTCAACCGACTGCTTGTTAAATCCAGGAATGAAGGTAGGAGGATCCACCGATTTTGATAAAACTTCAAGTGTAGAGATTGTAGTAACACGTCCGCTGAGCCTCCCTCTCAACTTCAACTCTGTTTTTCATTGAAGGGCTTTGTTGCAGTGAACGTCAGGCTTTTAGGAAGACTTGGCTGTTTGTCTTCATTAGCTTTGTGTGTGCACAAAAGAAACAGTCAACAAAGAACCTGTTTGAATTGGATGAGATGGTCAGGTTCACGCTCTGAGAAGACGAGTCTCCCTGGCCTGGAAAGAAAAAGCAGTCAAATGTCTCAGGAAAGCGTAAGAAGCTCATCAGTAAAGGCTGAAAATCTCCAGAAAACATGACAGATTCAACCAGGAAACAGCTTGTTGAGTTTATTGTAACAGGAGCTACAGATGTAGCTGTTTAGTAACCATGGACATGCAGACAAGGAAACCTCTTCATCTAGTTAAACTGCTTTGGTTTTCTTAAAGCCAATTATGCATTTCATGACTTATTTTATTTTATTTTTTTAACGTCGAGTTCATTCGTTCGTTGTACATTTTAAACCTGTGATGAACTTTTGAGCTCAGCCTTATGTTCACTGATGGTCTACTTGACACGCCGGTTTAAACCACAACCACAAGCGCTATGAATATTGTAAAACGGTTTCCCCTTTACTGATGTCTACTGCAGTAGAATCTAAAAACACCTGAAGATAGTTTTCTACATGGAGTCAAAATGATTCCAAAGGGTCCCATTTTAGTTAACCATTTCCTTGCTCAATTTCAATTTTCAATCTGGAATTTGACCTGTTATTCTTATAACATTTTCCATTAACCTCAATTCTGGTTAATCCCCCCCCCAACGCATGCCGTTTTCGCCAAAGGGGTGAAAGTCAAACGTCTATTACTCCATGTCGTCCTTTTTCTTTGCTTTGATCTTAAAGTCATTTGTAATTTCAGTTTAATATTCATGGATTTTTCTCTCTTCTCTTTTCACAGAAAACTACTGCCGCTGCAGAGACTGTTTTTTTCTGTTTTTCCACCACATTCCACAGATAAGCAGGAGCTATAAAAATCTGAGCACTCATAAGATTTCACAAGGCGTCTCATTCAGGACAGGATTTTTCAATCATTAATTAGACTGACCCTGAACCACAGTTTTTCCTGATTTTTTTTTTGTGGTGGTCACTTGTACACCTTTTCTCCCAAGCCCATCAGAGAACTGTATCCCACACCCCCTCAGAGGGGTAATGCCAGTCTTGTTAAATGCCAGCGCCTCTTTTAGCTCCAAACAGGAGCTTCTGGACTTGCAGGACTGTCCTCTTAATGGGGGTCTGTCTCTGGACACCACTAGTCCAGTGGATTCTCCGACAGGGAGCCCTGTTGGTTCTGGCCCAAGAAGTCCTGGTAGTCTTAGAACTAATGGCTCCACCCCCCAGATTTTCACTGGGGTTTCTTTGCTCCCTGGGCAGCTTTTTGGCCCACAACCCAATGAAGAGACTGGGCTAAAGCACATGTCCATTAACCTGGATCAACTTTGTGGCTGGGGGGCTCTGACGCCCAAAGTCATCCAGGTCTTCAACACCCCTCGTTGGGTGCTGTTCTTCCTTTGTGTGGCCTCTTTCCTTCAGGGGATGATAATCAACGGCTTCATCAACACAGTGGTCACATCCATCGAGCGGCGCTTTGACCTGCACAGCTATCAGGCCGGACTCATCGCCAGCTCCTACGACATCGCGGCGTGCCTCTGTCTGGCCTTCGTTAGTTACTTCGGCGGGATCGGGCACAAGCCCCGCTGGCTGGGATGGGGGGTGCTTGTCATGGCGTTGGGTTCCCTGGTGTTCGCCCTGCCTCATTTCACCACACCACCCTACGTGGTCAGTCTACCTGAGCAAACGGGGATGTGCTCAGCCAATCGCACCAGCCAGTGCAAGGACAAGGAGGAAAGAGGGCTGTCCAGTTACAGCTTCGTCTTCATGCTGGGACAGTTTCTACACGGAATGGGCGCCACTCCTCTCTACACATTAGGCGTCACGTATCTGGATGAGAACGTCAGCTCCAACTACGCACCTGTTTATATAGGTGAGACTTTTCACCAATTCCTTACAGCTTACCTTACTTTTACAAAAGTATCAGAACGCTTATGACAGGAAAACAGTTTGGTAAAAATGAGTAACCTCAATTCTGGTAAAAAAAAAAAAAAAAAAAAGTCAACTGTTAAGTTTTCTTGCATCATCTCTGTAGGTTTTGTTTTTACATAACTTCCCTGTTTCCAGACGATTACACATTGGTCATTCCAGAGTCATCATTCAGCCTATTTTTTAAAAGTGGAACTAATGTCTCACAGTAACATGGATATTGCAACTCCAATTTACCAGCACAATAACTGCTGATTGAAAATTCATGCTATGAGGTTAGTTGATGTCTAGGTGGGGGGTAGTATTTTGCTATATTCGGATACATCCAATAGTAAACGACTTACTAGAACCATTTACGTTTTTTTTCATGTTGGACCGGTAATGTTAGGTTTGGGTTATGATGGGCTGTAAGCTGGCAGGGGAGCATGTAAACAGAGAGTTCTCAGCAATGGGGAGGAGAAGGCGGGGCGCGGTTGCTCTACACCAATGATCCTGCCCATAATTCAGAGGTGAATTTTGAATGAACTGCCGCTCTGCAGAAACTATGTCCTAGAAAACGACTTTTTAAAAAACATTTATAACACTTATGTCAGGAAAACAGTTTGGTAAAAATGAGAAACCACAAAATTCAAGTCTGTTGTTTGAAGACAGAAGCAAAAAGTCATTGCCAAAATAGGTCCTACAGGTTTTATTACAGTTTTTTGTTTTAAAATTAACATGTTTCATAACAAGGAATGTTTTTATTTAATCGTAGGTTATCCTATGTTTTGTATTAGCCAAAAACATGAAATTTGAGTTTATGGGATACAGAAGACAAAACAGTTTGGGAATTAGTTGGATTTATGTTCTAATTTAGTATTAAAGGCAATGTTAACCCCCATCAGGTTCATTTGCATACCAGAATATGTCACAGGTCATCCTTGTCAAGTTTGTTAATTCTAAAGTAAACTCAAAAGTGATGCATTTCAAACAGACTTAAAAAAAAACAAAAAACAAACAAAAAACAAAAATTTGGTGTTCCAAGGTTTGCATAAACATAGTTTGTGATGCTATTGTTGGATTATCTTTGGTTCATTGTGCAGGTAATTTGTGAGCTTTGCACCCCCGGAATTTGTTGAAATGAATTGTGTGTCCCCCCCCCCCCCAACTCCCCCACCCCACGTCTTCACCTGGTTTTATCCTTTAACAGTCAAGACTTAAAATCCAGCAAAGTTACTTTAAATTGAGTCCCACTCTGCTCATTTTCTGAGCTATTATAAAAGTGTTCCCAGTAGTCTTTATTAGAATTATGCCATTTTATCCAAATAAAAAAAACCTGTCATTATCTTGGACATAGTTTCTGTAGATCAGCAGGACTTCATTAGAAATTGGCCTTGGAACAATCCCGCCCTTATTTCCTCTGCCCATTGCTTTTTTTGTTTTGTATTTCTTTTTATAGGTTTGTACACTTTGTCGAAGCTTGTTAAGACGCAGTAGAAAATGCAGTCTGTCTTGTGTTTTACATGCAAAGTAGATTGTGTTCAGTTTTATTGAAAATTATCTCGACTTAATCATCTTCATTTTCAGACTAGCCATTTTAAAATCGCTGAAATTCGTGAAGCCTATATCCTCAACAATCCACATTTACTCTGATTCACACAAAGTGAGGTCCAGTAGATAAATGGTTTATACATGAACATGATTTTTCTTATGCAACAAACTTTTTTTGAGCCACAAAGCTCATGTAGAAAACAATGAATCCTTTTTAACCTGCAGGACAGGAATTTGGTAGGAAACAGGAAGTTGGTGCTAAAATCATCTGTTTTTTTGTGTGTGTGTCCCTCCCCCCAGGGATCTTCTACACAGCAGCTATTTTAGGCCCAGCAGCTGGCTACCTGTTGGGAGGATACTTCCTCAACATGTACACAGAAATACACCTGACGTAAGTGAACTTTGAAGTTGAAAACTATACTGCAAAAGATGTAAGAACATTACCTTGTTGGTGTGTACCTGAATAGAAACCCCCAGTTTCAGAAAAAACGTTTTGGTCCTCTGAAGTAATAAGCAAACAAACTACTTCTTCTTGGTGTATTTTAGGAGTAACACAGTTGGGTCGCTGAGTTTGTGTTGACATAAGTCAAACTGGGTAGCTTGGAAATATAAGAAAGTTAACTGAACCTTTTCCTCGTGTCAAAGGACCGAGATGACTCCAGATAACCCCCACTGGGTTGGCGCTTGGTGGATTGGCTTTTTAGCCGGAGGTGCTGCAGCTCTGCTGGTAGCGTTTCCCATCCTCGGTTACCCTCGACAGCTGCCAGGTATCAAACCGTCTACTGAACAACGAGAGCCACATTCAGTTTATATCCCAGCACATTTTTCATCTTTGTGCTCTCCAGGCTCCCAGGATCACGTGGCGATGAGGGTGTCTGAGGCCCACCAGCTGAAGGATGGAAGCCATGCCACAGCCTCTGACCCGCACTTTGGAAAGACTGTCAAAGATATGCCAAGGTACACCCAAGATGGAGGGAAGTATGGAACAGGTTGAGATAAAGGCAGACTTTGTTAATACCCTGAAGTCTGAATGTCAATGAAACAAAATAGATCAGTCGATCTGGTTTGTCAGCTTCTCAGCATATTAGAGCCACCTTTGGTCATCGGAAAGGGCAGAAAATAAAAAAGCAGATTAAGCACCTTGATTTAGCTCTTTACCATCCTGAGTTACCTTGTATGTTTGAGTTTTCCAAGATAGTTTTAAGGTAAAAAAAAAAACAAATTCCAACCCAATGATTCCCATTCCCATCAACACCTCCCTATTTGATGTGACCTTTGTCTCAATTCTGTGGACAATTTTTGAGAAAAGTGGCTTTGCAAGGATTGTTTCCAAAGCCCATATGCAACACATTATTAATACAAGTGCTGCATAGCGGCAGAAGGCTGCTTTTCTCTGCGACAGACTTAGCTGATATGAATTGATTGTGTAAACATTGCTGGAAAGTATGTCACCGCATAGCTGCTTTTCTCTGATTCAGTATGTGCTGGAATTACATGAAATGAATACACGGTTGGAGTTACAGTTTTTGAAAAAATGTAAACACTGGAGCTAAATCTAAAGCTCCAATGTGAAAGGGTTAAAAAAAACATTCAAAATGAGTTACAGCTTATTGTTTGCTCAGTACAGGGATGACACCCTGTACTAAACAAACTTCCTTGAATGAATTGGATTTTGGCGATTATGATCCTTCCACTTTATAGACTTCTCAGACAGACATGAACATTTTCACACTTTTCTCTTTTTTTTAACTCTCAAAATTCAAACCGTAGGAAAAAAAATCCAGAATTATATTAAAAAAAATTTGCTCTCGATCAGATGTATGTAAAGTTAGCTAACGACATCTGTACTAGAAATACGACACAGAGGAGATTGATTGAGACGGTCAACAGCCAATCAGGACGCAGAACACTGTGCGGTCAATCACTGACTAAACTAAAGAACTGGATGGAGTAACTCCTCCCCCTCATGTTTTACACAGGAAGTGCCTGCAGGCTCAGAGAAACCAAAATCCCATAGACTTCTATTGACAAATAAACAGCTGGTAGTCAGTCATTAGAAATGACAGAACAAGCATTCTTGCTGTGCTATTTTTTCTAACAAGTTCTTACTAATCCTAATCAGTTATTCATATTTATTTTTGTTTTGCAAGTTATTCAAGACAAACAGATCAGATGCCTCAATAGCAGTAGGTAGAGCCTGTTTGTGCATGAAAGTATGGCCACCATCTTTACAAATGGCCACCATTTGCGATTTTTCTCGCGGCAAATTTGCTTTTCTAAAAGAGGGGATCCCAAGGAACATTCATGCTAAATTTGGTACTTGTACCACAAAATGCACGATTTGTCTTAAACAGTAGGTAGAGCCTTCATTGGGTTGTGAGCCTGCTGGTTCCCACGTCCAACAAACAACTACAGTAAGCCATTTTCTATGTGTGACATCACACTCACTCAGTCCAGTTCTCATTTGCAGTCAATGCAGACATTGTGGAGCTATTAGCTTCACAGAATCCTCGTAGCTGCTTGGTCATACTTTGGCAAAGAAGGGCAAAGTAGAGGAGAGGCTTTTAAGGTCAAGAGGTAGGAATTAGTTTACTTTAAGGACCAAACATTTTCAGTTTTACGTGGACAGATCCAAACGACAGCAGCTTTAGATTTAAAACTAATCAGGTTGTGCAAGAAGTGCAGGGATAAGTGCTGTGTGCACACTCAAGAGTTTAGAGTAATCACCATGTGGTTATCTTAAGTACTAACCAGCTTAGCCTAACCCTCATTAGAACACTGGTGAGTGCAAAAAGGGAAATGCTGGACCTTATGGTCCACAACTGTGTTTACTGTAAACTCATGGTCACAGCATGACGTCACCCCCCCACAGCGCGTTATGCAACATAGTGATATCTTTGGATCTGGTGCTGAGTTTATCTGGACGGGTTTTCTCATCAGCCAGATTGCCTTAGACTGCTTTAATTAAGAACTTGACTTCACTCAGTTGCAGCAGCAACAGACTGCTGACCTCGCTGTCTTTTTCCAGATCTGTCCTGCTTCTCTTGAAGAACCCAACGTTCCTCTTCCTCTGCTTAGCCGGAGCCACTGAGGCCACGCTCATCGCCGGCGTGTCCACCTTTGGCCCAAAGTTCTTGGAGTCACAGTTTAGTCTCAGCGCATCAGAAGCTGCCACGTGGTTTGGTGAGTGAGCAAAGAAAGTGTGAGAATCATGTAGAAAAAGAGGTTTTTAAGATCTTTGTAATAAGTGGATTAATGACAGATTTCTCACAAAGTTTAGGCTCTGAAATCTCACTTGATCTTTTGCATTGTATTTTCATTACATTAAGTTTGATGTTTGCCTTTGATTAGCAAATACATCAGACTTGAACCTGCAAAAATATGACCTTTTGAGGAAAGACTTTGAGATAAACCAAGTCAATGATTCATTGGTTTTACCAAAAAGAGGACAAAACCCCTGCATTCTGTTCACTTCATTTGATCAACCACCCAGTGGTTAGTTAGTGAACTGATTTGGCTCCATACATTTTGTTGTACAAACCAGCCCCAAGGAGCAAGTAAAAATGTTACCCATGGGTTGCAATGGTGGGTCGTGTATTAAAGATGTACAAATTCAAATTGGAATTTCCTTTAATTTTTTAAACAAAATAACTTTTTAATAAGTGATCCTTAACAGTGACAACTGCCGTTATGGGTGGATGCGAGCCATCTGCAGGCAAAAAATGAGCAAACCTGCAAATGCAGGTGTCCCACGTCATGAAATAGCAAAGTTGTAGATCGCACAGTGAGTTCTTAGAGTGAAAATGTTTGTTCACGTTATTTTTTATTGGGCATTCTGCTTGTGACAGATCGTAGTAAACAATTAAGCGACATGCAAGGGTAAAGTAAGAGGGAAGTAGAGGAGACGCAGGTATGTCGTACGTATTTTTCTTTTTTACCTAAATTCTGTAGACTGTGCAACAGTGTCATTAGTGGACCATCCTTGCATGTAGCCTGACTTTTAGAAATGAGGAAATTAGACAATCAGAGTTCTAGTCATCCTTACGCATCACCGCACACACCATGCGAGCAGAATTCATCGTCAGTCAGTACTCACACCTTACCAGTGACTAGAACGTGACGTACCACAGCATCACCCGCACGTCATAAGTATGTGTTACTTAGTCATTATACTTACTACACGGCAGACAATGGTATGTTCCATTTTCATTACGTCCCTTGAGATGGCCTTAAAAGCTACAAGGAAACTGCAAGACACCTCCCTTCAGATGTTCCCTCTATATGACCCTCCACGAGCCTATAAGGCAAGATTTCTGGAAAACCAGCTGGAGGCCGTTCCATAGGGCTGGATTTGGGAACCCCTGCTTTAGACTAATCAATTAATCAGTTCACGGCTGGTCTTTTCAGAGATGCTGTTACTTCACCAGTTTTGTCTCCCCCATTCAGGGTACATGGTGGTACCTGCAGGAGGAGGTGGCACCTTCCTGGGTGGCTACATAGTGAAGAGTTTGAACTTGCGCTGTCGAGGCATAATTCGTTTCTGCATGATTTGCGCCACGGTCAGTCTGCTCGCCATCTTCATCTTCCTTACCCACTGTCCCAACGTGCCTATGGCTGGCATCACCGCCCCGTACGGGTCGCCGGCGGAGCAGCATCAACTGGAGAAATACAAAGGCTTGTACGACATTCCAGAGCATTTAAACAGGTATGAAGCAGGAATGAGGCCATCAGGTTTGACCTGTAGCATTTGCAGAGCGGAGTTTTCTTTATGTCAGTTGTCTATAAAGTCAAAGTGACATTTAGCCTTTTGTTTTGGAAATTCAAGTTCCTCTCACATTGCAACCACAGTAACTTCTGCAGAAATCACTTTGTTCTACTTTAATAATTCAATGTAAGATATAAATATTTATATATTTTTATTCAAATCAATTATTTTGAACAAGTTATGCTTTAAAAAAAAGTACAAATATGTCCAACAATGACCATGTTGACATGAAAAGACATGCATGTCTTTAACAAAAGCGGTTTCCGTGTGTGAACTGACGTCCAGAAAGTGTTTTCAACATGAGGTCTGTACACGAAAAACCCAAACGATTTGTTTACAAATGTTTGATGAAGCTAAAATCGTTTTTGTAACGATGATGTGCTTTTGTGCGGCTCTACACGCGGGTCAGAGGTCATTTGGAGGTCAACTCCTGACTGGATTGGAAGAATTAAGTCCTGGTTTTAGCAATTTTGGGTGAAATTAGGCTGTGACAGTCACAACGAGGGGCAGAAATGGACCCAAACTGGCGGCAATTTTGACTTGATACTGTTGTATAAATGCTGCTTAAGATCCTGCATAAATCTGAGGAGAAAACTCAGGAAGCATATTGTTTGCACTCATCCCACATTTATTCCCAGATTATATTTTTCTTTTAAAAGAGAACCCAATCCTACAACCAGTCTGTCTTGTTCTAGGTTGTAGGAAAATAATTTCCAATAAAGTACTATTGTTTTTTATCCCTGACAAAAAGTTTTACATTTTTCAATGTATTATAAACTGAATTTAAAATAGGGAGACACATTTTTAGATTCATAAATGTAAGTTATGTTTTATTTTTAATTGAATTTTTTAGTAAGAGAAACGGATTAACAATAGTTTTTAAATGTAAGGTATTCAGAATTTTCCAAAAATAATGTTCATTTAATTTTGCGCATTTTCCCAATTATTTTTCTCTGAATAGTCAAGCCTGTTATGTGAAGTTGCATCCTTTTTTTCAGATTTTATGGTAATCTTATGGTTAATTTTGGAGGATTTGTCCTCTGGAATAAACAGCTTTTAGACAGATATAATTCTAAAGCTAACATTCACTCGATTAAACTTTCCATGTGCAGCTGCTTCTTCCCAGTCACCTTAAATCAGCAAGCCTGCATGTTTTTCATGCCTGCGTAAAACAAGCCAAATCTAACGGCATTTCTTGTTTTTTTCTTTCCCTGCAGCTCTTCATTAGATGAAAGTCTAACTGTGGGTTGTAATGCTGCCTGTAACTGTGTCAGGGAGGTGTACAACCCCGTGTGCGGCTCAAATGATGTGATGTACTACTCCCCCTGTCACGCCGGCTGCACATCCATCAACCACACAGAGGAGGCCACGGGTAAACAGGTACACACTCACCCGCCTGCACGTCTACGTAAAACATATTCAAAACACATTTTTAGCATTTCTTGCCTTTTTCGGCATAAATCACGTTTTGTTCAGCCCAAAAAGTTTTCAGCTTTTTTAATCAAGTAATTGATCCTCTGAGCTGATATTACAACATTTTTGGTTCTATATTTTGTTTTTATTTTGTTGTTTATTTAAATTTCTTTTTCAATTCCTTTTGTTGTTTTTATTTCATTTTCCTTTGGACTTGTCGGTGATCTTATACTTGGCTTGTATGATTATAAGTTTAGGCAGTAGTTTGACCTTTTCTTGAATTTGATACATCTTTCTATTAAATTCATAGGTTTGCTGTTCATAAATCATTTTAGTATTAAGGATTGCTTGAAGTTTTCATGTTTTACTTTCTAGTAATTTTTATTTTAAAAAAAGCCTCTCTAAATGAATGGATAAAAAAAAGCCTTCTAATATTTTATTAAACATTTGTTTGTATTGCTGGCCTTCATTTAGGCTTTTAAATGTCATTAAGGTCATGCAGTTTTTTTCATAAAGATAAAAACTGTTTTTTCCTCCATGGTTGTGTTTCAGGTGTTTTCTGGTTGTAGCTGTGTCGTTGGTAACACATCCTGGGGTGAGGAGGGGTTTGCCATTGCAGGAAAGTGTGGGAGCACCTGCCACCACATGAGCATCTTCCTCTCCTTTTTCTTCATCGTCATTGGCTTCACCTTCCTGTGCAGCATCCCGGCGCTCACCGCCACCCTCAGGTGGGTGGAGAACTCTTTGGGTTTTTAAATTCAATTAATTTTAAGCTTTGGGAATAAATAAAATACCATTGGAGTACAATTAGTATCGGGTGAAAGTGAAAGGAAAACAGATTGTAAATGTGAAAAATATACATTATTTATTTGAAAAAAAGATTGGAATATTGAAAGCAATTGTAAACTCAAAAGTTCACATCGTAAACATAAAACTACAATTGAAAATCAGGAAAAAATATTGTTTATTTAAAAAATAGATCTTTCAATTTAGAAGAAATCCTGAAAACATTAAAAAACTAAACCTAAAACTGCCACAAAAAATTAATGAAATTTAAAACAGTTTTAAAGTCAAAGGTTCACATTGTAAAGTTACAATACATAATAGCTCTGTTTACATGGACAAAAGTAATCGGAATGAACACTTGATCCGAATAAAAATGCGTCATGTAAACATGCCGTTCGGAATACTCTGCTCCGATAAGATTCATTCGGATCAAAATTTCTTTCCGATGGAGATTGGTGGGTTATGCTGATTGTTGATCCGATCGTGGTGCATGTAAATAGTTTATTCTGATCATGGGTCACTGCTGCTCTGGCTTTACGTCATGCATAGACGGTGTGGCGCTCCAGAGGAGTCTTTGGAGCGGGAACAGGACCGTGCGCGAGCAAACCATGTCTCTGAGCCAAGCAGCCGGACTCGTAGCTTCCTCTTCAGACAGGGGAGGGTGCTTTGTTACGGTGTGCGGGGCGGGCTTCGGACTGCAGTCCTCCTGCGTGAGCGAGCTGCCGATCTCTACCGGGACACATGGTTCTCTGGCTCCCCAAGCAGAGGCGGGGCTTTGGGGCGGTGTGTGAGCTGGCGGAGGCGGTGTTTTAAAGCAGAAATGCTGCGCAGTTCTTAGAAACTCTGTAAACAATCATGTGAATTTGTTTTACCAGTCGTGTCCAGACAAAATAAAGGCTGATGTTATTCCCACAGATTAACGTGAAGCCAAAATGCAGAGTGCGGCATTGACTGCATCCAAGGCTAAATGTTGTTAGCACGTGTTGGCCTACTCCTAACCCTTCTTCCGGCTCCGTTCCGCCACAAAAAAACAGCACTGACCACACGGATAAAAAAAAAAAAAAATGAGCGAAGAAGCGCTTCATAATAGTCATAATAATAATAATATTAAAAGCATATTTAGAAGGTCATCTCGCCTTATGTAGCAGCTCTGTTTGTTTACAATGAAACTCAATATTTTTTCCTCTACTCTCATATCCGGTATTTTAGAGAGTTCTGAGCATGCCCAAAAGATTTATTCCGACCGAACGTGTGGCATATGCAAACGTTTGTTATGATCGTTTATTAAAGTTTTTCTGGGAGCATGTGCACAGTTTAATTATAATCCGATCTTTGATCCGATCAAAGATATTTTGCACATGCAACCGCGGCTAATGATAATTTAAAAAGATGTCAATAAAAAAACAATAGATTTTCATTTTGAAAAAAATACTGGAAACTTGATTCTACAAAAGAACTATAAACCCAAAACTCCTACCAAATGAAAAAAAAAAAAAAAGTTTATTAGTAACAGCTGCTGTTTTGCAGTTTCTTAACTTTTGTTTTTACTGTTTTTGTCCTTTGCTTTCATGCCTCATCTTACAGTTTTAATTCAGAATTTTCTTTTCTGATTGACATGGGGTGATATCATTTCCGCTCCAGAACAGTGTCTGTTTCTCTGGCATCCCTCCTCTGATGTGGGGAACGGTAGTGAAGATGCTCACGCCACATCAGAGGAGTTACAACATTATTTGACAAGCTTTTTGAAGTGGGAAAGGTTCCTGTTTATTTCTTCATTAATGTGCACTGGTGTCTTTTTCCACATCCTCCTGCTTAGATGTGTTCCAGACAGTCAGCGATCCTTTGCTCTGGGAATCCAGTGGATCGTCGTCCGCACGCTGGGTAGAGGTTTCCTTCCATCCTCAACTGTCTTTTTCTGTTCTAACTTGAGAAGTTTCAAATCTTCACTCTCCTGTTCTGCTACAGGTGGCATTCCAGGACCCATCGCCTTTGGCTCAGTGATCGACATTTCCTGCCTCCTGTGGCAGGATCAGTGTGGCGAGCCGGGCTCCTGCTACCTCTACCACAACGCAGCCATGAGCCGGTACACGCTGGTCGCGGGAATAATCTACAAGGTAATGCATTTCACAGATGGCAGGCAGATTCATTCAGCTTTAAGACCTTTTTTCATCTCATTATTTCTGTTAAAAAATATAAAACCCCAAAGTTACAAAACACTTTACAAGAAAAAAAAATCTTAATGTGAAAATGTCAAATTGCACCATGGGTCAGGTGAATGCTCAATTCTGATTGGTTGCAGGGTGTCAATTAAAAACTGACAACGGACACCTAAAAAGGAAGTTCTGCTCAAATAGGCTACATTTTCTATTTTGTTGCGCTAAACACTAGTCGGTTACCGGTTACCAACAGAAACATAGTTTCCATGTTGGTTTCTGTTTCTATCTACTTTTATTCATGACTCATTTTATGTGTATTTTTGTTAGGTGCTGGGGGTCGGGAGGGCTAAGGGCATTCTGTGTGTTTTATCATTTCACAGTGTTTTAAACCTGTAAAACTCGATTGGCTGCTGCTGCATGAAAAGTGCTTTAGAAATAAAGTTAGGATTGGAATAGGTTGATGCAGTGGTCAGAGTCCACATATGTTTAATTCTTCTTCATTCTTTAAATGGCTCTATGATGGACATGCCAGTGTTTCTATTGAATTTGACCTTCATGGTACCATAATGCTGGCTTTAATTCTAAATTGTTTACCTTATTGGTTAATATGGACTATATACACATTTCTATGTATTTTTTTTATTAATGACAAAAATTATATACTGATACAAATGTAATAATCATAGTTAATGTTGCATATTTCTTCAATAAAAAGCGATCTCTGACATTATTTGTGGTATTTGAAGCAAACTTTTGTTGTATCATCTGGACAAAGACAAGTGGTTAGGGGTTGTGGTTCTTTATGTGACGTTTTTACAGACGTATAACAAATGAGCCAAATTAAAACCACGGAAGAAGAATGAATAAAGCACGCAAAGAACACGGAAATCAACATAAAATCCGTCAATTACGTAATTTTAACGTGTTATGTGCTCCGTATACGCGATATTAAAGTTAAACACGCGTGAAAAGTCTGTTAGACAAATGTGAAACAGTCATGGAAAGTCACAAATCTGTGTATTTGTCTCACAAAAATCACACACAGTTGCACAAGATTTACATAATAGTTGCATATAAACTATGTAAAATACACGTTAACTATGATTCTCAACCAATAGTTTGACCAGCTAAAAACCAAATTCACGTAAAAACACCCTTTGGCTGAACCTCTCAATGGTCATCTGCAAATGACGAAGACAAGAAACACTTACGAATTACAGATTTCACACATGTAGCACAAAAGATCGAAATGTCATACGTGGAAGAAGTCCAAAACGTACATAGTAGCTTCGTGACACGGCCCTTATCTGCCCCTTTCCTCCGCTGCAGCAGAGCGAGGTTGATGCTGGCTTGGTAGAGCGTCACACTGCATCTGTTGATCCTCTTGCAGAAAACGGTTTCAATATTAAAAGATTCAAGCAATAATAACTGATTTAAAATGTCTTTGGTAAGTGATCATGGTATATGCCCTTTGAGGTGTCCAATATGTAAGGGTTAATGGCAGACGAGGTATGCATTATCACTTTTTAACACATGTCGTGGAAGCCTGAACCGTCCGAAGCAAAGTACGTTTAAGAGTGATAATGCATACTTCAAAGGCCATTAACCCGCTTATATCATGGTCACTTAGAAAAGAAATAAATATTAACCAGTTTTTAGTCCTTAATTCCTTTTTTTTTCCGATTTGGATTGCTATTCTCTTAAAAAACGCACCATTTGTTACGTGGTGTGGCGCGACGTAACAAATAGTCCGGGTCGCGCTGCACCACCGCTGCAGTCAATATTCGGCGATATAAAGCGATATATATATATATATGCTGATCTTTCCGATGGGTTGAATAAAGCATCAGTTCAGAGAGAAAGTTTACCTCTTACCGCTTGTTTTTGTCCAAATGGTGAAGCAAAAGGTTGTTTTAAAGAAGCCGGCGCAGTGATCTAGAACATCTAAGCTAGGTGACCGGAACCATGCGGTTATCCCGTGGTATATCACTTTTTAATGTACACCCAGCAGCCAATCAGAATGGAGTATTCACCCAGACCATGGTATAACAGACATTTATGGACGTTTGCGTCGAACGGTTCATGCTTTCGCGTCATCCAATAATTTCTAACAATGGACACCTCGCCAGAAGTTACATAATTGTAGACTCATAATGCATAGAAGGAAAAGTATCTTGGTTTGACATTTGAACGAACTCTACTTTAGGCTTTGGGGGCGATCTTTTTCCTGCTGGCCAGTGTCTTGTATCAGCCCCCGCCAGAGTCGCCTCAGAGCAGCTGTGAGAGCACCGACCAAGGAATCGGACTCAGGAGCGACCTGCCCATCAAAGAGCTGCCTGAGGACGGCGTCATCGTCAACCTGCACGCCAGGTCATGACATCACAAGCGAGTCTTGTTTTTTTAAGGATGGAGCGACAACGCCGGAAAGCCTTTATGCGCACATTTCCACACTCGATGAATTCTAGCTGCTGCTCTCTTAGGAGAAAATTGCGCTTCGACCCGTGTGCCTCTGGTCGGGCGCCACTTTATGTTTCCTGCTGTCAACATGTAGGTCTTCCTTCAAAAGCCAAAAACGTGGGATGGATGAAGTTAACTGCACATTTAAAAATATGGAAAACTCAGAATGACGCAGCTGCTCTGTTAGACCCAGAGAATTACTGCAAGTCATCGCAAAGCCAGCACAAATGTAGCCGACAAACGGAGTATACACCATTTCAGGCGCTCTGTAGTCGTCAGAGCTATTCATTGATCAAACACATCACTGTTCTTAGATGTTTTTCTACCAACGTGAGCTTCAAAACACAAAGGAAATTCGAGTTTGGTCGCAAACTTGAGATCTCTCTGTAGATTTTCCATGAGGTTGTGTCGTTCGTTTCCCTTCACTCATGTCTTGGCTGAATGAGTGAGTCGCTATGATACAAAAAAGGAAGCGAGTGTCTTCAGATTTTTTATTTTAGCAAGTTTTTAAATAAACTTCGGATAAAAGAAAATAACACCGGTTTAAGTGAATAAACATTTAATTTCTTTGTAATAGCATAAAGGAGCAGAAAGAGGAAAACATTGGTGTTTAAAGGATCTCTGGACGGGTATAGTGGGTGAATTATTTTACCCCATTAGCAAGAGTGCTGGTCAAAGACACACCAGTTTGGGATTTTGAAGCCTCTATGGCATTAAGAAGGAGGAGCAATTGAATTTTTTTGGCAAATGTTTGTAATTTCAATGAAACGTATAGAAATTACCTGCGTTAAAATGCGCTAATGAAAACCTGACTGGTATTTAAGTCGTTTTTGATCCCCCTTTGTAATTCGCTTAACATGATGCTACCCCCACCGTGCTTTACAGTGGGAATTTTTATTGGCCAATGATTGGTTCACAGATAAAGCTTGACATTTGGTAGATCTGAAATGTTTCAGGACAGCTTGAAAAATGCAGTCTTTGTGCCTTTTTGCATTTTTTTCACCTCCTTCTGCACCAGAAAGACCTGAAGGAGCAACGGAAACTCTAGAAATGACTCCATCCTTTTACAAATGCCTCATCCAAACTGTACCTGTGCCGTGTTTATCCCACGTTTGCAACTTCAAGCTGCAAAAGACTTTGCTAAATGTTACGCCTCACCCTATGTTGGTTGATTATTGGTGAAGTAATCACAGTACTTACACTGCGTCACATTGTGGAATGTCCCATTACAGAGTTTCATATTATACCATTAAGTAAAAAACAACATTAATGCAGAAAATCTGAGGGAATCTTTTTCAATTTTGCCCAAATGTGGATCTGCACATCCGCCTCATGTCCAAAAACAGATTTAAATGAAGTCATTTCTGTGTTGTGACTGACAGATCTGCACACACGTTTAGCTATGGTGCCTTTCTGTAAGGAGAACGGTATAAGTGCACTTTAAAATACAGCGTTTATTAAGACTAGTCAAAGTAGTTGGTAAATAAAAAATGAATGAGAATCTACACAAACAAAAATGACCAATATTTAGACAAATGCTGCAATCATATTTTGCCAAATGTTTCATTCAGGTGGCATTCATGTTTCCAAAAAAACTTGTAATTTTCTGCCAAACAGAAACAAATCTTTAAATAAAATCTGACGTGAGGGATTTTTTTTAATGGAACTTCTTTAAGTCTCTGCAGGTCTTTAGAGGATGCCTGATCTTGATTTAGAACAGTTTTTTGCTTTTTTCTGTGTTAAACAAATTGAAGAAAAACACTGTTAATCTGTCAGTTACAAAAAAAAGGGACACTCCTGTAGGTATAACTATTATAATTAATAAATCCATAAAGCAGAGCATGTTGGTCTTTTACAGCTCTTTTTTGGCTTTTAATGAAAACAAAAGAATTTAAATGTTTTTAAAAACTGCTGCTATAAATCATCAGTTCAGTAAATTGAGATCAGATCTGTTTGTCTTGATTGTCAGCAGTGATGTTGGGGAAAGAGGTTGGAAAGGTGAGTTTATGCTGTCAGGCTAATTCGAGACGATCAGAACGGGAAAGTTCTTTCTCTTTAGATGTTGATGCCGTCATTGGAAATGACTGCTAGAATACAAACCAGCCAAAGATTCACAGAAAAGCAACAAATCGGACAACGTTTAGTTGACCGGATGAAGATTTTTCAGTTTTTGCAAAGCAGCCGACGATCTTTTATGTTTATTGATATACTTTCGGTTCTCCCTGAAGCTGAAATCTCCTCAGCTTTTCTGGAAAATGCCATTAGATTCACAAAGTGGATAAAATGTTATTCAGAAGCAGCCAGAAAATAACAAAAGAATCTGTTCTTGTTCTCTGAAGTCAGTTTCTGATTGTGGGTTTTGCATTGGTTGTTATTTCTGAAGCTGTTTTTCAGGAGTTGGAGCTGCTAATAGTGAAAAGATCCAGCGCTTTTGTTTAGGATTCATCCAGTCAGTACTGCAGCTCTGCAAACGTGGCTTCACTTATTAATGACGTACTTTATTTATTAATCCTATTTATTGTATTTTGCACTTTTTTCAACATGTTGCAGATTGTTTGATGTTACATTTTAGGGCCACTTTTGATGAAAAATGTTATAGAAACATTTGAGAAATGAAATGAAAAGATGAGAATGAAGCGAAAAGCGAAAAGAAAATTTGAGCAGCAAAATATGGAGCTCCTATCAAGTTAAAAACAAGTCTAAAACATTTCTTATTGTGTCATTTCTGACAACGGAGTTACATTTTAACTATACAATTTAAATCTTGAAATAGTTTTTCCAGGATTGATGTAGACTACAGGCAAAACATTATTTCAGAATGAATTTACAATTTTATTTTGAAAGAAAAAATTTTAAAGAAATTGTAAAATTATTTTTAGAAAAGATGAATGTTTTCAGGAAAAGTTAATATACAAACCCCTAAAGACAAAAAACAAAAAATAGCTTTAAGAAAAAGGAGATGTTATGAGGATAAAGTTAAATCGTTGTACGATTGACAGAATATTTGCTTTTGTCAGAAATGTTATTTTGGTTAAAAATAAGATTCAACTGAAATTTTGAGGCTAAAGTCATCAATTTCTTTTAAAAAACTGCAATGACCAAATATTTATTTTATTATTTATTTGTCCTAAATGTGATTTCAATTAATAATATTGGAAATACCGTCTTTATATATTGGACTTTTTTTTTTTTTTAGAAGACAAACAAAATGATGTAATTTATTTTCAACACTTTGCAATGATGCATAAAAGAGCCTTTTGTTCACGATGAGAACTGTGACATTTTGTGAGTTTGGCTGAAATCTGATCCAGAAATGTTCAGCAGAAGAAGCCGTCAGCAGAAGTCTGCAGATGTGAAGTTTTATATGTTTTCTCTCCATGTCAGTTTTCTTTTTGAAAACAAGTGTTTTATTCATGATGTTGACTGTATTTTTGTAAAATGAGGTCATTGTTGAAGCGTAGCGGAGGCTGGCCCAGAAGCGCCGCCGTCTTTGCCATTTATGGTCTGCTATGTTTTGCCCCGAATCATTTCTGTACAATAATGTGATGATGTGTTCCTGTCGACGTGCTTTTCCATCACTTCTCACCTGTTTAGACCGATTTTACTTTCAGTCTTTTGTAATGAAAGCACCAAAAGTAAAATCTGAGCTTTTCTAAGACTTTTCTAATTAAAACAGATTTCAACAAAAGAAAAAAAAAAAATCCATTGTGTGTCTGAAATGTTTTTTCCCCAAATATGAAATAATATTTTCTGTGCATCATTGAGGAAAACTGGAAGGATTTCACTGTAAACTTTCTATAACTTTAGTGGAAGAGCAAAATTAGGAAACATTTTTCATGCGATTTTTTTTAAATTTTTTTTAGTTATTCTTCCATTTTCGTGGGTTAGTTTGTTAAAAGGCAAAACTGTTTTGGTTTTTCACAATTATGTCTCACCATAGAATGACAAGACAAAATATAACTGCAATTTAAATTGTCATGGCATAAATTTAGATGCAGACACAGGAGAATTTTCTTTGCTCATTTCAACTGATTGCAGTTTGTGGCCTCGCCACTAGGTGTCACTGCAGGCAAGAGAAGGGGGTCAATATAGGCAGCTGGAGCCAACGCTGCTCACTTTGTGGGGGGAAAAAAAAGATGCCTTCTTATAAAGAAAAATCAATGTTTGAAGTAAAATAGTACTACATGATAGAACAAACCAGAAATTGTATTTTTAAACAAATAGACAATACAAGCTATAAGTGCATTGTGGATTTGAACAGTTCAGACATGTTATGCCTGTTTTGTTGTCTTAATTTTTAAATTCGCCTTTTTTCAGTTTGTCCTTTTGTCTGTAACAGAAATCAAAGTTTTCCTCAACTTTGGAAAATAAGTGAACCGTGTGTGGTTTAAATATGAGACTTTATTGCTTTGACATTCCAACTGATAAGATAAGCACAACACAATGGGCCTCATGGCTTAGTCCAGTGGTTCCTAAACTTTTTCTGCAGGGCCCCCCTTTCTGAAGATTAGAATATTTTCGAGCCCCCCAACACTGACACGAACATACAAATCCTTTGTTTCTAAACTCAACTGCACCCCCCCTGCAATACCTCCGCCCCCCAGTTTGGGAACCGGCTTAGTCACACCTGGCCTTATAGGCTGTCTCTGGGGCAAAAAAAAAAAAAAAAAAAAGGTAAACTTGTAAATGGACAAACCTGCAGGCAGCCCACACTGACGTTTAAGACTGTATAGCGCTCAGTGTGGCCATAAAATGAAAAAGTTCATCTTCCTGTTTACAGACATGGTCAGGTCACAGCGAACACTTCACAGGATAAGTGAGGTGCATGCGTTTTTAATCATTTTGCCCCTACCCCCAAAATTGTGCAGACTCTGCAAACTGTCATGAACTTACATATTTCCTCACAAATACTTCACTATACATTTACCATATGCACAATAATGGTACTTTCCATTTTCATGATGTCCCTTAAGGTTACAGACTCAAGGGAACTGCAAGACAAACCTGCACTCCCTTTAAGATCCAGGTACTCCTCTCTCTGAGCGCCCCCCCCCCCCCCCACACACACACAGACCTGGAAGACCCAAAAACCCGCATGCAACGCCTTAAGTTCACATATGTGCAGTTTATGTAAAACTGTTCTTTTTGTACTGACGAATCTCTTCCTGTAGGTGGAGACACAGCACCTTCAGTGATGCCTTCCAGAAGAGAAAGCTCAGCTCTAGAAGAAAAGTTACAGATAAAATATCTGAATTTCAAATTTTATTCAGGTCATACAAAAAATTAAAAATAAAATAAAATAAAAAGACTTTGTTTGGCTGTACTGTTAAATCTATATTCTCTCATCTCTGAGTCTGGATCTGTTCATTAGTTGGATGCTGGGTGTTTAACTAAGCATCACGCACTACCAACAAAATAAATCTTTATGCTTTTACACTATTTCTGTTGGCTGCATATACAAAGTTATGAAACTGAAGTGTGGGCCTCCCATAAAGAGGAGTGAACTTCCAAAGCTTTTCTGTCCATAAGGTTTTTGTTCAAAGACCCACTGTGATCAACTTTTGATCTATTTTCAAAGCGTTTCCAGTGGACTTTTAATTATTCTTGCGCCACTTTTAGCCAAAAATAAATAAAAATATGAGTCATTTTATAGCACTTTCATTAGAAACTTCCCTCTGAGTTGTGGGCGGACCGATGGACGATCGAACCAGAACCACTCTGCCCCCCTTCCCCTCCCTGTTGCTGAGAGCTCTCTGTTTATCCGCTCTCCCAGTAGCTTACAGTCCCTCACACCCCCGACAACAAAAAGGGAGAGCAATATTGGAGCCATCCATCTGTATCATCAGTTTGAATTCCAGATTCCAGCTCAGATGAGGAAAACTAAGACGTATGGATCCATTTGTCTGCAGGTGGATGCATCAGAATGAAGCAGAGGAAGCTTGTCCAGCATCATTTCTATGTCACAAATTAGTTATCTGCTCCTGATTCACAACAACTTAATAAAGAAAGTCCTCAGAAATGCAATTTAAACCTGATTTTCTTTATATATGTCCTCCATCATCAGAAAAATGTCACATGAACTTGCTAAAGACACAATTTGCATTGTAGTGGGTTTTTAAGGGATTAAAAGAAGTATGAGCAGGAAAGCAGAAGTGCATTTGGTTTTTTTTTTTGTGTGAAGATGAATCTCAAACTTGTTTTTACTTTTCTTTATTTTTTGTTTTTTGTTTCCTCTTAATTCATAGAGTGTTTGTTACTGAGCTCTCCTGTCAGTCTTCTCCTGGTTTCAGTCAAGCCTTTTTGCTGCAGCTGCTTGTTTGTCGTCACCCTACAGGATTGGAGTTCATCACACTGTTGTCTGATCAGGTATTTTATTCACTTTCATGTATTTCTTGCTTTTGAAAATGTTTGAGTTTTGTAGAAAAATAATTCATTTCCCAATGACATAGTCTGTGATGTCAACTCTTCTTTTGACCCCATTGCACCCTACTTGAGGGTTGTTTTTCTTTTATAATCTACAGCTTATTGTTGTTCACAGCTCATCCCTCCATGTTACCGTGTCACCTCAAAAAGTCTGAAGTGAGTGAAAAACCTCGTACACATAATCCATTTACTGCATCTTCACACAAACAACTTCAATTAAGCACACATCTTACCAGGAAGCTGTTTTGGTTCAGGGTCTTCAGTTTCACACATTGTTGCTGCTTGAACCATTGGTGGCAGTGGAGTCTGCCTGATATCAGAGACAAACCGCCTGTTCCCACACCTGATCCCAGTTAACGGAGTGGAAGCTGAATGATTGGGGGGAACCAGTAAAATCCAGAGTACAACACGAACAACTCTGTAGTTCAAAATGACCAAACTGGGTTATTTTTCACCCAACGCCTAAATTAAACACCTAATCTAAGCTTTTTCTGGGTTATTTTAACTCAGGTAAATAAAGAGAGAGAAAGCATATGTTGGGTTAAAACTTTACAGTGGTAAAGTTTTTGGTTTAGCACTGTAAACCAAAAAGCTTTCCCAGCGGTCTGTTAATTATGATTATGCCGTTTATAGCCAAAACTAAAAAAATCTGTGTCATTTCCTAGAACATAGTTTCTTCAGAGCGGAAGTAATTCATTAGAAATTCACCTCTGAGTAGTGGGTGGGACTGTTGATATAGTGTAAGGCTGCCTTAATTTCCCATCATCCCTTTGTTTAGACGCTCTCTTCCATCTAGATTACAGCTCCTCACAGCCCCCAGCCTGACATCATCGCTGCAACAAAAAGGGAGAGCAATTTTGGAGCTATCCAGACGTACATTTTGAGTCAGACGCCAGCTCAACCGAGGAAAACAAAGACGTACATGGATCTAGTCGTCTGCAGGCGTTGGAATGGAGCGGAGCAGGGAGCTGGTGGCCCGCCAATCGTAGCATCAATGTCACAGCTGCAAGCTTTCTCCAACGGCATCTTTGCTTCTGCTCCTGATTCACAAGGAGCTGAATAAAGAAATACTCAAATCATGAGAAAAATGGTAAAAAAAAAAAACCATGATAAAAACACAAAGAACACAATTTTCATCTGACTAGATCTTTAGAAATTTGAAATGAGGTACATTTGCAAAAACATAGTCAGGTTTTCCAGCTTTGGATTGAAACTCCTATTTGCATAATGTACAGGGGACGGCAGCTAAACACATCAGCAGCATAAAATCTAACAGAAAAATCTGGTGACAGGTGAAAATCGACGGCAGCAAACAAAGAAAAAAAAACATCACCTGGATGGGTTTTGAACACAAAGGAGACCTTAAAGGTCACTGTGCACATGCCTTCATTAAAACTATGCAAGTTTCTATGCAGCTCTTTATCTAAGTGTGATTGAGTGTGTGTGTGTGTGTGTGGGGGGGGGGGGGTCTGACTCAAGTAAAGAAAGTTGTCATCACGCCGCATCTGCAGAAAATCATTCAGATGAGAAGTAAACCTCTGAAAGGGCCTCAGATCAAAGTGAAGACGAGCAAAAGCAGGAGCAAGATGATGAAAACTGTAGCATGGGGGGAAGAATTCCAAGCTTCAAATAACGCCAACAATGAGGGACAATCATGAAAGCCCCCCCTCCGCCTCTCTTCAAACACAAATTGGAGGTACATTTTTGGACACTTGGTGAAACAATAAAAAATGACTGCGATCGTTCATTTCATTTCTCTGCTGCATCACTGTGGGTTTACTGAGACTGATGGACGTGTGGGGACCTGGAGGGGGGGCAAAGTCACATACTTCAAAGGAACATTCAGTTACTTTCTGTCAACCAAGATGAGGAGGAGGAGGGTGTCTCTGTCAAAGGGAGCAGCAAATAGAGGAAGGACATACAGTAATGTGCACGCTCAGCACTTTTAAGATAAACCCTCTCAGTCACGGATAATTATTTTATTTTGAAAGTGTCGATAATGAACAGAGATGAAGGGTCTTATCTGTTGCTGTGAAATGAGACACGAACACCAAAGTCAAAATAAGGAGTAAATCAAACTATTTTTTTGGTTTATGTGAGCTTTGAGTCGCTCTCAGCATCCGTCACATGGACACAATATTTAATATTCAGAAGATCAACTTGTGTTGCTTCAGTTTTAAAAGAAGGCTTCAAATCCAGAATTTCAAAAGCAAAATAGAAGACCTGTGGAAGCATGGTGAGTCTTTATCACCATGTAATAACATTTTTAATGACGTTTACCAAAAACACCAAAGAGACGAGGCTATGGTCATGGAAATTAGGAGTTAGAAAAAATATATTAAAAAAGATATATAACTACAGAACAATTTACATTTTAATAAACTTGAAAAAAAAACCAGCAAAATCAAAGGAAAATGTGATGTAATTTTTCTTTTTTTCTTCTCTCATTATATGTATACTATTTATTAGATTAACAGTTACTGAAGAAAATATTACATGTTTTTAATTAAACACACTTTGACTGTATATCAGAACAGGACTGAGTGACCCCGCCCACCTTGCCTTCCAAACTGGAAGTAGCTGTTGGCTCTGAGAGGCCAAAAATCTCATATGGACAAATAAAAAGCCATTAATTATTATTATTAGTCATTCTGTTTGTCAAAATAACCATTCTTGGTATGATACCCTTTTTTTTAAACATATACTTGCTAATCGTATTCTGTAGTTCAAGTTATACACTAGCCAAGCAAATACCTCAATAAAATTAGGGGGGGCTTCCTGGCCCCCACATCCAGCGTTTAAACATTGGACGGATTTGGTGTAGCCTGCTTTCAAGTGGTAGGGGTGTGGTCTTCCAACAAGCTCACTCCTGATTGGTGAGAGCGGATGAAATGGTGATTCAGACCGACTCGCTCCAATGACTGCTAACTGACGATTTCTGGCTCCAACATGGCGGCGTCGATATCCCAAAACATTGCGACTGCATTGACTTCATTTGGTTGGAGCTGGAAGTTTGCTGTTTTCTATGGGTGATGTCTCACTTAGATTAGATAGACAGACAGACAGACAGACAGACAGACAGACAGACAGACAGACAGACAGACAGACAGACAGACAGACAGACAGACAGACAGACAGACAGACAGACAGACAGACAGACAGACAGACAGACAGACAGACAGACAGACAGACAGACAGACAGACAGACAGACAGACAGATAGATAGATAGATAGATAGATAGATAGATAGATAGATAGATAGATAGATAGATAGATAGATAGATAGATAGATAGATAGATAGATAGATAGATAGATAGATAGATAGATAGATGACTTTATTAATCCCACAATGGGGAAATTTCATTTATCTGTGAATGAAAAATAAATAAATAATTATGTTAGCTCTTATAAACAATGAATGACTACACAACATATGATGTTATACATGATCAGGATTTTTACAATCGTAAAAAAAATATTGAGTTATGGTAATAAATACAGGTCGTGATATAGTTTTTTTTTTTCTTCCTTTTTTTTTTACTTGTTCTGTCCAACAGCTGAGCAAACAGATTAGAGCTGAATGCCTTTTGTGTTGGACAGGTTTTACTATCACAAAAAGAGGTTATATAACTTCGATGAACCAGAGTGATATAGTTTTCTATGTATAACAATTTTACCTCTTTTACTTTTGTGAGCGGCACAAAAGTTCCTTTCAAAATAAAATATATCCTGTGACAAATAAGACACAGATCTGCTGTAGCAGAATTACTGTTGATGATGTTTAGAGCTTAAGTTTATTTATTTTGGAGAACTCTACAAAAGTATCGACTGATCAATTCGTTATTGAACATGCCACATGCCCAAAGCTGAGTCCTAGATTGGTTGATGTGCAGTTTCCTCCCCGCCAAAGTTCAGATTTTTTTACTTTGGACACGCCATGCTGAACCACGATGCCCAAATCACAGCGCAACACTCAAATTGTGCTTCTGCTGGACCGATGCCTGATGCTCAAATCACACCACAGGAACTCTGGTCGTGTCTGGACCTTTGACCTAACATTGAAACTGCTCGGCTCTGCTGCACGAATCGTGCTCGGTGTGAACGCAGCTTAAGACCATCGACAAGTGAGTACAGTTCATTTATGGTCAGACTGTTCTTTGTTTTAGACTTTATTTTTTTAATGATGAATGAGGGGGTTTCTTTGGATGACTTTTAAGATCCTAAAGTTTAAGACAGTAGTGTAACGCATCATTCAACACTGGAGAACCCAAGAGCAATTCTCTTTTTAACTTCATTTCACAATTTTAGTTTTTGTTTAATTTGGTTAGCAGCGATTAACAGTAGTCAAAAAATCCAAAATAAATATAGAAACATAAAATAAAATCACACAAAAAACAGCAGCTAAATGGGAGCTGGTCTGTTCTTCAGGGTAAAACTGTGGTTTCATGTGTGCATTTAATGGGTATTAATTATCACAACTGTAATAATGTTTCTGATGTTCTATTTTTGTTATGATGCAGTTTTAATACCATTCTACTCATAATAGTTGCCATGGCAGCTGCAGCCTCATGGGAGATTTTAATGTGGATTGGTTTTATTTTATCGGAGATCGTTTTTCTCTGTCTTATTCATATTTACCTACAGGCCAAAGCTGAACATTTTGAATAAGTTTTCTTATGTCCTCAAGATATCTTTGGAACCACTTATGAAAAGAATTGTGTTCAGAGAATAGTGGCTGTCAATAAAACCACTAAACCCTCTGAAATTATATTTCTGGCTGGATGGTTGTTTTACATAAAAACTATGACGAACCCAGGGAGATTATTTGGTGGTTTCCATTTGCTTTCAGCCACTGAAGCATGGTGAGGTAATTATCCCAGTTGACTCACTTTTCTCCAACTTTAAACGCATTAAGGTAGTCGGATTTCATCTTGCAAAGCTTGGATGCAGTGTCAGACATTCATGTCTCGAGTTTGCGACTCATAAAAACCACAAAAGAAGTGAATTTTATCCATTCATCTTTTTCTGTTTATCCTGAGCTGGGGTGTCGGGGGCAGCAGCCCCAAAGATGCACAGAAATGTCCTCCAGTTCTGATGGAGGAACTGGGGTCTCTCTGGTGCCTAGTGGGACATGTCTCGTACCCCTCCCAAAAGAAGTGACCAAATGCCACTTCAACTGACTCTTCTCGATGCGTAGGAGCATCAGCTCTACTTTGAGCTATTCACCTTGATTTTGAAGGAGCGCCCGGCAACCTTCAAGGGGTTCTTATTTCAGCCACCAGGGTCCAAAATCCTCTCCTTCAAAGCCCAAGACCCCAGATGAGGGTAGGAACTTACATGGAGCAGAAAATCAAAAACATTGCCTTTTGATTACCTCACTTCAGTAGACCAATACAGCAAGTATCCTCCTGTCAATCTTATGCTCCAACCCTCCCTCACTTGTGAGCAAGACCCAATGACACTCAAAGGGCCTATATCATGCAAAATCAAAAAAAGATTTTTAGCTTTAAGGTGTTTCATAATGTTCATTCCTTACTAAAAACAACCCCATAGCAGTATTTTGATCCATTCACGCATTTCTGAGAGTTCCTCTCAAAATCTGCGCTCTGAGCACCAGTCCCTCCCAATCCACAAAGACACATTATGAAGCCACAAAGTGAGGACAAGCCAGGAAGAGTCTGCACTGCCAGCCCCGCCCCTAGGCTAACACACACACACCCACCTTCTCAGTGGAACTAGAGGTGATCAGCAAAACGCCTCAATTTTATACGCACAATATTCACATTCACATTTGCAAAATGGGCGGCACCGACAAGGGGTTAACGGCGGTGCCGCAGAGATCAAGTCGTTCTACTTTAGGGTTGGAAAAGAACTTGGAAAAATAACTAATTTTTGATTAAAAATTTGTTCTTAAGTGTGCCAAAGGTACTAAACATGGATATAGTTTACTCTGAAAAGCTCAAGTAAAGCATGACACAGACCCTTTCAACTCCTCCACTTGACTCGAGAAGAGAAACCATCTTTTTCCAGTTCAGAAGCATGGCCTGCGCCTTTGAGCCGCTAACTCTCCTTCAACCGGGTTCACATTGGACTGCAAATCGCTGCAGTACAGATTGACGGTCCTGGTTTGAATAGGCCAAAAGGACAACATCATTTGCAAAGATGAAATGCTGCAGTATAAAACCAGACGTCCTCTCAGTCCTCGCAGCATCGAGAAATTCTGTTACAGTAAAAAATGATGACCAGAATGGAGAACAAAGACATCCATCCTGGAGGCCAACATGCATGGGGAAGCGGTTCAACTTACTCCCAGAAACACAAACCAAAGTCCTGCTCTGGTTGTACAGAAAATGGAGTCCATGGACACATGGACACATGGAGTCCATGTTTCCCAGAACAATACGTGTTCTGTATTCTCAGTTTGACATCCGGTCTATCCTGCTCTCTGATTGGCTGATTCACCTGGAGCATCTTTATTTTTGAATGCATTCCCTTGTGTTGTCTTAACACTGCAAGAAACAAAGTGAAACACTTGTGTACAAATGTACAAAACACATGTGGATTGGAGGGGTGAGCTCCCATGAACCTTCAAACTTTTGTCTAAAATGCAGACTGTTCTACAACCAGAATAAAAATCTTTTTTCTGAATCAGAGGTTCAGCTATTTGGCAGGGTCTCCTCTCCAACACATTAGAGGAGACCCTGTAGAGGAGACTGAGTGGCATGACCCCCCCACCCGTAGAAGAAGAACACCATACACTTCTATTTCTAGTGAAATTCCATGCATGAATGCAAAATGTCACATTGCCAGATTTATTAGTAAAGTTACCATTAGGGGCGCACCGATGAATCAATTTATCCAACTAGATCACTCTGAGGCAAGCTGTTCTTTGAATTGAATTATACCATTAAAAAAATAGTTTTAAAATGAAATAACAGATCTTAGAAAATACAATTTGGTATGAGGCACTTTATTTTACTATAACGCTAAAACAACCAAGTGTCAAGATCTGGTAGTGTTTGAGCCCAAAATGCAGGAAACCAGGCTTAGTGGTAAAAAAAAAAATCACACACATAATAAATAAACTTGAAAAACATGCAGAACCCATGATGCAACAGAAAGGTGACACAACAGAGCAGACGACCTGACACAGAGGAACTGAAATACCAGACACTTATACGCACTGAGGGGGATTCACTAAATGAAGACCAGCTGTGGATGAGCAGCCTGAACCTGGTGAGACTGACGAGGAAAACAGATCATGACAAAAAACACAAAAAAAAAACCCAAGAAAAGAATCCTCACTCCAAGTTTATCATAGCAGACAACACACATGTGATGCAGCAGAAACTGATCAACCATCATTCCAGTCCAAGTTGTGGAAACTCTTTGAATTTAGCAAAGACTTGTAACCATGCAGAAAACAACAGTGGACTGAACTTTAGGAAACTAAATTGTGAATGGATTTGACATTCATTCTTGTGTAGTTGTTTGTTTGTACACATATTCAAGCTACACCTGTCATCCTGCAAGAAATACAAGTAATCTGGAAAACTTCACCTCCACTGTTCAATAGCAGGCATTTCTCTCTGAGTCACACTGGTTGAAGTTTGGGCTAAATATGTCCTGCATCCATTACAGGTCGGTGAATCGGATCGTTCAAAATGAACCAAAATTGACTATGAATCGTATCGTCAACCACTAATTATGTTATGAATAGAATTGTTGTTAAAATGAATAATGACACTCGTAGTTGACACTGCCACACTAACTACAGCAGTTAAATAGGCAAACAAACACAGACAGATCAAACTTAGTTAGGATAATTAGTCAGTAATTGGTTAGAAAACATACAAGATTTAAAAGTAAAAGAAGATGAAAAAATACAAACTTATATCAATATATATTTATATACAAATACACACATACATCTCCATGTCTGTATTGTTTAGTTTTTGCTGGTATCAGGGCTGAAGTGGAAGTCAATGGAAGCTTATTCAAAGGCATCGACAAATTGCTTGTAGGTATATTATTCATTTTATTACATTTCTGTAACCCTCGTGCTATCCAAGGCATATTAACATTGGGAGTTGGGTCATCTAGACCCCACAAGACAGTGTGCTAAACCTTTTTTCTTCAATGATTTGTGATTTTCACTGGTGTCCATGGATTACATGAAATCCTCTTCACCTTTATCCACCTTTGTCATGGTAGGGAGAGCACACCCATGTAAGGATCGGGTCATCTGGACCCCATAGAATAGCACAAGGGTGAACAAAAGAACCAAACATTTTGAAATTTTATAATTTTTGGAAAGGAATTATCAGAGGAAATTACTGGAAACTCAAGCCGTAAAACAAAAGAACCAAATTGATGCAGATGGACAGTCAGACGCTAAAACCTAAAGAGGTTTAAGGGCAGGTTATGAAATGACCTGCGCTATTAGGACAAATGTCAACAATTGAAACAACTACTGAAAAAATATAATAAAACAAAAAAAAAAGCAGGAAGAAGCTGTCAGTCATTGAATTCCACGGTAAAGCTGACAGACATTTTTGTTTGATTTCTGTCTGTGCTCCGGGGGAAGGAGATGAGTGGATAAACAAGAAAACATGAAAGGAAGCGTTGAAGGCACCATACTGACCCCTGCTGTGCCTGCACGCTCACTGACATTAACTATTTATGCTCCTGACACTAAAGCTTGGAAATGCTAAGCTAATGATTTTTGTATTCTGGTCAACTTTAACAAGAGCTGAAGCTGATGAAAATACAGCAGAGGGATTAGGGAAGAACGGAAGAAAAACGGAGTTGTTGCCCTATCTTGCAAAGATTTAAACCTTTTTTTAGACATTTAAGATATTTTATCATGCAAGTTTTACGTTGTTTTAATTTCTCCTTGCTGCACACCTTTCCAAGCTTTTCTCAAAATAACAAAGTTGAAAATCTTTAGTCTCATTAAGAGCTAGAATCTAGAAATTAGGAAATGATTATTAAAATGAGTCGAAATGTTTTTGCTTCAAACTCCTGACAAATAGAAACACTTGATTTCAGACTAAAATAAAACCTCAATATTTTCTATAATTTTTGGTTCAATTTTAAAGTTCAATAAAAGTGGACAAGTTAGACTAAGGGTGTATTTAGACTGGGAAAATGATTTGTGCTGATTGAGTCCTGAACCTTATGTTTGGTCTGTGTCTCTAAGGCTGCATGTACACTGCAGGTCTTGATGCCCAAATCCGATTTTCTGACTATATCCTATTGATTGACTGATTTTGATGGTCCGCTTACATCATCTTTCGCGGTCCTCCTTCAGATGCACCGCGGTTCGTCGAAACTTTCCCTGAGACTAGCTTTGTCATCAGACCAGCAGCCGGATCGCCGAAGGCGGAAGTGCTGCTACACAGATCTGAGAAACTGTAAACATTCATATATGAATTTGTGTTTCCAGTGGTGTCCAGACAAAATAAAAGCTGAGGTAATTCCCACATGTTGACATCCAAGATTTTCATTACGGCATTGCCCGCACAGAGTTTTGAGTTCCCCCACGGCCAATGTTTTTAGCATGTATTATTAGCCTAATGATATATTCCTTCCTCGCGGTCCTTGCAGCCAAGAAAAAAGCACTGAATTGAAAAAACTATAAGCGAGCAGGCCCTTAATAATAATCATAACAGTAATAAAAGCACATTTAGAAGGTACGTGTTGGTCCAAACGGCAAACGTTTAGCATGGCGAAAAAGGCAACACAG
This sequence comes from Oryzias curvinotus, assembly GCA_023969325.1. Taxonomy (NCBI): domain Eukaryota; kingdom Metazoa; phylum Chordata; class Actinopteri; order Beloniformes; family Adrianichthyidae; genus Oryzias; species Oryzias curvinotus. The sequence continues at coordinate 30,159,754 of CM043712.1, read as the reverse complement.
CGGCGCAGGGAGGTGTTGCCTTGGGCGTCCTGGATGAGGCAGGCGCACAAGAGGAGATGCGCGGGAGAGGAAAAAGGAGGGCTGCTCCGCTGGCTTATGTGCTCTCTCTGAGTTTTGAATGAGGAAGTGTTTGCAGACGTTGTGCTGCACTAACAGTTTGATCCAAGCAAAGAAACACACGGCTTCTAGTCTGTTTCAGACCAACGGTGTCCCGCTTGATTAGTTACCGTTTGCGTCCCGACTGGGACCGGACCAGAAATAACAGCGGTTCTGAGGCTGAAAGGTAACACGCTGATGGGGCTCCAGCTGTCCTGGAACAGCAAAATCAGTGCACAAAAGCACTTATAATAAGTCATGTGATCTCAGTTGGTGGTGTCCTGAGTTGACGTCACTGATGTACGACTCGCATTTACTGGGGAATATCCGATTTGTCTGCTTACATGGCACACGCAAATGCACGTATCCGATTCGTATCCGATTTATTTCCACATATGAATGAGGCCTGAATCCGATCTGAGAAAATCGGAATCCATGCGCTTTTGTCCTGCTTACACGTTCATCGGTCATATCCGATCTGCGCCACATGAGAGAAAAAAATCAGAATTGGGTCACTTGAACCATGCAGTGTAAATGCGGCCTAAGACTGCCGTCAAGGGGACTTTCCTGTTTTAAACCAAATCTTGTTAAATATGTCAATGAAGAGTCTCATTCATCCAGGTAGATTCCATCAAAGTAGTAGATTCAAAGGTTGTCATCTGTACTTGGTTTTTAAAGTCTAAGACGTCTCACCTCTTCTCCAAAAAAGCTTTGTGAATTCTGAAATAGCTGGTAAAAGAGCTGGTTTATATGTGCTCAAGGGGGAGGAGTCAGACCTGAAACTGGATAGTATTGTCTACTTACACTACATGGTTTTGGGTCGTTCGGAGTTCGGGATGTTAGTTGTCGAAAAATCCAGCACAAACTAGGCGTTATCAGGACTTTACAACACAGAGCCCAAGGCTCATCTTTCATACTCTGTTTACATCATGTAAAGGCAGGCTACGGTGGTCATTTTAGTCCAGTTGTTGCGCTCCAAGCACGGAGCCTGCTGGTGCCATTCCTCAGTCTGAATGGGCTGTGGAAACTGGAGCTCAGTCCAATTGGAAATTAACCAAGACCACCTCAAAAGATGGTTCATGGTCCCGGACCAGGGACTGCTTGGGTGTAATCAGACTGATAGTTTGTTCAGAATTATTGCCAGAAATGAACTCGGGTTTACTTTAAGTGAGAAAAAAGTATCTAGTCTAAATACACCCTAACATTCGTTAGTGCTATTTTAGATTTTATGAGAATTTAATAAAACGGGCTAATTTGAACTAAGATTTTTATTTTGTTCACATTTTGTTCTAAAATGTGTCATTTACACTATTTTGTCACTGTAATAAAAATTAAACTATATTTAGGTTAATCAAAACTCAAAAAATACAAAATATTTGCTTAGATTTAGCAAACAATACTTCTCATGGGGCTGTCTAACATTCTATTTGAAGTAACTGTACCTAACAGTTTGTCCTTAAGCTTATTTTTTTTACTGAATGCTTGTGTGGAACTCCTCATTTCTAGATTTTAATATCACCTATTTCTTGTAAGAAGAAAAAAAAATTGCTGCACAAACTGATCATTTTACAATTTTCTGGTGATTTTCTCACTAGGATCAGTGTTCTTGTCCTGTTATCAGGCTACTTCTTTTTGCAATGTGGGAGGGAAAGTGACAGAAACATAAAAAGTGCTTTTTTATTTGTTAGTTTTGGAAATGGTAAAGGCAGATCTTTAAAGTAAAAGCTTTTCCAAAAAAAAAAAAAGAGAATTTTGTGCAAACCTCTGGGAAAGCTGGAATCAATTCCAGCCGTTTTTAAACTTTTCATTTCTGTTTTCATCCTCGTGGGTTACTGAGCAATAATCCCATCCCTGATGGAAAACAGAGGCATCGGACATGCACAGTCACAGAACGTGTTGGAAGATTATTCTAAAACTTGCTTTACTGAGGAAATATCACCACATCAGTGACACAAAAGAAGAAGTAAAGCTTTTGAACAGAGGCTCGTGAATCAGGCTGTGTTTGTGTGCAGCAGCAGAGACCAATGCCGCCTGATGGAAAGCTGCTCTGTTCAAAGAGCCAGGAGGAAACGATGGAATGAACACTGAAGCAACCTTGAGCCTCTTTCATTAGCCTTGCAGCAAAAGAAAACACGTGTGTCCATGGTTACAAACATCAAACACCAAGCGACTGTTCTTCACAGGTTCTTTTGTGCAGGTTTACTCCTTTTCCAACCTGGTTTTTGCACCTTTCACTTCATGGTTATCTCACATTAGGTTTTTTTCTTTTATTCATTTCAATCATTTTTGGAGTCTTCTCTGCTGGAGGTCACAATTTTTAAAGTTTATTTTTAGGCACACTTACAAACAACAGTGAAGCAAGTCTGAATTATCTTGAATCTGTCGTCCACATGGCCTGAGGCCTGTATATAAATACGCAACTCCGGCTCAGCTTCACAGTACCTGGAATATTTACGTGTTCTACATTCCAAAACAAGTGAGAAGCCACCGTTTGATTTTTATCTGGTCGCAACAGCAAATATCAAACATGAACGTCTTTAACAACCATAAATAGTTTTATTTACTGTTCTGTCTAGTAGCTGAGCAACGGGAGCAAACACAGCCTCTTGTGTTTGACAGGTTTTAGTTACATTAAGGATTACATCCAGATTGCAGTTCGTCTGTGCTCCTGTACCTGGCTGTGGATCTCACCTCTGGCTCATCTGTGCTCTTGCTCCTATAATTCGCTGTAGACCTCGTCTCGCGCCCCCAGCTGTCCCCCATCTCATCGGATGAAGCTCATCTGCTGCACTATTCAAACATGTAGTTGTAGAGTTAGATAAGCTAATTCTTCTCCAAGAGTTCTGGAACATGTTTCATCTTTTTTATTTCCAGGAATCTGTTTTTTTTTTAGTTTTTCCTCACTGAGAAGGAGGGTCTAAGGAGGGTCAGTCTGTTTATTTTTGTTTAGCCATTACCTGTTGAATTCTATGACTTCATGTTCTTTATGATTTCATTTGTATTATACAATTACCAGTACAAAGCCCATTGAGACAACTATTGTTGTAATATTGGTCTATATATAAAAAAATTGAATTGAATGTAATCTACTCTTTTTCTAATAAAGCATCTGTGAAGACCAGGGAAAACGAAAAAACACAGAAGGATTAGGAAAGGAAAACGTTGAGGTAAGGGAGGAGTGGTTTGTCCCGTCACCCCAGTGTCCAGTGGTTTGTCCCGTCACCCCAGTGTCCAGTGGTTTGTCCCGCTCTCGTCTCTCATCTAAACCATCAAACCCCATGCCCTCTCATTCCTGATTCCCTGTAGAATACATATTTTGTGCCATAAATGATGTAATGTTTCTAAACCTTCACAATTTCATCATCCATGGCGGCGTTATCCACGGTGTTAACATGCATTGTCGCGTGAGCACGTCACCGTTAATATGAAATTAAAATTTGACATCTGTATCTTGAAACCCAGACCTGTTAGTAGTTTCCCGGCTTTTTTCTGCGAATGGATGCGTCAGCGGACTGGACAGAGGCAATGTAAACATTCTGATAGATTAATGAACTTTTTTCTTTTGTGTGTTAACGCAACGCAACAGATGAACCAGTGCAGATCAGCCTTTAGTTGCTTAAACTTTTATAGATTTGTTTATACTCCTAATGCTCTTAGATCTTGTATTCTAGTCTGCTGAACAGTCATACATTACATTTAACATTTTACCATAAACTGAACTGTGTCTGTTGATTTATTTGATAGACATAATTTGAATTTTTAGTTTGCTTTACAGAGCTAACAATCAGAAATGACATTTTTTTGCGCACAAACATCTGGGGGAACAAACAGACACATCTCCTTGCAAATCTGTCCAAACTCAAGCTCACTCTCACATATGATCACTTCAAAACACGCACAGCCATAAACACGTACATATTTCATATGAGAAGCATTCCTACACGTACTGCTGTCTGTGCTGGTGCAGAGATGAGTGTTTGCTAGAAATGACAGCGGTATCATTTCATTCTTGTCTGAGGCTGAAAAATATTTGCACTAATTTTTATGTCCCTATTGTAAAGTTAAATGTCTAATTTACTTTAACGACCACTATTCACACTTGTCGAGCCCTCGTAGTTAACATGATTACGCTACATTACAGAAGATTCAGATGAGTTTTTTTAGTTTTTTGTTCTTTTAGCTGATGTGTTTTCCTTCTTCCTCTGGTTTTCTTTCGCTTTTCAGTGGAGGGTAAACTTGGGAAGTCTGTGGATTCACTGGAATGAATTTGTAACAGACCAGTGTTCTGTTGTTTGGTCGTATTGGAGGATAGGTGAGCTTTCTCACCTGCCAATCAGAGGAGACCACAAAAAAAAAAAAGAAAAAAACTCAGTTGTGAATCAAATGAGACAAGAAAGTTTCTGTGTAAAAAAAAGTGTGTAAAAGATGTTAAAAAGAGTAAAATCTCCAAATGTTCTCATCCACTGCAGGAGCTGGAGTCAGTGTGCTTTACCCCCCCCCCCCCCCCCCCTCCCACCCCCAATCCAAACCCATAATGTGACAGATTGTGATCAGCAGCAATAGTCTGAGGGTTTGGGTCTCGTACAGGAGAGGAACAGGGATGAAATCAAGTGAAACATGTTGGGCTTCTCTGGAGGTGACATGGAACAGCAGTCACTACATCATCAGATGCTCCACAGACCAAAGGGGGAGGGGGAGGGGGCCAGGAGATTTTCCATCCTCAGAAAACAGTCCACAGGAGCACTTTGCATACACTCATGAGTGAAAGCTGGAGCTGGAAGGAGGACTTCAAAGAATGTCGAAAAGGGTTTCTGCAGAGCTCCACTCAATGATGCTGACTAGAAAATGGAAACAAAAAGCCTCAGAGAATGAAGAAGATGATTCAGACAGAAACAAGAATGAATAAATTAAGCAGAAATGTTTCTTCATATGCAAAATATTGTGAGACGGTACCACCAGTTCCTGCTCTGCTAATACTCCTGACAGGTTTCACACCTGCTCCACTGCTGTTGTGCTGAGAACCGCTTCCATGTGCAAAATAGTCTTTGATTGGGTGAAAGATCAGATTGGAATTGAACTGTTTACATGGATCCTGAAAAACTTTATCCAATTATAGTAAACATAGGGCCCACTTTCTATGGGAATAAATCACTTTGACATGTGAAGAATTATCTAAAATACCAGAAAGAAGAAGAAATAGTGCTGTGAAAACATGTTTTATTATTTTTAAGTGCCTGTATGCTCAGAATGATCTAAATCCATGCGACTTTATTTTTGACCGCACGGATCCGGAAGAACAGATAAGGTTAATTTAATACGTACCAACAACAAAGTTTAGCTTTGGACACATTTAACCCTTGTGCTATCTAGATGACCCCACCCTTACATTGACGTGTTCATCCCTACCATGACAAAGGTGGATAAAGGTGGAGAGGATTTCATGTAATCCATGGACACCAGTGAAGATCACAAATCATTGAAGAAAAAAGGTTCAGTGCACTGTCTAGTGGGTCTAGATGACCCAACTCCCAATGTTAAAGTGCCTAGGATAGCACAAGGGTTAAAATCAGTGCGGGCTATGCTGCAAGGTGCGACTTAAATGTACATATCTATGTGGGAATAACATCAGCCTCTATTTTTATATGTCTTTTTTTTTCATTTTGACTTTCATTCAACCAGGAAGTTTCCTTTTTTTTCACTCCACCAGCTCACACACTGTCCTAAAGCCACTCCTCTGTTCGGTTCTCCTGAGTTTGGCAGCACGCTCATGCAGAGCAGCCATAACAAAGTTCCCCACCCTGCTTGCTAACACGTCCGGCGGCTCGGCTCAGAGACATGCTTTGCTTGCGCCAAGCAGCTGTGCGATCCTGTTCGCGCTCCAAAGCCTCCTCTGGAGCACCACAGCATCTATGTAAACCACAATCGGAATAAATTGTTTACGTGCACCACGATCAGATCAGCAATCGGCATAACCCATCTATCTCGATCAGAAGAAAATCTGGATCTGAATGAGTCTGATTGGGTCAGAGTATTCCGAATGGTGTGTTTACACAACCCATTTCGATTCTGATCAGGCACTTATTCCGATTTCTTTTGCCCATGTAACCACAGCTAATGACACCAGATAGTCATTTAAAGGAAGTTTCTGCAGTGGGATTTTATAATCACTGGACCAATAATAAAGATTTGTTTTCATCTCAAAACTCATTAAAACGTCTTAAAGGGTAAATATGTCTCATATTTGGTGACAAGGATTAGTAAAGATTAAGATGGAGGCCAATTACACATGTTATGCTGGGAAACAAGATATGGAGGAATGAAGGGGAGAAGAAATACACGTACTCATGTACTCAATTAGTCATTTTCCCTCTTTTTAACAGTATGCGGAACACAGACAGACAATATGTTTTAATGCATCTGACCTAAAATGTGAGCATCTACTCATAAAATCCTTACTTTCAATTGAGCATCTGTAGACAACCTTTGCATATTTAGAATTATTAAAGAGAACGACATGTGCAAGCAGGCTTTTGATGATACTACCATGAAACCATCAACATCATGTAAGTGGTTAAACTTTACTTCACATTATTGTGGGGCATTAGGATGGTAATCAATTACCAAAGTATTTAAAGATGTTGCTTTTCATCACATGTTTTCATTGAACTGCTTAATATTCTGCTGCCTTCCAAAAGTTTAGTTGAATTTTGGGTCAAATATCAGCAGTGTGCTATCCTGTGAATGAAGAGTGCTCTATAAATAAATGAAGACAGATTAACCTGAAATGTTTTTTAAATCATCTTGTCCCTCAAATAAAAGGGTGTTAATTTTCAATGTCTTTCATTTCTTGCAAGCGCCATTTCTCCGTATCCTCACAGGCAAAAAGGCTTGGTTTGCAAAATTAAGAAATAGACACACCTAAAAAGTCCAAGTTCTTGATTAGAAAGAACATTCAAAATTGTGTGTCTGTGTGTGTGTGGGCGTGCAAGAAGTGTGTCGTGCTGAATTGATAGGATCTTGTGTTCTCTCTGCATTGTGTTGATTGAATCCTCGGCTATGCGGTCTTCAATATTGCAGCTAGTAAAAAATTTCTATGACCTACATATGAATATGTTGATGAAGGGGTGATCTGACAGAGAGGGGCAGCTATACATATATATATATATATATATATATATATATATATATATATATATATATATATATATATATATATATATATATATATATGTGTGTGTGTGTGTGTGTGTGTGTGTGTGTGTGTGTGTGTGATACTGCTTGTCCTTAGAAATCAAGCAGAAAGGGGTGTCCCCATAATGTAGTAACAAACGTGTTTGAAAAAACTGTCCTTCTAATCCACCAAAACCCGTAGGTGTGTGTGTGTGTGTGTGTGTGTGTATTAGGCTACAATGATGCTGCAGCCTTGAACCAAAGCTCTGTGACCTGAGGCTCCAAACTTGAATAACAATACAAACAGTTTTACCCCTAAAGCATCAAACTAAATCGAAACAAGGTACGGTGTTTGTGTTTTTCAGCATCTTTCTCCCCCTGATCCTGCAGGCTTTCTGTTGTGTAGCAACCTGTTTATTTTTCCCATCAACCCTCCTCCATCTGATACATATGGATCCGACACCAATCATGAAATCAGGGCACAAATGCATCAAGAGGTTGCAGTGTTTAGTCTTTAGAAACAACAACGCACACATACTTTCCACTTCAAGAGCTGCTCTGCATTCAAGGATAAGTACCAGTGGAAAAATTCATCCAAGTTATGTGACATTTTTACCAAATCCAGACATTTCTTTTCATAGGTGCGGCATTTACATCACATTTTGTTGGTATTTTTCACAAATAAAAGAATTACCGATGACTTGTACTTTTAGATCCCCAATATAAATGTATAAATAAACAATTAATGGTAAATTGAATGCCGTATTGCTGTACGAAAATGAAACTTAAAGGGTAATAATTGGCAATAAATTAACAAGGTAATGATCAAAGTTGACCAAAAATAAAGTGAGAACAGTACAATAACAAAAAAATATATTTCTGTGAAAAATGCCAGGGGTTCGAACATGCGAGCTTCTGCGCCAAGGATTCCCCATGTATTTCAATGGAGGCAAAAATCCTGGAAATCCTGGAATACCTTGAAAAGTTCAAGGATTTGTTGGACCAAAGGTCATAGCTGGAAAAAGCTGAAAGAGCTCATAGTTGGATGGTTATAATAGCTGAAAAAGCGAAGAAGAAGATGAGTTGCAAAACATGGTGGAAGATACTATTATAAAGAAAGAGAAGCAGGAAAACAAAAGGTTGAATGCTTTATAACATTCAACCAATAATAGATGTAAATCCATCCATTCATTTTCTTCCCCTGACCTGTTATCAGGTTGCAGGGGCAGCAATGCAAGCTTCTTTCAGCTCCTCTGGGGCATTCCTCAGAGAGACGACCCAGAGCTCACAACAAAGATCGACCGGTAAATTGAGAGCTTTGCTTTCTGACTGAGCCCCTTCTTTACCACAGCGGACCGGCACAGCGACCGCATAACAGCAGATGCCGCTCACGCTCCTTCCATTGTTCGTGAGATACAGTAAATCGCCCCTCCAGCCCCTGGTAGGATCTCCCATCATAGACACATCTTAGGTGATCCCAGTCGAGTCCAGCCTAGAGATGATGTGGAATCACTCCTCCATGGCCCCACAACCTCCAAGAAAGCTCAGATGGGGCCGGTGCAATGTGGTTTAGGTAGCAGATGAAGGCAGGGCCTCTGTGGCTAAACATCTACATCCTGAATCTAAATGTAAACCGACACCTCCTGCACAAAAAGGGACGATGAAGGACATCATCATGGAGGACATTTTCTGTCATCAACGTTTGCAGTAAAAACACATTTTTATTCTGGATCAGCAAATAGCTGGTGGTTCTGTCAAAAATATCGTCATGTCTATAATATGTTTGACACATCTGTGTGAAAACAAAGAAAAAACTGTTATAGGTCCTTTTATAAGTAGAGCTGAGACTTTTTACAGCACTTTTCACATCCAGAGCATTTTGGAGAAGTTATTATTAAAATGAGAGAATGAAGAGACAATTTTATTCAAAAACTGTCAGCTGATGGAACGAGTCGTGTTGTTGTCAGAGATGGAGGAGAACCAGCGAGTCTCTTCAGATGGTATTATTGTGCATGAAGTGTTTACATGCTGCAGAACTCTGGATGATGCTCATGTTGTTATTAGAAGCCAAGTCTCTAGTGTATTTAGAACCCAGAGACCTTTTTAAGTAGTCAAACTGACACGGTGCATTTTATTTTCCTGCGATGAACCAAAGCTGCAAAGATTTCAGGCCAAATCTGCTTCGATTTTCATGGATTTGATTGTGAACAAAGTGATATTAATAAACACTTTCAGCGTTGGCCTCTAACAGATGTGCTGCTCTGCATTGCTTGTTTGTTATAATTAGTGCTGGTGTTTAACTGGAAGCTTGGAATTATTCATTTTTTGAAAATTGTAGGACTGTGAAATCCATCTGTTGTTTTGAAGCTCGTCTGTCTTCGTGTGCAGTGTCTGCTCATGCTTAATCTTCAAACAAATGGTCATGATTTTTCTTGAATTTACTCTTTAGAGGTGACTTTGTCATAAAAACAAATGCTCATGTGTCTCGGCCTTCTGTTCTTTGAGTGGACGAACCAGAACACTCAAGCTCATCTGTCTCAAAGAAAACTATGAATACTAAAGAAGTCTGTTTTTGTTGCCTTGGATTTTGATGCAGCTTCTCTCTGATATTATCACCATATTGCATAAAAGAAATTCAAGCAAAAATAGTAGCCTGCTCACTCTATAAGGGCGAAAAACAAGCAAAACAATTTTGTCTTTTAAAGGACATAAATGTACATTTTCAATCTAGTATTTCAATCCTAAAAGGAAAGAAACACCAAACGACTTGTGTTTTTAAACAATGCTTTTATATAATACTCTATGTCCAGAAAGAAAAAAGCCATGGTTGCACTAAAGAGATCCAAATTAATTCTTTGAGAACATAGGCATGCCCTTTAGAAAAAAAAGTATTAATAAGAAATTACTTAAAACACACACATCAACCTATCAAATTCTGTTCATTTCCATTCATCTTCAGAACCCGCTGAATCCTGTTTGGTGTCACAGGGTTGCTGGAGCCAACCCAGCTATAGATTTGGACAAAGGCACCGTACATCATGGACAAGACTCCGGTCCAGTGCAGGGCCACACAAACACATGCACACCTTTAGACATGTTAGAATTTGTATTATGTCCAGAAAAAAGCAGCTAAGTACAGAAAAACGAGTGGCCATCATTACTTTAGAAATGAAGGTCAGTCAGTCTGAAAAATTGGGAAAACTTTGAAAGTGTCCCCAAGTGCAGTCACAAAAACCATCAAGCGCAGCAAAGAAACTGGCTCACATGCGGACCCCCCCAGGAAAGGTTGACCAAGAGTCACCTCTGCTGCAGAGGATAAGTTCATCCGAGTCACCAGCCTCAGAAATGGCAGGTTAACAGCAGCTCAGATTAGAGAGAAGGTCAATGGCACACAGAGTTCTAGCAGCAGACACATCTCTACAACAACTGTTCAAAGGAGACTGTGTCAATCAGGCCTTCATGCTAGAATATCTGCTAGGAAACCACTGCTAAAGAAAAAATTGTTGGTACCCCTCAGTTAAAGAAAACAAGTCCACAATGCTCACTGAAATGACTTAAAACGTTCAAAAGAAACAAGAAATTAAAATGTTTTGAAAATTAATAATCAAAATCAGCCATTACTTTTGAGTTGTTGATTAACAGAATGATTTAAAAAAACAAACTAATGAAATAGGGCTGGACAAAAATGATGGTACCTCCATAAAAGACTGAGAACTAATTGCCCAGGTGGTCATGATGAACTCAGGTATGTCCTTGAATTGACCTCACAGCTGTTTTCAAACCCAGAATCAGTCAGTCTTCCTATTTAAAGGGAGACAAATAGTCCCGTTGCTGTTTGGTGAAAAGGTGTGGACCACACTCAACATGGACAACAGAAAGCCAAGGAGAGAATTGTCCCAGGACATTAGAAACAAAATTATAGACAAACATGGTAAAGGTAAAGGCTATAAAACCATCTCTAAGCAGCTTGAAGTTCCTGTGACGACAGTGGCACATATTATTCAGAAGTTTAAGACCCACGGGACAGTAGACAACCTCCCTGGACGTGGCCGGAAGAGGAAATTGATGACAAATTGAGGAGATGGATAGTTGGAACTGTATCCAAAGAGCCCAGAACAACCTCCAAAAACATTGAAGGTGAACTCCTAGATCAAGGTACATCAGTGTCAGATCGCACCATTCATTGTTGTTTGAGCCAGAGTGGGCTTCATGGGAGACGACCAAGGAGGACACCACTGTTGAAAGGAAATCATGAAAAAGAGAGACTGGAATTTGCAAAAATGCATGTTGACAAGCCACAAAGCTTCTGGGAAAATGTCCTTTGGACAGATGAGACCAAACTGGAACTTTTTGGTAAGGCACATCAGCTCTATGTTTGTAGACTCAAAAATGAAGTATAAAACGAAAAGAACACTGTCCCTACGTTAAAACATGGAGGGGGCTCAGTTCTGTTTTGTGGCTGCTTTGCTGCATCTGGCACAGGCTGTCTTGAAGTTGAGGAAGGTCAAATGAAATCTCCAGGGGCCTCATTTATAAAACCTTGCGTAGGATTTGCGTCAGAAGTGGCGTACGCATGAAACATAGGACGTGCGTACGCACAGAAATATTCGGATTTATAAAACCGTGCGCACGCACATCCTACGCATCCTTCCCTTAATAAATCACAACCAATTCTAAATGCTGCGCAGCTTTTGCGGCTTCATGACACGCCCATAGTTGCCCATAAATAGTCCGTGAAACGCCCACAAATGAATATTCATTGATAGCGAAACCATGGCAAACGCAGAGAAAATAAAAAAAAACGTAACTTCACTTAATGTGAAGTAGAAGTTATCGTTGGCGAGGTGGAAAAGAGGAGAAAAATGTTGTTTGGAGGGCACAGTGTGGGCATTACTAATGCCAAAAAAGCACGTGAGTGGCAAACGGTGGCAGACGGACATCAAAGTCGGGGCAAAAAACGTCTGGCGCTGCATCACCAGAGTGTGTCTACCACGGGTGGGGGACAGGGGACACCAGAGCTAACCCCTCTTGATGAGAGACTGGCGGCAATTATTGGGGAGTCCCTTTTAAGTGGAGTGGTGACTGAGGCGGGGGGGGGGGGCACCGACGCTCCTGATGCACCGGGTGACACCCCCCCCAAAAGCTCCAACAGGACGGCTCGAAGAAGTCGGAACCGGCTCATAAGCCACTCGTCCTGATGCGTTCACTCCGAATTCTTCCATTTGCCACATCTTCTAAGATCCAAGATCAGCCATTGTGCGTCATTACGCATAGTGATGGGTCATTTTATTTCCATCCATTTAATTGCATCTGACAAGCTACAGATGTCGGTAATAATCCACGTGGAAATGGGAAATTGTTCAGCGCAAATGTAATTTCTTGTTGCTTTCTGAATGGTTGAGACATACGCCATACATTGTTTTATCAAAAATCAAACAAACTAAAGGCATATGCATGAATACCATAATTCCATAGCTTACGAAGAAATGTTTTACTATGAAAACAACTTTCCCCAGTGGACAATTAATACGTCCGTCTGTCTGTCTGTCTGATTCGCACGCATCTGGCGGCGCGAGCACACGCAGCAGCTCCATCGGCTTTATTGTTTTTAAAAGAATGTATTTTTTAAGTCATTTATTTATTATTTTATATGCTGCTTGCACTGTGGGGTGAGAGGAAAGCAATTTCATCTGTGCTGTATGTCTTACGGATGCAGCATATTTGACAATAAAGCTGACTTTGACTTTGACTTTGACTATATCTGCTCCGCCAGACGGACACATTGAGGAGAATATCAGTTTTGTACATTATTTCGTTCTGTTAACTATATTATTTATGAGGATGAATTGCACAACATGCCAATATTGCAGAACATATTTCACTTTTCTTTCTGCAAGTAAGTGTTCATTTGAATTTCTGTTGTAATTGTCGTTTGATTGTTTTTGTTTGTTTCACTGCTGATCGATCAAACGGGTGTTCATGTAGCTGTTATTGTGAGACTTGCTTTGTGAAGTCTTCATGTTATTCATGAGGCAGTATTGTCATTCTCACTTTCACGTGTTTCTTCCATCTGCCGACGGTGTCGCCGTTTCTCCTTTCACCCGTTTTTGTGCGTACGCCTGGGTCAGAGCTTGCGTGAAGGACCGCACATTTTCCCGTCAAGTTTGCTTTTTATAAATCTCAACTATTGCGTAGAGAGTGGCGTACGCCTTCTTTTGTGCGTACGCAACGTTTACAAATGAGGCCCCAGATGATCAAGGCATTCTGGATAGAAATGTGCTGCCTAGTGAAAGAAAGCTTGGTCTCAGTCGCAGGTCATGGGTCTTCCAACAGGACAACGATCCAAAACACAGAGCCAAAAACACCCAAGAATGGTTAAGAGAAAAGCGTTGGACTATTCTGAAGTTCAAATCCCTGCCTCTGTTGTGTTGTCAGGATTTGAATTGAGAGTTGGTAGGGAGCAGAGCTGGGGCTGGTCATTGGAGCTGAGGACCTTTAGACACTTCCTGCAGTTCCAATTACCGTTCTGTGGCTTATTTTCCACAGAAAACCTTCTTCTTTCAAGTGAAATAAATGTCCTCATTTAAAAACAGTAATGTTATTGAGAAATTGTTTTGTTTTTTTTACATTTTCTGCAGTGTTAAAATGCCCTGAATGTTCTGCAGACTGCAATGACATTGGCTGGTTTATGTCACATCACACAAACATTTATTGCAACGCTTTGACCTTTTGTAGAATTCTTCTGTTTGTGTTTGAGCCAATTTAGGCTGTTCAGAGGTTTTAAATCCAGGAGCTTTTCAGATAATCTTTTAATGTTTTCCCCAGATTGAATGCTTCCTTCCAGCGTTTGCTGGTTTTTTATGTGAAGGCTGTACCCCCCCAGAAATGAGCACAGTAAATAACCCTCTCACCCTGGGGCTAAATCCGGCTGTGCCCCCTGAAGGCTGCGTTTCATCTCTATGAAAAATAAGAAAATCCTTTTTTATTTTTTTATTAGCAAATTTCAGAGGATGGATTTCATGATGATGCAGACATTTTTCAGGCATATTTTTCCCTACAGTCTCTCTGTTCAGTGTTTCCCTCATTTTTAAAAGTGACAGCGGGCAGCTACTTAAAGAGGCTTCTCCTGGTTGTGGGCGTCCGTTTCCACATTATTGCAGACTTCCTGCCAGCGTCTCAGTGGATCTCATCCTTGCTGATTGTTTAGGAAAAACCTCTGGAGTTTAACTAATTATGGAGCTGTAAAATTTGCATAACCTGACCTTTGCAAATTGTGCTTGTGAACATGCGATTGCTGCATAATGATCAAGGTCATTTGGTGGCAGTCATTAGCAGTCAGTGACATAAATCCCGTGTTACTCTTTTAGTTTATGACTTATTCCTGAAACCATTCAAGCCAAAATGAGCAAATACTCACTCTCTTTAGGTGGGTGGAGAGCTCCTACCCCAAGTGAAGGAGTTTAACTATCCTGAGGTCTTGTTCACGAGTGAGGCATGATCGGAGTATGAGATTGACGTGTGGATTGGAGTGGTGACTGTTGCTATGGGGTCGCTGTATCGGTCCGTTGTGGTGAAGAGACGCTGAGAAAGCAAATCTCTCAATTTACCGGCTGATCTTGGTTCCAATACTCACCTACGGTCATGAGCTCTAGGTCATGACCGAAAGAATGAGGTCCTGAATTCAATTCAATTCAATTCAGTTCAGTTCTGTTCTGTTCTATTTCTATTCTATTTGTATAGCCCAGTACTACAACAATAGTCCTCTCAATGGGATTCATACCGGTAGTTGTATAAAAACATGAAATTTTAAAGAGCATACAAGCGACTCCGTAGGGTGGCTGGGCGCTCCCTTACAGATGGGGGGAGAAGCTTGATCCTCCACATCGAGAGGAGCCAGTCGAGGTGGCTCTGGCGGTAAGGATGCCTCCTGGACGCCTCTCTTGGGAGGTGTTCCAGGCATGTCCCACTGGGCGGAGACCCCAGGAAGACCCAGGACACGCTGGACAGACTATCGCTTTGTCCGAATTCCTTCCCTATACTCATTACATAGTGCACTATTTAGTGTGTTTGCCATGTTGTAGTGCTGTCCGGATCTACAATTCCAAAATCGAGTGCCCTTGAAATTTCCCAGAAGTCGCTGCGAAAAGCCAGTGTGCATCAATGCTCAATAGATTGGCCAATATAGACCACAATGCATTGCATTTGAACAGTTTTTTTCCAAACAAATGTATTTAACTGTATTTTTTTAGTAAACCATCAATGTTTTTATCTTCGGAGGACAGTGGATTCATAAATGATCATCGCTAAACACTCATATCAATTAGATTTTAACTCTGTGAAATTGATGACGTCATATCCACTGTAAAAAAAAACAAATTATATTCATAGTGAGCATGGTGTTTGAATTGCTTTTAAAACCCAGGGCACTACATAGTCCCGCAAATATAGTTTTTTGGTAGTTAGGGATTAGGGTGGGAATTCTGACAGAGCCTGTGTCTCTCGGGTGGCCTCTCCCCGGCTACTTCCTCTAGAAGACCTAGAGGAAGCAGCCGGGGAGATTTTTGCTTAAAGAACGAATAAAAACACTAGTAACATGGTGTCCAGCTAAAGCTACTTACATTCCATATTGTTTTCAGTTTGTTTTTTTTCACAACAGTCGTTTAACCTTTTCTGACGTGAACATGATGGTGTGAGAAAATAAGATGGTCTCTATATTCATCTGAATCCGTCCGCTCAGGAGCAAAGGGTATCGCAGTTATAGAAAACAGTACATTTCTACCAACAAACTTGCTTCAACTGAACATTAAAAAAAGTTCAGGCCCAACAGCAAAATGATCTCCTGACTACCAGCAAAGCTAACTTGTTCTTTGTATAAACTAGAGTCTCTCCCAACCACAGCCTCCTACCAAATAAACTACTGACAACATTTAGCCTTTTGAAGGATACCAAATGTTCAGTTAAATTGCTTAACTTTTCCCCTTTATCCCTTTATTCCTGGACTAGAGGGCGGTATTCCTGAAAGAGAGAAAAAAAAAATCATATAGCCAACTAAAGCTTTGGGCTAAAGAAAAAGCAACAGCTAAAGAACAGCCAAACAATGATTTTTGACATGTATAACAAAAACAAATGTTTTAAAAGCCAAATCTGAAAACAAATCAAGAAACTAGATTGCAAAACCAAAAACATTGTAGCCACACGGGGTCATGAAGGTCACATGTGAGTTAGACATGTTTTCCCTCTATGTGAATGAAACACGTCTAAAACTGTGAGCCACAGTCATTTTCCTGGATGTGAAAAGAACATTAAAGGTACCTCTGCAGCAAAAAAGATGAAGCAGCTGTACTGTCATCCGACTGCTTTGTTTCTGATGATTTCCAAGAACTTGCTGAGTCATACTAACAGACTCCTTTTTCACAATAAATCTTTCAACTGAATCAGTGAAAAGACAAAAAGGTTACGCCAGTTTCTTGGTAAATAGCCTGCGCCATTGAGTGGTTTGCCGCACAAAAACGAGAAAAGCTGCACGTCCAGCAAATCAATGAGATGAAAGCAGGCTCTGAGGAGGAGCAGTATTCTTCTTCTGTGGGATAAACTTCTGCTCTCCGACAGTTGAAGTTCCTAACGTTTGTTTCAAAGAAACTCCCCAAAGAAAAGTCCAGAGGTAATCATTGATGCTGGAGCTCCAAAAAGGTGAGTGGATGTTTATGTGGCATTTAGAGAAGCTTCTCATCTCTTTGACATCTAACTACCTCTGCACACTTTGTGTTATCAAACTTGTTTTGATGTCGGAAAGTTGAACTTGACATTCATGCTATCTGTCCATAGTTCAAGATTTCAAGAAATTTAGGATTTTTACCTTTAACTGAATAATTCAGCCGCTACAGCTGCTGACATTTTCTTGGTTCAGTTTGGCCTTTTATCCAGGATTTTTGTCATTCCCTGTCCGTTCAGTTATCTTACTGCTTTCATTATGACAGATTTTTCATATTCATGATAAAATAAAATGTTTATGCTTGTAGATAAATTTTATTTTCAGAGACAGAAGGTTTTTTTTAGGCTTCTTTCGGCAAAAATGCATTTTTGACAACATAATTCCTGTTTAAACGCAAAAAAAATGAAATATTTTCTGTTTTATTCAATACTTAAGATCATGACATTTTAATTACAATCCCTGGATAACTGCAGTTTCACCCGAACAATGAGTGGAGCTAGTGGTGGTCGCTTCTGTAAGGCTCCACAATATAAACATCTGTGCAAAAGTTTGGATGTTTGTTTTTATGGATTGGAAAAGGACTCCGGAAGATAACGCAAAAAGGATTCTTTAGAGCGCCAAAGGTAATGTCTTCTCATATGGATATAGTTTATTCTGAGAGGCTTAAGAATAGCATGACATAGACCTTTTAACAATTTCCAAAGTTACATTTCAGTCTCAATTTTTCTTCAGGTAACTTTGAATTTTTGGCATTGTTCTGATTTCTTTAAAGAATTGGCTGCCTTTAATTCAAGTCTCTATTGTATGCATCAAGTGTAGAAAATAGTCATGCAATTAATAATTTTTTTCCTGAAGTTATATGTTTTAAATGGAGTTTTTAAATTATTCCCACAATTCTTCAATTATTGTGACCTGATTGCTGTTAACAAACCATGCAATATCTTTGTCATGTACTTTGGCTAAGTATTGTTCTGCTTACATTTATCTTGCTTTGTTTAACCTTTTTTCAGTTCTTTCATAGTTTTTCATTGTTTATTACTGCAGGGGTTTTTTAAAATCACTTTTTTGCCTATTTTCTATGGTTTTGTGTTTATTCTGAAGCAGTCAGTCACTTGAAGAGTAACAAAAAATACTAAAAACTGAAAACAAGGGTAGGGTATAAACACACATTTTTTGGAGCTTTATAATAAAAGGAATACATTATTCTGGGTGATAAACAGAAAACAGAAAACAGATGCTTCTGATTAAAGAGTATTTTAATCCATAGAAAAGCTGGACCACTGTTTACCCATGCAGAATGATGACTTCTTATAAAGTATTTGACTTGTTAGACGTTCTCTACAGTTGAATTCTAATCATTTTAAAGACATTATAAGCTGATGTTTTATAGAACCTGGTATTTTTAAAGAATCTCCTACAACAAGTTTCTACTTTTTATTCTTTTTCTATTGATTTAATTTATAAACCTGAATTGTGTGATTTCTTCCCATTTTCTTCTACGTTTCTTTACTCGTTCATCCCAATCTGTATAAAATAAACATTCTTTAAAATGTGTCTAGTTTTGTCTTACTTTAGTCTTTTTGTTTTACTTTTCCATTCTCGCTTTTTCCATAAACCTGCTTCAGATCTGGCATCTTTAAACACAGATTAGTCTCCGGTGAGAGTCTTTGCCTCGGAGCTCCACAGACGCTAATCCTCACATCCGCTCAGCCTCCTAAAACATTATACCCCATTTGTAACTGACGTGTTACCTAATTATTTACGGCTAATTTGTATATTTAAACTTCACATCTAGGAGAGATCCAGGAAAATAGTAGCAGGTGCAAGCTGCACCTTCAAAGGCTGAATGATTCGCTAACAGAATGCAGGAATGTAAATGTAACAGGACTAATCTGCTCGCAGACCACATGTTATGGCTCTGATCACCGGTGCATTTCATTTCTCCGAGCGCCGTCCTCTGTGGCGACGAATTGATGCTGACAGAACATGCAGATGCTGCTGCACCTCCGTGTCACGTCCTCTTCATAAACAGTAAGACTGGGATAAAAAGGATTACGCTTGCAATCACTCTGCTGGCATTTACATGAGGCCTACACAGGTCAGCAGCTCTCGAACGGGCCCGGTGTTTTTACAGCTTCTAAGACGCAAGCTTTCTGCAAATTCAATACATGTGCAAATGTGGACAGCTGAAGGATTTCATGTTTCTTGACTAAAGGGGTTAAAGTCTTTGAGTAGCAGCATAACATGGGAAAAAAGACAGCAGCTGGAAGGTTAGTTAGTTAGTTAAAGGAAGTGGACATTGAATGTAGAACTCCTTCAATATGTAATGGTGCAGGCTAGGACTGCGGAAAATATTCTTCCAATAAAAACAACTTTTTACTGACCAGCAGAAATACTTAATGATGAATGATTTTAGGCAAATGCATGACAGCAGAACAGAGATAAAAAAGACAAATGAAAGCCACGAGCCGCAGACACACGCTGCCCCCAACTTTAAAATTCATCATGAGAAAAACATTTTTTAGCAGCATGGGTGCCTCCTACAGGAAGGGTCAGAATGTCTTCATAAGATGTGAATTTGCCCTTTTTACATCAACAGGCCTTTTCCTGTGTGTCTTTCATATTCAGCTTCCTGGTGCCGCGTAACAGCTCCAGTCTTTTATTATTTTCAAATGCCACAATCCATCCTTTCCTAAAGAAATCAAGCACTATTGTAGTTTTACTTTTTGTACATTTTTCAAACCTTTAAAGTTAAATTCCTATTTTTTAATGATGCTGATGTTTTGTGTTTAAAAGCTGATCTTTTATAACTTTTCTGAACATGACGTGGAGTCTTAGATTTCTAGCATTTGACACGTTTAAATACAGTAAATATAGATGATGAAAAGCTTCAAATGTGCTTCAATCTGGACGTTTCTGGTTTGGGCTTTTTGCTGTAGAAGTCTGTTAGCTCAGTTTGCTCAGTTTGTCATTTTCACTGATTTCTTGTCTTGTTTGAGGTCTACTATGTTTCACTTTTGTCACATTTTCGCTTCCTTCTTTTTATTAATTACTTATGTTGGAAACCCATCCCCAGTGTAATCACATTGCTCTTGGCTTTCCTGACTTGATGTCTTATGTGTGCAGTGTTTAACCATCTAAAGCAGAAATCTCGGTTCAAAGAAAAACGTGTCAGCATTAAAACATCAGCATTACTCAAAACGATGAATTTATCCTCAAAGCTTTAAAAAATGTAGAAAAGGTGAACGATAATAGTGCTTAATTTCTTTAGGAAAGGATTTATTGTGGCATTTGAAAATAACTCGGTTTGACCACTTATAGTTATTACGCGGCACCTGTAAGCTGAGTATTGAAAGACACACTGGAAAAGGCTTTTTTTGATGTAAAAAGGGGAAAATATAAATGCACATCTTCATGAAGGCATTGGGACCTTTCCTGCAAGAAATTAAGTTAATTAATTGATTGATTTATATTCTAACAATCCAACCAGATCGATCGGTCTGAGGCAAGTTGTTAATCAAATTGATCTATACCATTAAAAATCATTTTTTACTAAAACTGATCCAATGTAATGCATATTGGAAAATACCATTTAGATTGAGTTACAGCAGGTTTATTTTAATATAGCGTAAAAATGACCAAATTAATCACAGTGGGCAACACTCATGACAGTCCAACGTGTGGAAGCACCTTGAATTTAGCAAAGTCATGTGACCATACAGAATGTTCTACTAATGTTCCCTTTGGGTTCTTTGGATGTGGAAAAACATCAGTGGGAACTTCAGGAAACTAAAATGTAATTGGATTTGACATTCATTCTTGTTGACTTGTTGGTTTGTTTGTATGCATCTTTTTTTTGCATTTACACTTGATTATCTTGCAGGGCATACAGGGAATGGGGAAAGCTCCGCCTGCTCTTGTCAGTACCCAGGTATTTATGTCTGAGTCACACTGGTTGAAGTTTTGGCTAAAGATGTCCTGGATCCATTATAGGTTGGTGAATCGGATTGTACAAAATGCCTCAATGTCCATTATGAATCATATCAGCAACCACAAATTATATGAATCAAATCACAAAGTAAATCTTTACACTCCTATGTTTTACAATCATGTATCGTTATTCCGCATTGCTGAATTGCACTTTAGGATATGCCTTCAGCTTAGCAGATGTGTGTGTTACCACTCTGCTGCTGCACACGTTTGCCAGTTTTTGTTCAATATCACGCTTTCAAAACTGCCTCACTCTTTAAATCAGGGGTGTCAGACTCTAGGCCTCGAGGGTCAGCATCCTACTGTTTTTTCAGAAGCTCTGCCCTTCCTGCTGCTGATTACCTGGATCAGGTGTGTTTTCCAAATAAGATACAATGGCAGGTTAGTTGGAAAACGTGTAGCCCTTGAGGAATGCAGTTTGACACCTGTGCTTTGAAACAGTCTTTATCTCTGAATCAGATCTCAGTCTGAACAGGAAAAAAAGTCGTTCTCAATCAACAGTAAAGGGTGAGAGGAAAAAATGTAATGATTGCTCATAAATAGAGACTACAAGAATATATGATGACCTACCATCAGCAGAAAATGCTCTGAAGGAACATGAGACATATATTTTTTATCCTCAATATTCCAGAGAGAACAGGCTATGTTACCCGTAATATAGCAGTGCATGTCGTTCCGTGTAAAACATTGAAACTGTTCCAGTGCTCAGCTGGGTGTTAATCAATGGGAAAAGTAGTTGCTAAGTGAGAACTTGACTGACATAGAGGAGTGGAGCGGTGCCGCTACATTGCTTTCAGCTGCAGGAGCTCTCATCAACTTATCATTAGAGCACATTTCCTCCCTGCTTGTCCAGTGATAACGTTTCTCTGCATCTCACAGTGAAGAAGCAGCTGAAAACAGCTTGATGCTCTGAGCCGGGTCTCCAGCTGTCGTCTGGCATTACCTCTGTCAGGCAGAAACTGAACGGAGAAAGAAGAACTCATAATTGTGTCTGTTTTTAGACAGACTTTGAACTTTACCTTTTATTTCAAGCAAATTGAGCTTCTGAAACGTAATGTGGACACAAAACGATGAGCAAAAACGTAAGTTTGGAGTTATGATTTAAATTTTAAGAAGACAGATTCCATGAGAGGCATGAGGCTTACAAAAGCAATAAATTGTACAAAAATAGTCAGATAAAAATCACCTAGTTTTAATAAAAAATGGTTCATGAACAAAACTCCATAAGTATGTGATTGTCCAGGCTGGAACTCAGCTGAAAATGGTGATTTTTGAAAACGTTGTTCAGTACATGGCGTTAACACTGATCCCTCACTACCCGATACCACCGCATGTACTCACGGTTGGAAGGGGCTTGGTGTGAAAATATTGAAGTGGTGAAAATCTTATAAATCTTGCTCCAGATGTTTATCTTTCTCAGCTCTATTCCATGAAAGACTTGGTGTCATAATTCTGGCTGGACACAAACTTCAGTTATTAATTTCTCCTCCGTGATCAGTTTTCAAATGGTTGGCACTTCTGTGAGTTAAAAAGGACACCATCCATGTACCAAATCTGAGTCCCTGATTGGTCAAATTTCAAACGGTTAAAATTTTTCAAGGCATTTTCAATGGATGCGTGTCCTGAACGTTAAGCCTGAAAATGGACTAAAAACTAATAAGATTTTAAATGTAGAAGCCCGAAACGCGCATACACGCGCACTGACATAGCCTTTAAGTGGATGTGGTCGCTTGAAGCCTCGTAGCTGAGGTCGATGTGAACGCAGCATCAGTGTTGACAGAGAGATGGTAAAGAAAAAAACAGAGCAGTTCAAAAAATATGTGAGACTTTACAACTTAAATAAGAACTAATGTTCAGATCAGTGTCTCATCAGATGACTTAATGATGAACACAAATCCATGAATGACTATTAGTAAACCTCCAGCAAATTTACCTCAAAGCAAAATCTGTCCATAACGTCTACATTTGTCCT
Organism: Oryzias curvinotus; assembly: GCA_023969325.1. NCBI lineage: Eukaryota > Metazoa > Chordata > Actinopteri > Beloniformes > Adrianichthyidae > Oryzias > Oryzias curvinotus. The sequence goes on along the minus strand of CM043712.1, from coordinate 30,136,814 downwards.
CATATTTAAGTAAACAGAGATGAGCCTCAAACGCAGGGGTGGGCGGTGTGTGCCCAATATATTTCATGACATTTTACACAGGTATCATTACAGATCACTTAATACTACAGATCACCTCTCTGTGTAATCATCCATACAGAGCTGGACATGCTGTATGGATCATTGTTCTGGTTGACAACAGAACTCATAGTTTTATACTATTCCATCTTGTGCTTATTTTCGTTTTAATGTACCTTTGCAGGTATCATATCTGTTATCAAACTTATCAAATAAGAACTATTTCTTGTCTTATATCAGGGAATCTTTGTGGAATACAACAAACGCTTTTATATATAAATCATTTCAGTTATAATAGCAAAATTCAGCAGGATTCATTGTTCAACATTATTAATAAAACCAATTCCTCTCCAAAATCAGTAAAATGTCAGGAGTCTCGTGAGTCTCTGAGGCTCCTCTCGCCCTCTGTGCGCGCGCGTCACCGCGGCAGCGGGAGCTGCTCTCACGCCTCCAGTTGTGCCAAGTATAAAAGCCGGCTCTCCTCCGACCTCCACAGACAGGCAGGCAGACAGACAGACAGACAGACAGGTCCTGGTCTGCTAAAGTGAAAGGTCCGCTCCCGGTTTGAACTCCCACAAACCGCGCGCTCATGGTCTGTGCGTGAACCAAGATGGATGTGAACTCCTCGCTGTCGGAGCGCAGCTTGTTCGGCTTCAGCGCGCTGGCCAAGAGACTTTTGGGGAACATCTCCGTGTTGGAGAACCACACTGCTAAAGCAGGGAAGGAAGAACTGGACGTGAACACGGACATCTACTCCAAGGTGGTCGTCACCGTCATCTACGTGGCCCTGTTCGCTGTCGGCTCTCTCGGAAACTCCATTACGCTTTACACCCTGCTGTCCAAGAAGAGCCTCCAGAACCTCCAGAGCACCGTGCACTATCACCTGGCAAGCCTCGCCGTGTCGGACCTGCTCATCCTCATCATATCCATGCCCATCGAGATCTACAACTTCATCTGGGTCCACCACCCGTGGGTGTTTGGGGACGCCGTGTGCAGGGGCTACTTCTTCCTACGGGACAGCTGCTCGTACGCCACGGCGCTCAACATCGCCAGCCTGAGCGTGGAGCGCTACATGGCCATCTGCCACCCGTTCAAAGCCAAGAGCATCATGTCCCGGAGCCGAACCAAGAAGCTGATCAGCGCCATGTGGCTCGCGTCTTTCGCGCTCTCCACACCCATGCTCTTCATCATGGGTCAAACTATAAGTAAAGACGAAGAGATCTGCACCACAATCGTGTCTCATGGCACCATGAAGACCGTTCTCCAGGTAAGCATCTCATAATCATCTAATAAGAAAAAAGGAACCAACCCAAAGATGAGCGCGCTCTGGAACACCCGAGCCAGCCTTTACGCACGGCTGCTCCCATCTGCGCGCGTTCTTAACCTCAAAAAAAGAAGATGGAGAAGCAGAGTTTCTCCAAACTATTTAAAATACATCTACGAATTTATTAAAACATGGATTCATTAACCAGAAATACATTTAAACCCTCCAGCTTCACTTTCAGACTTTTAATGAAATATGAAACAGTTTACATTTTGCAACATTCTTGAGTGTAGAAACACGGGAAAATGTTTTTTTTTCTGTTAATAATAGATGGCTTTTGTTGGTTTTCTGAGACATGAGTAGCCTAAACTTTATGGAATTGGCTTTGTGCTCATTCAAATTTCATAGAACCAAAATGAAAATTTGGTTCTCTACAGATCATAGTCTCTTTATTCCTCTTAAAGACTTAAAGAAAAATTTCAAAACGTTCCCAGTGGTATTTTAAATTTGATTGTGGCATTTTTAGCTTAAATAAAACAAACAAAAAAGCAGTCTTTTTTTGGACATAATTTCTGCAGAGCAGCAGGAGTTAATCAGAAATTCACCTTTCAGTTGTGGGAGGGACTGTTGATGAGGAGCAACCCTGCCCCTCTTCCCCTCCCTGTTGCTGAGAGCTCAGAGGGAGCTTGTGGCTTACTCAGTGTTTTTTCTATGACACAATTAAGCTCTTTTTCTAATAGAATTTTTTTCTTCTGCTCCTGATTCATCCTGATTTAAAAAAAAATAAATGCCATTTTGAGCTCAATTTTCTGTTATACATGTCCTCCATCATCAGAAAAATGCCACAAGTACAGCACATCAGAAATAACGTAACGCTCTTGTAAGGCTTTATTTGCGACAAAGGTAAAAGTTTTCAGCTCATAAATGAAGAGAAGGATTCTGTTTCTGCCTTTTACAAAAATAAACCTTGACATTTCTGTGGCATTCCACTTTAAATCAGACGTTTCGTAAATGGAAACCCATTTGCATAAATGGAAAAAGTTAACACACAGGAAACAACTTGTGGGTTTCAAAATGTTTGGAAAAGTTTCCAAGGTAAATTCAAGACCTTTTGTTTTAAATAGTGATTGATGGCAGGTGGGTTACTAAATGTGACACTGGAACAGTTTATTGTACAAGTATTGATGCTTTGAGTGCCTGTGTTCTCTGCGCAGCTTCCTATCCATTTAAAGTCCCACTCCGATCATCTTTTAATCTATTTTCAAAGTGTTACCAGTGGCTCTTCAATTGTGATTATGCTGTTTTCCTGCTGGGCAGGACAGTTTCTGTGGACCCCTCAACCCCCTCCCAGTTGCGGAGAGCTCTCTGCTTACTTGCTCTCCTGCTAGCTTACAGCCCCTCACACTCCCAGTCTAACATTACCAGTGGGAGAAAAACGATGAGCAATTTCAAAGCCATCCAGCCGTACAGTTTTAGGCCAAATGCCAGCTCAGATGAGGAAAACAAAGACCTGCATGGATCTAGTCAGCTGCAAATGGATGCATCCAAATGGAGATCTGCCCAATGTCGCTCCTACGTCACAGCTAAAAGGTTTTCCAAACTGCATTTTTTCATCTGCTTCTGATTCCCAAAGATTTGAATAAAGTAATACTCTATACTATGTCCTCCATAATCAGAAAAATGGTACAAGACCGTGCTTAAAACACCAAAAACGTGATTTTAATTGGAGTGGGTCTTTAAACCAGTTCTCCTGGGAGCAACTCCACACATCAAAAAGAGATCGTTTGGTTTGTTCTCTGAATCTCATTTATTGGGTTTTTCTTTTGTCCGACCACACCTTTAGCTTACATTTGTTTAAAAAAAAAAAAAAGACCCCAATGAATCCCCGTTTTTAAGTCCCACGGTGAAAACCCAAATGGTTTCACAGGTGTTCTCGGTGTTAGAAAGTGAACAGAAACATAAGGTTTCAAGGAAAAATAGACAATGGAACGTGAGCCGTCGTGCACAGTTAAGAGTCTTCTCACAAGAGCATCTCCCCCATGAAGGCTTTCATTTCTCATTTCCTTTCAAGTCTCATCCTTTTTTCTAATTTTCTTTTCAGCATCCCTGCAAGACAGTGATTTAGTCAGGCACAGCTGAAGCCATCAGCTCTTATCTGCCTTGAATTGTTTTCCCACACAGCACTTTGGTGTCAGTCACTTTGCAATTGTTTGTATTTTATTTTGGTTTATACTCACACTTTGGTGTCATGTAGACTTTCTGTTGGAATTTTTAAGCACCTTTATGAAAGACACATTTATTAAACCCGCGTGATAAAGAACTGTTGACCTTGTGCTTGAGCCTGAAGACTTTTTGGAGAAAGAATTTTTTTTTTTTCTTTTGCTTTTGCAGGTCTAAGTGGCCTCACGTCAGAATGGGGAGGCACAGGACAGTGTTTTCCTTTCCACACTGTGTGTTTGTACTGCAAACTGTCAGAACCATCCATGAGGAAGTGTTGGTTTCCTTTCATGAGTGTTTTTCCTCCACGTTAGTCAATGTAGCAACACCTGCAGAATTACGAGCATTCTCGGCTGAATTCTATTCAGCAAAAGCTTCATGTTCATCCAGCACCAACAAACAGAGTTGATGCAATTCAAGTAAAAAAATAAACATTTGAAGTAGATTTATGCAAAAACAGGCAGTCCTGTCTGTGTTTCTTTAGAGCTGGCACGCCAGTTTATATCCAGCTGCACTTCCAGGTGTTTATAAGTCTGTGTAAACTCCACATACTCCATCCATGGCTTCACATGAGGCCCGGGCCCCTGTAAACCTCCACTGTCTCTGGTGTTTTCTTGCAGTGGGTGCTGTGGTAACGTCCCTGCCGTTTAGAGTCTGTTGCGATCCAGCTGCGACTCCACTCCTATCTCTGTCAGTTTGTCTCTGAGGAACAAAAAACAAAAAAGGTGTTGAAGGGATCTAAAAATGTCATTCTCCCACACCTGATGCCCCTGTCCAGGTGAGAGCAGAACTGATGGCGTTCTCAGGTACCATTTTCTCAGCTGCTGTGGAGGATTGATGCCACGGCAGAGCTTTGGCTTCAGGTGGTCTCCTCAGCAAAGGGGCCTGCTGCTGCTCTGGGTAAAATCAAACCACCACCCTAAAGAGCCAACTGGGTGGTTCTTGAGGACTTGAGTTGGACAGCCCCGCCATATAGGGTCTCCCATGTGCAAGCTAGCCTTCAGTGATGATAGGGATGCTTCATCTGGAGTGTGCTTTACTTTTTTTTTTTTTTTTTACAAATTTGGAAGGTCTGCTTGACTGTTTTTTTACATGTTATTAGACATCACTGTAAAAATAATCAAGTAAGTTTTTGTATTTTACATGTTCATTGATAAATGGGGTTTTAAAGACCCATTCTGATAAAAATCATGTTTTTTTGGTGTTTTTAAAAATGTTCTTGTAGCATTTGTCTGATGATGGAGGACATATATTAAGAAAATTAAGCTTGAAATTTTATTTACGAGTATTTATTTATTGAAATCATTATGAATCAGGAGGAGACAAAAATATTACGTTTTAAAAAGAGCTTACTTGTGACGTAGGAATTATGCTGGGCGGGCCACAGGCTCCCTGCTGCGCTCCGTTCTGATGCATCCACTGCAGTCAAATAGATCCACGTATGTCGTTGTTTTCCTCGTCTGAAGTGGAATCTGCTCCAGTCCGTGTGCAGTGTTGCACACCATTGTTGTCGCACTGCTATTGTTAAGTTGGGGGGTGTGACGGACTGTAAGGTAGCTCTCAGTAATGGAGAGGGAGAGGGGGGGCGGGCTTACTCTGCGCCTACGGTCCCGCCCACACCTTTGAGGTGAATTTCCACAGAACTCCTGCCGCTCTGCAGAAACTATGTCCTGCAAAAAAGTTTTTTTTTTTGGTGTTGCTTTGTTGTTGTGAAACTATCCATACTGTTCAGAGATTTTTATAGTTCATGCATCTCTAAGCCCCTCGTGAATCAAGCAGCGGCTCTTCTCTTCCAACGTCTGCATTGTGTCCACCTCGTGTTTGGTTTTTATGGAAGCCGTAGCAGAAAACCCCTCCAGCACCATCAGCATATGAGTGCGTTTGAGCTTTCAAATATTAGCATGTTTAGCTGCAGCAAGACTTAATGGCACCCGTTGAGATGGTTACTTGAGATGTGCATTAGCTGTGTGTGCTAAGGAGCGTTAGATAACCTGCTGTTTGCTGAAGTAAACGCAGGTCTTTCTACCCCTGCATCACCTTCTGATTTTGTCCTGGAATTAAATTTGTTCTTTTTGCAATAAATGAATTTCTCCTAATTTAATTCTCATCGGGGAAAACCATTTTCCCACTCTGATGTTTTTTCAGGCCAAATAAGTGTCTGGTGAACAAAGTTAAAAACACATTCAGCTGCTGCTTGTGTTCTTTATCTCACATATGAAGAGATGAAGGCCTGGTTTATATCAGATCTTAACAATGTCATTTCTTTCTTTTCTTGTGAGCATGTGCTGCAAAATATAATCATTCTGACTCTGATTAAATACATTTGCCATTATATTAACTGACCTTGAGGGCAGAACCTTTCTCATGAATTTTAATAATTCTCACTTGTTCTTTGGAAAAATGAATAGTTCTAATTAGGCTTAAAGAGAATTTCAATTGAAAACATAATTTTTTGACTCATATCTAACAGACGGGTTAGAGAAAATAAGCTCTTGCTCTATTAACAGATCTGAAGATGAAGATGCTACTGTATGATAAATATTGGGTTTATTCTGGAAATAAAAGTGCAACCCTACGGTCGTGGAGATGCATCAACAGGCTGCAAATTTCAAACATACAAGTCCAAATTGCATCAACAAATCACTCAGCCCAAAATATATTAAAGACCAAAACAGGAAGAAGAAAGCAAAAACGCTTAAAAAAGCAAAACAACCAATAAAATAAAGCAACATTACATTTCAGAAATCAAAACCAAATTCCAAAAACCAAAATTGAATTAAAAAAATCAATGACTCAAAATAAAAAGAGAATGTTTCGCAAACAAAACAAAACAAAACAAAAAACAAAACCAAAAAATTATCATATTTGTTCACCATTTTAGCAGGAAGTTATTTGTTATGGCAGAAAATATTTATTTAATATTCTGGCCACATCCACTGCAAATGTTCAGTGGTTTATCAATCAACTCTTTACCACAGTTTAGGCAAACCGTCCTTCTGCTGTTTTTTTTTTTTTTTTCAAAACTCAAATGTCATCATCCAATCAGTGATGTCCCCTAATACCTACCTTTTCCAATTTGTTGTTTGGTTTAATCTGTTAATATTTCATTTTTCCCAAAATGTTTCATATTCTGGAATTTTGCTTTAATTTGAAAAAATTTAATGTTTTATTTTTTTATTAAGATTTTAATAATTGTCGTGATTTAATCCAATCCAATCTTTATTTGTACAGCACTTTTCTGTGCTTCACATTAAAAACAACCCCCAAATTTAAAAAGCAAAAGACAAGACAAAAAAAAAAAAAAAAAACGCATTAAACAAATGCGGGGCCCCCCACAAACACACTCATACACAACATAGTAAAGCATAAAATGAGTCATTAGTTGGTGTGGCCACCGTTATAAGAGCTGCCACAGTGCAACAAAACCCAAACTGCATCAGTTTGGCTGCAAAGACTAAAAACATAAAACTGAAGTCAGCGTCTGATTCACATTTCTCAATCTCATCTTGAAACGTGTGCAACTTGAAAACTGCTGCACCAAAACGGCTCATATCAATTCAAAGTTCTGCAGTGAAACAAAGGTTTAAATACAGAGGCTGCTTTCACAACCGTCATTAATCAGTGACTGCATTTGTTCTCTGCAGAACTTTCAAAGCAGTGCAGCTCTCATGTCGTTCAACCGTTCTCGTATTTACAACTCGTACAGTCGCAGCCTGTTGAGCTCACTCGGCCACGAAGCAAATTTGGTGGTCAAAACGATAAAACTGCAACATAACTCTGTATTTTATGTTTTTTTAAACAGGTTTAAAAATGATTCTACCATTGCAGTAAGTGGTGGGTAGTTTGCTTTTTTTTGTTTAGTGGTGAAATGTTCATGGTGGAGCTCTGTGCTTCCAGAGGGAGGCCTCAGCCGCGGACGTCAGAGCCTGATTGTAAAACGACTCCTCGCCTGCAGCCTGCAAACAGACTTTCGTTTAAACAGTGTCAGAACTGTGTAAATATTTGGATTATTTTTCTGGTCAAAGTGAGATAGATACATTTATTAACGACTGCAGGCCCGGGTCAAGGCAATCATGGGATTAGTGTGCCAGAAGAAAATCCATTTCCACTGAGAAATAAATGCTGACTGTGGGAATAAAGACTAAAACAAAGTTAAACTCCTTTTTTGTTAATACTTTTTTTTTTTTTTTGGGTGGTGGTCCATTTTCATTTCCTAAAGAAGAATATTAAAATAAAATGTGTGATAACCATTTGGCATGCTTGACATTTTTGTCTAATTACATTCTCTACTTTTGAATTCAAACACAAAATGTTTAAGCCATAAACTTCATATTGCACCTTTTTTAGATACAACATAAAATTAGGCCAAGTAGAAAGAACTAACCTCATCAGTTAATCCAAGATTGGTGAACCAGAACTGCAAAGACTCAGGACTGGGAAGGAGTTGAACATTTCATTGGTCTGACTCCACCTTGTCTCTTATGCTACCTTCACACCTGGATCGGAAACGCGGGTGTAAAAGACCACTTTCAAAGAAAAGACCATGTCAACACGCTTCCGTGTTCAAAACTCTCGCACTCATAGCTAACTACGCAAGCTTTTAAGGCTGTATTCAGACTGGACACATTTGGCTCGCTTTAAGTGAATCAGAGTTCTTTTCCCCCAATAATCCGGAACAGATTTTCAGTCTGAATACACCCAAGCCAACCCTGGTCCAGGACCAGGAACCGCTCTAGGACCCATCTTTGGATGTGGTCTCAGATGGTTTCCAATTGGACTGAGCTTCGGTTTGCTATGAGATTCCTGTCTGAATGCAATCTGTCCTCAGAGCGGAACAACTGAACCAAAACAGCCACCATAGCCGGTCGTCATGTGATGTAAACAGAGTAGGAACTAACGCAACAGATGAGCCACGGACAAATGTAAAGCAAAGATTGTCGTGTTATTAAACAGAAAAAAGGAGTCCAACTGTTTGTTTGTTAGAATGTTAGAACACCACTGAAAACACTTCTTTCGTGCTTTTCTGTGTCATGTTACTGCGGCACGCGCCTGGGCTTGCCATCCTAAAAACTACTTTAACAGAACTCTCTTAAAAGAACCATAACACCACAACGATGAGACACAGATACTCACTGAAATAAGATCGAATGAATGTACACTTATTAACTATACTTGTAACGTAATACATATTGTTTCTCACTGTTTTCCGGACATTTTATGTCATAAACACCTATCAGGGTACTTTCTTAGTCATCTTATTGCCAGTAACCCCCTTGCAGCATGTCTCCACTGTACCAAAGTCGCAGTAAAAAGTGTTGTACCTGACGTAGATACATACGTTTAAAATTGGTCTGCGATATTTAAACTTTGACTCCCTGAACTATCCTGACAAGAACTGCAAAATGCAGAACTTCCATTATTTCTGCCTCTAGTTGATTTGCCCCGCTCACATAGTTACTGGCCAATGACTGAAGAGATCTTTTGTCACATGGTTTTGTTTACAAGCTTTGGTTTGAAACAGGAAAGTCCATTTGATGGCAGTCTGAATACAGACCAAAAACAAGGTTTAGGATTTGATCCAGACCAAACTAAGTGGACTGGGTCAAATTTATTTTTTCAGTCTAAATATACCACAAGTTTGTTTTCCAGTTCTGAGTACAAAATATGTAAACGCAGGGGCGCAACTACCCAATTTCATAGGGGTGTGTGGTCACATTTTTGAATGCCCTGCCCATCTAACCCACCATCACACATACTTCTCCCTACTTCTTCAGATAGGAGGAGCTTTTATAACTATTTAGTGCTGTTACAGTCATAGGATAAAAACTTTTTCAGTTTATAGTTAAAGAAGTTATTTATGTATTTTTGAAACCAGCACAAACAAGCTCCTTTTTTCATGATTAGTGATTGTGTAAATCCTGCTCAGTACAGTGGCAAGACACTTGTGACCATTTTACGGGTAGTTTTAGCCTAAATGTTTACAAGCCTGTTTTTATCACTGCTATAACGTAGCTGCTGTCTCTCAACCATTTAGAGCAGCGGTGTCCAATTCCAGGCCTCAAGGGCCGGTGTCCTCTATGTTTTCCAATCAACCTGCCGTTGAAGCTCCTTATTGGCTAAACACACCTGATCCAGGTAATCAACAGCAGATGAGGCCAGGTTTCTGGAAAACCAGCAGGTTGCGGACCCTTGAGGCCCGGATTTGGACAGCCCTGATTTAGAGTAATGTTTGTTCCTCCCCTCTACATCTCTTGCATTTTCTGTTTTAAGCACTCAATTTATTTTTCCTTTGCCTGTCCATCTTCCGTGGGCTGTCATCAGATGACTACACGATTCAAATAAAATTAATCAGCAGCGCTCTCCCGCGCGTGTCTCCATGAGAGCGCGCACCGGCACATTATCGCAGAGACGTGCTGGAGCGCGCTCTCTGTACAAAACCCGAGTGAAGGAGGAGCGGCTGAGGCGCCCAATCAGTTGTGCGTCAATTGTGTTGTGCATCTGTTACTGATCTTATCATATATTTGAGCACAAACAGCTGTGAAATAAATAAAAGACGAACTGTAAATAACTTTCCCAGCTTCGGTTTGGCGCCGGACCCCCCTATGCGCCGCATATACGGCATACCCACTTTTTGCGCCCCTAATTAAACATACGTTAAAAGTTAAACCAGTTGAACTTTGACCAGTCAGGGACTTTGATTTGGTAGTGATGTATTGGTAGTGTCATTTTTGATTCACAGAAGTGCCAAACGTTTAAAAATTGATCAAAGAAGATTTGTGCCAGGCAGAAATTATATAACATCAAGTATTTCATATATTGAAATAGAGCTGTGAAAGAAAAAGTCTGAAGCTTGATTGATGAGATTTGTATTGCTTAGAAATTTCGCACAAAGCCCCTTCCAATTATGATCGCGTGCACTACAACTGAGTTAACTGAGATTTCTAGGAGTTATGACGGTATTTTTTCTGGAAACCTGCCTTTAAATGCTAAACAATATTATTAAACAATATAAAAATCCAAAAACATATCAGTAGAAGTGGGTTTAAAACAGTTCACGTGTTTTACTGTTCAACAGTTTTGACTAATATGGAATTTTGTCCAAAGAGTGTTTGGGTAACATGCACAGTTCACTGCAATGTGTATACATGATTTAAAGAAGGGCCATAAAAATTGTTCCTAAACTGGGATCACACATCTCATCGTTCATCCAGTTGATTTTTTTGAAAGCCTTTAATTTAGTGGATTACAAATCTGCTCTTTATGTATAAAGTTAGAAAGAAGTTGTTCGCTAAAGTCCTACTCCTATCAGCATTTGAGCTAAAAGCTTTCCCAGTGTTCTTTTAATTATGATTATGCTGTTTTAGACAAAAATAAAAAAAAGGTCATTTTCTACGACAGAATTTCTGCAAAGCGGCAGGAGTTGTGTAGAAATTCACCTGAGTTGTTGTGACATAGTTGTTTGTTTGTTCTCCCTCTAGCTCACAGCACCTCACACCCCCAACCTAAAATTAGTGGTGCAGTAAAAATGATGAGCAATATTGGAGCTATCCAGACCTACAGTTTTGACCCAGATTTCAGCTCAGACGAGGAAAAGAAAGACGTACATGGATCTATTTTTCTACAATTAGGAATAGAGTGGAGCAGGACAATTACGGCTCGCCCAGCAGATTTTGGTCAATAATACAATTTTTTTCAAATGCAAAGATAGGCCGATATATTATTTTAGCAGTCGCACAAGGATTTAATTGTTTTCTTTTATGAAATTTGGTATCTTAAAGATCTTAAAGATTAATTTTCAAACTAATCTTGCAAACAAACAGTATTTGTTTTACAATATTTTAAACATGAAATTTCACTATGTGACAACTACATTATGATTTTTCATTAAAGAAACAGACTTGGAGAAGTTATACATGACTTAACACATTGACTCATGACATGCTGGTCTTTTTTGTTCCATTCTGATGCTATTTTTTAGTCTGGCTCAATAGATGTCACTAGTCTCAATGTATCAAATCCTTGTAACCCTTGTGCTATCCTAGGCACTTTACCGTTGGGAGTTGGGTCATCTAGATTCACTAGACAGAGCTCTGAACCTTTTTTTTTTTCAATTTTTTGTGATCTTCACTGGTTCAATGGATTACATGAAATTTTTCCACCTTTATCCACCTTTGTCATGGTAGGGAGAACATGTCAAAGTAAGGGTGGGGTCATCCAAGATAGCACAAGGGTTAACCTTGAACCATTTTAATACAATTTGATTCATTTTGTTTCATAAAGCTTTGGTTTCTCCATCACTATTGATCAGAATAGGCACTTCATTTTGGTCAGTCAGAGCATGTTCTTGTTTTTCTTGTGGTTATTTATTCTAATAATCACTTTGATTCATTCGTTCATTTCTTACATGCTTGAATAATTCTAAAAACAATAAAAGATTCAAATAAACAAACTGGAAAATTAACGAACTGAGGCGAGAGACAAATGTAACAAAGCACATGATTTGTAAACCAGACACTTAAATACACCGAGGATCATTAACTTTAATGACGACAGCTGCTGGTAATTACCAACTTGATTCTGGTGTGAGTGTGGTGGAGGAAGCACACAAACCTGGAAACTAACCATGACAAAAACCAAGAGAACAACTGAAAATAACCAAAGAGGCAAAATCCTCACAGTAAAAAAGTGATTTTGACAGACATAATGCATAAATTTTAATCCGTTATTAAGTTGTGAGCCTGGTTTAAAAAATCTCAATGTAACTCAAACCTTTTTCATTTTTTAAAACACAAGTTTTGCAATTAGAGACACTGTATTTGCTTATACTTTAACCACAATCCACATGAATTCTCATACAGTGTGTGAAGCAGCTCCATCATATTTTAATGTCAGTTCATTAATTTGCCTTTTGTTAGGAGCAACAGAGCTACATATTCCAGTTACTTTTTTACCTTGTGCTGTAATACAATTGTGTAGGTCACACATTCCAAACATATTTGAAGTAATATTTATGCACGATATATTCAGAAACTTGTGTGTTTTAACAGACTTAATGTCCAGAAATGCAAATTTAAGCTTAATTTCATTTTTTAATGTCCTCAATCATCAGCAAAACGCCACAAGTTGAAAACACAAAAAATACAATTTCCATCATAGTGGGTCTTTGAGAACAAGTTACTGCTTTACTGTTAGCCACATTCTGACCCTGTTCATCTGGGACAATATTAAGAATCTGGGTCTGTAAGGCGTTTGAAAATAAAAAATGTTGCTTTGTACATTAGTCAGGTCCAGACATGCAAAAACATGTACGGCTGCTTTAGATCAGTGATCTACGATCAAAACGCAGTTTTAGATTTATTAACAAGTCGGTCACATTCATGTTTGTCTCTATAAAATTGTGGTCTGCTTAATGATTTAATTTCTTGTTTTTTATGAATGATTACTGTGGAAACTCTTTCCACTTTCAAAAAAAGTAACTTCCAAATAAAACCACTGTTTTGAGATTCCCTGACAGTTCCACACTCGAGCTGACGAACAGAGGCTCTGAAAACAGAGCCGTTTCATGGAGCATTCAAGAGTAATTTTGGCTGGCAGATATGTATCAGTGCTGCCTTATTCTTGCAGGCAGCTCCCAGACATGAAAGCATGGCTGTTAACACCATCTGAGCGAACACTGTCTCTCATGAGTGTTGTCAGGCTCATTCAGGCTGAAAGCAGAGCTCTCGGGAGGCTACATCAGAGCAAGCCGTACAGTGAGTATTGTGATCAAACGTTTAGCAGTCTAAAGCCGCTGGGAGTCTGGCCTTTTACTGTTACTGGTAATTATGGAATGCTGTTCTCAAGAAAATGATTCTTTTTACAACCTAAAACGAGTTGCACGATGAAAAACTGTCAAACATTGTTTCTCAGGGGGACTTTAATGTTAGGATAGTCCTGCTGACTCCATTTAAATGTCTGCAGAGACATTTTAGGAATTCATTTGGTTTTGTTTGTTCTCAAATGCTGATGTCACAGAAGAAAAAGAAGAATGAAGATAAAAAGTAGTCATTTTCACATCTTTATGCCTAGCGCTTCGTTAATCCTGATTTTTTTGGTCTGTTTTGCGTTGTAGCACATTCACAAGTGATGCTAGTTCATGAGAACAAACTCTAACATGGAACAACCGAGAGCCAAACACGCCAGTGAATGTGCCCAAAGTGTTGCAGGTCTTGCTGTAACCTTAAATAACTAACAAAGTTGCGTAAAAAGTGTAACCCATTGTAGTTTGTGTCACTCACCTGTAAATTCAGGCAAGTGATTTCTATTTGCAGTCATTCAGCTCCCTTGTTGTTGTTTTTTTATCCTTTTCAAATTTCCATCTTGCTGTTTTTATAGACCAATCAGCAGACTGCAATCTCAAGGTCCGACTTTACCAATCACTCCCTTCACACTGTTTGTAAATTGCTTCTATTTCAGTCCAACCCAACCAGTGACCCAGCCTCTATATGAACCCGTATATAAATATTTCAAAGTCGTAAAGGTACAGCACAGAGACAAACTGTGGTTCATTTGCATAAGCTAGTTCTGAACTCGACCTTTTTTTAGGTGTTTGGTCAGTAGAGGTTCTTATTTATCCAAGTGATGTTGTCTTAAAGTTGTGTCATCGAATCTCGACTTAAGCTTTGAAGAGATCCACAACAATGAAAAAGGTGTTTTTTTTAATTGTGCCATTTTTCTAATGATGGAGGACATATATATAAAAAAATCAGGCTTAAAATAGTTTTTCTGAGTATTTCTCGTAAGTGCTACAGTCGGTAGGCCACAAACTCCCTGCTCTGCTCCATTCTGATGCATCCATTGGCAGACTTGTTCAATGTACATCTTTGTTTTCCTCATCCGAGCTGGCAATTGTTCTTTTTTTATTTTGACTAAAAACTACATAATCATAATTAAAAACCACTGGGAATGCTTTTAAAATACATCAAAAGATGATTGGAGGGTTGGTCTTTAAGCACAAATGACCCAATTTCAAGACTTCTCTAGGAAATGTCCTTTGACTCTGCCTTTTCAATCTATCAAATAAGACAACAGGTTTTAGGGCTAATGGATGACTAATGAGCCCCACATTTTTTTGTTATGAATGGTGGCGATGGATCTAATCCAGGAGAGTGAGCCTTTGGCGGGAATCCTAGTGATGGGAAAATGATACTGAGACTTTGGAGTTTGTGTGTCGCTCGTCCTGAAGTGGAGTGATTCACACCTTGAATCAAAACACTGGTGTCACATGAAGGATGAAATTCAAACATCATCGCTGCTTCAAAATGTTCTGAGAAAGTTCATTGGCTCATAGTCTGTCGGTGTGTGTCACTGGCTCATGGCATTTTAATGCATTCTAAGCCTATGATAGCTAGACGGGTATAAAAAAACTAACAGTTAAAAAAGTTAATTTCTCAACTAAGCAACTAAGAAATCAAGCTTATATATTATAATTAATAAAAAATACATGTTTACAAATACAAGTTTTAAAGATCCACTCCAATCCTCTTTAGATCAATTTCAATCAAATCAAATCAAACTTTATTTATAAAAAGCGCTTCTCATACATTGCCCGGCTCAAAGTGCTTTACAATTAAAAACAAAAACAGACAGAAATTAAAATGGAAACTGACTCACCCTTCCCCTCCGTTAACACATACATCCTACGACCCCACGTACATTCAAGACTTCTTAAAATAAAAAAGTGTTCCCAGTGGTCTTTTAATGATCATTTTGTCACTTTTAGCCAAAACCAAAATACTTGTGTGGTCTTCTAGGACATAGTTTCTGCGGAGCGGCAGGAGTTCATTAGAAATTTGTCCTCGAGTTGTGGGCGGGATAGTTGCCACTGAGCGACCGCCATCCACTTTCTGTCGTTGCAGAGCAGAGTGGAAGGAGAGGGAGTTTTTGGCTCGCGCAGCACATTTTAAACATCACAAATAAACTATTTTTCCAACAGGGTAGAGGCGGGATTATATAAGATCGCTTCTTCCCACTCCTTTTCAAGAAATAAATCAAGCTTTACTTATACTTTAGTTAATGATCACTGTATTTAATTAAGCAAATGGGATATAAGTGACATTTTTGTTTTGTTTTATTTTCTGTCTTTTTAATCTATGCATATCATCATTTCTGTAATGAGTTTGATAAATATGTGTGGGCTTTTTATTGCTTTGACTACAATGCTTGAAATAAATCAATTAAAAAAAGCATCTTTTCATCTGCTCCTGATTCACAACTGGAATAAAGAAATACTCAGAAATGCGACTTTAACATGTTAAAAACACTACATCAAAAACACGATTTTCATTGAAGTGGGTCTTCAAGGTGTTTCTAAGCTTAAATAATAACAAAATACTGACAGAAGACATTAAAGAGTAGCAGAAACAGTTTATAAGTGTCATTCATGTAATTTCTATGTTAGTCCAGATTTTCCCCACAAATCTAAATTTGTTAGTAAAGTACACAAGCGTTGCATTCTCTTGGGTTTTGCGACTATTGTTGGTTTTAAAGGAAAAATAAGAGAAAACTCAAATACAATGATGCAATTTCTGTTTAATATACTTTCAAACCTGTTACCTCTGTTGTTAAGACAATCATGTCACATGTCATGATGCAACGGTTCATTGATTTTCTTTTATTGTATTTTTTGTATTTCAAAGGCATCAACTGTAAAGTTGTTGGCTGTAAAAATCCAAAATTGTGTCAAGCAAATGGGATTCTTTAACTTATTTTCACATCAAATTCTTTTTTAAGGCAGAACTGGTCAGGAAAGAGTTAAATGTATCAGTAACGAGTCTGCTTGCACATTCTGGGGGTGCATTCATGTGAACGTTGAAGGTGGAAAAAGAAACTGAATTTGTTTCCGGTTCTTCTTTAAACATTTCATTTTAGCCTGAACGGGTGAATCAGAGAGGCATTAGTTCAAGCTGCAGCCTGTTTTTACTCAGTCACATTCCCACACATTTAAATCTGAACTACATGGCCCCCACCACGACCCCCACTTTCTGCTGATAACACAATGTGCTTTGCAGCAGCTCTAAAATTCACAAGAAAACTCGGTTATCTTAACTGAAATGGATTTTAAAATATTTAAGGACTTTAACCTGAATTTCTTTATAGCTATGTGTTTTCAGGAGCTTTATGGGGGGTGAGGCGGCCTCGTTTGTCACAGTTTTTTGTCGCAGCAGAACCAAATGCAGAATAAATGGAAGAAGAAAAAAACAACCTTGAAGCCAAACCATGATGATCTGAAGCCATGATGGACAGCAGAGGAATGACACATGCATGCTGCAACTGAATCCTAGAATCTGCAGTTCGTAGGCCTCTGACAGACAATAACAGGAAACAAGAAGCATCAAAGCTGAAACCAGATGGGAACAACGACAGGAAATCTGTCTACAGAAATTAATATATAAACATATATATATATATATTTAAGGAAATATTAAACTCAAAGACAAAGAGGTCTAAATTCATTTTGAACTTTTCTGTGTTAAAAACACTCAAGAGTTTTTTTTTTCCACCACTTCCTCCACCAATGTAGCGAGGACACCTCAAGGCTGCACATTCTGCAGCATCCATCTGAGTTTTGCAATTAGTCGCCATCTTTTGTGTTAGAGATTTAGAAGTTGTTTGAAATTCCATCTGATTTGGCCTTGTGGGATCAAAATGTCAAAGGACCCTCTACAACCAAACCCTCAAGGAATCTGCTTGAAGTGCAAAAACAGGGGGATGACATCAAATGAACCCCCACGGATAAAAGGATGATACCTAAATCCATACGAGACCCTTTTAGCAAAATAGGGTGTGGAAAATCCCATTTGTCCTCCTAAAGAAAATCCTAATGTGTTTAAATAAGGGAAACACGGTTAAACAATGCTACAAATGCCAAAGAAGATTTCATGCTGGGAAACATTAAAACTAAATACATTTAATGTCAGAATTACTAAATTACATACTAAAATCGTTATATGTGCAAAATGGAATGTATGTATTGAAAGGGTGATTTTTTTCAGAAACAGATATTTAGTGAGAACAATATAGAAACATTACTGTATGTATCCTAGGACTAAGCTATTTTCTTTTTAGTTTTGTGTCTGATAAAAGCTAGGAACTGGTTACAGTTACGGTAGAACAGGGGTGGGATTATATACGTTCGCTTCCTTCCACTCCCTTTCAAGCAATATTTATTAATGTCTAATTATCCCAAGTTTGATTAGTTATTGTATGAATGTATAACTGATGATTGTATTGTTTTTGTGTATTATTCCTATTTGATTGCTTGAAATAAATCATTTCAGATCAAATCAAATCAAAAAAGCTACAAAAACATGTTAAAACACCCAAAAACACATTTTTTTTTTTAAAATTTCAATTTGTTTACAATCCATTTGGAAGGAACTTGAAAGTTGTAAAAATAATACTAGTGGTAAGCTAAAAGGTTTGACAAGCCAATAGAGAGCGTTTCTACGGAAGCCTGCAGCTGACAAACAGCAGGTCCATCTGCAAGAGTTCAAATCCCCTGATGAGCCAACACAGTAAGCTGTGGGAGGTTTCCCAGAAATGCAGACGCTCCACACGACGGCCTCGGCCAGGTTTCAGATGCTGCTTCAGGCACCTTGTCCTGTTCTCTATGTGTCTCAAAAACCGTAAAGCAATGGAAGAAGATGATGAAACTAAGTAGAAAAGCACAACATGTAAACATCTTAATGAAGTGGGGGGGTCTGTGTGTTACCATTTCCTCCTCCACTCACCCACTTCTAGTGTCTCACTTTTACTGCACTTCAGTCTCAATTATCTACAACCCACCAGTTTTCTTGGCTTCACTTAAGTTTGAGTGGGAGACTCAGCTGGATTTGAGCTTCACCGGGAAGTTTAGCTTCACCTTGTCGTTTTTTTTCTTGTCCTTTCCTTTTAAGCTTTAATCCGTCACGGGTTTCCAGAAGGCAGGAGAACCTCAGAAGTCTGCCAAACCGTTCATTAGGGCCATTAACATTTTTCATCCCTAA
This sequence comes from Oryzias curvinotus, assembly GCA_023969325.1. Classification (NCBI taxonomy): domain Eukaryota; kingdom Metazoa; phylum Chordata; class Actinopteri; order Beloniformes; family Adrianichthyidae; genus Oryzias; species Oryzias curvinotus. The sequence goes on along the minus strand of CM043712.1, from coordinate 30,118,250 downwards.
TTATTCCTCTAAACACCAACACCACCAGCTGTGTGAGATTGTAACGCCAGAGGCCGAACTGCTCGGGGTGATGCTTGAGCTGTCACAGGTACAGTCATTATGGAGATATCTTAACAAATGATGTCTTCACTAATCCATGTGGCTGTTTAATTATCCTCAGTAAGAGCAGCATGGAGTCAGCTGTCATGATTTCTGTCTAGCAGCGCTGATTCCCGCCTTTTTTTGTGTGCCATGTTCATTCCAGCCTTACTAATCTTTAACGGTTATTATTTTCAGGCATAGCAGAGCTAACAGCCAGTGGAAAATAAGGCGAACAAAACTCTACAACCTAAGATGAGTTCAAGGGACACCTCTGAATACTTTCAGAGTGAATGCTGAATGGAAAAAAAAAGTTAAAAATGTTGAAATTCCCATCCATCCATCTCCATCTCAACAAGGACAAAAGCACTGACTGTGTAAGAGAACTGGACTGAGTGACTCCTCCCCCTTGCATCCCAAACAGGAAGTACCCGCTGAGTCCAAGAGACAAAAATACTGTAAACTTCTATTGAGAAAAAACAGTCATTCTATTTGTCAGAATAACCATTTTTGCTCTGCTACATTTTTTTTAACATGTTCTTCTTAATAATCTATTTTTATTATGAGTGTATTATGCAGTTATGACCAAGATCCTCGAGTATAGGTTGAAGTCGAAATATTTATTGCAAGCCGAACCACTAAACAGGGTGTCAAACTCATGCACTGAGGCACATCAGATAGCCTCAAGGCCATATAATTTATCTGAGTTAAAGTAAGAAAATGAACACTCTTAATGTTAATAATCATTTTTATTTATTAGAATGTTTAAGTACATTAAGTTGCATAGAAACATGTTCCCAGCATAAATCCCTTAAATTTGATTCTCAAGTTGTTATGGACATTGTAGAGTCCGAAGTTAGTTCCCATCCAAATTTAATCCAATCCCCCAGTATAAGAAACAATTTTATCTTTATTTAAGAATAAAACTTTAGGCGCCCTCATGAGGCACATTGACCCGCCTTATTGACACCTCCTAAACCATAATCTCATCTGATGGTGAGAGGGTACCGTAGAATGGCACTCAAGCAATCCGCTACTGATCGTTCTGCTACGATGTGGAGTTTTAGCCAAAAGGCCACTGAATAAACTTTGTTTGATTGGAGCTGGAAGTAAACCACTTTCTATGGGTGATGTCACACTGACTCGGTCCAGTTCACATTTACAGATAATGGTTTTTACCCAACTGCACTAACCATAAGTAGCAATGTGGGGTTCAGTGTCTTGCTTGAGGACACTTCGACACATGGGCATTCAAGGTGGAAACGGAACTGCAATTCTGCAACCAGAGGTTGATCGGTCTGCCTTAGCAGCTCGGCCGCTGATAATTAAGTATAATTTATTGATCTATCATGAAAAAAGTGATCGCATCGAACCAAATTTGGGCTTTTATATCCTCTTCTTAACAGGTTAACGCCTTCCTCTCCTTTGTGGCGCCAATGGTGGTCATTTCTGTGCTGAATGGGATTATCGCCAATCAACTGCTGCGGATGTTTCGTGAGGCTGAGCAGGACAACCGCATCTGCATCACGGGGGGGAACGCCACCATGCTGAGCTTCACAGTGGAATCCAACCGTGCCCAGTCGCTTCGCCATGGAGTTCTTGTTCTACGTAAGTAAAAAGAAACGGAATAAATGAACTCTTTATGGGGGTTTTATTTCTGCAGCTGACACACCTCTACCTCCCATCACCAACCTTAGAGCTTTTCCATCAATAATGCTTTGCAGTTTAACGTGTTTTCCATTTAATTTCTGTTGTACTGAATCTTCACTTATTATCAGGAAAAGCAAAGTGTTGGATGCAGCTGTTTTATATTTATAACAATAGTCCCAACTAAGCAGTTTCTGCCAATAAAGCTGAAAAAGTATGACAGCTTGTGAAGCAGAAGTCTAAGAAAAAACTGCTCCCGGATAATTTTAGAAGTTTAAAAGTAACAGTACTTTTCCTTAGGCATCAAGTTTTATGTTCTTCCAATCTGGACAGGAAAGCAGAATTACTTACAAAGAAGTCTGAACAGAGCTCAGTTTTAACACCTCAGGGAAATAAAACAGTTGGTGAATTAGAAACATCTACAGCACCTGAGGCTGTGGATGTTGAGAAGGTCCTTGTTTGGAATTATGCTCCCATAAAAGTCACTTGATTGGTTGTTTTAGATCAACTGAGGTTGTCATCACCTGCCGTTTCTTTTGTTGGGTGTTTGGAGTCTTCTACTACAAAAGCCAAAGTTAAGATTTCTGTAATCTTCCTTGTATGGCCACTGGGAAACTTCATTCTGTTGAATTGTCAATTACTTCTTAACCTAACATAGACTTCATTGGGGTTGTCCTTTTATCAACAAGTAACTTTGATGGTCAGAATTTCTTGGAGCAACAAACAAAAAGTACTGATTTACGGACTTTGACACCCTCATCTCTTTTTTGCAGATGATGGGGTTCTGTTTGTATAATCTAGTCACAACCTTGATGTTGAGAACACTTGAAGGATGTGGACTAGTACCTCTGAATCAGAGATAAGGGGTTTTGTTCTCTGGAGAAAGACCCGAGCACAGAGGATAGGGTCTTAAATGACTGATTAATTAATGTTCCCCTCCTCATTTATGGTTACAAAGAAAAAGGAAAAAATCCTGAATCATAATCTTTTCCACTGTAGCTGGATATTTCCTTAGATGGCGAGGAACAAAGTCATCCACCAAGCTGCTCCTGTGTATCAGTTGGAGCCAATTGAGGAGGTGTGGGCCTCTGGACAGGGAGTGTCCTTTGGCCTCTAAAGAGGACAACGTACCGCTGATACTTGAGAGATGAAAAGTTTGACTTTTGTGGAAAACCTTATAGGTGGCATTAGAGTGTTTTATTAATATTTAAACTGTCGCTACACAGAGAGCCAGAATATGTATAAACAGTAGATAACAAATGGAAGAAGTTAATTTACTCTTCAGTTCCTCCACTGGAAAACAAGAGGGCAAAAAAGGACACCATAACATTACTATACATGAGAACTGGACTGAGATAGTGTGACATCACCCATAGAAAATGATCTTCTTCCAGCTCCAACAAAATAAAGTCAATTCAGTCACAAATTTTTTGCGATATGGATGCTGCTATGTTTGAGCCGTTAACTTTGTCAGTAAGCAGTAATTGGTCCGAGTTGATCTGAGTCATGTATGGCAATCGCTCTTGCCAATCAGGAGGGGGCTTGTTTGAAGTCTACACTCCTACCACTAGAAAGCTGGCTACATGAAATCTGTCAAAGACACGTTTCGAACCTTGAATGTCAAACCACATACTTTTATTGAGGTGTTTAAAACTTGACTTGCACTATTGAAAATATATAATGAAAAAAAAATAACAAAATCAAGTACATGTAAAAAATGTAACAGATCAAGAATGGTGATTCAGACAAATTTGACAACTGAATAAAGGCTGTTTATTTCTCAGTGGAAGTCTATGAACCGCAGAGGTTCAGATGCCTATCTCTTTGACTACTGCTAGATACTCCCTATTTTGTGTGTTTGGTACAGACTCATGTCTTTATATTATTTTCTATTATTTTGCTTCACTGTTGATCTCCTGTCGGCAATTGAGGAAAAACACCAAACCAAAGTTTACAATCCTCACATCTCCATGGTGAGTCCTTGTTCTGTTTGTGAGATCTTTGAGCTGCCTCATTTTGATAAACTGCTTCTGCTGAAGGGATTTTTTAAATAATGGATAGGATTTATCTGCGCTTTTCCAGCCACTCAAAGCGCTTACAATGTGTCCATTATTCATTCACTCTTAAGTCATACTTGGTGATGGTAGAGCCGTGGGTGCCAATTCACGCCTACGGTCCCTCTGACCATCATCGGGATCATTCATGCACATTCATCCTGGTAGGCAGTAGAGTTAAGGGTCTTGCCCAAGGGCCCTCACTGGGTGGTGATAACTGCTCACCAACTCAATTGCTTGCTTGTTCATTACTTCTACAGGACCCACAACAACCAGGTCTGGGTGTGACATAAGAAACCAAATACAACTTATCAAAATTTGCAGATCTTATGTGTTCATTTATGGCAAGTTAAGGCAAAGGCATGTTTGTTTGTATAACACATTTCATGTACAGAGACAATTCAAAGTCCTTCACATGAAACACATTAAAAGAAACATATTTAATATAAATATTAAGAGAGTGATCATTAAACAAAAACATTGAAGAAAGTTGTAATGAATTTAAAGAAAGGTTAAAGTAACATTGTGGATGTAAACTTTCAGCTGATCTAAGGCTTTTTTGGAAGTTTTTTCTAGATCTGTGGAGCATAGCATGCAGCTTCTCCATGTTTGGTTTGGACTCTAGGAACTGAAAAGGCCAGATCCAGATGACCAGAGAGGTCTGCCTGGGACATGGGTCAAGAGGGCAATCATGTATTTTGGTGCTAAACCATTCAAAGCTTTATAAACCATCAACAGAACTTTAAAGTCTAATTTTTGGCAGAAAGGCAACCAGTGGAAATACCACAAAAATGCAGTTTCTTGATTTATTTTCTTTTACTATAAAAACAGTAGTGAAGTTGACGAAAGATAAACAGATGAACTAGTTTTTCCAGATCCTGCTTAAACATCAGAACGTTAATCATTGAAATATGCTTAATATGATAGTAGGCTGGGTTTTTTGAATGCCAAAATGTGTTTATCAAAATTGAATTTTGTTGTGCATCTCTACACACACATTTCTGGCCTGGTTGGTGGTTTTTAGAGGAATAAATTGAAGCTCTGCAGCGACCTCCAACTCCAACCACCCAAAGACATTAACCTCAGAATATTTTTGAGTGAAGTAAGTTGTGGCATATCCAATCATTAATGTCCTCACTGCATTAACCACGAGCCTGTAAAGGGGATCGGTCTCCTGGTGTCATCGTAATACACATCTGTGTCCAATTATGACATTTCAGAGCATGGATACTTTTCCAAATGTATATAAGGAAATGTGGAAAGCTGACATTCATAAGTTTAATTATTAAAATAAATTCATTTGGTATGTAGTTAGGCTGACTTTGTGCACTATAGTTTAGGGTTTGAGGTCTTTAAAAACTTGAAAAAAACAACTTAAAGCAATCATGCGACGTATGTACCAGCAGAATCTCAGATTCTTTTCAATTATTGAGAGCCAAAAAATAAGATTACGCAAAAAGGATTTTTGGTAAGGAAATATGTTGTTGTAACACAGTTTTTAAATTTCCTATTATGTGTGTCAGAACCATGAATGAAAAGTTGAACTTCTATTTAAATGAAATGAGCACAGGAACTCAGCCTAAAGTCAAACCTTAACCTGGATAAACTTTGAATAAAACCTTTTTTTAGCGAACAGCCTTCTGCAGTGATTAACAGAATACTAATGCATAAATCACTTTTTTTTTTTAAATTTCCCATTTCCTATTTAATTGAATTTGAAGCCAGAATGGAGGGAAAAGCTGCTGCTGGATGGATCCAAGTTTGTAAAATGTCTAATTTACAGAAGTTTAGGTTGGAGCTGCTCTGTTACCAAATGAATAATTTTGTGCTCGGCTGAGCAGCTCCATCATGTCAGGCAGTTTGGATGAGGGGGGAGGACTGCTGTCCCCCCACTGATAGTTAAGACAGGCTCTTATCAGCAGTGGATTCTTCATTCATCCACTGAGTGGATTCAATGTTTTTGGTGTGATTAGAGCTCAATAAAGCTTTTCATCTCTCAGCCTGTGAATAAACTAAACTTTTTTCTAAATGATCTCATTTGCTGTCAAATTTCCTGATAAGAAATTAGCTAAATCATGTTTTTATAAAACAGTAATTAGATGTAAAAATACAGCGTCAGCCTTTATGAGGTTCAAATGGCATTCAAAAAAAGGCCTGTTCCTCACACATGGGTGCTGTTAGCACGACACATACAGTCCTAGCCCCCCCTCCATAATCACCTGTCTGTGTGCTGCTCTTTCATCATCTGGCTGCTGAGCTTCAGCTTTCGTTGTTTACTGCAAGGTTGCTGATTGAAGCTGTTAAAAGAGGATTCTTGAAAGAAATTTCAGGGAATCGATTGTTCGAAAGACTTCCAGTTTTCCATGACTAACCTTTAAGCAGGTCAATCAAAAGGAGATTCAGAGGACATTCTGGACCTTTCAGAACCAGAACACAGGCTGCAGAACAAGAACACCTGCACTCACCGTTTCCACTCAAATCGGTTTCGTCTTTACGCCCTTACTTAGAAATAAGTAAGGGTGTAATCACCTTTTATGTCTTTAAGCTTTGCTTATCCTTCATAATTATGAATCCATCCCAGAGAATTGTACTGCAAAAGCACTTTCTGCAAAAGTCATTATCTATTTTGTGGCACGTATGTTTAACGGACTTTTCATACATGTAACACCGATGTATAACTTTTATATTGCATATATGGCCCACATATCATGTTTAAATTATGTAATTGACACACTCATCTCTAATGAATTGCATATAAACTGCACAATTATTACGCGTTCTTTGTGTGGTTTATTTGTACATCTTCCGTGATTTTAATGTGGTTCATACGTATGTGTACAAATATCTGGGAACATTGACTGATGATTGAGAATCTTGTTAGGAAACTGAAATTGAAATTGGGTTTTTTTTTTCGAAACAAGTGTTTATCATTTGGGATTAAAAAGCGACTTGTTACCGCAACTTTTTATCCGTTTTAGATTATGGAGACCTTTTATATATGAATGCAACAGCTCAATGATTAAGTAAGATTGATTCTGTGTATCACGCCGCTTTAAAGTTTGTAACAAACTGTAAGGCCTCGACTCGTCATTGTGAGCTGTACTCGAGTGGGATAGTCTTCTCTGTCAACCAGGAGGTTCACACACTGGTGCTTTTTTATTTACAAGTCTCTTCTTGGAATTTTACGTTCCTACATTTGCATTTTGATGAAGCTGAGGACTGTGGAATCATATGGACTGCGTTCCAATCACCATCTGTTGCTCGCTGTTCCATTTGCCCGTACAGAAGTGGGAAAAAAGGCTTTTGTCTTTTCTGCCCCCCTCCACATGGAACACTCTACAAAAAACTGGAAAACAAAAGAACTCATACTTCTGAATATTTTTAAATCCAGGCTGAGATTGGAGGAGAAAGTCACTTTTAACTGTACCTGTTTTACATAAGCTCTAGTTTTTATTTATTTTACGTTTTTAATGTTGACATTTTATTATAAATGTAATTTATTGTTTCCCCCTAGCCAGGACTCCCTTGGAAAAGAGATTCTTAATCTCAATAAGACAATTCCTGGGTAAATAAAGGTTAAGTAAAATAAAATACGTGATACATCTGGGAAAATATAAAGTAAAGACCACAACTTTTACCGCTTTTTCCATGTATATTCACGTATGACTTTGAATTTGTTGAATTTTTATCCATGCAAGATGTGGCAAATGTCGGTAGTGGCTGCGTGACACGGCCTTTGTTCTGTTGAACTTCTTTAAATGGCAGCTAAAAGCATCATTTTTTTTAATTTAAAGTCATCTTATTGTATTTTTGTTTTGCATGATAAGTCTTTTCTGCTGCACCACCACCATGAAGACCTTTGCACCATCTTCCGCTGAAATTACGACAAGAGGAAGCGCTTGGTGACCCGGTCCTGAGACAGAACAACACACAGACTCTCCAAGATAAACAAGAAATGTTCAGAAACAAGCAATTAAAAACAATACTGACAAAGCTGAAGCAATACAATGACCATACAGTTAATGAAAAGCTGTAAAAGACTCAGGAAGTAGGAAAACACTAGAGGCAGAGAGGAAGACAAAGTGAAAAAGTAATACCAGAAAGACAACTAAGACATGGGGTATAATTAAGAACCAGACTAAAAAGCAAATAAACAGAAGAAGCAGATAATGAAATGCAATATAATGCAAAAATAAGAAGATAACATTTAATTACGCCAGTGAAGACAAATGCAGTGGACAGGACCGATGGTGAATGGAGAAACAGGAAATAATATTTCAATAAAAGACAGAAGATGAAAGTAAGTTTTTTAAATGTCAACACTCTGCTCCATGCTGTTGAAAAGGCCTTGAACCATCATAATTAAAGGATGCTTCACTTTAGTGCGACTTCTCACCTTGGGGGAATAATGAGAAGCTTCGTTCGGAAGTCTCTGATAAAAGCCTGTCTGACAATGATTCAACTTATTCCGTGAAATGCGTGACAAAAAACACACCATTAGCACATTCATTAACACGTTAATCAGCAAATATAAGGGTCAGATCTATTTAAGGCAAACAGGAAGGGTTCTGCACTCAAATGGCTGTTTTCTATGCTTATGGTGGGGAGATTTTAACCAACCAACATTTTTAAGGACATTGTGTTTAGATTTAGCTTTTGTTTTTCTGAATATCCAATCAGAGATGGGTTTCATCCTTCATAAGTAAACCAAAGTTTAAAGTCATCGTAGTGAATCGACAAGAAGCTGTTTCTTAAAAAGATGGATGATCATGATCATTAACAGGGTTTTGACTATAGGCTACCGCAAAATTGACAGGATTGTACTCAAAGTTGGCACACTGGAAGTTATGGGATCTATTAACGTCTTAACAGCTTGTCGTTTTCTAGGACACAGTTTCTGCAGCAGCAGGAGTTCATTGCAAAAGAAATTTGCCTAAGAGTTGTGGTCGGGACCATTGGTGCGGAGTAAGCCCCCTTAGAGCCATCTTACAGCCCCCCTCCCCAGCCCCTCACTCGTGTATTTGAACAAGAAACTCGTATGTTCGCTACTTTCTTACCAAAGAAATGTTGACAACCCTAACAGAAAAAAGGAAGAATAGACATATTTAAAAACATATTTTATTTTTATTTTTAAAAATGTATATATTTTTATTTTATGTTTGTATTGTATATGTTTGTAGTGGCCGGGATAGGCTCCGGCAGCCCCGTAACCCCGCAAGGGAATAAACGGTACAGAAAATGAATGAATGTTTGTATTTTCAAAGCTATAATAAGCCTCACCTGAGTGCACGTCACTGGTACACAGGTAGTGATTTGATCAAATTCCCCTCTCTGGGTCTTGACTCCCTGCTTCAGCTGATGAGGCAGATATCAGCTTGACATTTCCATTGTTGATATAGTTTGTAGATATTTTGGTACACGTTGCTCCAAGCTGCTGCTAATTATGCTGCTGAAGGCTGAAGCATTTGCTCCGCCTGCTTTTTCTCATTCATGGATGTCCGCCATTGATGTTGCGTGTCTTACAAGAGATGTTTGAGTGGTTTTGTTTGTGTGTTTGCCTCTGTCGTGCCCTCTGGAACCGGTAACGACAGAGCTCCCCGCCCCCACTAAGTCCAACTCTGGTGGGGGTCTTCCTGGAGCGCTGACCAACGGTGATCCCATGATGCTGAGTGCCAAATGCAGTGAAGCCCATTTTTAGATTTTGGTGGGGAATCAAATTGGCTGTTTGTTTGGCTTTAAAGTTTGGCTGTTTAGACGAGGAATGGTGGCTTAGGATTATGTCCTGGATTGCAAGGAGCATTTTGTTTCTGCAATTCTTCTTGCTCACTCCGTCTTTGAGTGACCATTTTGCCCCCACCTTGTACTCAAAACTCTCAAAAATGTGCACAGTAAAATACATTTTAGGCATGGTGGATGAGTACCCCCCCCCCCCCCCCCCCAAAAAAAAAAAAAAAACAAATGATGACATCACTGTGGTTAGAAACTATAAAATAAAAATAATGGTGCTACACTCTACAAAAATACTAATAAATTCAAAAAAGGGTAGGGTAGGGTGGGGTATAGTGCCTGAAGCAGCCACTCAGCCAGTGAGGGCAAGCAAAGGGTGAGTAATGGGGGTCGAGGTGCGAGGGCTGGGGAACATGTGGCCATAAAATGCTGCTCATAGCTTCAGTTTCATTCATAAATTGCCCACAAAGAGATTACAAAGTACAATTTCTTTTCAGATTGCCCATCATTCATATTTTAAAAAAGGAATAAATCCCGTTAACCAGTCCAACAAAGAAGATGGATCAATTAATTGTTTTTTTTTCTCTTCACCCAAAGATTTCCACCTCACGTCTGTAGGTTTCCAGCATCCCTTCCCCAAATAGTCAAAACTTCAGAGCACAAGGAAGCTCAAACATTCACCAACCGTGAGAGTGTTTGTATGGACTGGCATGTCTGTGCTGAGACGTCTGCCGTTCAAACTCAAACCAAGAGGTTTAACCTGCGCTGAATACTAAACATGACCTTCAGCTGCAGCGCAGGCAGGCTCTGCCTCAGTCTGAAACTTAAGTGTTGGTTTGCTTTAAGTGCCTGCAGTCTCAGAGGGTCTTCTGAGGGTTAAAACCGCATGTCTCCACAGGTGGGACCTGCTGTTGCTGCCAGAAAAGGAACAAGAAAGAGGGGGAACGTGATGTTCTGGCTCGACTCTAAATGGTCAAAGTTACAATGCGACTGTCACTTGCAGTTGGGTTGTCATGGTTTCTCAAAAGAGTGTTCTTTTAGTGTGACAACCAAATAACTGGTTGGCACTATGATGGTGCAGAAAAACAACCGTAACAGCAGAGAGCTAAAGACAGACCTGCCATCCTGACCTTGTCCTGAGACTCCACATGGCCCCTCCGCTGACTTCAGAGGGAACGAGGTGGTTAATGCATTCCGTTGTCATGCTGCTCAGACCTCTCCCAGTGCTTTTACCTCAGAGTGTGTTTGTGTATTTAACCATTTTCCCACTTTACCCTGTGATGTTCTTTGATATTTGAACTTGGTAGAAACAGCAACCAAGTGGATTTTTAAAAATAAACGTTGCCTGGCTGCTTGGATTTAAAATGGACAATGAATGCACAAAAATGGAAGGCTTTCCTCTCCTTTTGGTCACAGATACCACCAATCACTCAGATCAACAAAATGAATGGTATTACCTCTAAAAAAGGTGCTATTTCTGCAACTTTGGGACTCCTGAGAACTGTTATCCAAGTATGGAGAAAACGTAGGACTACTGTATTTAAATCTCATGCGTATCCACACAACTTTTTACCACCATTTCATAGGCGCTACGTACAAATCGCATGCACATTGAACGTGCATTGGTGATTAAATCAGGTTGAACTTTGAACAATCAGGGACTCGCATTTGGTTGTGACGTATAGATTTGATTTATCTAGTGACCGAAGACAAAGCAATGAGTCTGATTAAGTCTGGGTTTGTTTTTGAAAAAAGATAAACTAGGCCCTTTCCTGACGTATGGTAATACATACAATGAACACAACCATTTCTGTTTTGTCCCCAAATTGTGTGATGTGGGCTCTTCAAGCCTCTTCAAACTACGTATAGGTGGTGGACAAGTGCTAGTAAACAATAGAAAAAGAAGAAGAAGCCCCTTCCTGCTTGTCCACTGTGGACACCATAGGCTACATTTTTTTGTTTAAGAAATGTTTGTCACTTTAAGATGCAGCCCCTCCTTCTACAACCCTCCACGGTCCCATGCAACCCAAAAACCCACAACACCCGTACGGGTCAACCCCCTGTGCGAGTGCATGCAATGAAGGCTTTATAAAACCAGAGCTTGTGTCAAATACAATCAAAATATATTTGATTGATTGTATGATTGTCTCTGTCCGTTTTTAGGTGTGGTGGTCATTGCCTTTGTGGTCTGCTGGCTGCCCTATCACGCTCGCCGCCTCATGTTTTGTTACGTCTCCGATTGGTCAAAGTGAGTAAGCCTTTTCTCAGTTTTTAGTATGAATGAAACCCCCAGCTGTTTGTTTACTTAATCTATGCAGCAAGTGCTTAATTAACACACACACACACACACACACACACACACACGCACACACACACTCACACTCACACACACACACACACACACACACACACACACACACACACACACACACATGTGAATACAGCTGCAGAGTTTGCTAGACCCTTAATTGGGACTCGCCTTTATGGAGCGACTGACCGAAAACAGCAGGGTGAATGCATCTTCATGAGACTGATTTGATTGCGTTCGTTTGTCTTTGTCAATCATTCACTGTCTCCTACTTTATCTCTTTTTTATTCTATTTTTAGCTCCACAAAATAGTGCATTCTAATTTAATCCTGGGCTCTTTCAGGAAATTACATCTAATGCACTGAAAATCACTCCTGTGATTTCTAATGCAAACAGCCCATACATAGACACTCAGCTCTAACATACACACAGATGCTCAGTCCTATTGCTTTTGTGTCTCCGGCTCCATTATGACAACCGGGACAAAAAAGCTGGTTTGCATCATGAAAAAACGTTCCTCGACATGTCTGTTGTTGGCAGAATGAATGAAATATTAAATTATCAAGAAAACCTTTTTATACAAGCAAAGACAGCTCATTTATCTTCTGATGGCAGATTTAAATTGGCAGAAAAAATAACTTATTCTTGCTGTTTGAAGTCTGCGGTTAGGTTGTGGTTAAAAAAAAAAAAAAAAATCAAGAGGATGCCACAGGGATCATAACATTTAGGCTGCAACATTGAAATTCTTTGTTTAGCCACAACTGTACACAACACAATAAAGCAAAAACTGTAGTGTGACTGAAAAACTTTCCATTTATTCTGTATTTTTATGTTAAAATAATCTCTAGTTTCAAGACTTTTTCCAGTATTTTAAGTGCAACAACTTTGTATAAAACACTTTTCTGTCTATTTTTTTACGACAATTTTCCATTAAATGTGTACGACTACAGTCACACTTGACAAAATGCAAAGGTTTTCAGTAAATTCAGCAGGTGGTCATGCTGGAAAAATCTCCCATCTCATTTATAGCAAAACATCTCAAATGTTTGCTTGTGCCTCAGGATTCTAAAACATTCAAATTGTTTCTCAGTTGCATCTTCGGTTTGAAAAAAAAAAACTGCGGAAATGTGTTCTTTCTCCTTTCATTCTGAGGCAGACTTGACTGTAAACTGTAATTTCTCAACATTTATTTGGTTTGAAATACACGCTGCTTCATGTCATTCTGGACCTTATTGCTTTCTTCAGCATTTGGGTTACTGATTAGCAATTTGGTTCATTTTAGCTAAATGACAAGATTCAACAAGCAGGAATGACTAAAAAAGACTTTGGACTCCTAAAAGTGCTGTTAGGAACTGATGGGGAAGGACCCAACATGCAGAAGAGAGAAGGCAAAACTTTCAAAAATAACTAAACATATGACAAAACCATAAAACAGAGGTAAAAGCAAAAAGGAGAACAAAGAAGATGAGCCAGAAACCAGACACTTAAATACATGGAGTGTGATTAACTTAACTGAAGGCAGCTGTGGATTATCAGCCTCCTGAAGTTGCTGTGACTGATCAGGGGAAAACACAAAACTTGAAGACTGACTAGAACCAGGAAGACAGAGCCGACAACACAAAATACTCTTTACCAAAATAGTGTCAGCATTTGGCCATATGGAGTTTAGAATCCTTCAGCTGATTTAAATTCTTTAGTACATTAGTACTTTAGTACTTTAGTACATTTAGTACTTTAGTAACATATCGACCAAGATGGCGGCGCGAACACATCGCGAGGCTCAGTGTCTCTCCAGTTTTTGCAATTTTGCAGTATTATTCCTGCTCATCTCGGGTCTTTTCATACTGAACAGCTTTGCTTTAACATCATACACCCGACAGGAGCTTTTGGATATCGGTGAGGACTTTACCAGCAGTTTTATCACCAATCTTCGACTCATCCCCGAGATCGCTAGAACAACCGAGGCTTCGCACCCTACCCGGCCGGGCGGAAGTGCTCGCAGGCGGCGTCGTGATCGTAAACAAAGGCGGGGGAAGCGCGGAGGCCTAAGAGCCAAGCTAAAGCTAACACCGCTCCGGCTCTCTCTACCCAGCATCTTCCTCGCTAATGTGCGGTCACTGGTGAACAAAATGGATGAGTTACGACTCCGCATCACCCACAGTAAGAGACTTATGGACTGCAATGTCATGATTTTCACAGAAACATGGCTACACAGCGACGTACCCAACAATGCTATTGAGCTAGCAGGACGCTACACGCTCCGGGCAGATAGAACGGCAGATGACTCCGGCAAGACAAGAGGTGGTGGATTGTGCATTCATGTCAACAGAGCTTGGTGTACGAACACTGTCATTGTTGGGAGACACTGCTCAGCTAACCTAGAATTTCTCATGGTTAAATGTAGACCTTTTTATCTGCCACGGGAGTTCACTTCCACCATAATAACTGCAGTCTATATTGCACCGGATGCTAATGCCAAGCTTGCTTTGAAAGAACTTAATGCAGCCATTAGTAAACAACAGACTGCTCACCCAGAGGCTGCTTTTATTGTCGCGGGTGATTTTAATCACTGCAATTTAAAAACAGTACTCCCTAAATTTCACCAGCATGTTTCCTGCCACACCAGAGGAGACAAAACTTTGGATCATGTCTATACAAATATCAATGGAGCTTACATCGCGAGCCCCCTCCCCCACATCGGACAGTCTGACCACCTTTCTTTGTTTCTCACCCCTAAGTACTCACCCCTCATCAACCGTGTGAAGCCATCAGTGAAGACCATCAAAGTGTGGCCAGCTGGAGCAGACTCTTTACTTCAAGACAGGTTTCAACACACTGACTGGAGCACGTTTGCTTCACAGGGCTGCCTGTGGCTCTCACACGGACATTGATATCTACACCTCCTCTGTACTGGATTACATCAACTCCACCATCGACAGTGTAACAACAGAGAAACAGATAACAACATACCCTAATCAGAAGCCATGGATGAACAAGGAGGTTCGACTTCTGCTGAAAGACCGCAACGCTGCCTTCAGGTCAGATGATGCTCAGGCCTACAGTAAATCCAGGGCTAACCTGAAAAGGGGCATCAAAAAGGCCAAGTACTGCTACAAGCTGAAGGTAGAGGAACACTTTTCCAACTCTGACCCCCGACGCATGTGGCAGGGCATCCAGATCATCAGTGACTACAAGTCAAGCAACTCCACACCAACAGTCACGGACGTCTCCTTCCTTAACGAGCTAAATGACTTCTATGCTCGCTTCAACAGCGACGGCAAGGAGACGGCCACCAAAATCGCACCCTCAGCAGACCACCAACCCCTTAAACTCACCCCCTCAGATGTCCACACTGCACTGAGCCGGATCAACGCACGCAAGGCTGCTGGCCCAGATGGCATTCCTGGACGTGTGCTTAGGACATGTGCAGAGCAGCTTGCAGGGGTCTTCACTGACATTTTCAACCTGTCCCTCTCCCAGGCAACTGTGCCAACATGTTTTAAATCCACATCCATTGTGCCAGTACCGAAACACTCCTCCCCAACGTGCCTGAATGACTATCGCCCCGTGGCACTCACACCCGTCATTATGAAGTGCTTCGAGCGACTAGTACTAGCACACCTCAAGGACTGCCTCCCACCCACACTGGACCCACACCAATTTGCCTACCGCAGAAATAGGAGCACAGAGGATGCAGTATGCACAGTGCTGCACTCTGCACTCACACACCTGGACAATAACAACACATATGTTAGGATGTTGTTTGTTGACTTCAGTTCAGCATTTAACACCGTCATTCCCTCCAAGCTGACCACAAAACTTGGAGACCTGGAAATCAACACCTCCCTCTGCAACTGGATTATGGACTTTCTGACCAACAGACCTCAGCATGTTCGGTCAGGTCACACCCACTCCACCACCATCACACTTAATACTGGCGTACCACAGGGCTGTGTGCTGAGCCCATTCCTCTACTCCCTTTACACCCACGACTGCAAGCCTGTGCATGGATCCAACTCCATCATTAAGTTCGCAGATGACACCACGGTGATTGGCCTCATCAGTGACAACGATGAGACTGCCTACAGGGAAGAGGTACAGCACCTGGTCACATGGTGCGCTGACAATAACCTGCTCCTTAACACCAATAAAACCAAGGAGCTCATTGTGGACTTCAGGAAGAAGAATGGAAGCACTCATGACCCCATCCACATTAACGGGATGGTAGTTTGAACGTGTTTCCAGCTTCAAGTTCCTGGGAACCACCATCTCGGAGGAACTTTCCTGGGCCAAAAACACCTCCAGCCTGGTCAAGAAGGCTCACCAGCGCCTTTTCTTCCTCAGGACACTGAAGAAGAACCAGCTGTCTTCATCCATCCTGGTGAACTTCTACCGGTGTGCGATCGAGAGCATCCTTACAGGTTGCATCTCAGTCTGGTACGGGAACTGCTCAGTGGCTGACCGCAAGGCACTGCAGAGGGTGGTGAAAACTGCCCAGCGCATCACTGGGACACCACTTCCTGCTCTTGAGGACATCCAGAGGAAACGCTGCCTGCGTCGAGCTCGCAGCATTCTCAAGGACTCCTCTCACCCTGACCACGGACTGTTTAACCTCCTTCCCTCCGGGAGGCGTTTCAGGAGCCTCCGGACAAGGACCACAAGATTCAGGAACAGCTTTTTCCCTAAAGCTGTCTCCTTGCTGAACTCTTCCCTCTGACACCCCTCAACACCCCCCACACCACCATAGACCCCCCCCCCCCCTTCAACTTTCTGTATTTATTTACTCACAAGCAAAACAGTAACTTGTTATTATTTGCACTACTGTCCATTTGCTCATTGAAATATTTTCTACGCACTTTACTTCCACTGCAACACTGTAAATTATGTTCATAGTTCTGCCAATAATGTTTATACACTTTTACATAGCCCATCTGAATAGCATGTTCATAGTACACCTATCTGCATATCTTGCATATAGTATTTATTATCTGTAAATCATGTCCATAATACTTACCTGTATAGTTATTGTACATATTATAGACTTTTATTTTATACTTACTGCTTATTGCACTTCTGGTTAGATGCTAACTGCATTTGGTTGCCTTGTACTTACATGTGCAATGACAATAAAGTTGAATCAAATCAAATCAAATCAAATCAAATTTAGTACCTTAGGTATAAACACAATAAAAAATGTGCATTCAGATTCTTTATAGTTTTTTCTTTTCTCATTTTTTTAACCTTTTCTGCAATATGACCTTATCTTGGCAATGATGATGCTCCGCTTTTACAATTTTACACATTTTTCAGCATATAGTTATTGTAGCAATAGCAGCAATAACTTTCAGCAAGCAAATGGTTTTCTGCAGAAAAAACCCATATCTAACAGTTAGATGGACTTGCTGGTGTTCTTCTTGGAGCTTCTGTTTTTTTCCTGGACAAAGCTTGTCATTTGGTCATTTTAAGACTTTGGTTCATGTCGAGCATTAAAGCAAACCAAACCAAATGAAGGAGTCAGAGTCATTAGCATCCCTCCTGCCATTCGTACTGAGTGCACAGGACTGTCTTAAGCCTTAGTCACAACTGCCCCTTTGGGTGGATACGGGGTAGCAAGAATGGGTAAACTTGTATGGGTCACAGAGGTGGCCCACACAAAATATCAAGGCTGTAGACTATTCTGTGAGCTTTTACAGTAAAATCTGAACATTTTTTCAACAGGCATGCTGCGAGTGACAGGTTGTAATAATGATAATGATAATATTAAAAGTAATGGATTGGATTTTTCTGCGGTTTTCCAGACCCTCAAAACACTTACGTGTATCCATTATTCATTCACTCCTCATTCATACTTGGTGATGGTAAGCTTCTGATAGACCCACAGCTGCCCTGCAGCAGACTGACAGAGGCGTGGCTGCCAGTACGCGCCTACGGCCGTCACCAGGACATTCATACGCAATCACAGACTAGTGGAGACATACTGGAGGCAAAGAGGGGAAGTGTCTTGCCCAGGGACACAACAACAGTTGGCTGGGGGGAGCAGAACACTCAACACACAAGGGTAAAGGAAGGGTAACATAGATTAGGTTCAGGCGTATTCCTTTTTTTTTTGAGGCCCCAAAATCTTGTGGACTGCACAGGGAGTCTGTGAGTGCTCTTGATGTAATAAGTGTACACTCCTTGAGGGCTCCTTGTGTGTAGCCTGATTGTTAGAAATAAGGAAATTAGACAATCAGAGCATAGTTTGTGTGGACATCCTATGGGCACTGACGTATCACCTGCGCACCCCGTGTGCAGTGTAACCCCGCACCGTACTAAATACTAGAGTGTTGTGGAAGGACACCAGACAACAGCTTCACCTTGACGACATGATCTCCCTTTTCACGATGTCCCTTAAGGCAGCCGCAGAAGCCTCAAGGGAACTGCAAGACAAGCCTGTCCCCCCCCTGAAGATACAGCAGCTCCCGTCTTCTGTTCATTGTATTTAAGTGGTTGTTTATAAGATTTTGGTTTTTCCTGCATTTTTGTTTTTCCTAAAGCCACTTTTTCTGACATCATCATAAAGGCTGCAATGTGTCTGCTCTAATGCCTTCATGCTCTTTTCACAGTCACTGGACTCCATTAGGAGGAAGAGTCCATTTAGCTCGCCTTTGGTGCCACGCATCAGCTTTGATTCAGCTTGTTTGTTTTGCTGAAGCAAATCTTCGATCATCATTGACAGGTTGTTCCACCAAGAGCTAACATGTGTCACGAGGGAAAAACAGTCTGCGTTTAAAAAAAAAAAAAAAAAACACTGACAACCATTTTCAAAGAGGCATTAGGAAATCCATTAGGCACTGCATAGTTAAGGCTTGTAATTTAACAAAATCTAATGTTTTTACCAATGAACCAGAGAAGTCAATTTTGCAGCAACATATTTATAGGCTGTTCTCCCTTAATATTGGTCAGCCTCCACTTTTCTGCTTCTAAAGGCTTAAACACATCCTCTAAGACATGCAGCTGATGTTCAGATTAAGTCTCTTAATACCACTTGGAATGCTGTTCAGAGCTGCTTTGTCATCAAAGTTTTTATTTAAATCTTCATTTACAGGAAAAATCGTATATACAAACCAAAGTTAAAAGGTTTCGAAATGTTCTATTAAGTTTGTTTGCCAATTTTGACAATGTAACAAATCCCAGTGCAGTATACTATGTCCAGCCTGGACACGTTATCTTTGTAAACCAGTATGTTTGCAGATGACATTGTGTTCTGTAGTGAGAGCAGGAAGCAGGTGGAGGACCATCTAGAGAAGTGGAGGTTTCTGAAAAGGAGAGGAATGAACAGCCCTTGGAGCATCTATGTGTAAATTGGAGGAACTCTAGAGTAATGGCGTATACTTGTACAGCGGTTTTCTACCATCCTTAAAGGCCCAAAGCGCTTTACAGTCACAGTCCCATTCACCCATTCACACACAGACGGCACCGCCGCTGTCAAACACTGGGACCAACCTTCCACCAGAGGCAAAGTGGGGTTTGATGTCTTTCCCAAGGACACTTGGCATATGTCCCACTTAGGGCGGGCAAGGTGGGAATCAAACCTGCAATCTTTTGATCAGAGATAGACCGCTATACCGAACTTCTTCTTTTACTTCATGAGTGGCCCCAGATCAAGTTCCAGTAAATCGATAACAGGAAGATAGTAAATAAAGACAAAGAAACATCTAATTAAAAATGTATCAACTAGAAAACACTCACAGTTCTTTCATCTAAACTGACAACAGCTTTTCCCAACAGACGTGTTTTATAAACTGACTTTTTTCATCCTTCGTGGAAATGCAAAAAACTTTAGATGAATATTTTACAGACGTGTCATGGTACGGATTCTCTACCATGCTAGCGGACAGTCACATGACCACTAGATTTTTTCGGAATCTTTCGTAAATCTTAATTTCATATTCATTGTATATATTTTAATCAAAGTGTTGATTTTATTTAAAACAAAATCTGTTTTCAGAACTTTATTTTGTAAACTGAACTTCAGTCCCATGTTTTTCCAACTATAAAAAACCCTTGATAGTCTAGCTCTCAAAATTAGAATCTTCATGTCTGCTTACAGTAGCACATATGATTTGTAATTTACTATAGGCTATGTATAAAGATTGTGAATCAGCGATCTGGGATCTCACAAATACTCATGTAAAATTTTTGGGAACAGATTGCAAATATGTTTAGATATTTGTCACAGCTCTAATTGTCAAAGTCTGATGCAAATTGTCCTTGAAACTTCTTATCTCCCTGCTTCCAGATGATAGCTCCCTCTTTTCAGTACCTTAGGTCTTAGTATTTTAGCAGGAAACTTAGCAAAAAAATATTTTAATTTTTGCAAGAGATTAGCTTAGCTGGGATATTTTAATTACATGCATCAAGTGTGATGGCAAATTACAATGTTGTTTGCTTCTACTTTAAGCTGTAAAAAAAAAGTGTCTGAAATCTACGATTTATATGAAATCTCTGCAGGGTGTTTCTGTGATTTGTAGTGTTGAAGGTTAATCAGCTCGCTCAGCTGCTCATCTTCATTCACAGACTGGTTTAATCACCTATGTGTGACTTAAATATCACAGCCATGTGGGGAGTGACAAAGTCGAGGAGCCATATTCCCTCGGACTGCACGGCGAACTGATTGTGCTTAAACTGCATTGAAAATATAACTGCAAGAAAAGTTATTATTGAGGAACAAACAATGTTTTTTGATACAAGCACACTGGAAGCAGCAGGGAACAGCTTCCATGTTGGCGTCATAAACAAGACATGAGTCACACACACCCCCCTCCTCAGCATCTGCAGTATTATAGGGCAGCAGTCTTCATTTTCAGCTGTAATGGGCTGTTATTTTGAAATTGTGCTTGTGTGCAATTTTAAAAGCCTATATTCTCTGCAGTTGTCTTGTCAACAATCAACTAGAAGATTTAGAAAATGAGATTTTTCTTCAAGCTTCATTTTGCTTTGCTTCAATGGCCCGCTGATATGAGTTTGGCTACAGTCTTACTTTATGTTTCCATGGATTTATGCCCACAATATTGTCCATTTATCAATTGATAGATATATCTGATTTACTCAAAGTGAAAATGAGGGGGGACGTGAGACTCATCTGTGAGAGAGTTACAATTTTTGTTTTCTTCAGGAGTCATAAAACCTTTTTACACTTTATTACCCATTTCCTCAAAAGTCTTTTGACTCAGTTTGAGACTAGACCTCACTTTCAAGACATGAGTCCTAAAACTTCACTCAAGAATAAGAAAGTTGAGACTTGATTTATTCAATTAATTATTATTCTAATTAGAAATATTAACTCTGAAGAGAATGTTCCTCAGCAAATGGTATAAAAATGTTTGCTGTTGTACGTCACGGATATAAAGGCTGATTTCCACTGGTTCATCTACGTTGCCTTGACAAAAACAAACAAAAAAAGTCAATTAATCACTAGGAATGTTTACATGGCCTCTGTTAAATCTCCGTCTCACGTCCATCCCTCAGCACCACAAAGCATCTTTTTGCTGGAGTTTTATTTCCAATCGTTTGACGAGTCACGGTCGTCGTAAAAAGATAGAGACAGGAAACAGATCTGGGTTTGAAAAAACAAACGTATTTTGTACTTAAAAATAAAACAGTGTCAAATCACATTTTTGTTTATGGTGACATGCCCACACAATAACATCGAAACAATACCTGCGTCTCTTTGGGACAAATTTAATTTAGGCAGTTATGCTTTTACACAAAACATGCGATCTTACAAGGACTCTGAGAGGAAGAAGAGGGCTTGGGGCCTGATTGTTTTGGAAGTTTTGCATGAGCGTAGAGTGCGGGGCGAGCTACCTGACATGACAGTGGCAGGACAAACCACTTCCTCGGGAGCCAGGTTGGGGGGGTACCGGAGACACAACGGAGATAATGTAAACTAGCTGACGATCGTGACACGGACTCTCCAGGTAACACAACGAAGATGCACCTCAGATGGATCATGCAATTAGGGGTAACTGTGAGCTTCAACATAATCTCAGAGCTTTATTAATATATAGTAATGATTGCAAAAACTTACAGCAACTTGGTGCTTATTGCTTTATGATTCTACCCTCCGCCCTTCTATAAGTCCCTTAAATTGACTTGTACTAATGGTACTTAAAGTATTGAAAGCCTTTGCTGAATATTCTAAATCATAAGTGCTTTAGTTAAAAGTTTGGTTTGGAAAGTTTGTTCTAAAGCAACAAATGAGAGTCCAAACGCAGCTAAACCTGCTCCCTGTGGGCCTGAGTCACAGATAAACAATGTTTTTTCATTCTGGGATGTAAAAACAGAAAAATTAATAAACAATTTCAAAGATTTTCAAATGACAGCCTGATAAAAAAAAAAAAACTATCAAAAGAGGACTACGAGAAGAAAATATTATGTGTCACATCACTGCTTTTGTACTTTCATTGGGGATCATGGAGGTGTGAGGAAAGAAAGGCAGTTGGAACACAGTTTTGTTTAATTATCGCTGAAGCAACTGTGGTTGGCTATAGAGAGACAGAGAAGCACCAATTACTCAAGAGGCAGAGCACTGAATTTCACCAGGCCTGAGGTGTAATAGAATAAACCACTTTTCTCATGCCAGAGATGCTCTTTACATTTACTCTTTTTCAAGTCCAAGTCTTGAGCATTTGAGATGATCTTAAGGTCAAGTCTCAGATCCCTAAAAAGTGGGCCTGCCATAATATTTAGCGTGGCTTTGGCATTAGGATGGTCCAGTCTGGATCTGTCTTTTGTCTGATTAGTTTCACACATGGAGCTGTCAGAAGCAAAGCAAAGACTGATGTGGACCAAACAGTCCTAAAGTTCTAAACGTTGCTCACTTGGGAACGATATTCTCCAACCAAGACTGGGATAAAAGCAAGAAAATAAACTGTAACCACTTTAGAGTACATTCATAATTGGATCCTCTGTACTCCAGCAGATCAGGGTTCACTTACTTGTTTCATTTGTAGTTCACATGCTGCCGGTTTTTGTTGGAGGGTCATAGATAGGAGCAGCAACATCTCAAGAGAAGTGCAGGTGATTCCCTTGAGCCCCTTTAAGGAATGTCAACAAATGCAATATTTAATTGCCATGCTGTAGTAAGTGTATTGGACAGTATTTGTAAGGCTAATGTAAGTTGCATGGACTTATAACGTACATGTGCTTTAGTAAGGTCAGAGTACTGGCTCTTTACTGACCCTGGGTGAATGCCCGTAGAACGCCTGTAGAATTTCCACACAAACTACTCTCAAGTTGTCTAACTTTCTCATTCTTAACTGTCAGAGCACCCTAAAGGAGTGTGCATTCATCATGTGAACAGTACTAACAGTACAACAGTAACTAACAGTAACAGTACTGGTACTGTGCACCAGGCTCCTGGTGCACAGGATTTGGAGGAGTTTATAAAATGAAAAATACAACATGTACAACATGCCTGCGTCTCACCTATTTCACCCTTACTTACCCTTACTTGTTTTATAGGTGTTTACTACGATTTGTCGCCCGCAGCAAACATAAAAAAGAATAAAATGAACATGTGATGATACGTATGTTTTGGTATTAATTAGTATATGCGTGTGAGCTGTGCTATGTACGTGTTGACATGTCTGTGTGTGAAGGTTGTTTTGGAGCTGACAGCTATGTTTGCAATATTTGTGTGGTGTGTGTGTGTGTGTGTGTGTGTGTGGCTCCACCCTTTTTCACTAACATCCTCACCTGCATGTAAATATAATTATTATAAATAAAGTGCAGCCTCAAATACTAAAGGGGTTTATACAAACATACACCTCATGTGTCAGAAGATTCATAACCCCCTATTGTAACAGTAAAATCTGTCCAAAACAAGAGGCTCTTATCCGTTTGCTTAGCTGCTGGATAGGACAGGTAAAAAATGTATAATGATAATATTTATTATAATAATTATGGCAAAACAAAAGCAGAACAATAAAGCATTCTCTGATCACACAAAGTGGGCTTTCAGATTATCTCTGGTTTGATGTTACATTTCATTTGTTTGTATGTTCCTCATTTCTGCAGGTCAAATAGTTGTCGATTTTAACCCATGATTTTGTATACGAAAGAGTTATTCATGCTTGTGTTCTAGCATCTGCAGCATAACAAAGGAATGGGGTATGAAAGGAAACCCTAGATAGAGGGGATAATAGATGCTGAAGGTTACAAAGACATGAAAAGTGTGCTGGCTCTCACAAATAGAACCCGTGCTTGTCTGTGGTTGTCTATGGGAGACTGTCACAGTGCTCGTAAAATTTATTGAACAGGGTTCAGTTCTGGTTGGCTCCAAACATCAACATGTTCATTAAACCAGAGTTGTGTCATCAGAACTGATGGTTGAATGAAAACAGTGGGTGAGAGGCCAAAAGGTCCACAGATGGAACAAATGAGATACTCGGTCCGCCGTATCATAACATGTTTCATGCTTTATCTCTGCTGTGAACCAAACTCAACAGGGATCGGATTGTTTTCATAAAAAGACAAGAATGGAAAAACTGATGAGCATGAAAATCAAATCAAAAACTCCACTTATCTTTGGGACTGGAGAGCATGTTTCCAACACAGCAGAGATATTTTTAATGACCTTGGAACACCATGAATGCCTCCGGCAGGATTGGACCTACAGTTCTTTTTATTTATCAACCCTAATCTAACAAAAGTGACATAGTTTTTTTTTTTTTAATCCATGACTTATATAGTCTATTTAAGATGGACTCAATAGATGAAGGCTCACAGATGAACAATAATTCAGAATGAAACTACATTTGAAACTACGTGACTGAATGAAATGCTTTACATGTGACGGTTTGCTTGCATGTGAATTGTAGTTTTATTGTGTACGAGTTGACATGATTGTATGTGAACATTTTGGAGCCAACAGGTATGTTGGTAACATTTCCGTGTGTGTGGGGTCAGGCCCCGCCCATGTTGACTAACACTTTCACCTGACAGTAATGATTATAAAAACTTTCAAAACTTGGTGCTTATTGCTTTATGATTCTACCCCCCCCCCCACCCTTCTATATCCCTCCTCCTATTTCTTTGACCCCCCGCCCTTCTTTTATAACCCCCCCCCTCTCTTCTTCCCTCCTCTTCTTTTCTGTCCAGTCCAACAAAAAACGGTAACAGATATGATCAATACAAATATAAATAAAGTTTAGCCTGAATTACAAAAGGGGTTTACTCAAATATACACCTTATGAGTCAGAAGATTCATACCCCCCTATTGAAAAATATGTCCAATAGCTGGAAAGGACAAGTAAAAAAAAAAAAAAAAAAAAAAAAAAAACAACGCCATGGAGTATCGTGTCCACCATTTGATTGGCAAAAGTTAAAATGTTTTGTTTGAAATTACATTTCAACATTTTCTTTCTGTTGACAAACTGTAGAAAAAAAAAATAACCAAAACTATTATTATTGACTTACTTATTTCCTTAAGTGAAGTCCATGTGCCTTCTGAAGAAACACATGGATGGAGAAGCTGTTTGTAGAATTGTTCCTTTTCTTTCTTCAGATTTAAAAGTCTCCCCGTCTCCATGGAGACCACTGCCAGAGACGCCTCTAAACAAGTTCCTGTGTTTAGACACTAATCCTCTATTTAAAAAATTACACTAAACAATATTTAAGAATAACTGGACGGCTGCACTTGACTTGCTGTCACTAATTCTATTATTCTTTAAGTGTGGTGTCACATTCTCTGGGGTCACTAGCGCCCCCTGGCGTGAGGCATGTGTACTGTGTAAAATCTTAATTCCACTTCATACGTGCAACAAAATAATTTTAAACCATCAAGTGTATTAAGATGAGAAATATTAAATCAAATTTTAAAAAAAATTCCAGCTTGTTTTGTTGAGTCAAAAAGTTTTAAACTTTTTTTTTTTTTGCATGTAGTGGTCGGTGAGAAAAGCCCCCGGTTAAATCTAAAGCTGAAATCCCCTTTGAAGTCTTTGCTTTTGCATCTGCATGTGCTTGATTTTTCTCATATTCTGCTTGTAGATGTTTTCGTTGCCCTCTTTTCTTTGATCCATTTAATGTCATTTTCTAATGTCTCCCTGCTGCATGGCTCCATCTTTCATCATCCCTTTTCTTGAGTTTAGAGTCAGACAGTTAAATGTTTTTGACCCCCGCATGCACTGTGGACCGCATCCAGTAAAACCTGATCAATATTTTCAGCTGCTGCTGAGCTGCCGGTATGGTGATCCATGCATGTGCCATTTCCATCAAGCTGAGGATTAGAATCGTACAAGCCCAGAAGTCAGTGTAATTCCTGCAAATGAAGCATTTCTTCCTCCCATCCTCTTGCAGGGGCTTTGACGGCATTAATAAAGCCCCAGGCTGGTAGCAAGCCATAGTTCACTATTAAATATGTTATTGGGAGAGGTTCTTAGTTAAAATGAGTAGTAATAGTTTTACTAGATTAGTTTCAAGTGGGATGAAGATGATATCTCACTGCAAGAAACTGATTTCCTCTGTTTTTCTTTCTACTTGAAATTCTCTGTGAGCTGTGTGCGGGTTTTTGATTTTGGCAAAGGAATAACACGGGCTGGCAGCTGTGTGTGCAGCACCACACTTTTGCTGCTTGCTTATACAAGATGAAGAGGGTAGAGTTTACAACAGAGTTTATTTAACATCTCGAGGCTCCTTACCTTCTATGGTAGCTTCTAAAGTCACAACCCTGCATGCAAAAATGTGTTTTCTCAAACCTTGCTGTAAAGATGAAAAAAAAAAGAACAACATGTACAATTATTTCTCTTGCAAAAATAGCAGAAAGGTTCATTTTTATCCCAAATCCTTCATGCCCTGCATACAGACCATGACTGCATCTTTCATCTACACCTGCAGGGCAGTATCTTCAATCACCTTTCTTCCCCGTATTGATGCTCGGTTTTCATTGCAGCAGATCGTGTTGACCAGGACTGAATGCATTTCCATTAACAAGCTGGACAGGTGTGTCTAATAAAGTGGCCAGTGAGAGTGTGTGCTTATTTTCTAATTTATGTAAAAAAAAAAAACAGATGTTAACACTTGCACCTCATACATCATTTAAATGGTCACTTTTAACAACAGAGATTTCTATATTCTGCTCTTTTGTGTCAGTCTGACATCTTTTTCCATTGAGAAATGTCTGTTTTTCAGACCTAAATTTTGACTTTGAATGTGAAAGAATGCAAAAGTAGACAACTCTTCTAAACATATTTATTCTTGCAGCATATTAAATGAAAATGTGAGGTTTTTCTGGCTCTAATTTTAATAATCTATAGCGTCAAAAAGACTATCTAAATTAAAAATGTATAACAAAACTCCTAAAAATGCTTCTTTTATTTACATTTATGGGGTAAGATGGCTATAAGCCTCTAACTTGAAATCCCAAATTTGACTTAAAACCTAGAAGTTCCTCAAAAGACAACTGAAGGCAAGTTGCAAAATAAAATAATCCCCACGTTATAAAGTTTAATTTTATCCCAAATTGTTAGATTAAAAACAGTATATTTTCAATTTTTATCCCCAAATTTTTATAGTCATCATTTAAGAATCGTATTTTTCTTTCTGATAGCTAGGTCGATGGACCCATAAGGTTGACAGAACTTTACCTTGTCCCTCCCAATTGCCATTTTGGTGAGTGGAGCAAACTCTGATTTATTTGCCCCTTCCACTTTTGGGATTTCATTTTTGCAGTGTAGAATTCAGCAAATCATTTTGAAGGTTTTCCATCCGAAGTCTTTGATAAATAAATGTTGAAATTGTCTTTAGAGATTAAACCAAGACATGAGTCATTAGAAATGACTGACTTTCTTTTTATTACTATCAAAGATATCTGTGGCAATTTTTTATGAGCAAAAAGAGCCCCATTATCTAATGAAAATGAAACTCTGCAGAATAAAAGCTTGTCCCAATCTGAGCTCATGCCCACATCATAGAATGATATCTTACATGGACACTTCTAGCATTATTACTGGTTATATGGGATTTTTTTTTCATTGGTACATGAAAAAAGCTGTACTGTTGTTACAAACCCGTAGTGTTACCTTTGAGAAGGTCAACATTTTGAGTCAAAATGTGATTTCCACACAAGATACTTAAGTGTTTTACCTCTTTAAGTTACTCTATTAATATTACAGTTGGGTCAGAGGTGAGGGAGAAGCACAGATTTAATTAAACATTTTTTTTTTATATAGTTCAAATATCCACAAATGGTCAGAGTTTAGAATGTGGTCTTTGGATAAAAATGTCTCCGCATATCCATAAAAGTGTGTTTAGATTTTTCTAGTGTTTTACTGCGCACTCTCTCAATTAATATTCTCCTGGCTCCGTTTTTATGGGGAACAAACCCTAAAAGCGTCTAAAGCCGTTTACACATTTTTGTTCAAGTTTGGAGTCCGGTTAAACAAGCTGCAACAAACGGTCCGACAGCTTCTGTTGATTTAAAAAAAAAAAAAACGTCTCTGACTAAAATGAAACAGAGACAGCACAGAGAGTTGTCACTATGAGGCTTTAATATTTGTTCAAAGCTTTGAAGTG
Source organism: Oryzias curvinotus (assembly GCA_023969325.1). NCBI lineage: Eukaryota > Metazoa > Chordata > Actinopteri > Beloniformes > Adrianichthyidae > Oryzias > Oryzias curvinotus. The sequence continues at coordinate 30,089,879 of CM043712.1, read as the reverse complement.
CGACTCAAGTTTAGTGCAGAGAGTAAACCGTTTCTGGTCGTCTCGAGACAAAGTGTTGCTTGCTTTTTTTTTTAACACTTCCAAAGCTCATTCAATCAGTTGGAGTTAATTTTACGCATTAAGATAGTTTTCCTTTCATCTGAGAGTGAGGGTTTGTTTCTTCTTCCTGGAATGACAGCAGAGTAATTCACACATCCAACTCACTGTTACTCTAAAGTATTTAAATAGTTCTCTTTGAGTGTAGAAATGATGGATGACATAAGAAGTCTTTCTTCAGCTCTATAAGGCCACAATCTTCCTCGCAGCTGAATTGAGCTCCTGTTTAAATTTCTATTTTTGGCAAAGAGAAGCTACCAGCTGCAGTCAATCTTGATTACTTACAGGACACTAAGAGCCCTTGGCAAGACCTACCGACTGAGTAATCTAAGTAGGTTTAGGGACATGACTCCGTACAAAGTTTCTTAAAGACAAACAAAAATATTTTTTGTGTGTGTGATGTTGTGAACATGTGCATGTTGGTTCACATGGATAGTGTCCCACTGGATCTTTGCTCTCTCATTTTTCATCACCTTCGTAGATGTTTCCCATTTTGACCTTGGGGTTTCCAGTTCTGACTTTGGGGTTTCCAGTCCATATTCTGCACACATGTTCCTGTATATTATTCCAGCCACTTGATTGTGCCGCTCCATGTATGCTTTACCTGCCAGCATCTTACACCCTGCAGTTATGTGCTGGATTGTTTCAGGTGCCTCTTTGCACAGCCTACACCTTGGGTCTTGTCTGGTGTGGTAGATCTGAGCCTCTACTGCTCTGGTGCTCAGGCTTGTTATTGTGGTGCCAGGATGAGTGCTTCAGTGCTGTCCTGTAGGCCAGCCCTTTCTAGCCATTGGTAGGACTTCTTGATATCAGCCACTTCAGTTATGATCCGGTGGTACATCCCATGCAGGGATTCACATCACTTGCTTAAGGGTTTATGGTCAGAGTACAGCAGGTTTAAACAGAGACATCTTCTGTGTTAAAAATTCAAAGTCTAAAACAGAAAAAAAAAACACAACTGTCAGTGTCGCCAGTTAAATTAGTCAAAATGGAGAGGGGGGCAGGACATGAGCTACCTGTTTCAGACTTCCGGTTCCGGCTGTGATATCTGGGCGTCAAGTTGTTGTCTGCAGCCAGCTTCTCTCCTCAACTTGGGCTAGTTGCACTTATACTAGAATAGTATAGACCTCTAAAATCCTCCTACCATTGAGACATCGAGCTAGAGGATGTTTACCTGAAAAAACAACTGGACTTCGACTGTGAATAATCAGTCTCGCAACTAGAAAAACCAAAAACAGACCTCACCTTTTCCTCAGACTTAGAGTCTTTAGACTTCTCACAGCTCCATCATTACTTTAGTCATATTTGTCAGTATGGTCCACTGAAGAGGCAGCATCACTGCAGCAGAAAGGAAAAAACTGAATAAACCGTTGACGCTCTGTCAGGGGCTGAAGGCTGAAGCCTGTGGGGGTGGTGGGTGGCTGGAGTATGATGGTGAAGCTGTCATGGACAGTGCCTCCCCCCATATTAAACTATTTGAGCCCCGGAAAGCATTAGCTTACTCACCCATTTGGCATGTCAGAAAGGTACAGCAGGTCCTTTATCCCTGCTGCTGTCAGGCCTCAGCAGACTTAAAATATTCAGAACATATGAAAGTCTATTTTACTTATAATTATATATATGAAAAAAGTTCAGTGTGTTTTTCTTTTTCTGTTTTGTTTTCTTCTTTTTTATTTTTTATGCATCTGTTATGCATTTCTGCACTGTTACTGCTGGTCCACTCTGAAGTAAATACTCTAGCTTTTATGAGTTAAATTAAAATCTCTTAACCTGCTTTAAGTGTGCTGGCTTTTGAGACTGGAGGGAGATGGAGCCTCATTTTTGTGTTGCGTCCTCTTTGGGGGCATAAACATAAATGTATGTTACTCCCCTTTTTATGTCCAGGGGGGACCTAGAGGAACATAACATAAAAGTAAAGGTTTGCCCTGACCTGAACTTCATAACAAAACACCAACAGATTGTCTCCATGCAAAAATAACATATTTATTTAGAAATTAATAAATACCAAAGCAACTATAACTTAAAGGTGAAGCAAAAGGGCTTCTGGGTTAGCCAAGGCCAAAATAGCAAACAAAACCACACCTAAATGAAATCTGAAATCTTACCAGTGAATGAAAGAAAAGGGAAATGAACGACAAAACACTAACCTCCCTAGACTAACATAAACAGGGGAAAACATGTGTGAAAGAAAATGACAGTTCACCCTAACTAACCCTAACCCTATCCTCACCCTAACTAACCCTAACCCTATCCTCACCCTAACTAACCCTAACCCTATCCTCACCCTAACTAACCCTAACCCTATCCTCACCCTAACCAACCCTAACCCTATCCTCACCCTAACATTTGCTATTTATTTATCAACCACAGCACCTCCTTTGGACGCAAAAGTCTCACGCAAGCATCTTGAGTTAAGTTTTTGTGATGAACCAGAGGAGAAATGTAACTGAAAAGAAAACCTTGAATATGAGAAAACGCAAAAACTGAAACGCAAATATGCAGAGGAACACTGTAGTAAGTAAGCCCAGCATCCTTGTGACCCTGAACGGGAATAAACTGGGTTCAGAAGATGGATGGATAGATTTTGTGATCCACCATGCCAAAGGCTGCACTCATATCAAGAAGCATTAACACTGTTGTTGACACTCATAATGTTTAACATTTTCAACAAAGTGCTTAACAAGCAGTAATAGCTACTGTAAAGTCACACCACATAACTTTTTTTTCTTCTTCTGTTTGTCTTGCAGTGAATTGTATGACTTCTACCATTACTTCTACATGTTGACCAACGTCCTGTTTTACGTGAGCTCAGCCATCAACCCAATCCTCTACAACCTGGTGTCTGCTACTTACCGCCAGATCTTCTTCTCCACGCTGCGGTACTTCTTCATGCCATGTCGCCGTGCCCCCCAAAGGCAGCTGTATCCTCTGACCCGCCACTCCATCAGCATCTCCAGCAACCACACCCTGTCCACCCACATGATTAAAGAAACAGCATACTGAAAATCAAGCTGCCATTAACCCTCTAATGCCAGGAACATCTCGCTTGACATGTCCACCAAAATAAAAAGCTTGTATATTTGATTCAGATTAAATCTAGTGTTCCATTGATCCAACAATTCAGCTTAAACTATTTGTTTAATCCAAAAAAATGTTGTGAAACTGTATTTTTACCTCATCAGCAGGTACTATTACTGTGCTTTGTGTTATTTGAGTGAGCAACTGTGGAGAAACCTGACTTTGATGTAAGAAAGCACAGAAACAGGTTTGGCTTGAGCTCACATCTGTGTGGGAAAATGCCTTTCATTGTTACAAGTTTTCTCCTGCATGTCTTGTTGCAGTAGAGCTTTTGCCTCCAGTGAGGGGTGGGGGTGGGGGGTATCAAAACACAGATGTTTACTTTTTGATTTTGTAAGTGAGAAATTTTTATATAAATAGTTTCCTGTGTTTAAATCAACCTGTAGAAAACATGGAATTTCTGTAAATAAATGTTGATTGTTGTTTTTGAACACATCGATGACTTCAGTGACATGGAAATAACATAATAAGGGATCATTTTAGGAACTGGTGCCTCCAAGCTTTCCTTTAATAGGAAGGTGTGGGAAGAACCTCATGTCATCGTTGGCAGCTTCTTCAAAATCCTGGGACTCCCATCAACGTTAAGGCAATCCTGCTTTTTTTGTCTTTCTCATTGACTTTCAGCATTTTTAACGACACCTGTGAGAAGTGACACATTAATGAAACAGAATACAAATATTTCTGGGTGGGTTCCACCAATGGCAGGTTCTGGTTATTTCAGTACCTCAACATCTGTATTTGTTTCCTGTCTCGTACTCTGGTGATGAATACTTGGTGTCACAAAATATACTAAAGAATAAATATTTCATTGATGGAAATAAAGGATTTCATAAATTGTATAGCTTCCTCAGTTGAATAAAATTGAACTTCACACTCATTACATTTCTCAAAAAAAACTTAACGGATTATCTCCACAACTTTAAAAATACTTTTTATTTCAGAAGGTTCTGCAGTCTGTAAGGGAATCTTAAAAACAACTCGAACAGAAAAGATCAAATTTCAAGTTTTAGACTGTGGGCTTGTGCATTCTAAATATACATCCCTATTTTTAAAGTTACACTATAGTACCAACAGTACTGGCTCACCTGCCTTGACTCACATTTGAACTGAAGGGCCGTCCCATTCCTAACCCATAGAGTTCAGTATAATGTTGGTCCACCTTTTGCAGCAATTACAGCTTCATCTCTTCTGGGAAGGCTGTCCGTAAGATTCAGAAATGGGTTTCTAGGAATTTTTTCTTCTAAAAGTGCATTGGTGAGGTCACACACTGATGTTGGTGGAGAAGGCCTGGCTTGCAGTCTGCGCTCAAATTCATCCCAAAGATGTTCTATTGGGTTCAGGTCAGGACTCTGTCACGTTTGTCCACACTAGACTCTGACATCCAAGTCTTTATAGAGCTTGCTTTGAGCACTGGTGCACAGTCATGTTGGAAGAGGAAGGGCTCGATCCAAACTGTTCCCACAAGGTTGGGAGCATGGAGTTGTTCAAAATGTTTTGGTATCCAGAAGCTTTCAGAGTTCTTTTCACTGGAACTAAAGGGCAAAGCCCAAATCCAGAAAAACAACCCCACACCATAATTCCTCCTCCACCAAACTTCACACTTGGCACAATGCTGTCCCAAACGTTCCGTTCTAATGGCAACCTCCAAACTCAGACTGATCCATCAGATGGAAAATGTGATTCATCACTCCAGAGAAGGCATCTCCACTGCTCTAGAGTCCAGCGGGGACGTACTTTTGGCAATGTACTGTATCTTAATTTGTTCATAATTTTTTTATTTTTCATAATTCTTCTAAAACGTTGTCTAAATTTGCTTGTTGAGAAAATATCCAAAATTGCCACACAAAAAAAAAAAATTTGTAAAAACTGCAATTATGATTGAATGTCCCCAGTTTGTATACCCAAAATTAACCTTTTAACTTTTTTGTGATTGTGTGATTTGGATTTTTTACTTTATAATTTATCATCCCATAAAACATTGATAAAGTTTTCCATTGAGTTTTTAAAATAACTAAATATGATTCAAATAATAGTCTTAATACTTAATTTCATTCGTTTTTTAGATCTTAAAAATGTCTTAAACAACATTTTTAAATACTTTTTTTTCTTTTCTTCTAAAATATTTTTTTTTGCATGTTCCATTTATAAAAAGCCTCAAGGGAACTGCAAGACCCACCCGTGCTTCTCTTAAGATGAAACCCGCTGTGCGTGTAAACCCCTTTACAGGTTCAATTGACTTTACCTTTATAGATTTTCCCTCTTGGATCTTCCACCTCTCCAGAAGTGAAGACCATTTATGCTAATTTCTCTACTTAACATTGTCACTCTGTCAGTCATATTCAACTTAATTTATTTGGGCTATGATATAAATGAAATCTACAAAGTGTTTATCCTTATAAAAGTTACTGACAGCCTTTATGAGTGGCAGTAAACGCTGCCAAAACCAGCTAATTTGGCTTTTGTAAAACGATTCAGAGCCACGAACCTTAAAACTAACCAGGTATCACCTGTTAGCCACACTTGCCGTGAATTAAAGCCCTGTGGCACATTTTGTAAAGTGAAACATTTTCTCTGCTCACACTTTTACTCTCTCCACATGGTGCTTGTGACGCCCGGCCTAATGGCGTCCATAACCAACAAAAGGGCTTTTTGAGCTGGACACCCAATCTGTTTCTTGCTGAAAAGTAATTTCTGGGAAGAGAATCAGCAGCTGCTTCGCTGTCCTGCAGTTAACCTTAAAAAAACAATATTTGCCACATATATGTAATAACTCTCTTACTACTGTTCTGCATTTTTTGCTACTAATTTTCAACTTCGATATGTAGATCAAACATCACAATATCCATCCTTTTGTAAAGTGAAACTCTTTACTTTTTTTAAGTGAAGTTATACAATACACACATTTTTCATAAAATCAGATCTAAATTTGATGACTCGTTAAATATTTGATATTGTATGATGACTATACAGCATGATATGACATTGCGCGGAAAGCACAGTTTCTCAGAAAAGAAAACAAAATACCATCAACATGGACAACAAACTGCAAAGTTTTCATTAAACCAAACGGCCCACCTGAACAGGCAAAAGTAATTGCAATCAGAGAATTGGCAGAACTGGATCAATTTTGATGGAAAACGATTTAACACGAATACAAAATAATAATACACAACTGTGGATGTAGACATTGACCCAGATACCAATTTCTTTGACTTTGTGAATAACCACTGCAGTTATTACACAGCAGAAGAATACAGTAGAAACACAAATCCTAATCACAAACTCTCAATCATACATTTCAACAGCAGAAGCTTATACGCGAATCCCCAAACCATTGAAGGATCTTCTTTCTCTTTCGGCTTTTCCCATCAGGGGTCGCCACAGCGAATCATCCTTTTCCACCTCACTCTATCATGGACATCTTCTACCCTAACATTAGCCAACTTCATGTCCTCTGTTAAGACATCCATATATCTCCTCTTTGGCCGTCCTCTTGCCCTCCTGCCAGGCAGCTCCATCTCCAACATCCTTCTACCAATATATCCACTATCCATCCTCTGAACATGTCCAAACCATCTCAGTCTTGCTTCTCTGACTTTGTCGCTAACGCAGGCAACATGAGCCGTCCCTCTGATGTACTCGTTCCTTATCCTGTCTAACCTGGTCACTCCTAAGGAGAACCTCAACATCTTCATCTCCGCTACCTCCATTTCAGCCTCTTGTCTCTGTCTCACTGCTACCGTCTCTAATCCATAGAGCAGAGCTGGTCTCACCACTGTCTTGTACACCTTTCCTTTGAGTCTTGCTGACACTCTTCTGTCACACAATACTCCTGACACTTTCCTCCACCCGCTCCAACCTGCCTGCACTCGCCTCTTCACCTCTTTTCCACACTCCCCATCACACTGAACTGTTGACCCCAAGTACTTAAACTCCTGCACCTTCTTCACCTCAGCCCCCTGTAACCTAACGCTTCTTCCTTGATCCCTCTCGTTCAGACACATGTATTCTGTCTTACTACGACTGACCTTCATGCCTCTTCTTTCCAGAGCAAACCTCCACCTCTCTAGCTCTTCCTCCACCTGCTCTCTACTCTCACTGCAAATTACAATGTCATCCGCAAACATCATTGTCCAGGGAGATTCCTGTCTTACCTCGTCTGTCAGCCTGTCCATCAACATAGCAAACAAGAAGGGACTCAAAGCTGATCCTTGGTGTAGTCCCACCTCCACCTGGAACTCCTCTGTCTGACCTACAGCACATCTCACCACCGTCATACTTCTCTCATACATGTCCTGAACTACTCTGACATACTTTTCTGCCACTCCAGACGACCTCATACAGTACCACAGCTCCTCCCTTGGCACCCTGTCATACGCCTTCTCTAAATCTACGAACACACAATGCAGCTCCTTCTGACCATCTCTGTACTTTTCCAACAACATTCTCAAAGCAAATATGGCATCAGTGGTGCTCTTACGGGGCATGAAACCATACTGCTGCTCACAAATCTCCACCTTCTTCCTAAGCCTGGCTTCTACTACTCTTTCCCACAGCTTCATTGTGTGGCTCATCAACTTTATTCCTCTATAGTTGCTGCAGTTCTGCGTGTCACCTTTGTTCTTAAAGATCGGGACCAGAACGCTTCTCCTCCATTCCTCAGGCATCTTTTCACTCTCTAAAATCCTATTGAACAACTTCGTTAGAAATTCCACTGCTGTCTCTCCTAAGCACTTCCATACCTCCACAGGTACGTCATCAGGACCAATGGCCTTTCCGCTCTTCATCCTTTTCAGAGCCTTCCTAACCTCATCCTTTCCAATCTCTGCTACTTCCTGCTCCACAACAACCACATCTTCCTCCCTTCTTTCCCTGTTATTTTCCTCGTTCATCAGCTCCTCAAAATACTCCTTCCATCTTTTCTGTACACTCTCCTGGGTTGTTAGCACCTTTCCATCTCTGTCCTTAATCACCCTTATCTGTTGCACGTCCTTCCCATCTCTGTCTCTCTGTCTGGCTAGCCTGTACAAGTCCTTCTCTCCTTCCTTTGTGTCTAACCTGTCATATAGCTCATCGTAAGCTTTCTGTTTGGCCTTTGCCACCTCTCTCTTCACTCTACGCTGCGCTTCCTTGTACTCCTGTCTACCTTCCTCAGTCCTTTCTACATCCCACTTCCTTTTAGCCAACCTCTTCCTCTGGACGCATTCCTGTACTTCCCCATTCCACCACCAAGTGTCTTTACCGTCTTTCCTCTTTCCAGATGACACCCCTAGCACCTTCCTACCTGTTTCCCTGATAATCTCTGCTGTAGTTTCCCAGTCATCTGGAAGCTCATCCTGACCACCCAGGACCTGTCCCAACTTCTGCCTAAATTCCTCACAAGTTTCTTTATTCTGTAGCTTCCACCACTTGGTCTTCTTTTCTGTTTTCCCTCTCTTCTTCTTCCTGACCTCCAGAGTCATCTTACACACCACCATGCGGTGCTGTCTGGCTACACTCTCTCCCACCAACACTTTGCAGTCATTAACCTCTCTCAAATGACCTCGTCTACATAGGATGTAGTCCACCTGAGTACTCCTACCTCCACTTCTGTATGTCACTCTATGTTCCTCTTTCTTCTGGAAGTAAGTGTTGACTACAGCCATTTCCATCCTCTTTGCAAAGTCCACCACCATCTGTCCCTCCAGATTCCTTTCCTTCACACCAAACCTGCCCATCACCCCCTCATCACCTCTGTTGCCCTCACCAACATGCCCATTAAAGTCTGCTCCAATAACAACTCTCTCTCCTCTGGGAAAACTCTCTATGACCTCATCCAACTCACTCCAGAATCTCTCCTTCACTTCTAACTCACAGCCAACCTGTGGCGCATACCCACTGACTACATTCACCATCACCCCTTCAATTTCTAACTTTAGGCTCATCACCCTGTCTGAGACTCTTTTCACCTCTAGAACACTGTTTACAAACTCCCCCTTCAGAATCACTCCTACCCCGTTTCTCTTCCTATCAACACCATGATAGAACAGTTTGTATCCTCCTCCAATACTACGTGCCTTGCTGCCCTTCCACCTTGTCTCCTGTACACACAGTACATCTACCTTCCTTCTCTCCATCATGTCTGCCAGCTCTCTGCCTTTCCCTGTCATTGTGCCAACGTTAAGAGTCCCTATTCTCAAACCTATGTTCCTGCCTTTTCCCTTCTCTCTCTGGCCACGGACCCTTATGCCTCCCCTCTTTCTTCGACCAACAGTAGTCAAATTTCCACCGACACCCTGTAGGTTAACAGCATCGGTGGCGGTCGTTGTTAACCCGGGCCTCGACCGATCCGGTATGTCTAAAGTGTTGTGAATGATTCGCATGGTTGTTTTGGCAATTTTTACGCCGGATGCCCTTCCTGACGCAACCCTCTCTATTTATCCGGGCTTGGGACCGGCACAGAAGTAACTGGCTTGCAACCCCTGTGGCTAGATTCCCCAAACCATTGAAGGATACTTGCAGCAATTTAACAAACCTTTCAAAATAATTGCAATTTCAGAAACCTGGCTAAAGGCAGAAAAGGGCTTACACTTCCAGCTTGAGAGCTATGATTTTCACTATGTGAACAGGAAAAATAAGCAAGGTGGGGGGTTACTCTTTATATACACAACAGTCTTAAACACAAAGTTGTGGAGACAATGTCGGGCTGTATTGATGATGTCATGGAATATATATCTGTAGAGATTAGTATGGAGAAACAGGGTAACATCATAATCAGCTGCGTATGTCGAGCCCCTGCATCAGACATGGAAACCTTCACAAGTGCTATTGAAAACATATTTTCCAATATTTCCAAGAAGGTCATATTTCTCTGTGGCGATTTTAACATAAATTTGTTGAACCCAAACAATCACACCAAAACAGAAGATTTCACGCATACAATGTACAGTTTAAGCCTATATCCATTAATCAACAATCCCAGCAGAATAACAACAAACAGCGCAACCTTGATAGATAATATTTTCACAAACTGCCTAGAAAACAGAATAAAAAGTGGACTACTAATGACAGACATCAACGACCACCTCCCAGTATTTGCTAACTATGAATGCGTTTGCAGAGAAATAAAAGAGAAAAAGCAAATAGTTTAACGAAGAGAACTAACAGAGGAATCAATAAATGCATTTAAATCAGAACTACAAGCAAAAACCTGGAAAAGTCTGTATGAAAGTAATGATGTCAACGCAGCTTATGAAATATTTATGCAGGAATTTACATCCATATATGACAAAAACTGCCCACTTACAAAATCCTGTAATAGAAATCAACATAATAAAAACCCATGGATGACCATGCAAAAAAAGAACAGTTTATACAAACAATTTTTAAAAAACAGAACTGTTGAAGCGGAACAGCGATATAAAAAATATAAAAACAAGCTAACCAGTATCATGAGAACATGCAAAAAAGACTATTACACAGAAATATTAGAACAAAATAAATCAAACACTAAAGAAATTTGGAAAGTACTGAACAGTGTCATTAGAAAACACAAAGACAAAACAAATTACCCAGACTCTTTAGTTGGCAAAAATTAGATGTGCAATGATATTCAGGAAATGACAAAGGAGTTTAATGAATATTTTGTAAAAATAGGGCCAAAGCTAGATGATGAAATGAACTGTTCAAAAATATCAGGAAAAGAAACTGTCGAACACTGCATAAAAAGAACTGTATTATTTTATGTCTTTTAAACCACTGTGTTGACGTTTCATTTGTTTTGTGTTTGAAATAAACAAAAAAACAAACAAAACAACACTTGGAAGTCAGAAGAGCCGACATTTGGAAAGCATTGGCCATTTTTGGTTTGCCAACCATGAACGTGTTAACCCAGGTGCTGGACAGGAAATGTTTTAAATTCAGCAGATCATAAAAATCAAGTATTTAATTGCAGGTTTCCAACTTTGATAAGTGATCTCAAAGTTTTAGTAGTATTATTGGCAATAATAATTAAGGCTGGGTTAGTACAAATCTGACTTGCTTCCCTACCCATACCTCTCCTCCCTATTGCTTGAGTTGTAGAAGCATTTGGATGTAAGTAATGGCTTTTTGTTTTTGCATGACTTTTTAGAGTTATAAATGAGTTATCAATGTTGTTATGCATTTTTCGAGTGCTGGCACCTATGTCCTAATGTAGTTGACCAGCGACCATTCATGATGTCATCAAGTGCTAGTAACGTCTGGATTTGAAGACACTATTTTTCCATAACTCTCCGCTTGGAGGGCTAAATGTAGGGGTAGGGGAAGAATTAGAATTCGGCCTAAATTTGCCTTCGTCCTCTCATCTTCCTCAGCTTTACCTTAGTTCTGCCTTGAGGAAGATGTAATAAAGTCCTCACAAAAGTGATAGATCATCGTAACAGAGACATTTTTTCTGTTTCCCTTAGCAACCAATGTCAATGCAGCCTACCAGACCCACATGTTACCTCAGTGTCATAAATGAACATATGAATGTGTTAGGTTTGGTTTATCGTGTGATCTCATTAGGTCTGCTGTTGTTTATGTGGATGTAATCTGATCTCTTTTTATTCAGGTGTTTTCCAAAAGGTGAAGCCAGTGAGTGTTTGAGACCCTCGAGGCAGACTCACTTCATCAATGACACTGTGGAGAGACGACAACAACAGAGGTTGACCATCACAGAACTCCCTAAAGAGGCCCCTTCCCCACTTTCCATACTCTCCATAAAAAGGAGGAAAGCAGAATGCGATCCCTGTAAAGATGCCGATACCAAATGAAACTGTAAACAAAAACCATCTGTAGATTACAATCTCACAGTTTAAAGGCGGAACAATAACATTATGACCAAAATGGTTAAAAAAAAAGTCCCTTAAACAAGTTCTTTAAACAAATGTCCTCCCCCCACTTTATATTTCAAAAGTCTGATTTCTCTTTTTTTGTTCAAGGTGACGCTTTTTCTGTCTACACAGAAATTAAATGTTATGCAAGCAAGAAAGCAAAAGTCACCATGACAATGAAAGCAAAGCAGATAGATCAGCGGTTCATTGAGCTCTGTGCTCTGCAGTGTTGTGCACAAACTGAGTGCACGTGTGCAGGTGTGTGCACGCCTTTGAAGAGCTTTTTTTTATGTCTTTGATAAAACATTACATGGATGTGATTTTTAATATTAAAAGGTAAAAGTAAGGATTTATAAAATGTATGCTTCAGACAGAACTTTTTAAATCATCTTTGATGGAAGCATGTTACATAATTTTTATCTTACGTTAAAAAAATGTTAGCAATAATTTGTAAAAGTCATACCAGGAAATCCAGGAACTGCAAATGAAAAGTTATAAAAGAGAAAGACACTGTTGTTAGAATCAGGAAATGAATGAAACCAAACCCCAAAAATCGCAGGATCCGGAGTGGTGGCACACCTTAAAGGTTTATTTCAATAAACCTACATATGGAAGCAACAAAAAGATTAACCTAAATTATAAACAACTGTGAGTTATTAACAAATGAAACCAGGTGAGATCGTTACAGAAGGAACGCACAAAACAAGAAAACATCACAAACACACAAAAAAAGCACAAACTAAACCTGATGTGTTTTTCAGAGCTTTCAATTCAGAAAGCAGTCACTGCAATTTCACTGTTTGCTTCCACAAATGAGAGCATCCACCTTTTAGGTGACGTATGCATCAGGTCAGCAATTGTAAAATCAAAGATTCAATGTTTTTTGACCAAAAACGTCCTTTAACAAAGGACCTTAAAAGAACCAAAGACAAAATTCACTGCCGTCATCATTCAGTGCATCTGTGCAAAGACACTAGACATGTCTGGTGTCTTTGCCCCCTCCCTGCAGCAGAAATGCACAGCATAGGTTTTTAAAATGAGATTTGATCACCTGCTTCCAAATGCAGACTCGTGCCAAACCGTCACTTAGCAGTGTGGTGTCTGACCTTTTCACGAGTACAGTCATGACCAGTAATTGCTCCAAGCTTGACAAAAGAAATGTCACTCACAAAGCAAACGTACGTCCTGCGTCTTTACTGGAGTCATGAAATGGTGAATTACACTTTACATAAGACATCACATCCCATTAGTTTGGGTTCCTGTTTTTTTAACATTTTAGTAAATGTTGTTACTGTTCTTTAGTGAGTTTCACATCTTAAGTGTTTTTTTTGTAAGTGTTTACAGTAATAAATACACATAAAAGACTGTGCACATCATGGAAAACGAGCTACAGCTGCAAATTTGATGAACGCATTTGTTTCCTACCTCAACCCTGTAGGTAAACCCTGTGAGTTGAGGTGGGACGCTGTCCAAGTCTCCTTAAGCCTGGGATAGGCAACTCCGGGGCCTCGAGGACCGCTGTGTCTGTGTGATTTCAAGATATCCAAACCCTACTCAGGACTTCCTACCCGGTTCAGGTGTGTCCAGCCAATTAGAAGATGCCAGAGCAGGGTATGCTGGTAAGCATACAGGAATGCGGCCCTCGAGGCCTGGATTAGCCTATCCCTGCCTTAAACTGTAGGGGAAGGGACACGTAGACCTTAAAACAGAGTTTAGGGAGGGGTTATGCCTAAATTTGAATCCCAATAATGTTCACAAGAGAGGGGACATAAATAAACTTTTAAATAAAAACATGTAACTTAACTGTTTGTGTAAATTAAAAACTATGAAGGTATAAAAGACCTGATGCCTGCATTTGATGTTCTAAACAGAACTAGAATTGTATTTTAAAATTTTTTGATTATTCTACATGGGTAAATAATTGACGTTGCACCTTTCTTTCATCTTTGGTAACTTAGTGCAGAGGTCTGCAGAGGTCTGTAGGTTGCTAGTACAGTATATCAACATCGCCAAAAATAAACACCACAATGAAATTGAGCAAAGAAGTAAAATATTTGCTTGAGAAGCTGATTATAAACTCTGATCTGAAGCTTCATTATTGCCTGATTTACTTCTCCCTATTTTTTAGCACACCTGACTCGGCTCATCAGGTTTGCTGAGGCTTATTTTCAATCTGATCTGCTAAAACAGGAGAGAAAGTAGAAAGCAGTAAAAGTGAAGAGCAGAGTTGAGGAAAAATCCTGTGTTTACTGCATTTTTTTTTCTTTTTTCTTTCATTTTTATGCTCCAGCACCAGCAATGATCATGAAGTTATTATTTTTCATGTTTTACAGCTAAGAAAGGGGAAGTGCAATCATGATTTAGAGGTTTGACAGTAAACGCTCATTTGATTAAACAAATGAAATCACGAAAACGTGTCATGTTTGTGAGTCTTCACTAAAGAAAAAATATTCAAAACTCAATCCCTATCATAAACAAAAACATAAAACATCATCCGTGAACGTGTACGTCTATGTAATTTACAGCTAGTTGAGTCTTCATGATTGCAGTTTTAAAAAGATATATTAAAAAAACACTTTTGTGAACAGACAAAAGTCAAACTTAGTACATTGAAGACGACTTTCTGTGCCGTTTTGTTGAGTTGCAGTCGTAGAGCCAACAACAAAGTTCTGCACAGACGTCAGCTGTTTGCAGGTTCTCCTGCATTTTAATAGTTGATAGACAACGAGCAAGAAAGAAATGATCAGTACAAAAACCTCTGTCATTAATATATAACCTACAGTTGTACTTCTCCATGCAGTCATGTTTGGGTCTCAATGTTTTTTTTTTTTACTTTATGATTCTGCTCAAGCAGAAAAAATATATCTACTTTCTAAATAAGTGAGCAAGGGAAGACATGACTGGATTACAAAAAAACAGAACCAAGTTTGGGACCTTGTAGAACACCAAAAGTAATTAATATAAATGAAAATGTTTATGACAAATTTGATTTAAAGTCCCACCCCAACATTTTGATCTATTGCGTTCCCAGTGGTCTTTTAAACCTAAACAATTTTTTAAAACTACTGTGTCACTTTTTAGGACATAGTTCCTGCAGAGCTTTAGAAAATTGCCTCTGATTTGTGGGCGGGAAAGTTGGCCCGGACCAATCCCGCCCCGTCTTACCCTCCCGTTGCTGAAACATAACACTAGTGGGGCAACAATAATGGCGAGCTATACTGAAGCTATCCAGTCATCCACACACAGCTAGTGTTCTCCGCTTCCAAATTTGATGGCATTTTGAAAAGTTTGTCAAAAGTTTGGTCAAAGGGTAAAGATTCCAGCTCAGACGAGGAAAATGAAGACGTGCATCTATTTGTCTGCAAGTGGATGCATCAGAACGGAGAAGAGCAGGAAGCTCGTGGCCCACCCACATTTCTACGTCACAAATAAGATGTTTTTCAAGCAACATTTTTTCTTCTGCTCCTGAAACACAAAAATGTGATAAAAAAAAAAAAAATCAGAAATGCATAGTTTTCTTTTATGTCTTTCATCCTGACAGAAATGCCACAAGAACATGTTAAGAACACTAAAAACACAATTTTCACATTGTCTCTTTAACATTTTTTTTATAATCGTCTTCCTTGTTTTCACATAAACCTTATACCTTTTTGATAAAAGGTATCGTCCTCAGTAAACTTCCAAAACTCTTCCTGCCTTTTCTTGTTAGGTTCCTGTCCCCTTCATGGAAAATGTTTAGTGAATTGGTTATGAAGTTGTTTTTCTATTACCGATGTCATATGAGGAGGCCCTGCTGATGAGATTGAACTGTTTTCAGGAAAGTGTATTTGTAAAGAAGTCTGACACCAAAAAATGATGACCCGTGGCGCCACAGTGCAACGTATTTAAGTAAGACTGAGAAATCACGTCATATTTTTCAATTTCCTTTTTGTTTGCTTCACCATATGAGAGAAAAAGTTGCTGCTTGTCCATCCTACAAAAGTTTTCTTACAGAAAACAGTAATATTGATGCATTATGTATGAATGCTCGTGTTTTGCTAACAGATGAGATGACAGGAAGTGAACCAGGCGAGCGAACTGAGGGGGGCGGTGGGGTTTGTCATGGAGGTAAGTAGATCAACACAGGAGGTACCCGGATCCAGCCTGTGGGAATTTGAATGGCAAACTGTTTTTACAGTCTCCACTTTCCCACAGGTCTTCATGAGAGCGCCGTCACTCTCATTACTGCAGTCCAGCAGAGGGGGGGGGGGGGGGGGGGGGAGCAGTCACACAGAAATGCTGGGGTCACTGAAGTGACGGTCCTCACTAATCTTCCTCTGCATGATGATTTGTGCTCAAAAACATTTTTTTTCAAGAAAAAGTTGAATTTATTCCACCTAAATTCCATTTTGCCAGTTTGTGTTATTTTGTGTTCATGAAAAGGATCTTTGTTTGGCCCTCCCAGTGAGGGAAAGAGTCATCTTGTAATTTAATTAAAAAGTTTTTCTTTCCTAATTAAATTGAGAGTAAATTATTATCATTACTTTTCTGTTGAGCATTGTGTGTGCTATTGCAATAATAAATACAGTGCTTTTTCATGAAGCAATTAAAAGTAAAAGAAAACAAAACTGCACCAAAGTTTGTTTGCTCAACTACGCTTAATAAAGTTCAATGTTTTCAACACCCGCCTGTTGTTTTACTATTTGTTTAAAGTTGGACTTTCTAGAGAACCACTCCAATGAAAATTATGTTTTTAACAAGTTCTTGTGGCATTTTTTTTAATGGAGGACATAAAGAAAGAAAAATAAGATTAAAATTGTGTTTCTGAGTGTTTTCCTTTTGTTCAAATCAGTATTGAAATCGTAGATCCGTGTACGTTTTTGTTTTCCTTGTCTGAGCTGTACGGCTGGATTGCTCCAATATTGCTCGCCGTTTTTGTTGAGCCCATGATGTTTGGTTGGGGGTATGAGGGGCTGTAAGCTAGCGGCAGAGTGTAAACAGATGGACAGAGTTAAACTAACCACCATATAAAATCCTGCAAGACAATTGTTGCAACTGAATTTGTTTCATTCTTTTAGGTATGAAACTTGCATTGAGAAGAGACGAACATTTTAGCTGCAGGCAGCTGCAGGCAGTGTGAAACCTAAGCGGTGAGGAAAACTAATAGTTGGATCATTTGTGCATGCACAGTGAAATCTGATTTAAATGTGCAGTAAGTCGGAAATATTTTTGTGAATCTCATCACCGTGTCGTGAAAAGTGCAAAAAGGCTGTGAGCTGCACTTCAACAACACATAAACCAAACGGCAGAGCCTGAAATCAGCTTTACAGAGCAGCACACAAACAATGATCAACAACTGAACAGCTCCTCCCTCGAGAACAGAGCTCATGTTTTGGAAGAGGAGCTAGTAGAGCCCAGAAGGAGAGCGATCCTTTACCTGTAGTCAGCCACAGACTACACAACTTTTTGTTTATTGTTTTGAAAAAAGGGATACATAAGGAAAAATGCGCCAAGGCTTTAAAGGAGAAATAATAAAATCAGTTTGAGTTTTTCTTTTCCCCTTTCACTTGTGTGTTGTATCATTTTTTTTTTTATGATTGCTTTAAGGGAATGAAATAAAAAAAAAATCTGTACAGGAGAAAAGCTATTTTCCTCCACTTCCAAATTTGTTGGAATATGGAAAAGTGTAAAAAAGGTAAAAAGGGTTTTATGTAAATCAAAAGAACATCAATACCTGTGCTAAAACTCCAGTGTAAAGAGTTAAAACTGCTTCAAGAAGACCCACAAGAATTAGATTAGATAGCCTTTAAGACACACATTCAGCGCGTTGTGATGCTCACACCTGCATCTTCAGCTGAACAATCAATACAAAATAGATATTTGACATTATTGGGAAAATCAATAACATTATTGAAAAAGTTTAATAGTGTAATAATTCAGAGAAAATGAGATTCTGGCAATTGTCTATTGTTGTTTTGTGGTGGTTTTTCTCTTTCAAGCAGTAATTGATTGTTTTCGCTGAGAAAGTTGACCTTTCACTCAAACAATATTTGTCTTACAACAATGGTTTTATTGGCTCTGATTTTATTCATGTCAAAGTCAAATGTTTTTCCATAAAATGTGTGGCGTGTGTGAAATTTCCACTCGGTCTGCACCTTGATGGGGTTGCTCCCAGCCCTCAGAGAGACAGGAATGTCACGGCTCGCCATCCACAGCCTGCAGCTGCTGTAATGGAAAGTGACAGCTGGATGAATGCGCCTTTTAAACTCAGCTGCTGGCAATGAAAAAGGTTTCTATTGTTGTTGGAGGAAAATAACAGGAGAGCAGACGCTTTAAAATAATGTGTATGTATCAGAACATTGGTAAAGAATGACTTTTCACCTTTTTCGTTTGATGACTGGCCGAAACATTTCATAGCAGAAACCAAAACAGTTCAGCTTTGGTTTTGGCGATGTGAAACTATTGATCTGAATCATTGTTGGGGAGGTGCCATAAATGTTGGTGAAGGTCTGCATGTTGGACAAAAACCTGATGCAACAAGTTGTAAAGATAATCTTTTTTATCTTCAGTTAAAGTCAAAACTTTGGACATTAATGCAGATAAATTGGCAGTAGGGGTGTCTGCACCAATAGAACGTCTATTATTGATATTCTCTTGACACATACGGGGGTTGGCCCGGATGTGTGCTGCAGGTTTTCGGGTTGACTTGGCCCGTGGAAGATCGTACAGAGGAGCGGCTGCATCTTGGAGGGAGTGCAGGTGTTGCTCGCAATTTCCTTGAGGCTCATGCGGCCACCTCAAGGGACATCAAGAAAATGGAACATACCACTGTTGCATGTATGTATCAGAAGTTATTTGAAAGGACTATGTAAATTGCACTGTGATGCTGTCGTACAGTGTCCTTACGCCGCTCTCTGTTAGTGAGATGCAAGTTTTGGCCCCTTGCTGACCACGTGCAAATGCTGCATACAGTGGGTGTGCACGTGAAATATAAGCGCCCATAGAACACCCAGAAAAAACGACACTCTTGTCTGTTTTCAGGCTGGCGTTCATTGTCAGGCTGCACGCACTTATTACATGAACAGCACTAACAGACTCCTTGAGCAGTATTTGATTGCATGCAGGATAAAAACATTCATAGTCCAAAACTTCCAGACCTGTCCCACACTGATACTACACCGATGATACACCCATCTGGTTAAAATGGACAAATGGTGTAAATGATCGTGCAGAATAAACGGAAAAATCTCAAATAATAACTAACCGAAGAAGCTTCTCCAGAGTATTTATCAACAACGGGCCACAGAATACAGCAAAACCCCTGTTCTGTTTCTATTTACCTCAGTCTTGCATCCCACCTCTTTTCTCCAACAGCCAATCAAATAATCATTGTGTAGATAAAGCCCACTGTATCTTCAATAGGTCAAACACTTGCTGACAAAAAAGAACAATTGGTGGCGTAAAGACATAAGATGACATTGTCTTAAAAAAAAAAAAAATCATCATGTCCCTTCTTTAAATGGACCTGATTGTATTATCTGGCTATTCTTAAGTTTTACTCCAAAAAGACACAGAAAAAAGTAATTATTTTCTTTGTTAGGCATATCTGATCATATATGAAAATTCTAAAAATATCCAAAACAACTATTCGCACAACAAAATAATTACTTTTTTTAATTACTAACTTACTTTTCTTTTAATCAATAATTAAACATTGTGTGTGTTGTTGTTTTTTCTTAAGACACACTGACACATGTCTTTCATGCAAGCTGAACTTAAGCAATATTAAGTGTAATGAGCAAATCAAAAGAAGAAGACCAACAATCAGGCTTTGTGATTACCACATTACTTATCAAGGCGGCCCGCCTGATCCAGTCCTCAGAGTTATTAGACGTAATTGTTGGTTGTGTGACTAATCAGTGAAACTCTGCAGAAGAAATGGATCAATGAAAGTGATTGTGGTCGAAACAAACACAAAGTCAGAACAGCATCCCAAACTTACTTTAGGGGAACGGAGTAAATGGAAAGACGCAATACATTTGCAAGCTGACAGTTGATCTGTTTGGAGAAATCGATAAGCAGTGAAACACTAGTAACTGAGCAGTTAATAGTGGTTAAGGGTTTTTATTATCAATCCACCTGAAAATGGCCGCTTTCTCTCTTTTACTCATTCTTGCATCATTTTGTCAGGTTTCAGCCTAAATCTCTTTCTTGCTGCAAAAATCCCTCTAACGCCTTTTTCTATTCGCAGGTATTATCCAGCTTGACTTTGCTGGTTTTCATCCCCAGCACATCTCAGGCTGCACAGAGCTGCTCCTCCGTGTGGGCGGCTGGGATTACCCAAGGAGACGGGATACGAAAATGATTTCTGTTCACTATTCGATCAAGTAAGCTTTGGGAAATGCCTGTGGGCAACAAAAAAACAAGACATTTGTTGACAGTCAAATCCATCTGACTTTGTAATTTTAACCACTGCAGACAATCAATTAACTGGAGTGATTTTGTTTGATGAAGGACAGGTTTAAAAGTGTTTATTCAGTGATGATCACAGGCTAAACATCTTGAAAATCTAACAGGGGTAAAAAAAAACAATAATTCCTAATCCAAATAAAAAAAAAACCTACATGAATGTACAAATTTTAATAGGGAAGCATAAAAAAAAACATCTGAACCGAAACCCAGTCACTTGAATTCACTGAGGGTAATTTACCAAAATGAAGACATTTGTGGATAATTACCGAATGAAACCAGATGAGACTGTGACTAACAAGCTACATGAACTAAGAAAACAACACAATCCTCACACAGAGACTCGCACAACAATGAATGCTACAAAAACCAGTGGGCAGGGAGAAGCAAAGCCACACTTTCTCACCATCACTAAATGAACCTGACTCGGTTTGAGCAAATCAACCGGAAAAAAAAACACACTCTCCCCATTTTGACAGGTGGCTCTCGGCCGTAGATGGCCCCACTGCAGACGTCAGTCTCTGCACTGCCTGTAGCATTGGCACAACTGAAGTACGGACTTTTAGAAAGAACTTATTTTCCTTCGCTCACACAGCCTATTCGTTATCTGCGTAAGCACTTCATTTATTCATTATGGCTTTGCAGAGTAACTTGGGTAAGAAGTTGTCTCTCAGCTGATTCCAGCGCTGCACAAATATGTACAGTGGAGGAAAACAAGTGTTGGATCTCAAACTCATTTCATAGGAGTGCCCACATAAAAACAAACTGACAGTCTGTCAACTTACTGGTAGGTAAGTTTGAACAGTGAGCAACAGAAAATCAAGAAACCGTCATTAAATAATTTATATAAATATATTTGCATTTCATGGCGGGAAAGTCTTTGATCCGCTGGTAAATATTAAGAGTTCTGGTTTACACAGACCAATGCCAACTCACCGGCCACATGTGACGCATTTAATAATGTGCTGCGGACAAGCAGGGGGCAGCAGGGAGCGCCTTCTTCTTCTTTTGTTTTTCCACTGTTTACTGCTGTTGTCCACCACCTACAGTTGGAAAAGGCTTGATGTGTCTTTCTCCAGGCTTTTTCTTTCACAACTCTGTTACTGAGAATGTACGCCATGGTGTTTTTTTTTTTTTTTTTATTCCAGCTGGCCAGAAAAAGTGCAATTATTAATTTCTCCTTTGTTATCATAACGGTTGTCACTTCTTTATTTTGAAAAGGACGCGACCTACACATCACAACCAAATCTGAGTCCCTGATTGGTTACAGTTGAATTCAAGTGAAGTTTAATTGCTTGAACTTCCAGCACGCGATCAATGAACGACTGTTCTGTATGTAGAGCCCATGACCAGGCCCCAAAAACAAGTGTAGCGGTGCGTGAAAGCGGAAGCCCAAAATTCAGGTTGACATGCATTTACATATACTTTTCCGTGAAAGTGGCCGTCTAAAAGCGAGTAAACGCAGCGGGCGTGAACTTAGCTTCAGACTCTCCTAATCCACATGTCACCTGAACTGAGGATGGTAACAAATTGGCTGTCACCTCGCCCTGGTTCTTCACAATATGGGCAAACTGTAAAACTACAACTGAGTCTCTCTGTCTGCCTTATTGTGACAGGGCATGGCAATAATTGGCCCCTGTTGAGTTCTGGAGTCATCCTCAAGCGTCGGTTTATGTTTAGATATCGGCAACATGGTCGACTCAAAGAATGATGACATCACCTGGAAATACCCTATAGGGAATCCTGGGAAATTTTGTGAATTTACGTGTGTAGGATTTTCCCCAGAAATGATGTTAGATCTGGACTTACAGCTGAAGAATTTTGAATCTTTCCAGAAAAGAAGAGATCACTTATCAACCTTTTTTGGAGCCGTGTTTTAAGTTTTTTTTTTTTCTTTTGCTTTCCAGATCATATTTTTGTGTCCTTATAAGAAAGATAAATGTAAAAAAATATAATAAAATCAAGAAATCATTAATTTTACTACACTACATCTTTGTCTGGAGCTTATTCATTCAAAGTTTAATTCAAAGTTTAATTTCCATTCAGACTTTTTTTTCCCTCATCCATGTTTTTGCTTTTGTGCATTACTGTTACCAGCCTGTCATCTATAAAACTTAACTTCACCATTTTAGCCCTTTAGCAACACACTGAACATGTCGGGTAGACTTGACTTTCAGATCCAGACTTTTTGTGTGGATTCACTCCTAAAAGTTTCATAAAAAACAGTTTCTCCAGCTCTGGAACAACAGCTCAGCGGTTAATCTGCAATTTCCTTCAGTCCAGCCTTTTCAGTTCTGAACCCTTTTTAGGCTCAGCCAACTTAGATTTACCTGCAGTGTCTCTGACAGCTTTGCCCTTTGGAACCACCATCTCAAGACAACCGTTGTTATATCTTTGACTGCAAAATTCACAAAAGGGGTTTCTTTTTTTGAGTCCTACTTTAGTCCATTCTCTTTTAATTATCTATAAGGGAAAAAATAGAATCAAGGAAGTACAGGCATAAGTACTTTTTTTGCTAAAAGCAAAATCTAAAGACTGTAAAGAGCAAAAGCGACAACTGAACTTCTCATTTAATAAAAGTGCTAAAAGGACCCTATCAAGCAAAAAAAAAAAATCTGGTAAAAGTTTGAACCAGCTCTTTGCAAGGAAATGGGGAAAAGCAGAAGAAACTTACTTTAAGGCAAATAGAATAGAAAAAAAAACAATCTTTGAAGGACCAATATCATCGCCCAATATACAATGACCAAAAATATAAACACAACACTTTTGTTATTGCTCCCATTTTTTATGGTATAAACTCAAAGATGTGAAACATTTTCCACATACACAAAATAACCAGTTCTCTGAAATATTCTCCTTCTCCTTTGCCAAGACAATCCATCCCACCTCACAGGTGTGCCATATCAAGATGCTGATTAGACAGCATGATTATTGCTCAGGTGTGCCTTAGACTGGCCACAAGAAAAGGCCACTCTGAAATCTTCAGTTGTATCATACAGCAAAATGCCACAGATGTCGCAAGTTTTGAGGGAGTGTGCAATTGGCATGCTGATAGCAGGAATGTCCACCAGAGCTGTTGCTAGGGAATTGAATGTCCATTTCTCCACCATAAGCCGTCTCCAAAGGCAGTTTCCGAGAATTTGGCAGCACATCCAACCAGTTGTTTTTTAGAGGAATGCTCAGAAATACGTGAAGGGATCAAAATAAAGCTTTGGAGTTGTTTTTTTTGTTAAGAATGAACATAACTTTACACTTAAAAGCTAAAAAAGTTGATTTTGCATGATATAGGCCCTTTAAATACTCTCAATATTGTTTTAAGACCCACTTCGATCATCTTGTGCCTATTCGTAAAAGCGTTCCCAGTGGTCTTTTAGTTGTGATTATGCTGTTTTTGGTCAAAATCAAAAATCTGTGTTGTCTTCTTCCACTATCCTATAGCCGTACAGTTTAGATTCAGATTCCAGCTCAGACAGGAGAACAAAGATGTACATTGATCCATTTTTCTGCGAGTGGATGCATCAGAATGGAGCAGAACAGGGAGCTTGAGCCTGCCCACCGTATTTTCTACATAACAAATAAGCTCTTCTTTAAAATACATGTTTTTGCATTTTTTCTGCTCCTGATTCACAACAATTTCAATAAGGAAATACTCAGAATTGCGATTTTGAGCTGAATTTCCTCATGTCCTCCATCACCAGTAAAATACCACAAGAACATGTAAAATCCTAATTTTCCGACTGGGTCTGAAAATTGTTGTTTGAGTTGTTTGACCGTGAAATCGTTTAACAGCACAAAGCAGGCGGCGTTTAGGGGGAAAAAAACCTCAGTGATGTGAATGTTAAAAACTGTCCTACACACACTGCAGCTCAAGTCAGCTTTGATTTGCCAGTTTCATTTCACTTCATTTGAAAGAGGTTGGGAAATGATTACCCCGCACGTTTACCTGCAAAGCAACACTCTTGGGATTTTCACTCCCCCCGGTGAACTGACGCAAGCCCTGATCTCCATCTGCCTCCATTAACCTTCTGAGTCAGACCTGCTTCACGAGATGTCGCTGCACTGCTTGAAGGATCGCGGTGTGGCGGCACAGTGCTGTGAACCCTTTTCGGAGTCGCTCTGCATTCAGAAACACGAGGCAGACCTGATTCTGGCGAGGCCTTCAGTCAGATGAACACATTAAAACTTTCAGCTGCTACAATCCTTGGTACTGTTTTATTGATGATTGTGTGGCTTTCATGCAAGAACTTGGATTCTCTTGGAGAGTCTGAGTCTTATTTTTTAAATTTCAAAGCATTTGAAAAAAAAAATAAACAACTGACAAAAGAGGAATGGATCCAAATGCAAGTAACTGGTCAACAAAGGAAATTGTAAAGCCCTGCAAAAACATTACAGACAAACTCCTACACAAACACCATTTGCAATTTCCTCCACAAGTCACAGTGCAACAAGATACAAATCTCTAGCTTCCTGAGTCAGCCTTTAGATGTTTTGTTTAAATTGTAAAGCTTTTATTTTGCTTTGCATGTTGTAACTGACAAAAAAAGAGAAATAATGTGTGTAAATCCCTAAAATCAGAGCTTGGAATTTCCAGGTTTTCAGCAGCTCACCCGAGTAGAAACCTACCTCTGAAAAAATAATTTACCTTTAGAAGCAGCAGCCAAACAACCGTCTGAGTCACTTTTCTTCAAACAATAGGATTTCTAAATATCAAATGAAAAGCAAAAGCTGATCTCGGACACAAGCTTTAAAGATTTTATGCTTTTAGTCCACTTCCCATTTCAACGCCGGTCAGGAGACGAGAGATCAAATCCATTTGTTCTTTCAGCTTCAGAAAGATCGGTGAGACGCAGCACTTTTTTCTTCATGCTCATGAAGTTTAAAACAAAAACCAAGTATGAAGCAACAGAATCAACACAAAATGGCATTGATTAGTTAGAGGCACAAAGGAGAGAGTCTGAAATGAATCAGAGATGATGGGAGACGGAGAGGCAACAGGAATACTAACTGGCAGATGTGTGGAAAAATGCAAACACACGGGAAGACTGATGAAGAAGCAGCTCATCATCAATCACTCATTAGAAGCCATTTATGCCAAGTCCAGGCCACGTGTTTGTTTGAAATGTGTGTTTGACCTTCACTGAAGAGCTTTCTCTCAAGTTCATGAGACACTGATGAGACACAGAGGCTGCTTTGACTTGTTCTTCTTAGTTTTAAATGACTTTTTTTTTTTTTTAAACAAAACTGTTTTGATAAACATTTCTAAGCATAACAGAAAGACTGTAAACTGTGACAGGAAGCATGAAATGAGCTCAAATTATCCACCACGACCTGCAGTGACTGTCAGTTTTGCAAGAGAATCGCGGCACAATCATCCCTTTTAACAAAGGAAACACAGAACTATTCTTGGTGAGAGAAAGTTCCATCCCACAAATCTTTCCATAGGGACGCATCCGCCGATTGTTACCTGTTGCTGCTGAGTGTGATGGAAGAAACTGGCATGTCATTTTCAGTTGTGTAGTCGATAAATGATGCATTCTGGAACAGAATTCATGAAAAATGAGGGTTATGATGGTGGGTCTGAGCCGGATGTTGGACAAACAGACCTCTGTTGGGTTTTGGGACCCGAGCTCCTCTGGAACTCACTGTTCTGTCGTCTAATTACACAGGATGGTGTCACTTTGGCATCCAGCCTACTCAGAGAAACCTTTTTAGACAGGAACATTTCTTTCATTACACACCATGCTTTCATATCTGCAATATTTTCAAAAAATAATCAGGAACATACTGTCCCAATAACCTGTACATGTGATCTTTTTAAACTTTTTTTTAATATCAGACTGTTTCAAAACTTTTCGGAAATCCTGTTGATGCTGCATCCAGAATTTGAAAAGAAGAATTACAAAAGAATTGGAAAACTATTCATTTTAACTCTTATTTTAGCATTTTTCTGTTGGCTGTCTAGGAATTTATTTTTGGTTTATTTTTTTTAAATCGTGGAGACGAGGCTCCGTCTGTTCTGAATTTTTCAGAGAACTTTATAGTTGTTAATTTCCTTAAACAGGCTGTATAACCTCCAGGACAAGGGAAAGATGTGGTATTAAAATGTCTTCTCAAAATTCAAAGTGTTTCCACACATTGGACTGTAATGATGGCTTGATCAGTTTTTTGCCGCCATCGTGTGTGTTGTCCACTGATCTTCTTGGTCATTTTTTTAACAAGAACAGGCGGATGGTTGGTTCCAAATGCAGCAGGTTTGTCAGCTCAGCTAAAAGTCCACAAAGCTAAATCAGGGTCAGGCAGGCAGGAGTCGATGACAGGCATGAGGTTATCGGAGGAGAGACGGGATAGTCAGGATCCAGGCCAGAGTCGGGGCAGGTAAGTAGAGTCAGAAACAGAAGACCGGGTCCAAATACAACACTCAGTAAAGCGGGCAGAGTGGCACAAACAATACTTCACACTGAGTGAGGCTCAGTGCAGTGTTTAAATAGACTGTGATTGATTTGGCAAATGAGAGTCAGGAGTGCAGCACTCAGAAACTGCACGCTGGGGCTGCTGGGAGATGTAGTGCATTCAGTACTCTGAAGGCTGCTCCCGCCAGTGACCAGAGGGGTAAACAGAGCTCTGGCTTCTGACAGTTTTTACATTATAATGTCAGTCCAAATGGTATTTTCTAGGGATGTCCCAATCAGGTTTTTTGGGGCCCGATCCGATTCCGAGTCATTTGACTTTGAGTGTCTGATACCAATACTTTTGTAACACATTTAAAATATAAACAGATTTCATAAACAGATCCAGGTTATTAGTCCTATTTCTATTTTATTAATCTGCTTTTATCATTTAACACTTAAACAGAGCACTTCTGTGAAGTAGCGTCAACAATCAAGTAAGAATAGTGCAACTAGCAACTACTAAGAATAGCTAGCTATAAACTAGTAAACATAGGTGATAAGTAGTGGTGTGGAGAAAGCTTGGGGACTGAAGCTTTAGTATCTTCTATTGAACATCTTTGATCAGATGTGATTTTCTGCTGACGTGGTTCTGCTGACGTCTCTCCATTGTGACAGTAGCATTAGAGTGAAATTTGATGTCATTCTAGTTAAGGTTTAGTTTTTTTTCTTATTTCTAATTTAAAAGATGTACTTGACATTCTACTCTTTTAGTTTTGTTGTCTGTACTGAACTCCTAAAGTCATCTGTTCTTTGAACCTGCGTTCAGCTTTTACTGTGTATTAGATGGCTTAACTTGCCCTGGAACAACTTCTACCTAAAATATTTTGTTTGTTTGTTTGTTTTCTCCTTCAGATGAAAGTTATTTTGTGCTGCAGCTGAAAAGTAAAAAACTTGTCATCTTGAATTTCTGGGACCATTTTTGTTTTTTGGTTTTTTTTTTCAGAATTCATGGTCAGTTTTTCCCGTCTGTTTCCTAATTACAGTCATGATCCTTTCTTGTTCTGACTTAAAGGAGGAGCTGCAAAACTAAAGAACACACAGAACAGCTTTCTAATCCTCAAGGTAAATGGACGTCTGGACTAGGATTTTTTAGGGTGGAAAATTGAAAAGCCAGTGTTTTTATTAAACCAGAGAAGCAAAGAATCTAATTTCTGGCTTCCAGCCCAGACGAGCGTACGGCTCACCTCTCCTCCTGAGAAGCCCCATTCTTTCTTTGTTTTTTGTTTCAGTCTGATGTGATTCTTCTGATCCCCTGCTCTGTCTAATTAACAGGAACATATTTCAGCAGGAACTTTGGTCATCTGTGATGTTTAACCAACACAGCTATTCAGCCAAAGCACGGGACAAAATGTCAGCTTTTTAATTAATGCCTTCTTCTTTCGCTCTTTACATCTGACATTAGCTTATCAGAAATCCCTCCTGATGCGTCTTAATATTTTTGTTTAGTAGTTACGACACATAGTAACTGTTGGCTGGATTTTCCCAGACTGCTTTGCGTTAAAAAGTCACATAAAAGTTGAACACCACTCATAAATTTAAGGTTTCATCAAATTAAGGCAGAATAGCAAATTGACTAAAAAAAGTAGAAGGAAAGTAACATTTCAATTTAAAATGGTCTCTGCTCTGTAGATAGATACATGGACACCAATTTTTTTTTTCATGTCTGCGGCTAATAAATATGTGAACCAATTTTTGAGTTGCTACAGCAAAGTAAAGTTTTTCTCATTTTTCAGGAACATTTTTTAAGCCTCTCACATTGTTAGGATGGTCACAAAAATAGCAAAACACCTGTCATATAGACAGTGAGGACATGGAATAAAACTAGCTGGAATGTATACGAATGTATACGAATGTATACAACATTAATATATGCTGAATAAACTTAAGGCCCAATCAACTCGACTTCACTCAGGATTGCATAATGTCTCGTGCACAGAGCTCGCAGCCTGTGCTGAAATTGAACAGAAAGTACACAAAATAGGGATGTTAAGGGTAAAAAGGATTAGAATCAAACTTATAAATTGCATTTGTGGAACATGTTGGTGGGCACATCTTTATTTAATGATGGTATAGGTGCCATAACTACTCGGCCTTTATAACCTTTCGGGGTCCTTTCGACTGAGGATAACATCACACTACGGTAGCCCCACTTGGACAAACTATGTAGCATAGACATCTGCCCAGGCTCTACAAATTTTCATTTCAACTTCCCTTTTGTAACCTAAAGTTATTTTCCCTCATAAATTGTGTCTGACAATATTCTTTGTCATTTTTATGAAGACATTTTGCCACAATCTGCTTACTATTGGAGTTCAGCCGTGGCTGAAAATGTTGTCTGCACGACTAAATGTTGTTCTTCCGGGTCCATTCTGCCAATACTAAAGCACTGGGCACACGGAATTTAAAAAACTATAAGCGAACATGCATTTAATAATAATCATAACAATAATAAAGGCACGTTTAGAAGACAATCTCACTATATGTCTGAGCTCTGTTTGTTTACAACAGACTTCATAATATTTTCTTCTATGGTAGTATCGTAATTTGTCCAGACCAATCACTATCTGACACGTCATCAGACCAACGGACAGCCAATCACATAATGTGACGTCAGCATTAGTGCCAGTCCCCCATAGGAAGTTTCAGGCCAAACGGTTATGGTACCAACAACGGCAGGTGAGGAAGACGACAGGTGAAGCACTGCCTGTCACCTGCCTCCCCCCTGCGTGTAACGTATTTCAACCAGGAACTAAAAGCTCCCAGACTGAGCCCAAACCCGCCCAAATTATGTCCATCCACCTAAAGCAATTTTTGACACAAAGTCAGAAAAAAAACACTCTGTTGAGCAAAAAACCAGCCAGTCTAACAATGATGCATCCGATCGCTAACTTGACTGGAATATACTATTGCTGCAGAAGGAAGGGGAAGGACACTTTTACATGATTCATCTTATGCCATTTCAGTGATTTAGGGCATTTTTTCATGACATAGTCAAATAATAATAGACGTGAATTCCTTCATTTTAGACATTTTTATTAAGTGCTCAGCTCGGGGCCCCTTAAGTATGGGGCCCCAGGTGATCGTCAACCGTTGTCTAATGGTGAGTCCGCGTCTGGATGTGTTCTTTGGTCAACTGCCCTTACCTTTAAAAAAAACATACGAGTTCAGATAATTGAAGATCGTTCATTCTCTTTATTTATTTATTTATTTTTTACCAATCCTCTATTTAATGCTTAATGTTCTGTGTTTATCTTTTTGGTCAGTTCTGATTCTTCTATTGGTCACATCTGGGTTAATCAAATCCCCACACTTCCTGCTCTGTCAGTGTGACCATAGGCTACTGTGTGATTTGAGCTGCTCTGTTTGTTTTGGAGGTTTTTGCAGTTCCTGCCTTGTTACTGTTTTGGTTTACGGTTTTCATTATTTAACGGATTAATGATGTTTTTACCACTTAGCTTCAGCCCTCACTGCATTTTAGGTTTCTACACACTATTAAACCTGAAGGTCTCTGCTTCAAAGTTTAAAATTAGATGAGCTGTAACTAAAAAATAGATTTGTTTTTAAAAAACAAATATTAAGGAACATTCTGTACCTGTGGAACTTTGTGTGAGGCTGGCTGTCACTCAGCTATTTCTGCAAGCATGATATAGAAAACCCATTGACTGTATATGAGAACTGGACGGATCCCTGCTCACGTTTCAAACAGGAAGTATCCGCTGGTTCCAAGAAGCCAAAATCCTATAGACTTCTATTGAGAAATAAACACCTATTACTCAGTCATTGTATTGGTCAGAATAACCATTCTTGCTCTTCTACCTTTTTTAAACATGTTCTTGATATAATGATGCCCTAAAATTTTTATTAAAACAGCCACGGTGGTGCAGCGCAAGCGGTTTGTTTGTTGGTGCAAGAGTTAATACTCTCCTAGATTTATTGAGACATTTTATCTTTGCTTTTATTTTTCGTCTTACCGCTATAAATAGCACTATCATTTCAACTCTCACCAATTGAAGGTGCAGCAGATACCAGTCCCCTATTTGGAAGTTTTGGGAGGGTCGTCTGTTTTAAACTTTGAAGTTTTTTAGTCAGCAATACTTTTAGTCTTCTTGTAAAGTTTATGATACTTGGCAATTTTATGTCACTGTTTTTATACTTGTACTACCATGAGTTCCTTTTATTTTATATTAATTCTTAAGTCTTTTATTTTTTTGTATGCTTTGTGTCAAATGAACATTGAGTCTATAATAATAAACATTTTTCTATGAACAGCAGTTTTAGGCTTTAAACTGAATTCTTTGATCTTTGCCAACTGATGGGTGAAGTTATGCATCTTCCTCTAACTGCATTCAGACCATGGCTGCTCACCACTGGTTATATGTGTTCAGTCAATGAAAAAAGAATTGAAAAGAAAATGATGAAAAACCCGATCTAGCCAAACAGCAAGTCATAAAGAAATAAATGTCTGGAAAACAAGCAGAGTTGTAGCTGTGGAGGGCATGTGAAGGAGCAAAGCTGTCTAAACGTGTGACATTACCAAATACAAGCTTCATGAAAAAAATAAATAAAAAAAAGCTTTAAAGTATGAAAGACAAAACGCTTGAATGTTAGGACAGGAAGTGTCCCATTTCCACAATAAAGAGTAGGAAGTGTTTCATTTACATGATTCTAGGCAGGTCGAGAAACAGCAGCCCTGCCTTGAACATGTGTCAGAATTCATCAGTCCATAATCCTTTTTTTTTTTTTTTCATATTTCTCTCTACGCTGTTTTTGCAAAGCTGCAAATATGTGGTGGAAATAAAAATCCATGTGCAGAAAAACCTAATGGAAGCAGCTTTCAATAGCAACCCTCAGGATCATTACCAGGCAATGCAGATAAAAGAAGACAGAACCACTGATGGGCCGTTTACTCCAACAGTAGACCCAAAGACTTGCATTGTTGAGATGTTTTTCTGTAAGAAAAAGAACAAAGTTCCAAGGGTTTATTGGTTGGACTTGCATCTGAAAGACCTTTCCGACATTCTTTCACATTTACAGTTGTACTCATTTACACACCTCGGAAGGAATTGTGACTTCTTGGTCATTTTTGTCAGAACATGAATGATAACTCATTGTTAGTGGTTGGGTGAAGCCATTTTTTTGTCAAAAAATTTTGTTTACCCTTTTTAAATTATAATGACAACAAATACTTCCCAAATGACCCTGTACATACCCCAGTTCTTAACACATTGTGTTGCCTCCTTTTGCATCAATAACAGCTTGAAGTCTCCTGTGTTCATCGTGGAGGAGGTTCTTTATCATCTCTAATAGTAAAGCAGCCTATTCAGATTTCAGGTTGGTTTTAGACTCCACCGTCTGATTTCATCATTAACATGTCAAAGGCCAAAGCTGAGTTCCAGATTGGTTGAAATTCTTTGCCAAAATTCAGATATTTGATCTCTGTAAACATTGCGATATATCGTGATGCGCCGAGATGCCCAAAACCTGCTGCTTCAAGACCGCCACTCCACGCCGGACGCTCCAAATGAGCTGCAGGGCCTCTGATCATGTCTGTACATTGACTTAACATTGAAACTTGACACCCCCATCCTGCAATTGGTGTGAATGTGGCTTGAGACAGACACGTAAATAGGTTTATGCTGTTAAATTAGGGAACTAATATAATATTTAAACAATGCACAAACACTGGTAAATTAAAAAAAAAAAAGTTTAAGAAACCTGTGAATTAGATTAATACACTACAATGGAAAGCTATTAGGCTAACTCAAACTGCAAACCGGCAACTTGGATCAGTTCGGAAAAGGGGTTCTGATTTAGGAAAGAATTACTGTTTACTTACTTGCTAATAATACAATTTGTTGTTGACATATTGTGTTGATGTGCTGATGTTGAAGAAGCAGATACAATAAGAAATGTCTTCTGTCTGACTCCTATTGTTTATACTGGTTGGTTTGTTTATACTTTTTTATTTTAAAATATCTTGTTTGCATAAATCACAAAATAAAATGCGTGGGAGCTCAATGTTATTGTGAAGAAAATTTTTAGAAACAATAAGTGCAACAATGTTTTCACTTTCACTGCAGCTATAAAAGAATTACCTAAATTCTTGAAAGAGAGAAAAAAAAATAAGAAAATGACCCCTGAGTCATGAAATATGTTTCCTCCGTTTCTATTTCATGCTTTTTAATTGCGGTCATGTTAGCCTGAATAACTTGGCAGCTCAGTTGGAGAACAAAGTCCAGCGGCTCCGACTGATGCTGTTACTGAAGGTTGTTCACTGTGGCTGTTTTAAACATCCATAGCAGCTGACTTGCATATAAGAGAAGAGACACATTTGGCCAAAACACTAAGTAAATAAATGAAACTGAAAAAGGTTTTTGTGGCCACGTGGAGTACTAAATCTAAAGTCTCCAGCGGGAATTCAGCCCATCACACCACACTCCATCTCGGCTTCTCTAATCTCATTACTCTGTCAGGGACGGGGATTAAGATTTTATCCTGTTGGCACATTGGGGATGGCTGCTTGATGTTAAGATTCGCCTTCTAGTTTACTCCCTGCAGCTGAAGTTCATTCTTTGGATATCGGCTCTTATCTGAAAATCTAATCACTTTTCTCCAGCGAGCCATTTGCCTGTTTTTCTATGGATTGGAGAAACCATAAAGGTTACTGACTTTATTCAGGCTTTATTGAAGGGGGAAATTTGGGGACATTTTCTAAACTTCTAAACCTGCTCAGGGCTAGGAGCCTTTGTTTGGCAGTTTCCAGTGCTACAGGTATAGGCATCTGGCTGTATCTCTTGGGTACTTGCTTTCTCATTGTACCTCTTTGAGCCTCTGTCAGCTTACTCACATCCTTCCGAGTTGCCTTGATTTCGGCCTCTAATATATATTTTAAAAAACGCCCCTCTCACCCTCCGTGGGTGGTTTCTCACTCAAGCTCGGGTCCTCTACCAGAGGCCTGGGAGCTTGAGGGTCCTGCAATATCTTAGCTGTTCCTAGCACTGCGCTTTTCTGGACTGAGAGGTCTGAGAGGAAACCCCAAGGTCAAAATGGGAAACACCTCCGAAGGTGGTAGAGAATGAGAGGGCAAAGATCCTGCGGGACTTCCAGATCCAGACTGATAGAATGGTAATGGTGAACATACCAGACATTGTAGTGGTGGATAAAGAACAGAGGAAAGCCGTTGTGGTGGATGTGGCAGTGCCAAGTGATGTGAACATCAGGAAGAAGGAACATGAGAAGCTGGAGAAATACCAGGGACTCAGAGAAGAACTGGAGAAAGCTTGGAAAGTGAAGGTGACAGTGGTGCCTGTGGTAATTGGAGCACTCGGGGCAGTAACCCCCAAGCTGGAGGAGTGGCTACAACAGATACCTGGAAAGACCTCAGACCTCTCAGTCCAGAAAAGTGCAGTGCTAGGAACAGCTAAGATACTGCAGGACCCTCAAGCTCCCAGGCCTCTGGTAGAGGACCTGAGCTTGAGTGAGAAACCACCCGCGGAGAGTGAGAGGGGCGTTTTTTAAAATATATATATATTCAGTGGCTTGGCATCCCTGTTAATCCAGTTAGAGTGTAAATTATGATCTAATGTGATGTAGAGGTCAGAGAGTATTCAAATAAAGGTATCACTGATGAAATACTACTCAAGTGGATGTCACTGGTAAGCGTATAAAGAAACTGGTAAACAAAAAGCACTGATTAACGCTATTTTAAAACTAAAACTGACCCCAAAAAATCCTTTACAAATAGTTTATTACCAAATATTGCAATACAAATTTAAACTAATTAAGTAAACGTTCTCTTGTTATAGTCTTTTTCCACAACACACAAGCAGCATCAGTGATGTGGTCAACTTGTCACATTGTCAGATGGATGCAGCTTGAACTGTGCAACTGTTGCAGCCTTTGTGTTGTTAAATGTGGTAGTTTGTGCGTTTTTGAAGTCCTGCAGCAAAAATGTGCTTTTCCCAGCTTGTGTGCATTGTTTGCATTTGCAGGGCCTTTAGCTCTGTTGGTTGTTGCAGTAAAAAAAAACGATCTTTAGAAAACAATGTGCTTTTGTTCAGGGCAAAGAGTGCAATTCCAGCTGTGACATTCAGCCATGAAGCAAAGACCACAGGACAAAGGGAACAAAGGAGAAACTCACACAACACCCTGAACAAAACAGAAATGTTTAGCTTTTATATTTCGCTTTTTGAAAGTTGTCTTGAGATGAGTGCGAGCTTCTGTTTTGATTCTTTGATAACCAACAAAGTGTTTCACCAAACTGCAGAGAGATGAGGAGAAACTTACTGACAATTAAAGATGTGTTGATGTTAAACTCCAGGTCTTTGTCACAAAACCAGTTCGCTCTTTACTCTCAGCAGTGGTCTGTTGAACAAAAAGCAGTAGTGTTGTGGTTATTAGGACTAAAACAAGGTTTAAAGTTGATACCAGCAGTAGCAGGAAGTTCAACTTATTCTCGCAGGTTGAAAAGGAGAGAACCCAAACAAGAAATAGTGTCATCCATAATCACCATTTCTACATCTTTGGGCCTGAAACACACTTTAAGCCTTGGTGACGTGCACCATACAGAGGGTTGACCCATACAGATGGTGAGGGTTCTTGAGTTGTCTGGGCCTGTGGAGAGTTGTAGAGAGGAACTCATCTTTTGGGGAACCCAGGTTTGAATTTAAGTTCCCCTGAGGCACATATGGCCACTTCAAGGGACTTGTTGTACGTAGTATTTATAAGGAAATTAGGTAAACGCACATATGACATACAGGGGAGGCTGTCATACGGAGGAGCCCTTACGCCAGACTCTAGTAAAATGCAAGTACTGGCCCCTTACTGACCGCATTCAAAGTTTGCTAGCATGGGGTGTACATGCAATATTTAGTGATATTTAAGCGCCTATATGGAGGCCCACGCAACCTTTTGTTGTAACATTTTCTCATGTCTGACAGCCATGATGCAGGAAAGGAGCATGCAAATTTTTCAGTTAACAGCACTAATGGGCTCCCTACACAGTAAGCACGTTCATTTTTTATTCTTAATTTTTTGGAGGGCTGTTAAGAAAAGAAAGTTCTGTACAATGTGCTTATGTCTCACCTACTTTAACCTTATTTACCCTTGTGTATTGTATAAGTGTTCGCTATGACCTTTCACCTGCAGCATACTTATAGAAAAAAAATGTATATTTTTTGCTTTACAGGCTCACAGACTGGTCTGCAAACTTTATATTACCTGTGGCAAAAGCTTAAGACTCATAGAAACCAAACCAATACATAACCAACAAAACTGATTTTTACCAAAACAAACTTTATTTTAAAATGACTCTTTACTTCTTTTGAGCGGTTCTACATCATCTTCTGGAAAAGAAAAATCCAAGATTTAGATTCGCCCCCTTTAGAATGTTACTGATACCTACATTTTTGTAAGATTTCATTAAATATTTTTATATTCCCGTCTCAAAAAATATTTTTTATTTTTTTTTTACCCCTTAAGTTTTTATTTTAACCAAAACCATTTTTCCAGGCCGTGCCGATGTTTAAAAATGGGATTAAATTTAGAATTCAAAGTCTCTAAGACTCTAAGACGTGACACATCAATAATTATAATGTCATGCTCCCCCTCTCCATCCTTCAGTGAAACATGTTTAATGAATATGGATCTTTGCAAAGGGCAAGGCGGACAAAACTTCAAGCTGACGAGCTGCTAAAAAAAGTGACAGGAGAACTTATGAGAGAAAGTATTTTTAAGGTTTAGTGCAGATGAAGTGTCAGGTTTTTGTGAATAAGGGGAAAACATTTTAAAAAAAACTTGAAGGTTTCGTTTTCAGTGTTCTGCAAAGTAAACACATGTATCACTGCTGAGCCTTGAGCTGGCTTCCCTGCAGGATTCAGAGTGGAATTAAAGCCCCTATGTCTGATCTTTTGGCCCCGGGCTGTTGAAGAAAAAGAAAACCAGAGAGCAAAGGTGCTTCTGTTAGCTGTCTGCGCCTCCGCCCACAGCTTTTCGTGTGAATTTAATTCACAACTCAAGATCACATGCCACGGCACAAACCTCACACTTTTATGGGCATTATTTGTGCTCAACTACAGCCGACGTTAGAGATAAAAACAAAGATGGAATGTGACAAAAACCGAAAGTGAGTGGAAAAAAAGTAACCAGAAGTAACCAGATCATATTGATGCTCTTGCCTAAAAACAATAATTTCACAGTAATTCAAGGTAATGTGCAATCCTCAAAGATTAGGGTTTCTTTTTATGTTGCTGTTCAATCTTAAAACTTTTTTTTAAATATATTTTTAATTAAAAGCTAAACCAATTGCAATTTTAATTCTCATGATTTTTTAGTATCATAATTCAAATAAAAATGCATTTTGCAATCTACAATTCAGTGTTGAATTTTGGCATGCATTTGGAAATGCAGTTCAATTTAATGATATTTTAATAAATTGTTTTAAAGGGCCTACATGCAAAATCCACTTTTTGAGCTTTTAAGTGTATTATAATGTTAATTCCTCGCAAAAAACAACCCCACAGTGAAATGTATATCCATGCAAGCATTTATGCGCATTCCTCTAGAAACCTGCGCTCTGAGCACCAGCCCCTCCCAAGCATGAAAACGAGCGGGTTGTCACATTCATGCGTATGAAAGTGAGGAACAGCCCCTTCCAGGAAGAGTCTGTGCTGCCAGATTTTACATATTACTGGCAGCAACATGACACAGAGTGTCTTTTTGGTACCCATTCTAAGTAAAAACTAAGCAGTTCATGTCTCGTAACTTCTGACATGTTTACACACAGTTTTCATACGCAATTTTGCACAATTATTTCGGCACTCTTCATTACAGTTCACAGTCTATATTTGCACACTTGTGTATACTGTTTGTTTGTTTGTTTGATTTTATTGTATTACAATGTTTTTTTTTTTATTATTTTTCCCTTCCTTGCTGTTCTTGCACTGATGGCGATGCTTAAATCTCATTGTACTATGCACAATGACAATAAAGCAAATCTAATCTAATCTAATCTAATAATGAAAAAAAGCTGCCTCTAGCTGAGGTATTCCTGTTGTTTTGTGTGGTGTAGAGCTGCTCAAAGAGGCTCTGTGTGTTCTGCTGCCAACTAGCGGTCGGATGTTGAAGCAGACAACAAGAGTCAGACACTGAAGGACGCTCAGAAATAAATTAATAAATATCGTCCTGGCAGCATTTTGAATCGATACAAGTATCGATATCAACTATCGTGATATTTGGCAGAATCAATTTTTCTTACACCCCTAACTATAATATACATGTTTTGTTTACTTCTTTATTTTTCTGCCAGTTTTATTCACAGGCTTTCTCCAAAATGGCACACATCTCAAATTCAACTGATATTGTTGGATCCAGTAGATGTCCTACCAAAGCAAACAAAGCTTAAGACAATTAGATGAAAGGCTTCATTGCTTCATGAAGCTTCGTCTACCCATCCCTATGTACAATGTTAATTACAAGAAAAGTTTAGCTGTAGATTTCTGTCATTTTAAGGACACACCATGAACAACAAAGAGGTGACGAAGCAGATGACTTGACACTGAAGAACTGAAAACCCAGACACTTAAATACACCGAGGATCATTTCCACAAATCAAGACAGCGGTGGATAAGTGGTGTGACCGACAGAACATGACAAGAATCAAGGAAATCAAACTGAAAATCTACAACCCTCACACTTTAAACATAACATTTGCTAGGTTTTTCTTAAGAAGATCTTCTGGAGAGTCTCTTCACTTCGACCCTGATATCTGTTTTTTTTGTTTGTTTTTTTTTTGTTTTTTTAGAGAGAATGTAACCCTTACGGCTTTTCAATGAGGACTTTTCTGAGCAATAACTCACAGATAGAGGACTCTTCAGTCCCCAACTGCAGTCACACTGTGAAACTGGATTAAAAAAGTATTTTCAGGTTGTAAGTTTCCATTTTCAGTCCCTTTTCACCTTCCTTTGGTCTCACTGGAGCTACGGTGCCTGAACTCCATACAACACCAAAAAACGGAATATGGACTCTTCCAGGTTCAGATTAGATTATCTCAGAAGTAATCTATTTTTATCCAAAAGATTTACACTTCTAAACGTTTTACCTTGCTGTGGAGACATTTTTCATTTCTGCTTTTAGAGCCAGACAGAGAGTCAGAAACTCTTTAAAATGATCCATAAAGTAGCTCCTTATAAACGTGAAGTTTATGAGTATAAAATATCTATAGAGAAGTGACAACGCTATAAACTGCTTTAAACTATTTTTATCAGTATGATTATTTTTATTGATACTTCATACAGAAAATCAAATGTTGTCAAATATTAGGAAAACAGTCATTTTATATTCCTATAAAACACCTATGCTCTGAGCACCAGCCCCTCCCCAATCCACAAAAAGGACTGACACACACACACACACTTTACATATGCACAATATGCACTTCCATTTTTGCAAAAGTTCGAAGGCTGTTTGTTTTTGTGGGAAAAACGCACATGGTCTGCTGAGGCCGACTCTAGGTTGACGTTATAAAATGGGCGGCACCTGCAAGGAGTTCTGGGTAGAAAAATTAGCTGCGAAAATAACTCATTG
This sequence comes from Oryzias curvinotus, assembly GCA_023969325.1. NCBI lineage: Eukaryota > Metazoa > Chordata > Actinopteri > Beloniformes > Adrianichthyidae > Oryzias > Oryzias curvinotus. The sequence continues at coordinate 30,050,392 of CM043712.1, read as the reverse complement.
CCAGAGGTCAGAACTCTGTCTCCCCCTCTGGCCACCAGCAGGGAAAATCTCCAGACTTCTAGCCACACTTCCTGGATGCTGCACACCTAACTGTCATTCTCTCAGCCAACCACAGTCTACTTAAGCACTGCACTGAGCTGAGCTCAATCTGAAGTATTGTTTGTGCCACTCTGCCTTCCTTACCGAGCGTTATATCTGGACCTGATCTTCTGTCTCCTGACTCTGACTCTGTTTGCTTGCCACCTGCCCCGACTCTCACCTGGATTTTGACCATCCTGTCTCTCCTCTGATGACCTCATGCCTGTTATCGATTCCTGCCTGCCTGACTCTGATTTAGCTTTTTGGACTTTTAGCTGAGCTAATGAACCTGCTGCAACTGGAATCCAGCCGTCTGCCTGTTCTTGTGACACTCATATTTCATTAAAATGTGTTCTTTAGTGTGCCAAAGGTGATATATTATCACATATATGGATATAGTTTACACGGAAAGGCTTAAGAAAAGCAGAATATATGCCTTTTAATGGTTTGCTTCAAATGTTCTGTAGAATTGGCTTCCTTCTTCTCCCCTTGCTAGGAGGAAAACCATGAAAAACTTTTAAGTTTTAAACCTCAAAAGATTTAAAAGTGCAGATTCAGATACATATCCAACCACATTTTAAAAGCAACTTAAATCAATTATCCATCAGCCTTTGCTTGGCTATTAGCTTTTGATCACAGCTGTGAAGAGTATTCTCATGGGAGAAGTGTTACCATGGAAACTGATAAAGTTCACTTAAACATAAATAAGCATACATTTCTGTTGTAAAACAAAAAAAAAGGAAACAGAGGCAAACAGGAAGTCAAGGTTAACACACTCATAAAACTTCTTCTGTTTTATTTTTATGCTTGTGCTAAAATGTTGTATTGAATGTTCACAATAATCTTTTCTGTTTCATACCAGAAAGTTTTATTACGGAAATTGTTTTTCACCTCAAATTTACTCACTTAGACACTGGTGTAAGTAAAAGGGATTGCATAAACTGAAGGAAAGAAAGGCCTGTCAAGGTTGCATTAGAGGTATTCGGTGGGAGGCAGATAGAAAGAATCTCTTCGTGCATTCCTTCCTCTATGCCAGGGGTCAGCGACCTTCATGGCACGAAGAGCCAGTTTAAAATTTTCCCCATAACAATCACCAACTATAATGTAAACTCTAATACAAATAAATCTAAAAACCATTTCCATTATACTGTCTCTAAAATTGTATTGAATTCACCAAAAGCATGCAGGTCAGTTGCTTTTTTTTATATTTTGGCATTAACTCAAAAAAGTGCTTTCATAAAAATATTGCTCGAGGAATATGGGACAAAGCTGAAATAGTATTGCAACTATCTTTGTTTGACAAAGTACTGCATTAGTGGAATGTCATACCTACAGCATTAGGATTTGATACGTCAGAACAAAATACCATCAATTTTTACTGACTTCTTGTTTCTTTTGTTATCAGACACGGTTGTGTTTTAACATACCTGACATGTTTCGACGGACCTCATCCCCTTTTGTCTGAGTCGTCATCAGATGGTTGTGTGTGACATATTTAAAACAGTTGATTGTGACTCAAACTTCAGAGACAAAATAAGGAAAAAACACTCATAGTTGAGAGATACCTGTGAGGAAAATTACAGGACTCTCATCTTTTTAAGTAGGAGAACTTGCAAAAATTGGTGCCTAACTAACTACATTTTTGCCCCACTGTAAGTGTTTGCTACAGCCTGTCACCCACAGAAAAAAATGTGCATAAACATTTTTCCTCTATGTTTGGGGTGTCAAACTCATTTTCACTGAGGGCCACATGAGCATAGTGGTTGTCCTCAAAGGGCCAGATAAACCTCATACATGTAACTAAATGCAATGAAAAAAACAAAACATAACAACTCCCTAATGTTAAATAACTCATCATTTATTTATTGTAACTTTTAAAGTGACAATTACAGTTGCATAGAAACAGATGTTTGCTTATTACTCTAGCATAAATCCTTTTAAATTTGATTCTGTCAGGTTAGGTTATATGGACAGTGTTGAAGTCCTAATGTATAGTTGCCCAAACCAATATTTCAACTCTGATTCTCCCTAGATATGCATAAATACACACCAATTTTTACTTTTTATTTTAAGATATTAATGTTCATGCTTTCGAGGGCCACATAAAATGACATGGCGGGCCACATTTGGCCCACAGGGCTTGAGTTTGATACATGTGCTCTATGTGCTCACCGAGAGGTCTACGAACTTGATATTATATGTGTGTCACCTGCCTCCTCCTTATAGGTTTGCCCATTTTTCACCCACACACCCCTAATATCCAACCGTGAGTGTAGTTGTAAATACAGCTTAACTTGAGTAATTTTGTCCCCAGTCTTTATCCTTTTGGATATTGTGCTAAATCATCCTTAACCTGGTGCTGAGTGTCTCTAAGTGTCTCAGTAAGACATTTTTTCTATAGAAGTACCTAAAGTTTCAGGTACTTTTGGGCCACTTCTGTCTGGTGCATAAACAGCCTTTCTGCTGTATGGATAATATTCAGCTTCATCCGTCTTCTTATTTCGCAAGGGACAAGAATATGCATGTTTCCCTCTCTATAAGAATATCCTACACTGCTACCTTTTCTAATTTTGTACAAATGGGTAATTGTTTATGCTGTTTTCCTACAAATAGCCAATATTAAAAATCCACAAGGTATACATTTCCTATCTTAAACTGTACTGAATTCATCCAAAAAGTTTGTTCTTATCCTCATACAGGCTAACTTTTTCCCCTTATAAAAAAAGCAGTTTCATAACACCTGATGAAGGAATATTGACAGAATTCTTCAACCATCATTTTTTTCTGGTAAAATGATTTTTCTTTTCAACATCTAATAAGATACAAAGGAAGTCAGATTTGTGTGAAGGCCAGACTTTCTGCTACAGAGCTCTTCAAGGTTTTCTCACTGAACTAATTAGATGCCGACATGATAGATTTTAGAGGATGAATACATTCAGCTTACTGCTAAAGTGTTGACAAAACAAATTGAAATGTTTTACTTTTTTCACAGCTATTGTAAGAGCTAAAGACAATCTAATGGATTATAAGGGATACTCGTTTCTCAGATGCTAGATCCCAATGTCAAGTGTGCTGGACTGAGTGAACAACCACAAAATGCAGCAACGTCAGAGAGTGTAAACGCCAGTAATCACAGCCGCTTTGGTAACAGAACTGTTCCTGTTTGACAGCCTTCTCTGCAGGCGGCGCAGCAGGGCGCAGCAGCAGACAGATGTTGATTCACTTTAGACGATAATTGAACTCAATGATGCTTCAAAACTGCACAGCACATGTGTTAAACTGTCTCACATGAAAATGTCAGAGGGATAAAAACACACCCACAATGAAAAAGAGCTCAAAGGAGCCCTGTAATGAAGCTTTTATTACAAAAGCTCTCAAAGACGTTCATGCGGATCCATGGCTTTAAGAAAAATGAAGCAGCTTGAGTGATCTGAGTTCGCACTGAACTCTCTGGTTCATTCTAGAATGTTCATGGCATTATCCCCTAATCTGATTTCTGATACAAACTATAAAAGGTAATTCCCTGGTGAGTTCAATGACAGCGTGACTGCAAACTAACCTTTCTGCAAACAGAGCAGGAAAACGATTAGAATTCACATGCACCCCCCCCCCCCCCCCCTTCAATCTTCAATCACCCATGAGACATTTGCAAACGCAAATGACATGCTTCCGTTTCATTTACCAATACTGATACTGGTAAATCATGCAAATAATGACCTGAGTCTTGGAATAAATCTGCCAAGTTTCAATATTACCACAGCAACAGGAAACATTTTAAAAGTATGATTAGAAAGACAGCAGGTAATCCAGGTAGTTTCCACATCTCCACCTCTATCATCCATCAAAGTGACTGTGGCAAAAATTCAAATTTTAGCATTTTGACCTTCAGGCCTGGTGGGGGAAAAAAAAAAGAGGAAAAGTGGCTCTGCCAAATGCCAAAGTTATCACTCTGACAAAGAAACATCTTCCTGACAAAATATTTGACTGGGCATGAAAACAACTGTAACCACACAGCCTTAATCACAATCAGTTCTTATGGGTGGATACTGGCTTTCTGCAGGTGAAAAACGGGAACACCTTAAGGGCGCGTAGTTGGTCTGCACAAATAGAAAAGTAGTAGACCACTTGGTGGCCATCCTACGGGTGTCCCAAGGGCACTTGCGCATCTCGTACACACCCCGTAGTCATGTGGTTTTTGCCTGGATAGAATCTATGACACCAACTCTTTCATATTTGTGAATAGAGCTGTGAAAGAAAAAGCCTGGAGCAAGAGTCATTAAATTTGCACCACTTCAATATTTCACGCCAAGCCTCTTCCAACTTTTAAATGCACTAGTTTCAGGTAGCGACAGTCCAGGGTGAACACTGTATGCTAAAAGAGCGTTCCAGAACCCAAGTTCAGCACATTCTTGAATGCCCGGTGTGTACATAAGTCTTACTACAACCTTTGTCATTGCTGATTTGCTGAATCAAACTCTGTCTTTACACCAAAAAATAATTTTATTGTGTCCAAAATTACCCTAAACTGGGCGTGAATGGTGTTACTCCTACAGGAGTGTCTTTTTATCAGCTTTCTATTTTTATATGAGTCACAGAAATTTAGTCAAAGCTTTTGAGTGGCTTGAACATTTTTTTTTACATCCTTCAAAAATATTGACTTTCTACTTGAAATGAAAACTTTAACCTTAGACATTCTGGATGTGATGAGAATTCACTGCAGATTAAAGTTGTCCTTAGCCAAAAACAACAGCATCTCACACAATGGGATCATAATATCAATGTAGAGGCAGCAAATGAAAAAATAAAAAATGAAATGTCTCGCTTTCATATGGAGACACAAAAATTGCTGCACATGTTTATCAGCTCCAGAAAAAAAAAAAAAAAAAAGAAAACATGATTGCTGAAACCTTACCACCATCCTGGATGCTGCAATTTTAATCAAGACATGATTCCGTTTTTCTATATGGGTCTGTTTCAAGCTTCAATTGCTCACATTTCTTTTACTTTCTAATTCAGAGTCAAAGCAGTTAAACCCTTGGAGTGTTCAGCCTGCTTGAGAAAAATACGTCTGCATCTATTGTGGCCCGTTCAGAATGTGTGCGCCCTCAGACTTGACAGGAAGTCTTTCTTATTGCTTTCAGAGTGCAGAGGGTTTCATTTTGCATTCCAAATGCATCATCTATTTCCTGTGACCCAAAAAGAGACACATTCAAAGGCAGCAGCTGGCGCAGGATTCAGACCATCCTTCTCTGTATTTGTTCAGGCAAATACCCACGGCGGCTGGGCAGATCGGTTGGTAAGGCAAAGGACTGACATGCAGGAAACCAGGGTTCACACAAGCAAGCAATTGAATAGGTGAGCAGTTAACGTCACCCAGTGAGGGCCCTTGGGCAAGACCCTTAACTCTACTGCCTACCAGGATGAATGTGCATGACTGATCCCGGTGATGGTCAGAGGGACTGTAGGCGCGAACTGGCAACCACGCCCCTACCATCACCAAGTATGAATGAAGAGGGAATGAATAATGGACACATTGCAAGCGCTTTGAGCGGCTGGAAAAGCGCAGATAAATCCAATCCATTATTATTATTTTAAAAGTCTGAACCATTGATTCTTGGACAGATGAGGAGCAGACTGAGACCGTTCTCTGCTGGTCTGTGCTTTGAGAGCAGACTGAAATGACTGCGGCCAGCATGATTAAACAGCGCTTTACATCACTTAAGCTTAAGGATCTTGATGAAAAGCCCCTCCACAATATCACATGCATTTTTGTGATCATTGTGGCAGAAAAAGCTGGAAGCTGCAGCTGTTTTTTTCTAAAAGATGTAATTAAATTTAAGTTAAAAGATTTAAAACCGTTTGATGTGTGTTTGTCGTTGTTTCAAGATGTTCAGCAACAAAGACTCATTGTGCGCTGAGACGCTGTCACTTTAACCCAATGCATCATGGGAGATGTAGTGCAGACAGCTGCCGAACGTAGACAGACTCGCTTCTCTGAGCTTTATTGTTTTGTTCACTTGTTCCACGGTCTGACACCGGATTCTGTGGAAAGCTACACGGCTAAAGACGAGCTTTAGCTGGTATTTTTGTTAGAACTGAGCGACTTTATGAGCAGAATTAAGAACAAGGAAGTGAAGACTTTAACCACTTCTGATTGGTCAGACTGATGACGTGTGATTAATCCTCCAAGAATGATTGGTGGAGATGGTTAAAGGGGCGGAACTTTTCCAAAAACAGTTGAAGCTGCAGCTAAATCGAGGTACCGTCATTCTTATCAAAATGTCTTTAATAGAATCAAATAAACACAAAGAAAAAAGTATTTTACAATCTTTTGTATTCTTAACTACTCAGTGTTTTATCAGTACCTGTTTGCATGAACACAGAGCTGATGTCCTGGAGATGGAAAATGTTTTTACATCAGTGAAAATGGGTAATTTCCTGCACACCGCTTGAAAAAACACTGCCTCAAATACTCAATGTACTATGCTGCCCTCTGCTGACTAACTTTATAGAGATGCAGACTTTACTTTCCTGCAGCTTTATGGTGTGAAGTACAATATTCTAGAATGGCCATCTCAGTCCCCAGACCTGAATATTATTGTAAATCTGTGGTGTGATTTAAAGCGGGCTGTCCATGCTCGGAAGCCATCAAATCTGACTGAACTGGAGATGTTTTGCAAAGAGGAATGGTCCAAAATACCTTCAGCCAGAATCCAGGCCGGTATTGGAAGCTAAAGGAAGCGATTGGAGGCTGTCATTTCTGCAAAAAGAGGATCTACTAAATACTGATGGCATGTTTCTGTTGGGGGGCCCAAACTTTCTCATACCACTGTAATTGTAGAAAAACTATTTGAGCTACTCGACGTGATGCTGCTTTGCTGACCTCTGCTGTTACATTTAGGACTGTGCAGCTCCTGCCACTATGACTTCTGCAAAACACTTTGTGGTGGGAAAAGGGAGGTAATATTAAAAAAAGACCTTAAATTAGGCATGTCCAAAGTCCGGCTCATGGGACAAATGCAGCCTGCATTAAATTTTCTACCAGCCTACGGGATCCTGTCATTAAATCATTGATGTGGGTCCTCCAGCACTTTCCAAAACTGTGCGTATGATTTCTTGATTGTTCATTCATTCATCTTCTAATCCGTTTGGTCCCTTTTGGGGTCACGGGGCTGCTGGAGCCTATCCCGGCCTCTTGTGGGCGAAGGCAGGGGACACCCTGGACAGGTCGCCAGTCTGTAGCAGTTTCTTTTTATTATTTATCCTCTCCTGTCTTACTCCTCTAAACTTTTTTATATCTTTCTAGTTTGCACGACAGCACAAGACACCGAGCCAAATTCCTTGTACATGTACTGTACTTGGCCAATAAAGCTGATTCTGATTCTGATTCAGCATTGCAAACCTGTGGCAACACCATCACGGGACCTTGGGCTTCTCAGAGCCAGTGGGCTCCTTTCTAGCTCATTTTCAAAATGTCAACTGTAAACAAAATAGACGGATTTGTTTCTCTGATCAAAAGTACTTTGTAATTCTAAACAAGATTTGTGTTATTTTCCTGTTCATGTGATTTACAAAGTTTACAGTGAGCATTTAGTGACATTTCATGGGAACCCAGACTTACTATTGACAAAGTTTTTTTTGAGCAATCACCCAGTGAGGGTCCTTAGGCAAGGCCCTTAGCGCTACTGCCTCCCGAGCGCAGTTAGGCTGCAGCTCACCGCTCCCCCAGGGGATGGGTCAAATGCGGAGAAGAATTTCGCCAATAAAGTACCAATTATTATTATATATATGTGTTCATTGTAGACATGACACCCCCGACACCAGCTACAACGGTTACGCGATGTACTGCCTGAAAGTCTACTGGAAACTGAAGCATTGAGGGCAATTCCTACCACAACCATCACAGAAACCAATGAACTGGTTTACACTTCAGCAGCAGTGATCCTGGAGATGCTTGGCTATAAGAGCAACCATGGAAGAAAACAATACCCACCATGGAAGCAACGGTTAGAGGCCAAAATCAAGGCAACTCGGAAGGATGTGAGTAAGCTGACAGAGGCTCAAAGAGGTACAATGAGAAAGCAAGTACCGAAGAGATACAACCAGATGCCCATACCTGAAGCCCTGGAAACTGCCAAACAAAGGCTCCTAGCCTTGAGTAGCCGCCTAAAGAGATACACAAGAGACAATGAAGCCAGACGGATAAACAGGCTGTTCGCAACTCAACCAGCGAAAGTGTATGCTCAGTGGCAGGGTCAAAACAGCCGAGCAGACCCACCAAGGCTAGAAACTGAACAGTACTGGAAAAGTATATGGGAGAAAGAGACAGGACATAACAGCAATGCCCAGTGGCTGGTCTCTCTGAGAGAAGAACATAGCAACCTCCCTGAACAGAATCCAGTAACCATCACAGTGGCAGACATCCAAGAAAGAGTCTCAGGTATGAAGAACTGGACAGCACCGGGCCCTGACATGATACGTGGCTACTGGCTAAAGAAGCTTACCACACTCCACGAACGCCTGGCAGCACAAATGAACCAGCTGCTAAGAGATGGAACTCACCCCGAATGGCTAACGGAAGGGCGAACAATCCTGATCCAGAAAGATCCCTCAAAGGGTGCAGTCCCATCCAACTACCGACCAATAACCTGCCTCTCCACAACATGGAAGCTCATGTCAGGCATCATTGCAACCAAGATAAATAGGCACATGGATCAATACATGAGCAACTCACAGAAGGGCATTGGTAGAGACTCCAGAGGAGCCAAACACCAACTCCTGGTTGACAGAACAGTCGCTCAAGACTGCAAGTCACGACACACCAACCTGTGCACAGCCTGGATTGATTACAAGAAGGCCTATGACTCAATGCCACACACTTGGATCACTGAATGCTTGGAGCTGTACAACATCAACAGGACTCTAAGAGCCTTCATAAGAAACTCAATGAAGCTGTGGAAAACCACCCTTGAAGCCAATGGGAAACCACTTGCACAAGTGTCCATCAAATGTGGGATATACCAAGGTGATGCTCTGTCCCCACTGCTGTTCTGCATAGGTCTGAACCCCCTCAGCCAAATAATCAACATGACTGGCTATGGATACCGACTCAGAAATGGGGCCAACATCAGTCACCTCCTCTACATGGATGACATCAAGCTATATGCTAAGAGCGAGCGTGACATTGACTCCCTGATCGACACCACCAGGATCTACAGTAATGACATTGGGATGTCATTCGGGCTCGAGAAATGCAGCCAGATGGTGACAAAGAGAGGCAAGGTAGTCCACACAGGGGGGGTCTCACTCCCAGAAGGAACAATAGCAGAGAGGGGCGTTTTTTAATTTAAAAAAAAAAAAAAAAAACGCCCCTCTCACCCTCCGCGGGTGGTTTCTCCTCCAAGCTTGGGTCCTCTACCAGAGGCCTGGGAGCTTGAGGGTCCTGCAGTATCTTAGCTGTTCCTAGCACTGCGCTTTTCTGGACTGAGAGGTCTGAGGTCTTTCCAGGTATCTGTTGTAGCCACTCCTCAAGCTTGGGGGTTACTGCCCCAAATGCTCCAATTACCACAGGCACCACTGTCACCTTTACTTTCCAGGCTTTCACCAGTTCTTCTCTGAGTCCCTGGTATTTCTCCAGCTTCTCATGTTCCTTCTTCATGATGTTCCCATCGCTTGGCACTGCCACATCCACCACAACGGCTTTCCTCTGTTCTTAATCCACCACTACAATGTCCATCACCATCCTATCAGTCTGGATCTGGAAGTCCCACAGGATCTTTGCCCTCTCATTCTCTACCACCTTCGGAGGCGTTTCCCATTTTGACCTTGGGGTTTCCAGTCCATATTCTGCACACATGTTCCTGTATATGATTCCAGCCACTTGATTGTGGCGCTCCATGTATGCTTTACCTGCCAGCATCTTACACCCTGCAGTTATGTGCTGGATTGTTTCAGGCGCCTCTTTGCACAGCCTACACCTTGGGTCTTGTCTGGTGTGGTAGATCTGAGCCTCTATGGCTCTGGTGCTCAGGGCTTGTTCCTGAGCTGCCAGGATGAGCGCTTCAGTGCTGTCTTGTAGGCCAGCCCTTTCTAGCCATTGGTAGGACTTCTTGATATCAGCCACTTCAGTTATGGTCCGGTGGTACATCCCATGCAGGGGTTTGTCCTCCTATGAGGATCTGTCCTCCAGCAATGTATCCTCTGCTCTCCATTGCCTGAGACATTCACTGAGCACACTGTCAGTTGGGGCCTTGAGCTTGATGTACTCATGCATCTTGGATGTTTCATCCTGGATAGTGGCTTCTATGGGTTCAAACAGGCAGGCCTAATGGTTTCCTCTCACAGAGTTTCACCTCACCAAATGTGGCCCTCTTTGCAAAACGTTTGGACACCCCTGCCTTAAGACTTTGTTTCAAATCCTCGGAAGTGTCAGAAAAAAAGAAAAAATCTGTAAAAACGAGTGAAAGGATAAGTCAGCTTTACTACCAATTCGCTGGAGCTTAACTGCAGCTGCAGGCTGGGGTGTTAAAAGATTCAGGAAATAAATACATTATCTTTCTCTTTTTGTATGAATTTGATTTCAGGTAATTTTTTTTATGATTTTGCTTCAGGATTAATCAGATTTTTTGTAATGGGACAGTCTAATCGGTTTAGAAACAAATCCCGTTTTCTGATTTGTAGATGTATTAATGTTTACTCATTTGTGGCCATCTATTTAAAAGGCATAGTTTCCCTTTAAATGCCAATCTGTTGCGTCATGACGCAGCTGCGTCGGTCAAAGTAGCCTTATGCGTCTCCTCACTCGGAGTCCATCACCTCCCGCAAACCTGTGGCCCAGCCCCTCCCTCCTGCCCTCCTCCTCCTCCCCGGGCATCAGATCAAAGATCCCCGCTCTAGTCAAACTGGGACAGGCGCAATAAGAGCCGAGGAGATGGGCGCGTGAGCACACCTGCAGCTGCACGAACAGGAGGCGCGCAGGTGAGAAGCGGGGTCTTTGTTTGTCAACGATATAGAGGATGCGATGGAGACAGACGGGCGTGCACGCGCAGTGCGTGCAGGACATGTTGGTTTGAAACAGAATGTTTCCAAGAGGCCCGTGCGCTTTCTGCGCATCCTGCTCGGTGCGGCTGGTGTTGCGGGTGCTGATGCTGCGGGTGCTGATGCTGATGTTTTTCTTTTTTTTTTTTTTTTTGGTGAAACTGCGCACGGCGCATCCCGTCAGTCGCGCGTCCGCGCTCGAGCCTTCAGCCGGTTGTTGCGTCACAGTACCGTTAGTGTTTTACTCTTGGCGGAGGTTGAAGAAACGTCCTGTGCAGACACACACACGCAGATCACCCGCGCCTCTGTGCGCAGCTGCGCGTCGTGACACAGGTTTCCTCGCGCTGCAGTTTGACCTTGCAGCATTTCTGCCTCTACGGAAGCCGCGTGCTGCTGACACAAGGCAGGCGTGTGCTTCTGCCAGCCCCCATGAAACAAACACATGGAAAAATTTGTTTGTTTTTTTTTAACATTGAGTTGCAAATCCATGCAGAGGGAAGTTTAGCCCTGCGACCCTGCAGTCCCTCTTCCTGACATCTTGAGGTCATGTTGACTCTTGAAGGCAAAGCTATGAAAAAGTTAACTTGATTAAGATGAACTTAGAAAGTTTATATAAAAAAAACTCAGATTTCAAAACGCAAACTTAGGGTTTTGTGTTTTTTTTACATATTTGTGAAAGGGTTAATAGTAATAAAAGGTTAATAGTATCCAGACATCTTGAAATGGTATTACATATGTGTACATTTACTAGAGTACATGTGTCGTCAAGGGCTTAGAACTTCCTTGGACTTACAAAACAGGGCTTCTCTTATCTAAAACCTAAATCTATTTCCATGTCATTGAATTCCTTTTATTGTAAAAACCCAAACACCCTTGAGTCTGCGAGTTGTCCAGGAGGTATGCAACCTGCAGACTTCATACTAGAATCCTTTGAAGTCCCACTCTGATCCTCTTTTGATCTGCTTCTAAAGCGTTCCCAGTGGTCTTTTAATTATAATTATGCTGATTTTTAAGCAAAAAAGAAGAAAAAAAAACGTGTCATTTTCTAAGACACAGTTTCAGCAGAGCGGGAGGAGTTCATTCGATATTTTTCTCAGAGTTGTGGGCAGGAATGCAGGCGCAAAGTAAGCCCACCCCTGCTTCCCAACATCAATTTGTTTACATCCTCTCCCACTAGCCTCACACCCCCAACCTAAGATTACTGGTGCAACAAAATGGCCAGCAATATCGGAGCTGTATGAATGTACAGTTTTGAGCCAGATGCCAGCTTGGATGAGGAAAACAAAGACATACGTGGATCTAGTCGTCTCCAAGTGGATGCATCAGAATGAAGTCGAGAAGGCAGCTTGAGCCGTCATAGTACCTTCCACGTCTCACTTTTCCAACAGCATTTTTTCGTCTACAGCAATTTGAAGAAAAAAATACTCAGAATTGCAATCTTAAGTTTCTTAGGTCTGTCATCATGAAAAAAATGCCACAAAGAGACGTGGGGGAAAAAAAACACAATTTTTGTCAGAGTGTGTCTTCAAATCAGATCAAACGCTTCTCATAACTTTTGTCTAAAGGGTCTCTGAAACTCTAGTTTGCATTTTTATTTTCTAGAACATAAAATATAAAAACTCTGAATCTCAGCAGCCAATTCTGTCTGAAAACATCACATTCCCTCTTCTAAAACCGATATATAAAGATATATTTTTTGACATAATTAGCTTTTGTAAAGCTCTTTGTTATGTAAGAAATGCCTTAAAAATGTAGAGCTTTGAGTCACAGCTGTCTCTTGAAACAAGACACTATCATGTCCTCTGTCGAATATTCAGACAAGAACATCTTCCCCTTTGCTCACGTTCAACACAAGCAGCGGACAGACCGTCGCTATGGTGACTTGGCAGTACTTTTTAAGGAATGGTGGAAAAAGCTTTTGCATTCTTTTATTGCATTTAATATTCAACCCTCTCCAGGAATATCATGCAAATCTGCAACACCTAATTTGTTCAGACGTTATGACAAAAAAATAAATTCTTTTAACCTTTTATTTGCCCACATTTACATTGCTGAAGTCCTCCCATAAACACCCCATAATACCCTGCTAAAAAAAAAGCTGTGAATAACACCATGTTTATTTAGTTCATCACTTTAAGCCAATTTCCCCCCCAGCATTATAATCTATTTCCTAAATACGTGAAAAAACTTTCAACCAATCTGAATCCCTGCTTTGGTTTTATCTTCCTTTGTTTCAAAGTTCTGACCCATCCAGCTCTATAAACTCTGATGATAATATTTGCTATTTTTTATGTGTGAGTTTGTATAGTAGAGACAGTGCAAAGAAAATAAAAAGGTAAAAATAAATATTCAGATCAAGATTTATTTATTTATTTTTAAGATAACTTGGTAGCTTCTTACGGAGTCTGTGTCCTGACATGGATACAATAAAATATATCTTGTTCCCACAAAATAATATTCCATTCCCTCGAAATAATATTTAGCTCCCTCGAAATAATTAATTTGTGTGAACAACGTGATTAGTCATTCATAAACACGGATGTTAGCAATACTTGGATTTACAGCAGATACTTTCACATTTCTGTCTGTGTGAGTCTCATTACATTGCAAGGAAGACACGGAGGATGTTTAGAGATCAGATTTATTTATTTTAAAAAGTACAAAAGCATCGGTAATCATGTTTTCATGTCTGGGTTCGTTCACATCCCGGTACGGTCTCCGTCCTGCCGCAAAAGCTGCTTTCCACAGCTACTTCCATATCTCTGTGACCCACATTTGTTCAAGGGGGGAAAAATAAAAACAAGAATGATCGATTTATTATTGTCTCGATGAAAATAAGAAAAATATCATAATATTTAGGATGCCCAAGCAAGCTTGCTTCTTCCCCATACCGCAGTGATTCTCTGGACATAGCTCGCTTGAGCTATGAGCTATGAGCTATGAGCTCCGGCCAGCCGCGGAGCTCTTTTGCTTGTCATGCCGGCATTCAGGCAGCTGGCTGGCCGGTAGACGAACAGCCAGCTGCGGTATGGGATATTGTAGTTTAGAGTCGAATAGGAATAATAATATTCAGGACTTGTCTTTTATTAACATACTCATTAGCAGTCACTTAACATACGAAGGCTACGTGCTACGTATCCCATCATGCATCACACATATCCCATAATGCATCTCGACCAATCACCGTGGCCCTGTAACTGTGACGCATTCAAATACAACAGGACCAACGATAGACTATGTAGCCTACTAGCCTTCGGATATAAAGCGACGGCTAACGAGTATGTTAATAAAAGACAAGTCCTGAATATAATTATTCCTATTCGACTCTAAACTACAATATCCCATACCACTGGCCGGTAGATAGCCAGCCAGCTGCCGGAATGCCGGCAAGACAAGCAAAAGAGTTCTGTGGCGGAGCTGTGAGCTATGTCCGGAGAATCGCTGCAGTGTGGCGAAGCAGCAAGCTTGGGCATCCTAAATATTATGATATTTCTCTTATTTTCATAGAGACAATAATAAATAGATCATTCTTGTTTTTATTTTCCCTTTAATGAACGAATGTGGGTCACAGAGACACGGAAGCTACCGCTGAAAGCAGCTTTTGCGGCAGGACGGAGAGCATTTCCGTATTAATGGTTTACTTATGACATGAATAATGATTTCTTTTGCACAAATTAATTATTGCATGGGAACGAGATATTATTTGCGGGAAAAATATGTTTTTTATTTTATCCATGTCAGGACACGGGCTCCGTAGGTTCTTGTTAAACAGGTATCATCAACATAACATGGGAACTTTATGATCTAAAAACTGTAATTTACTAAGCTTTGTGTTGTGAATAGATTTGTGGAGGTGATTTAAAAATGTATCTAAATGTTCAGTTTGTTATGGACAGAACAGACTTTGTAAGGTGGAGATTTCGCATCAAAATCAGATGGAAATCACCGAGTTTGATTTTTCTTCTTTTGGTGTGGCGCAATGAGAGGATGTTTGTGTAAAAAAGTGGCCATTTATAAAATAATTAAATGGAAATAAACCCTAAAGAAGAAGGTGTCGGAGAAAATACTGCAGATGCTTTTCTGTTTATTTTAAAATAAAATATAATTTTCGTCTTTTGATTCAGGGATCAAATCTGACTGGAGCTGAAGCTGAAACCTTAAAAAACACTTTTTTTAATAATTGAATCTAAGTTGTTTGTTATGTAAATTAAAAATGGACTACAGCTTGTTGGGAAAGGGCCTCGTTAAATAAAAAACAGTAAAGTCGGCACATAAACCTCGATTTTGTGACTCTTCTTTTTTAGAGAGTGATATTATAAATTTGTCATTTTATGCTCAATGAAAAATCTGACTGCAGTCTGTCCACATGAGAGAGTGAGTCACCATTTCTTTCAATGGAGATGCGGAGCGCTGCAGATGTTATGAAAACAACAGAAGTATGTTGATATTCCATGATGACATCCATAATAATACAGACTTTTGAGCCCAAATGTCATTTAATTAAGGTGTTTAAACGCTCATTTCCATAGTTATGGACTTATTGTAAACTAATTATTTTAGCCTCATCATGCCTGAATTTATTTTTATTCAATAAAAAATATTATTTTTATATTTATGTCTCTGATTAAATGGTAATATGTGAAGTAAGGTTTCAAATTAACATTTTGTAGAGTTAGCCTGAATACAAAAGTCATCTATAAAGAGACTGTTTTTAAAAAATAAATAAAAAACAGTTCTAATTTACTTTTAAACAAATAAACGTAAAGATGAACAAATTTTGCCTGCAACTTGTGACACTTCACAGCTGCAGGCTGGAGGTTGACTCTTACTATAAACACTGTAGAATTCATGGAAGTTAGGTGATGCTTAAGACTGCAGTATGTCCTCTGTAAATGACTTAAAAAGTTATTGCAGTCAGGTCACTCTTTCCTCTTCTTCTCCTCAGACTTTGGTCTTAAACAATTTTTTTTATTTTTTAATACCTGCTTATTTTCAACTATCAAAGCAGCTGGTGCACTCAAGCAGATGGAGTTACATAACCAACCTAACCCTGTAAGTCCTGCATGATTAGACCTGACGAGCTTTGATCTGGTGACTCAGCAGCTGGAGCGCCACAACAAGCAACCTTCACACAGCAAACGCAATGAAAAAGTCAGCCTGACAGTCAGGAAAAGAAAAGTGCAGAGTCAAATCAAACCAAAGATACAACATTCAAGTTTTTTTGCCCATCTTTGAAGATATTTGCTTCTTTTTGACTCACTGAGGCATCTACCTGGGTCATGTTTTTGTGTTACCTTCTCTGTTTTTCTGATCTGCCCTTCGTGGCTTTGAGATGCTTGCTACCTCTGTTTTAGGATTTCAGTTTGGTCTTTTTTGCTGTGTGCACACCTGTGAGGAGTTCGGTTAATTAGCTGCTTGATCTCCATCAAAGACCTGATATTCATCATAGAGCTTTCACCCGCCTCTTCCTTCATCCATTCTCTATTTTTGTTTTTTGTTTTTGTCTTAATGAAGTCCTGATTTCTATTTTTTTTGTGTGTTTTTGTGATCATTTTTACCTTTACAACCATCTGACTTGTTTTTTGCTCAAAAATGTTTAAAAGTGAAATTATTCTCTGAGGTTTAGAGCCTTAAAAATCTGAAGAATAAAGAGTTTAATCATAAACTGCAAATGAGAGTTAGAGATTCCACAGTATTGAGTCATAATCCACTAACACCTAGCTGGCACTCAAGCCCCACCAAGTGTGTGATACATTATTGATAGTACTAATCTTCCTCCCCCCCTCACTTCTTCTTTACAAAAATAGATGCTGACAGGATGTGTTTGCAGAGTATTTTTGAATAACCGCAGCCGGCAGCAGCATCTGGGTCTTTAAAAACAAGTGACGGACCGCTTAGCGCTGACGGATGACATGTCTGGACTACATCTGCCCACTGATCCAAACGTCCATCTCTGTGCCCCCCCCGCCACCAGAGATTAGAGCGATTGGTAACGATTGATCGCTTCTTCTCAGGCAGGGAGGTGGCTGAGTGCTGGAGTGCGAGGTCCCTCCCGTGCCAGCTTGAGTCAGCATGCAGCAGCAGCAGCAGTCTGCATGCTGCACACGCAGGAGCTGTGCAGCATCACTCAGCTGTTCTGTTTTCCTGCAGGCTCACGGGGAAAGGGCAAGAAGAAATCTGAGCCGACGCAGGAGAGGATTCGTGGCTCCATGTCGGCTCCTGCTCCAGCCAATCGTAGGTCTGCTGCGGGCCCTCGCCGGTAGGTTTGCTGATCTGTCCTTCGCCTTTTAGTTGAAAGATTTATAATGCAAGCTTTGGAGGCTGAACAAAAGGCACTTTTCATTAAGGAAACGTTTCCATCTCTGCATGGTGGAAGTGAATCAGAGGGTGGAGAAACCGGGCTGACCTTGTTTGTGTCGTTTCTGGCGGCAGAAGCGATGACGAGTGCAGTCATCTATCTGCAAACTCCAGACTCAGTTTTTTGAATGACTAAGGGGTTGTTGTTGTTTCTGCTGCAATGCCGGGTTGGATCCCTTTATGCTGAGCCCACCTGTCTTTGGATTGTGGTGAAACCTGGAAGCAGGAACCGGAAATGCAGGTTCTGAGCAGAAATGCAGCAAAGATCTTGTGCTCACAGATCAAGCAGCTTCCAAATCTAACCTTTGACACCAAATAAAGGGCGTGGGTTTGAACAATGTTTATTTATTTACATTTGGATTCAAAATTTTAAAAAATTAAATGGTCAATTTTTTTCTTGAGTTCATAAATATCTGCACTGATAATCCTCACGGACAGAAATGAAATGATTATTTTTTTTTATTTTGTCTAATAATCAGGGTTTACCATTTGACATGAGGTTAGCTGTCAAGTTAAAGGCTGCAGCTCTTCTGCTCTCTTTCCTCATCTCTCCTCTTCTTCAGATTCAATCCCCTGAAAGTTCTGCAGCCCAAACCCCGCCTAGAGCAAACGGCGGTGTCCCCCCCTGTGCCGGTGCCCAAGCCGGCGCCGGGAGCGGGTTCGGCTGCACAAGCTGCCGCTGCACCGGTGGCTTTCCCTGTGCCAGCGCCTCCTACGTGAGACACTACTCAGTTACAGGAGCATGCTCAGTTGCTGTAGCTCCACCGCTGTAGCCACTAAAACCAAAACTGGACTCTCCATGAGCGCCTTCTCTTAAGTCTGTCAAGCTTTAGATGAACCACTAGTTTGCTGAGCGTTGGTCGATATATTGCTTACTCACAAGAAAGCAGAATTTCTGATTTGTTTGTGTTTTTATGAAAAAGAAAAGTGTTTTTCTTGAACGCAACCACATCTTTTAGATCTAAAATGCTACAAGTAAAACATTTTTTGGTCCTTTTTAATAATTTTGTTCCAAGTTTTAATTTTAAATAGATTCTCCTTTTTTTTTTGCAACTCCCTTCATTAAACAATTGCAGCAAATACAAAAACTTGAATCAGGTCTAATAACAAAAATTCATGTTTTATGGTTTCGATTTTTATAATTTACCCATCCTCATGTGAAATTATTTTTAGAGTATGGGAGAGGAAAGATGTATATTGTCAACAAACAGCCAATCCATTTTACACAAACAACTGTTGTGTCCTTTAACAGCCAGGACATGTGTTCTTTAAAAACCGTCGACCTTATTTATCACCCGATATTGAGTGATTTGTAAAAACCTTAACAATAGGGTTAGTTCCATCCTTTGCTTTTGTTATGTTTACAGTGTTTGTATGCTTTACGAAAAAAGATTATATAACATTTAGCATAATTTAGCCATAATGTTAATAATAATCAGATGAAAAGCTTGACAGACTTGCTTGACTTTAGTCTGTGAGTGCTTAAGTACAAGCTCCCCTTTAGTGGCTACGGTGTTAATGGTCTTCCTGTGGAAAAACCCTCCTATCACCAACCAGCTCATGGCTCAGTCACTGACATCACCTCAAATCAGAAAGGGCTTTTTTTCTTGGTTTTTCTGAAGGCGATTTCATTTAAACGAGCTGTACAGAAATATCTTTCTGACCTGTCACATTAAAATGATTCAGAGATTTAAACAAATAAATACAAATCATTTCAATGTTTGAGGGAAACGAACTGTTCATCCCTCAACAGGGTGACAGAATATTGATCTGTATGAACACACAGACTCAGCTCGTACTTGACAAAAATATCTGGATTATCTCTGGAACTTTTGGTCCAATATTAGGTGAACTGAGGGGACAAAAGAGGATCTTTCTGGAAAGCCTGCGTCTTGTTAGATTTGCAATCCGACTAAAACAGCATTTAAAACAAAGAGCATCAAAGTAACTGTCAACACGGTGGTGGTATTGTCATGGTTTGGCGCTTCTTTCTAGATACAGGACCAGTACAACTTTTTATGATGGATGGATCTATAATTATATGTTATTTATGAAGAAAGTAAACCCAAGACAGTGAATGATGCAAGCAAAATGTTTAAATAGAATAAAAAGCGCTCGCAATTTGAAGAAGAAGCTAAGTTACAAATTTAAGTGTAAACACAGGTAAGGAAGTGAGGATGTGAAAGCTCTTATTAACGGACGTTCTTCCTTGAAAGGTTCATTTTTGGCAGGACTGCCCTCACATAAGCAGCTCCTGGAACTGCCTGATTATTGCAGACAATTATTCCAAACAATTTGGTCCGCTTCAGTTTTGTTTGCTTTACTCCTCCTAAGCGATGATACCTAAGTGATTCAGAATGTCTGTTTTCACAAAGACAAGATGTGTCAGATGTGAAATGTTTTCTTGAATTGTCTTCATGCATTTATTCAATTGAGCTTGATCTGAATCCTTTAAGTGTGACAGACATGCAACAATCAAAACATTTTCTGCTAAGCACTATGAATTCCTGTTAGAAAGAACACCACCAAAATATCTCTGCACTCCACCTGCTCATGCTAACAACCCCTGACAGGCCCCACACAGCCCCGACTGGGGCTCCGTCCATCCCCGCTGATGGATGAAAACAGAACAAGCGGTTTGTCTGCTGCAGCTGCTCCCTCCTGCCTGTTTCTGCTCTGCTCGTGTCTTGGCTTTGTCACATATTGATCCTAAGTCGTCAATATTTGACCACTTCCCTCGCTATCATGTAGTCTCAATCTGTGTATTGAGAGACTGTATATTGGCCAGATAGCTGTGAATTGTTACCATGAAAAGCCCAAAACTTTGACTTTGTGGAACTATTTTAAAAAGTCTCATCAGGAAGCTCATCTGAGAAAAATGCTTAAACCGCTAAATTGAGTCGACTGTTTTTAAAACAGTTTTCATGATAGCAAGCAAATGTTGGGGTTTGGCAGCTCTACATATCTAAATGTAGTGGCACATTATGGAAGATGTGGAGTCATTTATTTTTTACGTTTTCCTTTTTTTTATTTTTTATTTTATTTTAGGTTCTGAGGTGCCCTGATTTTTTTTTAACTGTACAGGGGTCGGGTCTTTTAATGTCTGGAATTTTATTGTGAAATTTAAGCCTTGGTTGTCTGAAATAACAATGCATCATAAAAAAGAGTTTACACTCAACTTTAAAGAGTGTGAAACAACTGAACGCTGGTAAAATGCTTATGAAACAGCATCCCCAGAAAAATAGTGGAATAAAGCTATTAATACTACATTACCTGCTTGCTAAGTGGCCAAAGAGGGAGAAAAAAAAAAGTGAAGTCTGTGTGACTCTGGCGTGATAAAGCCTTAGTCACATGACATACACCCAGGGGATGACTTGTATGGGTGCTGCGGGTTTTGGGGTTGTCCGGGCTCGTGGAGGAACATAGGTAGAAACAATTATGCCGTAAGACTAGTAAAAAAAAGTCTTCCATTGAGTCTCATGCAGCCACCTCAAGGGGGGTCATTGAAATTGGAGGGTACAACTGTCGTGTGTGTGTGGTAAGTGTATCATGAAATATTCGTGAGACTAATGGAAGTTACACGCACTTATGACGTACGGGTGATGCTGTCATACAGGTGCCCTAATGCCGTACTCTAGTCATTACTAAGGTATGAGTACTGGCTCCATACTGACAGCATGCGAATGCCGCACGCACAGACTACCGGTATGTACCCACCGTGCTGCACTCTAGTTGCACTACACTAGTTCCACAGCCAAAGCGAGGATCCTCAACTACCAGCAGAGGGCTTTTTAGGGAGTCGCGTCTCCTAGGCCCCTTTAGCTGTTGAGTGCTTGATCACATCTGACATCTGCACTGCCTGCCAAAACATGCTGTTTTGCCTGACAGTTTTATCTCACATTGATGATGCAATGTGCGTACTTGTGCATATGCAATGGCTAAAATTGCAGCCAACGATGTCTGTTTTTACCCTCCTCTCTCTCCCTGGTCAGGTTCGACTACTGCAGGTTTATAGAGCTAGACTACGTTCCCATGGAAACGGGCTATATGGTCTCAATGCGTCCAACTAAAGGCTATGCATCAACTAAGTCGCCGACTAAAGGATACACGTCAACAAAGTCTCCGGACAGACACAGTCGGCCATCAAACTCTCCCTCCACCCCTCGTTCTCGGTCTGTCCTGACTTCTTCTGATCAGTGTTGATCGTCTGAAGCATGAGAAGACCTTTGAGCTGCTCCTAACGTCTTCACTTTGTGATGTCACATTGCAGAAACATCAATGGTTTCCTTCATGTATGGCGTCTGCTGCTTGCTTTTTGCTTTTTCTTCTTGTTCTGCATGTTTCCTGGAGTTGTTTGTTGGTTTTCACTTCAATTGTGTGAAACTCTGTTTCCACGTACCTCAGACACACATTTGTCTGTTGCTTCCTGTTTTGTGATCTCATCATGTTCGGTTTCTCATGGAACTTGCTCTGCTCAGTCACTCTCTGAGTATCTGGACTGTGCTGCCGTGGTGTTACCATGGTGTCTCCTCTGACTTTGCTCCAGGCGGACTCCAGCAGCTTCTAGCAATAGAGATCCCCATGGAAACCCAACCCTCAGCAGCAGCAGCAACTCAGGCTCCTGTAAAGGCAGCGACTGCAGCCCCACTAAAGGGTGAGGCAACCTCAAATGGGAAATCTGAGATGTTTCTTTCCAACCACAAATTGAAACTGTAAACAGTTAGACATGGGAGCTGAAGCCAGACCAACACAGTAATTGTGCAAACATGAAGCTGAGCTGTTTGGCATGAAGGTATTTTAAATTACCTGGCAAAAAAGACAGGTTTGTTGGATTCAGTCCACCACCTGCCAACTCATCTGTGGAGAATTGTCTCCTGAACTAAAGTTGGCTGTAACCATCTCAAACAACCCTTATTTCCAACCAAACATAGACTTTCTGAACATAGAACTATGGGAAAAGTGTTTTACAACCTAACACAACCCAACCTTTGACAACTCAAGACCTACAAGTTCTTGCCTTTTCTCTGGTTTGTTTAATTGCTACCACTTACTTTGTGTGTCATAGACGACAGAAGTACACATGTTCGGACAACCATGGGATTCGTCCCCCTCCACCAGAGCAGTATCTCACGCCCCTGCAGCAGAAGGAGGTGTGCATCCGTCACCTACGAGCCAAACTCAAGGAAA
This sequence comes from Oryzias curvinotus, assembly GCA_023969325.1. Lineage (NCBI taxonomy): Eukaryota > Metazoa > Chordata > Actinopteri > Beloniformes > Adrianichthyidae > Oryzias > Oryzias curvinotus. The sequence goes on along the minus strand of CM043712.1, from coordinate 30,027,733 downwards.
CCATCCACACTTTGCAAGATAGGTAATTATCCAGACAACATTAGCTATCCACAAAAAAGACTCATTCTAACCACTTCTAACTTTGAGTTTTTGCATTTCAGAGACACAGAGATTGATGAGCTGCGGGGTCAGCTGTACAGGATGCAGGAGGACTGGGTTGAGGAGGAGTGTCATCGTGTAGAAGCTCAGATGGCTCTGAAGGAGGCACGTCAGGAAATCCAACAGCTCAAACAGGCTGTGGACACGGTCCGGGCACGGCTCAGCGATGCCGGCGGCTTCAGCGGGGATGTAGGGGTCCAAAAGTACTTCCAGGATATCAACGCTCAAAACCACAAGCTGGAGAACCTTTTGATCAGCATGGAATTGGCTCAGGCTGGATTAGCCAAGGAGGGAAGCTCCATGCCAGGTTGTAGGACCCGTGTTGGGGGGTCAGCGCCAGCGTCTGTTTCTGGGGAAAGCCCCGGGGGTGCTCCCAAATTAACAATTGGGGGTAGGGGGTCTTGCTCTTGCGATGCCTCTCCAGCCCGTTCTCTGACTCGAAGCTCCACCTACACAAAACTGAGTGATCAAGCCCTGGCGGACCGCAACAGCAACGGGGTTGACTTTCCTTGTCTATCAGGAGATGGCACTCAGGACAGCGGCTTCGGGTGTTGCGGGGAAAACAGCATCCCCAGCCGGACTGATCTGCTGCTAGAAGCTGCCTTCCTGTCAGAGGAAACGGCATCTTTACTCAATTCCTACACACAGGCCTTTTCACACACTCTACCACATTCTTCGCCCAAGTCTTTACCCAACACCATTCCTCACTCCTACTCCCATACCCTGCCTCATTCTTTTCCTCACAGTATGTCCCACTCCGTCCCCCACACCATGCCACACTCCTCCACCTATGAAAAGCTGTGCACGGGCGAGCGTCTTCCACCATTTCATTGTGGCTTGGGTGGAATGAGTTGCATGAGCCACCCCTGCTTGTCCCACCACCTTTATCTGCACCCCCTGAGAGAGATGGGCATTCAGACAGAGAGCTGTCCTCTGCCCACCACAGCGGGGTGTCCGTCTGACCTGGACACGATAGCAGAGCAGCGCACTTTCCGCTCTCAGGCTTGCAGCCCCACGTCCACCTGGATGTCTGACGAAGGGGAGGAGGATCTGGACTCTCTTACGACCACAACTTCAGTCACCACAGCAACAGTCATGAGTACAGCCACAGAGCCCATTCCAGTGTCCAAAACACCTCTGGTGCCTCCTTTGCCGCGGTCTGCCACTGTGGCATTTTCCGTGGAGAATCTTCATTGCATGGAAAACCACGGAGCCGAGGAAGTTGAGAAACAGGAGAAGGAAAAAAGGGAAAAGGAGGAAACTGTGGCAGAAAGTCTAGTCAAAGAGTGGCAGCAAGGAGGCTCTGAGAGGATGGAGGTGGAGGATAAGGGGAATGAAAGGAGACCATCTCAGCCAAAACTGTGCGATTTGGAAGAGATTTTAGGCGAAGAGCTTCAGCTTGGAGTTTGCAGTGGAGAAACCAGGCAGGGTGAGACCAGCTTTGAAACCCCAATAAAGGAGAACATTCAACAGGAGGATGATGTCTCGCCTGAATCTACCTACGATGAGGCAGCTAAGCCGATCGTAACCTACACTGGTTTATCTCCAGGCGTCAAAGAGCCTCACATGTCCCAACCAAGGAGATCGGCCTCCCAGGAGGAGGGAACTGGTGATGTGGTGGTGGAAGTGCAGGATGATGAAGATAAGACTAAAGAACAAAGCGGGGATACAGATGATGACGGGGAAGGGTCAGGGAAAATACAAAAAAGCTACTGGAGTCGCCACTTCCTGGTGGATCTGCTGGCGGTGGCCATCCCTGTGGTGCCGACCGTGGCATGGTTTTGCCGCGGCCCGGTTCGTGACGGACAGCCCATGTATCACATAGGTTCCCTGTTGAGAGGCTGCTGCACTGTGGCGCTGCACTCTCTGCGCAGAGGAGGGGGGCTAAGGCATTACCCTGCAGGCGGGGGAGACTTGGGGGCGTCAAATATATAAGAGGCCAGGGCCTCTAACTAGGTCTTCTTCTGTTTGGGTGGAACATGTATGGAGAAAAGGGGAGAAGAGCAACATCTCCCTGCCTTTGTGTCCTTCAGAAAAGAGTACCGGGACAGGAGAACGTTGTTCTTTTTGGTCCTGCTTTTCATCGCCTCTCACAGTTTGTGCTGTAGCTACCAAAACGATTTGTCAGCTGGCTCTAGCAAATGCAAGTAGCTGCTTGAAATGAATGATCGATGCCTGGATGTCTGAGGGGGACTGTTACTCCGAAGTGCAGGGAAAATGTTCGTTAAGTTGTCAGCCATCGTTTTATCACGTGTTGGTGAATGTGCACACAATTATGATATATGTCTTTATTAGAGCCTACGTCCAACCGAGTCACAACAAGATTCAGAGGAATAACTCAAACCTGATTGCCAACATCCTCAACTTTAGATGTCAGAAGATCATTACAGACGCAGAACTCAGGGATGTTTTGAGTGTAGAAACACAGCCAGAGATGAAGAACCACCCCAACGCCATAACCTTTCCTCTTAGCGGCTCAAGAATCCATCTTAATTTAATTAGGAGAATGCACAGGAAAAGCCTGTGGGAAACAACTAGCTGTGGCAGCTGGCTGCACAAAAGAGGCAAATCTCATCGTTACAAAAGTGCATTTGAAAACCTTTTTAGTCTGTGTAGACTATCTCAAAGCTATGAGATCAAAGACATTTAAAAGGAAATAGATTTTTAAAAGTTTCCCCATAAAAACTTTTTAAAACCTAAATTTGAGTTTCATTTTGCCTGTTTTTTTTAACAAATCAAGATTAGAAATGAGTTTTTCCAATAGTTTTTCAAATCTTATCCTTAACATGTTTTATTTAGGATTTGTGCTGACTGCTGCGTAGTGTCTCATTCATAAAAACATCTTTAAACTAAAGTGTTGCAAAAACTGTGTGTTTGCAAAACTTTTCACTATTTAAAGAAAAATCATTTTTGTCTTTTTGGCCAATTTCACCCTGTCATAGAAACATGCAAAGTTTTCCAAAGCTAAATCAATTGATTTCATGACAAAAAAACAAATATCACATATGACTCCCACAAATGTGTTCATTTTAGTGGCCACCTTGATAAAATAAGAATATTTATCAATTAGGAGGCAATCCCGCACTGCTGTACTGCAGTCAGTTTTCTGGAAAAAGGGCGTGAGATCTAAAAGTCAGGTGAAGAAGTTCCAGAAGATGCAGACTAAAAAAAGCTTTGAAAGAGTGAAAACACACAGTTACATTATTAAAATGTCAGGAAAACATATTGGACACGCACTATTTCTCCATGTAAATTGTTAACAGCATTTATGCTTTGTCTCGTGGCCATCTTCAAAGTCAGTCACAGCCATGTTGTTAGCGACCATGGCCAAAGTGCTGAAGGGCACAGAATAAAGAAAAATCAATTTTGTCTTGAAAATGAGCAATTAAGGAGAACGTTATGAAACGCTGAGTGATACTCTCCTTCAGCTTCTGTTTTACCAGCAGTTTTTGAAAAATGTCCATTCAAGTGTTCCCTCGATAAAACTGCCATCCTCTCGTCCCCCCATCACACCTGCAGCTTCATCTGTGAGGCCTAGAATTTGCTCAACTTTTTACATGCGAGTCACATTTACTTTTTCATTCCTCATAGAGTGGAATTTGAATTGTTTCTCTAATAGAACATGTCTGAATGGTGGAGGATTGGAACGCAGAACATGCAGTACAACTACTGACTGTTTAGGAGAACTGGACTGAGTGACTCCCTCCACCCTGGTGTTTCCCTCCAGAACAGTAAAAATAATGAGTGGTTGCCACAGAAACCGACTCTGACCAATCACTGCTTGCTGACAGTGTCCGTCTCCAACATGGCGGCATCCATTTGGGGGAAAAAAAAGGTGCCTGAATAAATTTAGTTTAGGTCAGGAGTAAGCCATTTACTATGGCTGCCGTCACACTCAGTAGGTCCAGTTTTCTTATATAGTCAATAGCACAAAAGAAAACTGCTGTGTATTTGCAATGAAAGCCAACATAGACAAACGTGAAAGTCACAAGAGCACAGCTCACTTTGTTTGTCTCAACACGTGAATCTCTGCTCTGCTATTTGGTGCTGTCCCTATGTGCAACTGGCCAGGCGTTTCCTAATTTACTGTTAGATGAAGGGGTAGGACAGGGCCACACCGCCCTTTGAAAGAAATGACATTTCATCAGAAATGACAGAAAGTAGAAGTCTTTTTCTATAAACTGTCAACCATAAACTAGTCTTACAACATAATATGAATGTTGTTCTAGAATAAACATACTGTGGAAGCGACTTTCCTGTTGAAGCCTCCTGAGGAGTCGATGGATTCAGTTTTGTGTCTGATGTGTTTCTATCTTATCAATATGCAAAAACAAACCAGTGGGAGAAAACATTAAGTTTGCTTTGTGTAAGTTAATAAACCTCGTTAACAAAGGGCAGAAGACGTGAATGCTAACAAAACTGTGGTGACTAAGTGGCATCAAAATAGTAAAAAAAAGAAAGAAAATAAAGAGTGGTCAACTTACGGTTAATGAAAAGTCTAAGCTCCTCTCTCCTCCTCAATTGCAAGTGCAGGTGAGCAGGCGCTTATTAAACCTTTCCTCCAGGTGTTGCTAATTAACAAATGAAAAAGGTGAAACATACAAATCTACAGAGTAAATAATGAAATGTGCAAAGAAACTACATTTTGGCTCCAACACATAATTAGGAGAAATACAGGTCCAATTAGTTAAGAAAACAAGTCTTCTACTTAAAAAAAACTCCTACTTACACCTCATATGTGACATGTTTAAAATATGGTGTTCACACTGAACTTCAGTGACTCTATACTAAGTGCAGTTGGAGTAAAACGTCAATGCGGTGCAAATCTGGTCAATCTTGCTCCAGTCTTTTTTTTCCACAGATCTATAACAATAAATCAAAGACTTGGTGTTATAAAATTCGCAATTATTAAAAATGATTAATAATTGCCATTATTACATTCTCCTCAAGCAGTTGGCACTTCCATGAATTGAAAAGGACGCCATGTATACGTTACTACAAAAGCTCGACCTTGTTGAACTTTCAACGCACATTTTGTATGTAGAGCCCGAAAACGGTCATAGCAACCTGCGTAGAGTTTAGAGTTCAGAAGCCCGTTCACATAGACTTTTTATTGGAAGTGGTCTCTTGAACGTGCGTTTCTGCAGTGACCCTGGCAGTGTGAACGTAGCTTTAAAGAGTTAAGATCTGATAAGAACTTCTAAAGGTTCCTTTTGGCCTTTTTATGGCTTTCTGATGAGTCCTAAAATCCAGGTTTCTGTTGAGCTTTAGTGAACTAATCCAGTTAAACTTGGTTTTATTTCCTTCAACTCCAACTGTTCTGGTATCACCTTTTATTTGGTTCACTGTTGGCTGTGTTTCTACCCCGGGAATGTTCTCATTTGGTCTTAAACCATTTAAATATATAGGTTTATTGTTGGTCAGTAGAAAAACACATTTATTTTCATGTTTAGTTTGTTTTTTCATGAGCTTTAGGAGTGATGTCATCATCGTGTTCATTTAACTTTAGCCTGTAAAGTGTCACGTATCTCAGAGCTTTTCTGCAAAGAAAGCTGAACTGAAACAATAAATCTCGTGGAGAAGTCGAGTCATAGCCACCTCGGGCACCTTAATGTGAATGAAGCGAGTCTTGCTCAGTCTGTGACCTGTGCTGTATATTTCTGCTAACCTTTCTGCTGTTGTGGCGTAGACTTTTCCCGTCAGTCCGGTATAGAGTGTGTGTTCCACTGTGCAAGAGTCTGTCACCGAGAATAAACCGCTTTATTTAAAGAGAATCTCAGATCCTCCTGTGATCTTCATGGACTCTTCAAACAGATGTGGATCTGGTTGACGGAAAAAGAATGACTTTACCGTCCGTTGATCTTCTGCAGATGTTCAGCTGTTTTTTTGCTTTTCGGCAGGAGATACACCACCCTCCCATCGATCTGGATCAATCATCTAAGTCCTCTGTTCTGTCCTGAACATTGCTTTTGTTGTCCCACTTATCGAGAGAAAAAAACTGCTTCAGAATTTTGATCATCTCACTTTAAGATGTCTTCAAAGAAGTTCGAGAACAATGTCTGTTCAGAAAGGTTGTTTGGGTTGTCTTTCTTTTAAAAATTCCTATCTAGTTGTTCGAAAAAGTAAAGTTCTAAAACTGATTTTCTCATCACATCCACATAGTCCACATAAACATCCACAATTTTCTTTTTCAAAGAACAGAAATCAACAGTGCTGTAGCCTTTAAGAGGATTGCCTTTAACTGCTTTAGCTGACCATTTTGCAGTTTTTAAAAAATATATATATTTTTTGTCTTTAAAATAGATTTTTATTTGACTTTACTTAAATATTAGCTTCAGTTTCCACAGGTGTCCCCCAAGGCTCAGTTCTAAGACTCCTTCTTTGTTCTATTCCAGAATGGTGTACTTGGTAGTTTCTGCTGGCTTTCAGCAGCTGAAATGACTGTTTAAACCAAATAATCTGAAAAAACAGCAAAAGTAAAAAACTAAAAGGCCAAAAAAAAGAAACAAAGGAATATAATAAATAGCATTAATGATTAGAGAAAGATCACAAATACAATCTTTAATATCCAAAAATAACTTTTATATTCTGTAAAGAGGGGGGAAAAAAGACGAGAAAAAAAATTCCAGTTGAAATGTCCTCCAAAAAATGGAGGTTTGAACTAACGTTCTCAACATTCTCCTCACACATCCTGTTAGGCCTACAAGCACTAAATTGGGCACAGATGTAGCTTTGGATCCCCTCTTTCAGAAAAGCATGTTTGACACAAGAAAAAAATGGCGTAAATTGTAAGATAGCGGCCATAATTCAGTATTAAAATAGTTCATTTCTAGCCCGACACAACAAGATTCCAGATTATTATTAATAATATGATTATCATTATAGATATACATATTAGACAACAATCACAAAAATATAGTATATATAGAATCTGTATATATATAATATATATATTTATATTATATATATATATATGTATTTGAAAATCTTGGATTGTCTCATGGTAAACTAGCTTTTCTGAATCTAATCTGGAGTTAGTATCCAAAAGAAAATGACAATAAAAAGAAGGTTCTACTCAGAGAACCATGTTCTGACAGCAGCCACATTCAAATAAAAGTGTCTCTTCATAAACTGCATTACTTTGCACAATTACTTAAAGTAGAGATTGTATTTTTATGTAAAGTGTAGTTATTGTTGTGTTGCTCTAAAGTCCAGATTTTTTGGTTGAAAGAAAAGTAATGAATTTGATGAATATATTTGTCTCCCCCCCTGAAGAACCATCCCAGTGAATCTCTCAGAATTACATTTGTGGCAAAGATAGATTTTTTTTTTTTGAGAGTCCTTCTTTTGTTCGGTTATTCTCTCCCCGCCCCCCATCAATGTTTTGTGTGCTCCCACTAATAACTGTATGAAATGGGAAGTGAAATACCAAAAGAACAAGCCATAAACTGTACGCTGGAACGTTCATCTGAAAGCCCCCGTTTGTCTCCTATCCACAGCAACCACACGTTTGGTCAAAACGCCTGGTTCTTGGGAAAAAAAGGTGGGAGGGGCCTTTGTTTTTCTGAATACCTGCTATATTTGTATTATTTTGTTGTTTGTGCATCTGCTTTTATTTTCTCAGGTTTTGCATTCATCTGACCAACATTGTTGAATATTTCACACAAAAGCAAAATCAAGATGAATGTAAAAAAATATATACTTATTTTGACAGATGGGTGTGATTGAGGACAGGGTAATTCTGCATTTATTCTACTGAATTTTAAAAACTGTATATATATATATATTTTATTTAACTAGTTGTACAAATATTTTACTTTAAGCAAAGTAACTAAATAAATAAAATTTGATCAATAAGGGATTTTAGTTTGCTAATTTGGTGAAGTTGTAAAATGCCAAAAACTCTTTGAAAGGAAAAAAATGAGGAACTAAAGCTGCAGCAGTGTAATGAGAAAGTTTACACTTAGTTGTCAGTAAGTAAATTGATCCAACGATCAGTGTCAGAGTTGCAAAATATTAATTTAATTCCAAACTTTAATATCTTTTTCAAATAAAAGCAAGGTTGTGAGCTGGTTAAGATTGTCCTGTGATGTTTCATGTCACAAATGAAACAAAGTCTTTTTTTTTTTTTTTTTTTTTTTTACTAATCCGTTAAAAACAAAAAATGTTACATTTAAACAAAATAACCTAATCTGGCCTTTAAAGCACAGTGGTGATTACTGTGGTGGTTGGGGCCTTCATATTTTTCATTATATAAAAGATAGACCCGATTCTTTAGTGTGTCACCACTGATTTACTATGTTTGCCTCTTTATTTTCTTTATATGAGGATGTAAAGCTTTTAATTGTTTCTATGCAAACCTAAAAAGTTACTTAACAAGGTAGTAAGTCCTCCTCATTTGACCATTTTGTTCTTACCGGTCATAGAAGATGTTTTATTTGATTCTCAGAGGTTTATTATTTTCACAGCTTTATAGTTTGAACTTTAACTTTTGTTTGTAACAATGGGAAGTTTCACTTTTTTCACGTCAGATTCCATAAAAACAAGTTAAATGTTTCCAGGAAACCTTGAAATCTTGCAGTTTGTGTTTCTGCATTATTGGATTATATAAGGTGGACCTTTCGCTGAGTCTGAATGTTATAGAAATGCATAAAAGTATGGATATGTGTCAGTCATTTCATGCTGTTCATGACCATTGTATCCACAGATCCTCTTCTGGAACATTTTAACGCTGCAGACATTCAGTAACTGTAAAACAACAGTTTTAATGGCAATAGTAGAGTGTAAGATAAGATATCACTACGTTATTTCTGCCAAACACTGTATGAAGAAAGACAAATATTAAACATGAGCATGAAGGAAATCTTTCTCTCTTCATCTGTTTTTTCTCATCTTTGTTCATTTGAAACCCTAAAGACTTTAATTTCATAAAGAATTAGTGTGAAGTGGCATTCCCATTAAAAAGTAGTCAATTATAATCAGTTTATTTAATGTCAAGCTGATGGATTGGTGCAGCAAGTTATGTGATACTTTATCAAAATAATTTCATGGTTGTATATTGATGTTAACATTGAGGATTTTAGCCTAACATCTGCTGTAAACTTGCTTTGTTTCGTAGTCACTTAAAGTAGGAACATTATATATATATATATATATATATATATGTATGTATATAAATACAGTGGGGCAAAAAGTATTCAGTCAGTCACCAATTGTGCAAGTTCTCCCACTAAAAAGATGAGAGAGGCCTGTAACTTTCATCATAGGTGTCATGTTCTAATAAAACTGAGAAATAAAAATCATCCATCTTCAAAATTCCTGTCAGGGTCACAAGGTTGCTGGAGCCTGTCCCACTTGTGCAAACATGGGGTACACCCTGAACAGGTCACCAGTCTGTTGCATTCACATACAAACCAAGGGGCAATTTGGACACTAATCAACCTACAAAGCATGTTTTTGGACTGTGGAAGGAAACCGTTGTCCCGGTGGAGAAAATTTGCACGGGGGAACGTGGAAACCACACAGAAAAGACCCATTTGGTATTCAAGCCAAGGCCTTCTAGCTGTGATGCAGCAGCACTGACCACTATGGCACCATGCAGCCCAACTTAAGGCAAAAAAAAAACCAAAGAAAACTATTCCACTAAAATGAGTCAAGAGGTCTGTAGTGTTCATCTGTGTTCTAACCGGTGAGGAGTGCTGGATAGAAAGGCTACTCAAGATGTAACAGATCAGAGAAGGACCGAAATCTGGCATGTTTGTAGGAGCTAAATCCTATTATCCAAATAAACTCCTAAAAAAGTCATACAATGTGATTTCCAGGGTTCTTTTTTTGTAGTGTATCTATGACCTAACAGACCTCCCCCATTTTAAGAAAGGCAACTTGCAGAAACCATGATACTTTTTTTCTCCTGTTTGTATAAAAAAAAAACACCTCTGTAACAAGTTTTTGGCTCTTACAGAAGCCATTTGCATTTATTAATCTGCATACATCTACAACAAAAATGTAACCATTCCAGTGTTCCGTGTGAAATTGTTCATTTTCACTGATCTAAAAACATTTATCATCACCAGAATATCATCTCTGTGTTCATCTAAAAAGGTCCTGATCAAACATTGAGCAGTTGGGATATGAAAGATCATAAAATACTTCTTCCTTTATGTTTATGCGATTCTATGAAAGAGATTTTGACAAGAATGATAACTGATTTTTGGGGAAAAGTCCCGGCCCTTAAACTCCCTCTTCCAATCGTTCTTGTAGGTAAAAAAAGTAAAACCTGGAGATGTGAGCCTGTTCAGCTTCTGCGCCACTGTTTGCACTACATCTCCCATGATGCATCAGGTTAAAGCGACAGCGTCACTTACCATGCTGCTGTTAGCCGTCATGATGCACCACAAATGCAAACATGGAACAAATTTAATGACTAACTTTAAGCATTTTTGAAAAATGTTACGTCACATTTTAATACAAGTAATAAGAAACAAGATTATGATTAACAGTTTGAACTAAACTGGAACGATTGCATTCAATCAAAAACTTTATAATTTTGTTTAAGTTACATTTTATTTATTTAGACAGAAGAAAACCTTAAACGAACATGCATTTAATGTTGGTCTTTTTTGTGTAAAATTTATCAACCATGTCATCATAGAATTGTTCAAAAGTTGCAGTTGCTTTGGCATAAACAAAATAAAATATTTCAATAAATTAATCACCATTTAGAAAAAAGATATTGTTTTATTTTTTGTGCGTTGTAATATAAACTTGAAGGAAAACAACTACCTGGGTAAACTAATTTAGTGATTGAAAACTGTCACAACTTTTACAAGCTTTTTTCTTTTTTTTTTACATTTCTGGTTGTTTGTGTGCCTTAGGATTTCTGTCGGGGAAAGTGTTTCCTTCAGCTCATAAAGGTTAAAAAACACTGGCCTAGAAAACAGTAACAACCAAGTAAGAACGTTTTTAAGCCACATGTTGCTAGAATACACACATTAAATGAAAATCTTCAACAGGAAACAGTTATTTTGACCTCAAGATGACACTTTTTGCACATTTAACATCTTTTTTTCTCTTCTTCTTTAAACTATTTGTTTGTGTTAGTTATGCCAGTCCACCTTGTCTTTTTTTTTTTTCAGCTTCATTCGGAGGACACGCTAAAAGAAGACAAACAAATGATGTGAACAGAAGGATTTTACTTGTTTTATAATATTATCTTGATTACATTCTTATAAACTTTTAGAATTTCCTAGCCTTTTTTGTACAGAATGACAGCGATGTTTATCTGATTGCATACCGAGAAAAAGGATTACATGCATCCAAACATGAACAGCATTAAAAGGAGAAACTCTATTTAACAAGTAGAAATCTGCGGCGTGAGTTCTGCTCATGCTCACTGTGCTCGGGGAGGTGGGGGTGGGGATTGAAGAACAACAGCTAAAGAACAGCTGACCTGCAACGTTGGGTTAAAATGTGTGTTTTTTTTCTGAGCAGATCATTTCCAGCATCAAATTGAAAAAGTTTTTTTTTTTTTTTTTTACATGAAGTTCATGATTTTTTTTCCTTTTTTTCTTTTTTCAGTCAACATGAGGCACCAAAAACACCACAAATAAACAAATACCATGGCTGTTGAAATGGGTACTCAAACCTCTCAGAAGGTAATGGAAAGTGCACTTAGCGGGTCAGCACAGACCCCTCACGACGGATTTCCTCGAGCGTTTGAAACCAGAGACCAAACGACACAAAGCGGCGCCCTGCTCACACTTCAACCCTGCCCCTCCCCTCCCTTTAGTTCCAGCTGTGGGCCCTTCCCAGCATTTATCCCTGGAATGTACACAAAGCGACCCTCGGGACAGAAGAACGCCAAAGGACAAGAGATGTTCATCACGGAAAAGCCAGAGCAAAACAGCCGTTTGTACCGATTTATGGTACAAACTGAAAGGAAGTCAATTTCTGACTGGCAGGTAAAAGAAACGGGACGGGGTCCCGGCCCCATCCAGACTCTGATTGGGGGAAGTGTGGAAAATCCCAGCTGAATGATGAACCGTCTCTTACCCACGAGGAAGCTCTGGACTCATGAGTTTAACACGTTTAAAGATAAAAGTCCTTGATCTTGGATAAAAAACTGACTACATGTCACGTTACAGAGTAAACGTATAAAAAGCACTAATGCCAAATGACGACATAGGAAAAAAAATATGAGAAAAAGCTTCTTAAAGAATAGGTTAGACATGAGAAAAGGTGCGGATGATGATATGATATGATATTGGATGGGTTTTGGTATAAAACACAAAGAAAAGAGGAAGGAAGTGCAGAAGTTTTTCTCCGCATCCGGACAGTTTGGGATCTGATCTTCACACCTCTGGGATGGAGTGATCCATGGCTGAGCGCAGGAGACCAGACGACATCCTGGAAAGCCCAAACATCCGTCAGTTTCACAGAAACACCGCATTCAGATTCAACAAATACATAATGAAATGATCCGTCTATACATCACTGATCTGATGACAAAAGTACGTTTCTAAGATGGTTGTGTAACATCTAGAATAGTCTATCGCAGGTTTGTTCTAAAAGGCAACTCCTGTGATAAATGAGAGATTTTAGTTCTTCTAAACAAGTCATTTTAGCTCAAGATATGGAAAAAAAACTAAAGAAATCCAGATGTTGACTCCTCCCACAAACTATTAAAAGTGTCCCAGTTTTCTAAATCTGAAGCTTTAGGAAGGATACATTTTGATAAATGCAGCGTTGACTCAACCTTTAAGCCTTTAATACAGTTTATAGATGCCCCAACTGCTGTAGAAAATTACATATCAGTAACGTTTATTTTCCTGTTGTAGTTTGACAAAAGATGCCTTAAAGCTGAACATTGGTTTTGTGGGATTTTTAATTCAAGGGGTTAAAACTTAATGTTCAAACATTTGCATTAATGTAACAAACACTAAAAACACTTAAATAAAATGAAATTAAATTAAAAAAGAAAAAGAAAAACTCACCTCTTAATCATGTGCTCATAGATGAACTTGGGCATTATGGTGATGGTCATGGCGGTGGGGGAGGAGTTCAGGATGTCTTTGATCTGAGAATCCTAAAATGATCCATACATGAAATCGATTTAATCACCCTTCTTCTAACAGTAAAACAGCAAAGTACCGTAATCTCCATAGCAAAGAATTAATCAATAAATCCTTTTCAACAACATTTTCAAATCCTTTTACGCATAAAAAGTTCCCAGTCCTTCCAATTTCCTAAACCAGCAGCTGTTTGGACTTTGAAATAAAATGTAAAAATAAAAATTAAAAAAAAGTTATCAGATCAAGAATGATTTTTCTGACCAAATAGAATGACTGAGTAACATGTTTACTTCTCAATAGAAGTCTATGGGATTTCTGCTTCTTGGAGCCAGCGGGTACAGCGGTACAGGGGGGAGGGGGCACTCAGTCAATGGTGTGTGGTTAAAGAAAAAATGGCAACCTAAACTACAATAGTTTCCTGGAAATGGTCTTGGGTTGGTTAGGCTCTGAAATCTTTGGGGAAAAGGAGGATAAAGCAGTCCATCATGGCGCCAAAAACAGAACTAAACACATATTCAGTTCAATTCAGTTGTTTTTTTATTTAGCCTAATATTACAACACACTTGTATCAAAGGGCTTCACTAACAGTACAAAACATAAAATAGCTGATCGCTAAACTAAACAGACTAAACTAAAGTGGACATTCCTGCCCTTTGACCCTCCTTCAGCACAGAATGACACTCCTTATGTGCGTTGGTCTGTAATATATTAATATATATATTAAAAAAACATTTCTTCTCTAAATCATAGCACCACACTGCCACATTAAGTCTTACAGAGGGGGGTCTGGGGGTGTGGGAATCTCCCCTCTGCATCTTAGAAAGTCAGTCACTTTATGACAAGAAGAGTTTAGTTTGCTAGTGGCGACGTTAAATCACATTAATTTTTTTCTGAGAGGGTAGCACTCCCGCCTGGAGGTGGAATGTTTTGGCTCCTCATGGTTTGATTCCGATTCATGAGGAGAGGATTGAATATCAAACAATTATCAATGCATTCTGAGTCTATGACATTGTTCACACATTCTATTATCCGATCTTCTTTGCACTTTTGATTATGTCTTGTTGTTTTTCTTTGTGATTTAGATGTGGCTGTAAAAATTGATTTGTGTATTTTATAAAAGAATTGACTTGAATGTGTGGGGACATTAAAACAGATGGAACTGAAGCTGAAACACAAACCTCACAGGCATCAGGAGTGACGCTCCTACGGGTTTAGAGCTACAGTGACTAACACACCACAAAATACAGACTTTAGCTGCATTTACTCACTGAACCATGAACTGTGCTTCCTTCAAATTGCTCTTTTCTACTATTTTCTGCAAAGGTTGGAGTCGTCTTCCTCGTGCAGGCTTTGGAAATAAAGTCAGCCACCAAACATTTAAAATGCCAAATAGGGTGTTTGCTCATTTTTCCAGCTATTGAAAACACAAACAGGACTTGTGTCTCACCTTGAGGCCGATGATGTTCTGTCCATTGATTTCACAGATGTAGTGCTCGGTCAGCAGGCCGTTCCGGGCAGCAGAGCCGTCTTTGACCAGTGAGGTGATCTTCCCAGACTTGTAGATGAAGCCCACATGTCCAGAGCTGTCCTTGTGCATGGTGACAGTTCGCTGAAAAGGCCTGGAGGGAAAAACAGAGAATCAGCAGGAGAATTTGAGGAATTGAATTAATCTTCAGTGACATTACTCTTGTTTTCAACTAATCCTATAATCTGTGTAAGATGTCTGAGCAAAAACGGCTGAAACAGTTTTGCTGAGAAGTTGTTACAAAGTGAAGCTGTGTTGTGTCTGTGCACCAAAATGAAAAACATGAAAGCAGCAACCATGCTTAAACAGTCTTACCCTGCAGCCTGTAAGCAGTCATAGAGGTAAATGTCACTTCATGCACATTAGGATTCAAATTTAGCTTAAAGATGGACGTTCATCTTTTGCTTGTGTGATTGATATTTCGACATTAAAAGGATTTTGCTTCAGATAAAAAGCCATCTGCAGCCTCGTTACATGGTTAGTTTTTCACTTTTCAAAGGATCTGAGTGTCAGAGGTGATGATCCAACCCCATTGCAGGAATCTTTACATTTATGTCTAAAGAAAAGTTCAAACAAAAACGTTTTTCAACTCTGGATTATGCCAGAAACACTTGAAAATATATTAAAAAAAAAAAAACCATTTAAACTCTTGCTAATAAACAAGCATGTTACTTGTAAAGTAATAATATCAATTCGTTGTTTGGTAAAAAGGTTTTTCTGCACAAGTTTGGTATTTTTTGTGCCCAAATGGTCCCAAAAGTCTCTCCTGGCCTTAAGAGGGTAAGCAGAATGGAGATGATGGAGTTTTATTGACGCTTTCAAGACGACTGTGATTCACTTCCTCCCTTTTCATGCTGCATTTTTAGTTTTTAAGAAGACTCTTCTGACGACTGAAAGCAGCAAAATAAAAAAAAGCTTTCTGTGGTGGGCATGGAAAGTAAAAGCAGCGGTTGCTAAGCAACACATAATTTGGTACCGATTTCCTCAGCACCTAATTTGAAAAACATAAATATATTTGTTATCAACTAAATGTCTTTCAGGAGACTTTTCAGTAATTTTGGTGATTACTTTCTAACGGTGATGACGGAACGTGATTCCATAACTCTGACGAAACCCCTGGAAGAAATGATCTTCACAACAAGCAGAGGGAGCCAAACACGACAAGAGATCCTTGCTGCCTGCTGTCAATCATCTCTAGGAACAATCCTTCAGGTGAGCAGTCAGCAAATTCTCAGCACATGTCAGAACGAAGATGTGGAAGGTCTTTCCCGTTTGAACCCTCAGCACATTCACCACACACCTGTCCCTGACCACCATCTCGATGCGGGTCTCGGCTGCGGCCTTCAGAGCCTTGTGGGCTTTGTCCACGCTCCACCCGGCGCAGTTCTGCCCGTTGATCTGCAGGACCTGATCACCGAAGCGCAGCCCGGCCAGGGCGGCGGGGGAGTTGGCCTGCACCAGCTGGATAAACACCCCCTGAGGGAGAGGCAGGAGAAACGTTCAGGCTTTCTCAAGGAAAGGAATCAGAGTAACCAGGCAGGAAGAGCTGAAGACGTAAAAGTCATGAGATAAATAAAGAAAATGACTAAACGGACTCTTCTTTAAGCAAAACTGTGAATACAGAGTTCCCTTGTTTATTGAGGACGTTACAATCTAAAAATATACTGTAATAGTGAAATCCGTGAAGCAGGAATACAGATGTTTTAAGGCTGTAAAACCCCTGAATACACATTTTATATGCTTTTCTCAGACAAACATGAACATTTTTAACACTTTTCTCTCTGGTTTAAACCCTGAAGGTTCAAACTTTCATGGTAAAAAAGTCCAGAGTTATAGATGGAAAAAAGATTTAGCAAACTGCACCCAATCCGTAAAGGAGATACGGCACAGAGGAGATTGATTAAGACGGTCAACAGCCAATCAGGATGCAGAACACAGTGTGCAGAAAAAAAATTAAAATGCATGCAATATTCCACTGACAAAGTCTGCAAAACATTGAAACCATGAAAAGTGAACCGCCATATAACGAGGCAACACTGTACTTTTGAGACAATAGCTTTTTTAATGTGATAAAAGCTTTTTAATACCAAATTTAGAGAAATGAAAGCAGTAGCTAACGTAACCACATTCAAATTTAAACTTTATTTGTAAAATTGTGTTTAATATGCTTTAAGCCTGTTTTGAATCCAGAGAACGTTTGTTAAATCAGTGAGGAGAAAAGAACAAGAAAAGCTCCTCCAAAGAAAAAAAAAAAAAGGCAGAATTATTTTTTAGGTCATAATAAACTGGAGCTTGTTTTGTTTCAGCTGTAAGACGATCGTCCTCCTTCACTGAGACGCATTTCCTGGTTGAAGGTGGAAGACGATACTCCCTCCGTGTGACAAAGATGCTCTTTTGTTTACTTGCATCAAAACGAAAAAGTCCTCAAAAGATGGTTTACATTACAAACTGAGAAATGTCTTCAGTCTTAAAGCCATCGTGTTTTCAGGCTGAAGCCTCAACTTTACCTCTGCTTTACAACCAAATGCATTTGTTGCATCAGTTTTTTATATCAGCTCAAATTGAGAAGATCTCAGAGGTTTTTTTTGGACCTTTTCAAATGTTCCGTCACGTCTTTTATGAGACGATGACAGTCGCCACCGAACTGAATGAAATCAGTGTAATTCCGGACTTTGAACTAACCCCATTTCCCTTTACGAAGACGAAAACAGTGTTTCAGTAAATCAAAGGGAGGAAGAGTAGAAAAAACAAGAACGCACAGAAGCACAACCACCCAGGAACAATACACCAGTCCAGTATGTAACCCTTCAGTTAATTTTCACTTTAGGGAGAAAAGAGGATACATTCACCTCTGCTGAGAGGACAGAGGCATTTCTAGGCCAAACTAAAGAGAGGATTTCTCCTGGGTAATCCCTCAGCGTCTCCTGGTTTTCCTCATCGTTTAAGCACCATTACCAAAGTTAAGAACACCTCATAAGGATCTTCTCAGCTTTTCTTTTGAGCAAAAGAAGGAAGGATGAGAGGACTTTTAAGCATTTTACGTCCTACTGTAAACTCTAAATGAGATTTATTAAAGATCAGTGATTCTTAGAGAAGAGGAAATGCTGATCGGCAGAGCTTCAAACATAAAAATGACCACCAAAATCTTCTGGGAACTTATAGGTAATAAAAGGTGAGCTAGACAGCAGCGATTATCTACCGGTAATCGTCTTTATCAGAGAATAACGGCGTGCCGTCAGAGAGGTGGAGGAGCTCCAGTCGGATGCGAGAGCAGAGGAGCTGCAGTTCTCTTTACTTGCTATCAAGTGAGCAGAAGTGCGAGCTGCGTCACACGAGCCGACTCACGTTGTCGATGGCCCGGAGCCGCAGCCCCACCTTCCTGTCCTGGTCCTTACAGAGGATCACCTCTCGGATCCCCGGGCGGATCTCAGCCCGCAGGATGCCGATGTCCGACCCGGTCACGGGCCGCACCATACCCCCGACCCCTGAGCTGGTGGGCACCGCCACTTGCTGGGAGGGGGGACAGAAGGAGAAGAAAGGCTTTTAAAAAGGGGGCAGAAAAACTCAACAATCAATGAGATGTTTTTCTCTCCCTTCATCCGTGAATGAAACACTAAATGCTTCAAGCTAATTGGAGACGATTATAATTTCAGCACAGTGAGATCAGTAAATAAATGCATTAAAAAGTATGACTGACATGAACATTTCTGCTGAATAAGTCTGACTGTTCTAGTTCTGCGTTAGAAAATATGGCCAGAATGACTCGGCACATTGACACGCAACCAAAGAGACTAACTTTGTGTTTGTAAAGCGTGAAAGGCAGCAGTGACAATCTGTTTAATACTACAAGTTCAAACATCCTACAAGAAGGGATTTATGTTTCATCAAGACAAACGCACCGATATTGAAAATATTTAAATTTTTATGTCAGCTATCACTCGATCACATATAACGTAAATATTTGTGCGTCTTTAAAACAAATCATCTTTGAATTTAAGATGAGAGACAACAACAGACCAGATCATCATACAATATATACAGAATATTTAAAAATATACAGTTACAGAACAGGTGCTCTTTATTCTAATTTTATTAGAAAAAAAAAGAAAAACACGAAAAATTAGAGCAAAGGTCACCTGTTTTAGTGAATGCAATACACTTCCACACAAATATGTTTTCAAAGTGTAAAAAAACTACCAACTGCATTCCATACATTGTCCCCGACGGGCAGCAGAGCCAGGTTCTTCTGGACCTCGTCACTGTTGAGGGCCAGACCCATGTAGTCTCCCAGCTCCCCCAGATTTGGGTACAAACCTGAGAGGAGAAAGAACAGAGGGAAACGGAAAGAATGAAAACAGGAAGGATGGAGTTTAAAGACAGGAAAAGATGAGAAAACTTTAAAACAACGCTAGATTCTACTGATGAATAAATGTTTGGATTTTAATGAGGGCTGTATCTGCCATGTTCACTCTGACAATGGAAAAACTCCACCCAGAAAGCAAAAAGGACATCATTTTAGTTCTTATGCCACACGGGCGAGTTCTTTACTAAAAAATGAAAGACTTGCTCCAAAGAAAATGGTATTTTTGGTGATTTTAACAGGTTCTTGTAGCTTTTTTTATGCTGGAGGACATATAAGAAGAAGATTTAAACTGTGTTTCTGAGTATTTCTTTATTCTAGTAGTTGTGAGAATCAGAAGCGGATGAACAAAAATGTGTTAGAAAAAGCTTGTAGTTGTTACGTAGAAACTACAACCGGCGGGCCACGAGCTCGCTGCTCCGCTCCATTCTGATGCCTCCACTAGTTTTCCTCGTCTGAGCTGGAATCTGGATCAAAACTGTACGGATGGATAGCTACAATATTGCCCGCCATTTTTGCCACACTGGTAATGTGAGGCTGGGGTTGTGAAGGGCTGTAAGCTAGCACAGAGAGCACCTACACATGGGGATGATGGGAAATCCGTCCAAAATCAGCCAACAGTCCCGCCAACAAGATGATTTTACGAGAAACTGCTGCTGTTCTGCAGAAACTAGGTTCTAGAAAACAACACAGGTTTTTTGATTTTGGCTAAAAACAGCTTAATCATAACAGTGAACGCTTTTAAAATGATGGTTGGATGGTTGGAGCGGGACTTTGACCAATGACAGAATATACTGTAGATAAACAAACAAGAGGTTTCCAAACATTTGTCCCTTAAGCTTTAGATTTCAAACCAAAGCTCCAATCCTGTCCAGATTTATGTTCACATCCTCTCTTTTCCCTTTCAGGTCACGTTTAAAACCTAGTCCCTTCCTTATGCCGACCCCCCAGCACCATATCCCCACTGCATCACTGCCTGAGCCAGTCACCATGGTGAGGAAACACAAAAAACCAGAAGCACACAGGGCTCTGCATCCAAATAGGGAAGAGAAAGTAAATGAAAGGAACAAAAAGAGGGAAGATCATCAAAATGTTGTCCTTTCCAAAGCCTGGAGGTTGTCTTATCATTAAGAGGCTTCCTGCAGACATAATTCCACATTTAAGACAACTCTACTCTGGAAGTGAAGCCTCTTGCTTTTCTAAACATCAGCTCTCATCTTCAACACCAATCAGCTCCTCAAACAGGCTTCATCCTCAGCAAAACGTTGTCTATACATTACCAGTTTACACAGCAGCTCAACAGAAGGGAAAGGGTCAAACTGGAAAGTGGTTCTGAAGTTTGAACCGGTCCCACTCACTGGATGCTGGCATGGCAACAGCAGTAGGCTCAGGCTGGGAGCTCCCCTCAGTGATGGCAGGCATGGGGGCGGCAGTCTGAGCGAACTGGACCTGAGCCTGAAAACAGCAAACACTTCAGTCAGCTCAGTTTAAATGCAATTTTAGATCGATATATACGGTCAGGACTTTCTGCATTACTCAACCGTTTGCGATTAGAGACATTATATTGCCTCGCTGACTGAAAAAGTGTCGGTTAATCTGACCACATCCACGGCCCACCAACCAGGTTACCACAGTGTGAAAACAGAATTTAATCCTCATGAAAAACCACAACAGTGGTCACTTTCCTTATTGTGTTTTGGATCATTGTTGATAATCTATGCATTATAATAGTTTTAGAATTGACTCCAAATGTCGTCTGCATCACATAAACTAGAAAAACCTTCTACAACCCAAAGTTAAAGTCACATCACTGACACAAAGTTCCTCTTACCTTGATGACCTTGTCGACCTTGAGGTCCTCGAGGGATGGATACAGAGACATGCTGAGGAGAAAACACAAACATCTGGGAGTGAAGGTCAGGATCATCACAAGCCTTTTTGTTTCATTTTATTTTTTTACTTACATTGAAACATTTTTCATTTTGTGTTTTAATGGTCAGTTCTATTTTATGCATTTATTTTTATGAAATTTCACCTTTTTTTTTTTTTACATGCATTGTCTAATTTCTATGACTATGAAGGATTCAGTGGATTCAGAAAAAGGAATATATAGTTAAAATTGAAAATGATCATTTTTCTATTTTCATTGAATATTTAAAATGAAACTTAATCTATATTCTTAGCTTTTTTTGTTTTCTAGCATTGTTTATATTTTCATCTGTATTTGTTTTTTAAACCCTTCCTCGGTCTGTTATGAGTTTATGGACATACAGATGGATGTATTTTAATTCTATAGACTTTTATTCTTTTATATTTTATTGTACTTGTGCTTACACTTGAAGTGTAACGTAAACATAAATACAGTAGAATTACTTCCAGCTGACCTCAAATTCATGCATGTGTTCATAATTGCGTTGGGTCACTGAGCTGATGCTCTGGTACCAAAGTGCTTTGACCGCAGCAGCAGAATCCATCACATAAACATCTTTGGTGGAGGAAAACTAACGATATTTTCAAGGTTTTGCATCCCATCCGAGAAGGCCTCATATGCAGAGTCATGCTAAATGGATTTATACAATGGCTTTGTAGTTTGTTAACTTTCTGAATGGTTTATTTTTACATGTACCGTATTTTGCGGACTATAAGTCGCCCTTTTTTTCATAGTTTGGCAAGGGGTGCGACTTATACTCCGCAGCGACTTATATTAGAAATAAATTGAAGTAAATACATTGTTAACCCTCCTGTTCTGTTCATTTGTGAGGAACAGAGATGATGTTCCTGGGTCAGTTTGATGTATGAGGTATGTTAAGTGTTAAGAGTTTGTTAAGTAACTGAGAGAATCAGCCAACTTTTTTACAGTAAGATCTTGAAGGCTAACAACATAATATTCTATTTTCCAATGATTTCATAGATTCAGAAATGCAATAAAAATGACAACTGTTTCTACAAATACAGGATGAAAACAGAGTATTAGTTGGCCAATGATGCTTCATGAAAGGAATAAATAAATAACTTTTGAGAAAGAATTACTGTGAAATTATGAGATAACAGTCTGCTATGATTGTGTCATATGAGGTTGTGCAAGTTATTAGTTCTTGGTCTCAGATTTTGTCAAATAACTTTCCCGTCAAAAAGCGACTTATAGTCCAGTGCGACTTATCTGTTTTTTCTACTTTATAATGCATTTTTGGGCTGGTGCGACTTATTCTCCGCAGTGACTTATAGTCCGGAAAATACGGTATTCGTTTATCAAAAGGTTTTATTTCAAAGCAACTTGCAGTATGAGATGCAAAACAAGCAAAAACTGGCTCAATCACACACTACTAGACACACATTTCTGAGAGAAAAATACCCCGTTTTTTCCGTTTTTTAGGCACAGGAAGCTGCAGAAGAGGTCACTCTAGACCATTTTGTTAAAAATAGGGAGTGAAGCAGCTGTGGGTGTAGTGCTGGAAAACTCGCTCCACCTTTGTGGGTCACAGAGCGGAAGAGTTTGAAACGGTTTCCTCAAAGCAGAGCTTCTTATTTGGATTTTTACAAGTGAAGACATATATGTCCTAAACATTATCACCAACAGAGGAGTCCTTTTGGAATTTAGCAGCACAAACTGTAAGATCCCAGCTGACCAGCTGCCATCAGAAGGAAGCTTTAGAAACGATCACATCCATGTCTACAGCTCATGTTTTCATCGTCCACACTTACACTCCATGAATAAACGGGTTTAATCTGCACTTATTTTCATCACATGCTGGGAATGTGAAGGTCAAATGACAACAGGACGGAAACAGGCTTTGAGATGTCGAAAACACAGAAATACCACATTTGAAACAGCTTTTTTTTTGTTTTTTTTTTTGTTTAAAACCTCTTCCACTCCCAAATGTGGAATCAGGAAATGAGTCAGCTGACTGAGGTTTCAAAACAACGCAGCAGCTCAGAAACCATCTGTTGGATGATGGCAGGCAGCTAATGAGCAAAGTATGTGGAACTTGATCATGCATGTTCAATTGATACCATTGCTTTTATACATTAAACTCACATTCCACAGAGAGCCTATGCGTTTAACAGACTCTGACGCAAATCCTAAACATGCAAACAAACAGCTGATCTCACCTTTGCCGATTCTTCTTTTCACCTTTTTTTTTTAAGTATTTGATAGAAAAACTAAACTTACATAGCAGGAATAACCAGAAATCATTTAGATTCCATAAGATCACAAATGTATAAACAACAACTTATTTATGAACACCTCCATTCCTCCAACAAACATTTGTATTTTCAAAATTTGGTTTGACTGTTTTAGAAAAAATAACATGAATCATTTCTAGTTAGGTAGCCAAAAATCAAAAAACCTGTGTCATCTTCTAAGACATAACTTCAGCAGAGCAGCAGTAGTTCATTAGAAATTCGCCTCTTGAGTTGTGGGTTGGGCCAGTGCTGCAGAGCAACCCCGCCCCACCTTCCCCTCGCCGGAACAGGGAGCTTGTGGCCCGCCTGGCGTATTTCCTACATCACAATTAAGCTTTTTCTCAAACGGTGTTTTATCGTCCTGCTCCTGATTCACAGCCATTTGAATAAAGAAATACTCAGAAATTAATGTATTTTATGTATGTCCTCCATCACGAGAAAATGCCACAAGAACACAAGTGTCGTCAGACAAGGCAGGTTAGATTATTAACCCTTAAACCAGATAAGAACTGTTTCATAATCTAAGCAAACTACTGGCTCATCATGAAATGCTGTTATGAAAGAGTTAATTATGTTTTTTTTACTAAAAAAAAGACAGAAGATGCAAAAATACTAGATAAAAGGCAAAAAATTTAGATCACTCAGACAGAAAACTTTGTACTCAAAGTATTCATCTTGTATTCTACAGTCTATTAACTGATATAGTCATCTTACATGGCATGTTTACAATCCAAGTGACCGACTCTTAGTTTTCTTCTTCTGCACAGCTTCCCGATTCAGACAGGAGCTCAAAAGTAGGACATGATAGGGACGTTTGTGTCTCCAAACAGGTGCTGTTAAAGTAAAGTGAAGTTATCAGTAAAGGCGGATGTGTTTTTATACAATGCGAGATCATGAGAAACGCCAGGTGAAGTCCGCGTTCCCTTTTTATTACCATTTGAGATAGAAACGTGCAGCTGTTAGATAAAGTTAATGCTGCTTTTTAGAAACCTTTTTTTTTTTTCTTTTAATGTGAAACCGTTTCAAATCCTCCAGAACCCGCAAAGGAATCTCAACTGATCAGAATCTATCCACCAGAATGACACTGAAACGGTGCGCTCTAATCGGGAAAAAATCATGTGACACAAAGACAGGAAAAGACGCTGGAGCAGGACTTTTAACATGTCAGTTAAGACCAAAGAGGTCACCGTGCAGCACTAAGTCAATCATTACATCGATGTGCATTAGGAGGCTGATGTAAAGTTTGGTTCTGAGGATAGAGTAGCTCTTCTGTGAGCCAGACTGTCGGCTTTGAAGAGCTGCTGCTCCAAGTGTGAAGATTAGAAACATCAAAGCTACAAAAACACTTCCTACAATCCAGTTTATGTAGAGAGCATAAATCAGGCAAAAGAGTTAGTTTTTTTTAACATCACTGAGGGCTCACTCCATTCTGCTCGTCTCAGTCCTTCAGGACAAGTGCATCATTGTGTGTGTGTGTGTGTGGACACAGAGAGGCCTTTTTGTTAACCTTCCACTGTTTACTCTTCAGCTATGTGTTTGCTTGCTTTGTATGCCTCTCTCATACAGACTCTCTGGCTGAACATGAATACGCCTGGAAACAAAACAGCATTTGAGGAACCCTTCAGGAGACGTAACAGGATCATTGAGACGTCTGCCACTGCCACGGAAAACAAGGTGCAGATCATTTTACTGAAATATACAAGAAGGAAAGATTTCTGAAGGAGGTTACAAAAGTCTTTTTATGGATTGGTAAAGTAAAGATTTCAGATGACAGAAAATAAATATGAAGGTCACATTAACATGACAAAACAATTGTTTTCTTTTGTTTCAGGCTGTTAAATATGTGTATACTGGTTTCCTGTGTTTTTTTTAAACAAATGTTTCATTTAACTTGTTTGCAAAAAAAAGTCAAGAAACTCAAAGTAGTGTAATATTAGGAGGAATGCCAAAGAGAGCTTGTGCAAAGGCTCAGACACACCAGGCCTGGCATGTAGCGGTGTTTGCTCCCAATCAACATATTTTGGTGTGAGCGGCCCATTCAGCAGAACTCCGTCTAAAGCTTCTGCTTTAGTCTGAAAATCTAGCAGATTATTCATGTCAATTTTTTTTATTAACTTTACATCCACTTGATTCTATAAATATAAAGTCAAACTGACAAATTCCTTTAAATACACAAACGGAAAATGAACAAATGAAAACATGTTAAAGCCGCCCTTAACTCCTAAGAATTCAAATAGATATGGTTTAAGTTTAAGATGGACTCACCACATACTTAAAATGTCCTAAAATAACAGGCTTAAATAATTAATAAGGTTTTTTTTTTTTTTAAATGTAATTTCTTACCAGTGTTGTGCCTCAGTTCTTATAACAATTAGCTTCTTTTTGTTTCTTATTAACCATTAGCCAAACTTTTTAAGTGATCCACTTTGATTGGAAACTTGAAATATACATTTTTTTTTATAGTTAGCCATAATTATTTGTCCTATTTTAAATTATATAAGCTTTTAATTTAAACTTTTATCCTATTCAAAATAAGACATTTTCACTGATCACCATTTATATTGATAAAAGTACAGCCAGAAGAAACAGAAAAACAATAATGCTGACGTCTTCGGGAATTAGGCGAAGGAAAAGGAGAAACAACGCAAAAACATTCAAATTAATATTGGCCCGCGTGCTCAAACCTGAGCAAAGTTGTGATGAAGAACAGATACTAAATCTCCACAAATGCCTCTTTGGGTGTGATTTTAAATATGTAAAGAACCCACGACACTATAACTAAATCAGCAGAACAATCACATTCTTTATACACTTGTGATGATATTTTAAGACAGACTCTGGGGTCGTTTTGAGGCGTCGCTTTAACTTGAGACGCAAGAAGAAGATGTTCCGAATGAACGTTAGCCGAAACTCAACTGTACACACAGCGAGCGAACAAATATAAGAAGCAACATTGTTGATATGGAAAACATATCGTTTTCATGTTCACAATACAATAGCATGTGGCTGAAGCGAGCGCGTGGATTAAAATAGAATAAAATTTGAGGAAGAAGGAGCTCAAAGAAGCGTCTTTGTTCCGGCATAAAACAGCTAGAGGGAGGTTAGCTAACGGCGTTAGCATGTAGGTAAAAACAGAAATTCAGTTCAGTTACAGCTACGATAGATGGCCTCGCGGCGATACGTAAAGAAATTAAACATAGCTCACCTGCAAATGTGAATTTATTTCAAAGTCCCAGAAAGATGAGCACGTCGTTATTTTCTGTCTCTTCGGTCTTCCCGTCGCAGACACCTTAAGGGGACTTCTAGAAAGTGACGTCACTGCTGGCTTCCTGCTCCTGTGCACCACGTCAATCACAGCTGACGTTATAAGACACGCCCAGTTTCAATCACATGACCCCTGACTCAGGCTGGTTTTATGAAGGTCTTGTGACTGAACTTCTGTGTGAGCTTTTCTAAGGTCATTATAAGGTAATACTTATGCTAATTAATGTTAGAAGAGGAGAATTCTGTTAATGTAGCTGATAAATTAAATTCCCAAATGATCTTTGACATGTGTGTAACTCTAGGATTCTCTATCTATAGTTCTTCAGTTAGGCTTTTCCAGAATGTCTCTGGGAAAAGTTTGTAGATGTTCCAAAATCCTGCATAGCCTGGGGCATTAGAAGCTATTTTTAGCCTCTTTTCATTTTCTTACATTTTTATACTGTTATAAACCAGCATTAGGAATATTTTGTACATCACATTTCTCCTGGTTTTATCTCAGATGTTGATGTTTGTTTATGTCAGTTGTATGACATAGTCTGATTTTGCTGGAGGTTACTTATGAGTCATTCCTTCTGACTGTCACCTCATGCAGGCTTAGTAAAAAAAACACCTTTTATGAGTTGATAGGAGCTCAAATTTGCACATGATCTCATAGATAAATATTCTTTTTTTTTTTTTTAGCAGGAGGATAAATCCAATTGTTCTTTCCCACTAATGAAACTACACAGTTGAAGTTGGTATGCTCCAGTCAGCTACACTTTAAGCTCCTTAACTCTCCCCTCTGCACCCTTTGGGTGACTTTAGAGATTATTTATGCCTGTAAAGTAGGAATAAAATGTCTTTATGTTATCTGTTATCTATCAGTAAAAATATCTGTTAAAAAAAAAAACATGTTTATTCTGTTTTTGTGAGCAACATTAACATCATTCTGATGTTCCAAAGGTTGTGGTCATACTAATGGCAGGCTCTGTTTTTTTTCACATATACAGTGGGGCAAACAAGTATTTGTCAGTCATCAATCCTGCAAGTTGCCCCCCTTAAAACGATGAGAGGTCTGTAATGTTCATCATAGACTTCAACAATATTGCCCCTGGTGTCCTGAGACAGCTCTTTGGTCTGGGTCGTGGAGATGTGTCTTTTACACAGGTAACCAATTCAAACTTGTGCCATCAAACACAGACAGCTGAAAAATAGAGGAGCTTCTTACATTATATAACCATTCATATTATGTTAGATATCTGCATTATTATTTAAAACCCATTGTATAGAACCTGGTCCATGTTTTTTGTTGTGGATCATCATTTCACCTTTTTCTGTTCATTTCCAATTATCTGCTTCCATGAAATCTCAAAAACACTTGACAGGGATAAAGAAAAAAAAAACCTTATGAGAATAACTCATTGTTATTCATTGAAAAATTACTACTTCTTGTATTGAAAGAATGCAACATTTGCTGACAAATTCTTCTTAATACAGTTACACCATGTTAGAAATGTGTGAATTTAAATTCAAACAGTGGGTAAAGTCGCCTTTTTATCTAAACATTCGTGTATTTTTGCGTCTTAAACTAACATCGTTGTAAGCAAAAACATATTGATATCATCTGTATCTCACTGAAAAAATATATTGAAATTTTGTTTTTGTAGATTTCATCATCAGGTTTAAAAACCTCCTAATTCCAAATAATTTGAATTTAAATTAAATTCCTAGATGCAGTGGACTTCACAGGGTTAAAGTGGTCGTAACAGGTCTGTGTAGAACAGAAACCTTGCTTGTTTATTGGAGCTAAACACCAATTTTTAGCTTCATTATACAAATAAATTCTTTAAAAAAAAAAGAAAAAAAATCTTGTGATTTTCTGGATTCTTCTTTTTTTTTTTTTTTTACATTCTGCGCTCGAAGTTGAAGTGTGACCCTATGATGAACTTCACAAACCTCTCCCATCTATTTAAGTGGGAGAACTCTGAGAATCTGCTAAAAATGGGGCTTCTTTGCCGCACTGCACTCGTCTATCCTGCTGCTGCGTACTTGAATCAGTGTTCTGCTACTACGGTGCAGCACGGCTGGGATGTCTGGAGAATAGAACAGCAGCTCACAAGTCAGACCCTCCAATGTAAAAAATAAATCAATAAAATCCCATTTAAATACAGCAAACACACTATAAATGAATAAAAGGGAGACAATTGTTATACTACATAATAAAAAACACCAGAGATTGCATAAACAGGTGGAGAGCACCTCTTTTATTTTAAATACTTCATCATTGGTTTAGCCTGAATACCGTAACGTATCAGCACAGAACTACACAGCACAGAGGCGCTCCGCTGCCATACCGGTCAAGGCTCGGCCGATACGCAACGCGGACAGTCACTATGAGACGGCCAGGCCAGCAAATTCCTGCATTTAAACTCCATTTAAAACTATTTCTGATATAAAAAAAACCACGTGGATGCCTGGATTTTAGCCTTTTTTATTTCTACAAAAACATTTAAGTACCCAACTAAACCTATTTAAAAGAGAGAAAAAAAAATAATTAACTTAATTTATTCTTGGTAGATAGATACCTGGCCTTTGAAAACTAATGATTCCAAATGTTACACAGATAGAAAAGGACCAGGGAAGGTGTGATTTCATTCCATAGCCCTCTTTTGTCAGTTTCAAGCATTTCAGAGCTTTTTAAAAAACTAAATCAGACTTCAATTAGTGTGTCAATGCAGTCCCAGCTGCGTATGGCTTTAAATGGGGTTTAAAAAAAAGAAAAAATAAAAAAGGTGAAAAAGGCAGCCGCAAAGGAAAAGTGGATGCAAGGCCATTACATGTAGATTTCCCATCAGGCGCAATAAAACCATGCAGGCAGGGCAAGGTGGGCACATGTTTAGGCACAAATTATTAACAACAATGTCCTGGTCACTCTTCAGCGAGCGAGATCATGAGGAAAAACAGTTCAGAGCAGAAACGTTTACACTGGGGGGGGGGGGCACAAATGTGTGCTTTTCACTTTCAAACGCGTTTGTTTCTGAGATACGACGAGGTTTCTGCTATTCTAACACCAGTACAGTACTCTGAAGAGGTGAATGTCGCTGCAAGTGGTTCATTGGTATTTTTGCTCATCTGAGCGTCATTTTGCACAAATGGCAACAACGCCCCCCCCCCCCCCCACACACACCTCCTTCCACCCCCACCACCAAAAAGAACAACAACAACAAAAAAAACTTTGACTATGAAGAACATGGAGGCTCTTGAGGTTCTGCTTCAGCAAGAAAGATTATCATGAAGAAGCACAGAAACAAAAACACAAAACAGTCTTAATTTGATTAAATGAACGGTGGAACAGTAAAGTCAAGCCTCTTAAGCAAAGCCTCCAAGCTTTTTCTCCAGCTTGCTGAAGTGTGACATCACCTGTGAGGAAAACAAAGACAAAGAGTCATGGAATTACCTTGGTTCAGACCATTGACTGTATATGAGAACTGGACTGAGTGACTGGCGTTCCAAACAAGAAGTTCCTGTCGATTAAAAAAAACACAAAAACAAAATCCCATAGACATCTATTGAGAAATAAACAGATATAACTCATTCTATTTATCAGAGTAACCATTCTGGCTCTGCTACCTTTTTTATTATTTTGATCTAGTAGTGTTCTTTAAACTATAATTCTGTTTTTAGCCAAAAAAATAAATAAAAAGGGTTGTTTCCTGAGCCATATTTTCTATAGAGCAGCAGTAGCTCATTTGAAAGTCATCTCTGAGTTGTTGGTGAGACCGTTGCCACAGAGAAAACCCGTAACAGAGTTATTTGTGATGTGCTCTCCTGCTAGCTTACAGCTCCTCACAACCCCAACCCAACATTACTGATGCAACAAAAATGGCGAGCAATACTGGAGCTATCCAGCCGTACAGTTTTGAGTCCGATTCCAGCTTGGATGAGGAAAACAAAGACGTACGTGGATCTATTTGTCTGCAAGTGGATGCATCAGAATAGAGTGGAGCAGGGAGCTTGTGAGCCACCGTTGTAGCTTCTACATCACAACTACAAGCTTCTTTAAACTGCATTCTTTGAATCTTCTCCTGATTCATAATGATTTGAATGTAGAAACTCTCAGAAATGCAGAACCGACATGGAGGAGTCCATGCTATGAAAAGATGGTGACCAGACTGACTTTAATCTGTTGGAGTCAGAAGAAAGCCATTTTCTATGGGTGACATCACACCTAGTCCAGTTCTTCTATGCAGTCAATGGTTCCGACATACTATAACATAATGCAAATCCCCCCCAATATTAAACATATGAAGATGCAAAATGGGAATGAATTTCTGAGCTTCTTTATAATTCTAGTGTTGGTTTGAAGCAGTCAGACCCTTTTATAATGTGATAGAAAAGCATTTTACCTCTCCAGACTTCCTGAAGGACTCTCAAAGCTTTCATTGCAGGTTGTTTAAAAAGTTTTGGTCTTAAGCTTTGTGCCAGACTGTTTTCAGAGAAATGTCTTTAGTTTTATTTGCTAAGACTCTTCACAATAACCTTCAGATGACTTCAGTATAACAATGTCTGATCAAGACACATTTTTATGGAGCTTTAAAGTGCTTTTCTGTTGTATTAAAAGAAAATAAATGTTTGGATGTATACATTTCAGCTAAAGGAGGAATCTATGGCCTTTTCCCATCCTATGATGTTGACATTAAACCGCCGCTGATTGGGGTTTGGTGTTTCAATAATGAGTGTGACGTCTCAATCCATTGGTTTCAGATTGGGACAGACTTTAATCCTATGCAAGTGTTTCCTAACCCTGGTGATCGGGTAAAACTGTCCTGCATGTTTTCCATGTTTCACTGCTTGAGCAAACCGGAGTCGGATCATCATCAAGCTCCACAGAGGATACAGGAAAATACAACTGAGAATACAGGAACGTGTTCCCTGAGGACCAGAGTTTGGAAACAGTTCTACTCGGTTCTGAAATAGGAAAAACAATTTTTTATTTTGCCCAATATGACTGACATTTTATACAATATTTTTTAAAACTTTAAGCTTTTAAAACAAAGAAACCTAATTTTAGAAATAGTGAGAAATCAATAAAAAGTAGAAAAGCCTTTCGAAGGAAGATCTGAAGGGCATTTGGCCCCTTAAGGAAACGTCTATAGAAATTAGATTAATATTAAATCCAAAATCAATAAAAGTCAATCCTGCAAGGTGCAGTGCAGATACTAGAGCTGTTAAGAACTAAAAAATATCAGTGAACATAACACAACATCTATTTATGAAGATTGGTTTTCTATTGATGCCATTTCATGTAGTTTTATAAAAGAAATAAGGATTTTTATTGATTTAAATGTAAACATCGTATTAATGCAACCTCCACCCTTGTTCACGTCAAATCATTAGTACTGTGAAAACTACATTTACATAAAATCAATATTAGAATGAACCAGATCCCTATTGAACCAAATCTGATCAGCAATGTAACTGAACTGTAACTTCATCCATTTGAATGGACTCAGTAACATTCAGCCAACTCCTGCTCTTATTTATTGGAACTTTGGTTTTTGCTTTTTATTAGGCCTGCACAATATACCGCAAATTTATCGTTATCGCAAAATCCAGCTCTGCAATATGCATATCGCAAAAGACAGAAAATATCGCAATAAATCATAAACCTTAAATGTGTTAAAACAATCTAATGGCAGCTTGAACCATTTAACGAATCAAATAAATCCCTTTATGCATTTGACCAATCGGATGGACGCCTTCACATTGTTGACCAATCTGATGGAGCCCTGTTATGTTAGATGTTTGTCACCTATGTCAACGAGGGTCATTTGGAGTATAATTTTTAAACTGTTGCAATGAAATGGGAATGGTTATTTGGTTATTTTGCTGTTTGTTTATATAACGCAAATTATATCGTTATTGCAATTTTAATCTCTGATATCGCATATCGCGAGTTTTCCTCATATCGTGCAGGTCTACTTTTTATCAATCTAAAATTGAAGGAAACTGTAACGTACGGAGCAGGCGACTTACGCAGCAGCCAGCCTGCAGGACGGCTTCATTCCAAACCGAGAAGCTCAACGTCGAAGACGAGCGTGGCGTTAGGAGGGATGATGCCCGGGTGGCCTTTGTTTCCATACGCAAAGTCCGGTGAGCAGGTCAGCTTGGCTCTCTGACCAACGCTCATCTGGAAGAAAGAAAGAAAAGGGCTAAAAGCACATGAGGCGCGTCCAGAGTCTGCTGAACGCTTCAAAACGTCGGCAGGACCTGCGTTCACCTGATGGGCCCGGTTTCAGCCACTATTTACAGCGTCAATGGAAAAGCCTTCAGTACGAGGAGAGTTGGTAATGGAACCAATAAATGATGCCCTTCCAGCACGCCGCCAACCACATCAGCAACAACTCAATTATGTCTGCATCTGAAACTATGGAGCTGCTAAGAGCAGACGGCTCCTCTATAAACACATCTGTTAGTAACGTCAGTAGATAAACTATAATGGTTTTAGGGTTTAAAGAGGAAAGAACGGCTGTTTGGTGCAAATGATCAGTATAAAAAAATGGCGGATTTAAGACCAAACATCTCATAAAAACTCCATTTATCTTGTTTTTCCTCAACAAATCTGATTTTTTTAATGACAATCATGTTTGACTTTACAACGATCTGCCCTTTGCGAATCAGGTCTCCAATTATAACCTGTCAGGAATTAGAAGACGCCTGATGGCTGAGTTTTCAGCCGTCTTTTATGACCAATCAGAGGGCAGGTCCTGAGACTGAGTTTTAAGCAGAAAACTCACAATCCCAGCTCTGATTAATGCTGGAGGAAGACAGGGAAAAGTCCTCAGTCTCCCCTGAGGTGTCGAACCAGCAGCCGATTTTATCAATGCAGAAAAACAAGGGCTACAAAAAGATCAACCTGTGCCTTGGGGGGGGTTTGAACCCAACCAACCTGTAAAGGCAACCCGAAGATGCTCGAGTCTTCCCCTTCCACTTTCCTTGAAAGCTGACAACTACATTGACAAGTTTGGCTTTTTTCTGTTGGACTGAGTCCACTTTCCATCTGCTGTGTTTTACTGACAAATGAAACTTCAAGATACCTAAAAACCCTCTGCTTTTGCTCTGGAACTTACTCCAACCCCCCCCTAAAAAAAAGTGATGCACACAAACCAAAACCTCAAACGTTGGGGGAGCCAAATTTCATCAAACCAATTTCACTCTTGGCCGCAAAACTCCTCAGTTCTAGAAACCAGCGTGGTTCACCAACGCAGAAACTGCGTTGGTGAACCACGCTGGTTTCTAGAACTCAGTAGTAGTTGTAGTAGTAGTAGATCGCTTGGTTGTAGTAAAGACTATTGTTGTTGTAGGACCTTTCCTTAAAATATAATTTGTATCAGCAAAACAAGTATGTCACATGAGAGGAGGGCCATTTGGACTTGTACGAAGGCCTGATAGCTCCAAACGAGTTTGTTCTTAAGACATCCACCTGGTCAAATGGTTCATGTCTGCCCTGCTAAAAAACCATTGCATGGTTTGGAAATGGGCGTGGTTGAGGAGTGAGGGCTCCATAGTGTTATCCATCAGGAACCTACAGTCCTGCTCCTTCATTTTCTCCCCTCTACAGATGTGGTTTGAAACCCTGGACTTCAAGAGCAACAAACCTGCCCATCTGCAGATTATCGCTGCAGACTAGCCTGGAACAGGTGTGTTGGGTCAATCGGAGCCTGATGTCCCCTGACCCAGCTGATCATCTTCCAAACATGCGTCCACCTCTTTAACAACACATTTCAAAGCCGAACTCTTGTTGTGTGAAACAACATCCCGCAGCCCACCTGCACGACACCTTCCTCCCAGCCTCGGATCACTTCCTGCTTGCCAATCTTGAAGCGGAAAGGTTTGTCCCGGTCCCGAGAGGAGTCAAACTTCCGTCCATCGGTCAGGCAGCCTGCGGAGAACGAGTCTTAGTCAGGTGCAAAACGACGTCACGCCTGAGGGAGACACTTCAATGGTAATCACAGATTTGTCGTCTTATTTTCTCATTAGGAACAGACGAACATTGTGAAATGCGGTTTACAAATCCCAGAGTAGAGAATACTGCTGGAAGGCTTTCATGAAAAAAACACACAAGAGGAATGGCTGTTCAGCAAGTCAGTGGAACTATTGCTTAAAGGCACTTGAAGAGTTTTCTAAGAAAGTCTGGCCTCTCTGAATTCTGCTTCAAATTAGAAATCCAAGAATTCTAGACAGAATCGGATGCCGTCTCAATCCGCTGAGGAATTTGTGACAGCGACCAACAGTACCGGGGATAGGCAAGGGCCCCCGAAGTGGAGATGGCGAGTTAGGAAGATGGATGGATGGATGAATGGATGGATGGATGGACGGACAAACAGCCACAAAGAATAATGGAAAAAGAACTGTTTTACAGCATTTAAGTAAGCTGAAGGAAGACATGGCAAGAAAAGCATTTTGATATGCACTTATTTCACTTTTTTTTTTTTTTTTGACACATGATACATGAAGTGAAGGTCAGTGTCACACAGACAACGTGAGAATTCATTAGGCAAACAGCTCCAAAGCACTTTTCACTTTTTATCCTATTTTTATGCAGAGTCTAACTAACTTTTAAATACTTTTTAAATGATTCTTGTTGTTGTTTTTTTAGGGTTTTATTAATCATTTTTAATTTATGATGTGTGTGTGTTTTTAGCAATGCTTTTTTGTTTTTGCTGATGCTTTTTAATGTATAGTGTGCCACTCTGTGCGTGATGAGTAAACAGACTGCTATTCAATTTCCCTCGAGATCAATAAAGTTTTATTCAATCAATTATTTGTCTTCTGAGCCAACCTGCAAACAGCAAGTGCTATTCGACGTTTCCCAAACCCGTCATGTCTCATTCCCTCACACTCCTCTAAGCAGAATTGTTTTTGAACTTGGATGTTTGTTTATGTTTTCAAGCAGGAACAAACATTTCATTACAGTGAATTTCAGTCAGATTTAGCTTTGAATTATGACTGGAACAGCCCAGAACCATTCGGATCCGTGCAGCCGAGCTTGGATCATTACATTATGTGATCTAGTTTTAGGGAAACATGGGTACAGGAGAAGTTTGACAGTGATATTCTCGCTGCTTTATTGTGATCACATGTCATAGTGAGCAGGTTTACCACAGACTGGGGTTTCTCCCGCTGCCTGTTTGTGAGCTATGTCAGGCTCTTCCCTCTGCGTTTTGTGCAGAAAGCTCCTCTGGGTGAAGCTTTTGGAGTCCACAGCACCTCGGCGGTCTCTCATAAAGTGATTTTAGCACAGTCTGCCCACACAGATCTGAGCCCGTGGAGGCCTGCAGCACTCCTACAGAGCCGACAGCATTACATACAATGTTAGCTGATGTTTTAAGAAGACGTTTGATCCTCAGAAAACCCCCTTTTTTTTTGGCCCTTTTTTTCATTGTTTCCTGCTTAATGCTGTGCTTCAGGGCCGTTGTTTGGGACCGACAGGAAAAGAGTCTGCACAGGAAATCCTGCCGATGGCGTGATATTCGTAAAAAAAAAAAAAAAAAAAAGGATAAAAACATTGTGATATGATCTTGAAATAAACAGACTTGTCATTGTTTTTACCATCAGGCAGCACCATCCAGGCCCTCATTCTGCTTTTTTTTTGGGGGGGGGGAGAAAAGGTTTTTTTATGAGCACAATAAGAAGACTGAATCCACCGGATCCACTTTTCTGTAGCTGCACGACTCTTCAACATTTTCCAGATGATTGTCACCTTCAGTGATGTGCAAAATGTTTATTTTATCAAAAAACGAAGCATTTAAAATGATGAAAACACATCCTGATGGACAAAGCTACATATTAAGAAGTTGACATAAAAACTTGACAAAAACTCACAGGCTGCAGAGCAACAAGGGCTCCTGCAGGGGGAGCTGAAGAGCTTTACACCACCTTTGAGGAGCACTTTTCACAGGACTGACCGTTCTTGGGCTTTTTTTTTTTTTTTTTTTTTTAAATCAAAGGCGGTGCCAGCAACAACACTGACTCCTGCCAGAGAGATTGAGTCAGTCTGTGTCGCGACAGCTCTGTTAATGTGGCCCTCTGGAGACCCCCGCACTGTTGAGTCATTCACTTCAGGGAACTGATCTGTTCACACTCATGCAGCCCTGGCTTTTCCTCCACATGGCCGTCTGCCCCTGAACGGATGCCTGGCCTCGTGTCAAACAGCAGAGGATAATCGACAGTGACGAACATTTCTAATACAGAGCTGCGTCCCATTGTTTTACGTGTGCAGAGCAGGTAAAAGCATTTGGGTTCCAGTACGTTCACGTGCAGCCGTTTGAACTCTGATCTACTTTCTAGTTTAAGCATGAAAGCCTGGGAGAGATTTGAGATGGAATAAGAGTTTGTGTTATTGTACTCGAGGATTTTGCTCTGAGTCACGGCAGCATTGTCGTCTGCATTGTTGACATAGAGGGCGTCTCACCTGTAGCCGACAGAAGCCGGAGCTTCAAGTCTGCAGAATAATGGAGGAATTCTTGGAGATTAGCGAGGAATGTCTTGTGGTGAAACAGCAATAAAGGGTAGACATAATGCAAAAATGAAACGTTTTATAACTTTTTGTATTTTTTGATTTAAAATAAAAACAGCAAAGGAATAAAAACTCATTTAACTTCATGCATTGCCTTGGAATATTTCACAGGTAGCAGATATTTGGCTTTCGTAGTATCGCTCTTTTATTTAGACACAGGGGTTCAATATTGGTTAGTGAGCCATTTAGACTTAATTTAGCAGTTTATTGAGTTAAAAACCGACTCGGATCATTTTTCGAAAGCGCTCCCGGTGGCCTTTTGATTATGTTTCTGCTGTTTTTAGCCAAAACGATTAAACCTGTGCGGTTTTCTCAGACATTCATTCATTTTCTTGACCGTTTTTTCCCTTTCGGGGTCACGGTCAAGCCTATCCGGAGCCTATCCCGGCCACTAGTGAGCGAAGGCAGGGGGACAACCCGGACAGGTCGCTAGTCTGTCACAGGGTAGAATCTCAACAATCACACAGCCATTCACTCTCACACTCACACCTATGGACAATTTAGAACTGCCAATTAACCTATGAAGCATGTTTTTAGATGGTGGGAGGAAGCCGGAGACCCCGGAGAAAACCCACGGATGCACGGGGAGAACATGCAAACTCCACACAGAAAGGTCCCCCGTTGATGTTGATTTTCATGTCCCCCAGCCGGGACTTGAACTGGAGGCCTTCTTGCTGTGAGGCAAGAGCGCTAACCACTGCGCCACCGTGCAGCCCGTTTTCTCAGACATTTCACTAGAAACTCACCTCTGAATTGTGAGAGCTTTCTGTTTACATGCTAGCTCACGGCCCCTCACACCAGTGGAACTAAAAGAATTGTGAGCAGTTTTGGAGCTGTACAGTTTTGAGCCAGATGCCAGCTCGGATGAGGAAGACAAAGGCGTCTGTGGAGGCATCAGAATGAAGCAGAGCAGGGAGCCTGTGGACCGTCCAGTGTCTTGTTTATGTCACAAACACGCTTTTTCCACCAGATTTCTGTTCGTCATTCACAACAATTGGACCAAAGAAATTACTTTTTCAGCAAAACTTTCTTTATACATGACCTCCATCACCAGAAAAATGTCACGAGAACAGATAAAACCCCCAAAAATACAATTAAAGTGGGAACACTGTTAATAAACTAACAGCCATATTGACTAATTTAACTAACTTGACCTTTAACAATAATTTGCTCTTGCCAAGATTTTTTTTTTTTTACTGCACTGATAGGCTGGATTTTTGTCTGACATTTTTTGTTGTTTTTAGGGATCATCTCTGCCCTTTACTAAATGAAGAGCATGACCTCAGCTTGACCTTCTATTAGGGACTTGGATTCGGCTTTGCTGCACACCGGCTCATTAGACAGGAATGTACCACAGGGACCATCGGGGCCACACATAGATAATGAACTAATACGAGTTCATCCTTCTCCATGGGGAGGAACACAAAATAGATGGACAGTGAGGAACTGAGCTGAATCCTGAAGGTTATTCCTTTAAAGACCAACTCAGATGAAAATCCTGTTTTGGGTGTTTTTAAACATGTTCTTGTGGCGTTTTTCTGATGAGGGAGGACAAATATTAAGAGACTGAAGCTCAAAATTGCATTTCTAAACATTTCTTTATTTAAATTGTTGTGAATCAGGAGCAGTTGGAAAAAAAATGTCATTTGAAGTGCACTCTAAAAAGAAAAAAGTTGATCCAACCGAATTGAATTAAGTTTATTCAACTTAATTTTTTATGGCTATTTCAATTTCATTTGATATGTTGATCTAACTTAAAGAAATCTTTTTCAGTTTTGTTTATACAATTTAAATTGACACATTATTCCAAAAGTTTCCACCACTGGACCTGGTAATTTTCATATCAAAGACATGAATGACCCAGCGATGTCTGGCATTACAAGGCAGGAGCTCACATGTCGCGAACTCCGTCTTTAATATTTGGGACTTATGGTGTTTCACAGCACACGGGGGTTGGTCACCATCCTCTACCAAACTCTAACTGATGGTGCAGAATGAAATAAACACAACAGTTTAAATTACTACGGTAGTTAAAACAGAGTAAAGCAGCTAGACAGCAAAGCCCATGGACAAAAACTCACACTTAAACCCCAATCTGGCCAGATAAGCAAAGAAAATGGTGTCCCATAATTCCTTGCGCTGCCTTACGTTATGGCATCATTACGCATTGACAGCTTCACACCAAAGTTACACCAACTTAATTGAATTAAGTTGATTGAAAGTAAAATAACTATGTCAGACAACTACTTGTTATTTTTAGGTTGAATGAACTCAAAAAAATGATTTATTTTCACCAAACTAAATAATTAAGTTAGAACAACGTGAAAAAGTGCATCTTTCCAACTACAGCCCAAATACTCTTTTTAGAGTGGCGTTTGTGACATAGACGATATGCTGGCCGCTCCACTCCATTCTGATGCGTCCACTTTCAGACAAACAGATAAACTTTTGTTTCCCTCGTCTGAGCTGGCGTCTGGCTCCAAACTGTACGGCCGGATAGCTGCAATATTGCTCGCCATTTTTGTTGCACCAGTAGTGTGAGGTTGGGGGTGTGAGGGGCTGTAAGCCAGTGGGAGAACATGTAAACAAATAGGTGATGGGGAAGGGAGGGCGGAGTTCCTCCACGCCAGAGGCCCCGCCCACAACCCAGAGGTGACTTCCTAATGAAATCTTGACGCTCTGCAGAAACGATTTCCTAAAGAATGTTTCAAATGTTGGTTTATTGATAATTAAAAGACCCCTGGGAACGCATTTAAAATGAATCAAAAGATGATCAGAGAGGGTCTTTTACTGAAGACGCCTTTAAAAATGAATAAAGACGGGCTGAGCGTCGATTAAGTAAGAAGTTAATCATCATTTAGCATTTGCAGTGGTTATGTTCTAAACGCCCAGCAACCATAAGATAAATGCTTTTAGTTCATGTAATATTTGGAGCCGCCACTTTGCTAGCCAAGTTAGTAATTTTAGGTTAATTTCAAGTATGTGTTAGTTTAGAAAACAATGTTTCTATTAGTATATTTACTTTGTCATGTTTTCTGTATCTAATTTAGCAGTTAGAACACATAGAAATTAAAATAGCATAAAATAACTTTTAAGAAACTTAG
This sequence comes from Oryzias curvinotus, assembly GCA_023969325.1. Taxonomy (NCBI): domain Eukaryota; kingdom Metazoa; phylum Chordata; class Actinopteri; order Beloniformes; family Adrianichthyidae; genus Oryzias; species Oryzias curvinotus. The sequence continues at coordinate 29,987,568 of CM043712.1, read as the reverse complement.
ATTCTCAGCAGGTTTATTTTTTTTTAAATACAGATATAAAACCATCAGCTGCATGCGCTACTGTAAATAACAATTAGCAGAAGTAAAGTAAAATAGTCCATCTGAATAAAAATATAAAGGTGTTTGCTGTGTAAAGATCATTTTATCTGAGGTGTGTTCCAGCTGTGAGTTCTTTCTCAGTTTCTCGTGTCACTGAAGGTTAAAGGTCAACGCCTGGAAAGCTAAGGAATCAAACCTCACCAGGCTGTTACTCTATAAAGCTCCTTAAGAGACCCCCCCAAAATCCTCCTCAGTCTGTGTGAGTGAGGATCAGAGTGCTCCTTTTGTGGCGGGGGTTGATGGACATGTGGGACGGGCTACTCTGCATACTCTACATGGATTGAGGTAAGATAGTTGGTGTCACCTATTGTAGGTTTTGTCTTTCTCTGTATTTAAGTGACATGATAGCTAGATCTGGTTTTGTTCCGCTTTCTCTCATTTCTTCAGCTTAACCCTAGTCCCTCCGTCTTTTCTTTTTGATTCATTGTTAGGGGGTGTAACGATTCCATTCGTATCAGAATTTGTGGTTGCCGATAAGACTCATTATTGGTTCTTCAAGAACTATTCAGTTTGATCCGATTCATTGACCTAAAATGGATCCAGGACGTCTTTAACCAGAACTTCAACCAGTGTGACTCAGAAATGAATACTGATCAGTGCAGGTGACGTTTTCCACATTCCTTGGATTTCTTGAAAGATAATCAAGTGTAAATTCGATATGTGTACAAACAAACAAGTAAACAACTATCAATGTCATATCCATTCACATTTTAGTTTCCTAAAGTTCAGCCTCACTGTTGTTGTTTTTTTCCCACAGGGAACATTATTAGAATATTATCATTTTTTTCTGCCATCACGTGTGTGTCGCTTGCTGTGATGACATTTGGTCGCTTTTATAGTAAAACAAACTTACAATTCCTCAATCCAAATAGTATTTTCCAATCAGTTTATTTTATTTTAGATTGGTGTATTGAAAGATTTGATTAACAACTTTAAATCTATTTATCAATTAAGTCAATTAATTGTTGCACCCCTATGTGTATTAGTAATAAAGGTCCTCCAAAACATTTGTATTTTGACTTATGCTCTTATTTATGTATCATTTTATGTTTCACTCTCTGTTTCATCGTTTAAATGTCAATTTAAGATATTATTATTATTATTATTATTATTATTATTTAATGCTGGATTCAAGGCACTTTCAAAAAACATTTTTTTCATCAGGGTTTTTAGCATTTGGGTCATTTAGTCAGGAAGTCTATCCGCAGCAGGGGAAGATCAAATTCTTAGGCATTTCCGCAGGAAATCCGTTCGTTCTTGCCCGTTCACCGGAGCTCGCGCTCCCGGTCCGGTGTGTCAGAGCAGAGATGTCAAACGTGGAGGGATGTTTTCATGTTGTGAGGTGGGAATGCTCCTACAATATCAACGGTCCCTGTGGGGAATACTACAGGAATAACAAGGCGAGGGGTGCCATTATTCCCGCAGACCAGACGGTTATAATCCGCTCAACCAAATGCTGCCGTGCCCCCTCCCCTCCCAGCTCACGCCCACCCCCACGAACCCAAAGAAACTAACAAAGACAGAAAATCAGACGGGATTTAAACCCCCGGCGGTCTGCTGTCTGTCTGTCTGCCTGTCTACGGAGCGGGAGCTCTTTTTTTTTTTTTTTTCTTCCGCCGTCTTCTGTCGTCCACTGATGTTCACGAGGCTTTAAAAGGAGAAGTCGGGGCTGACCGGAGCCGCGCGGCTGCTAAAAGGAGCGCGCGCGCGTCCCTAAATTGTGCTCCCGGGGAGCGAATAAGGTCTGTTCCAAAATCCTAGCCGTGATTATATGAGGGGTAAAAATGCCCTCCGTGCATTATCATTATGGCTCCGACAACCCTATTTCACTATTTGCGGGTATAATGTGACCATTTGGGGCCATGTTTCTTAATTTCTTCAGGTCTTCCCCCCTCCCTTAACTGTTTTTGCTATGACACGGTCTTCGGGGGACCCCCGCAGGAGAAGCCCCACATCCAGGATAAGTTTAAAAAACTCACCGACATAATGCACCACACACGTCTGCCCTTTTTTGGGGAAAGTCCTTCCTGTGAAGAAACCATGATAAAAAGGTATTCAAATAAACAGGCGCGCCGCCGTTCGATTTGAGCGCACGCGCGGGTTTTACCGTCACCCGGAGTGATCGTCTCGATCTCCACTCCCATTTCTGCGGTTCTCCTTCTGGTGTCCCTGCTCCCGGTGCTCTCCTCCCGCAGTTCGCCTGTCTGCCACCTCCCCCAATGGACGTTCTCAGCTGGATCTCTCCACTCGACAAGTCAATATCCGGAAAGGTGCAGCACTTCCGGCTGATGTCTTCAAAATAAAACGAGTTGGGGAGTCACATCGCCCCCTGTCGGTGAGATCAGTTCAGAGTCAACATTTCCTTTTATTATTGTATATGCACAATGAAATTATGATGCACCCAGTGTGCTTAAAAGAACATATATGTCCGTATTAGATATAAAAAAAAATCCAATTTAAAAATAAAACATTTGAAAACAAGAAAAGAAAGAATGTAAAGTCTACAAAAAGTAACATTTTCTTAGAGATTAATTTTTCAAATTGTAAACTCCGGTGACATTTGTTTTAAATGATTATAAACACTTATGAGATCCTTCTTCACACAACTGAACTTATTGGTGGTTTTGTTTGATGAAGAGTTGGGTCTGTTGGTTGACTTACAAAGAGGATGTGTTCATGATAACCTTTTATTATTGTATTTTTCTTTTATTGATTATTGATAAGATTTCCCCAAGGGTTTAAGGTGCCACTTAAAAAGCAAAACAATATTTTAAGGCACTTAAAGTCAAAATCAAAACAAAAAAAAGGGTTCATCCCGTTTTACTAAACCAGGGGTTTGCAACCGACAGTTCCCCTCCATTGTGGCTTTCTGCTTAAAGAAAAATAAAAAATTCAAAATTAAATTGAAAGAGTAACTAAAAATTGAAATAGTAACTAGTAAAGTAAAAGATCAAAAACAACAAGCAAACCAACTGAAACTATTTTCAACTCATTCAGAGACAGTTTGAAAGAACGTATCAAAAGTTGAACTGAAACATTTTTAACAGATTTGTGTGTGCAGTGTACCCCAGAGAATCAACTGGAGGTCAGTAAGCACAACCACAATTAAGAGGCATGGCATTAGAAGGCAGAGTTTTTATTTTGGAACAAATTCAAGGATTTTAAGTGCGCTTCATGGCTCAAAAGATACTTTAAGGACAGCTCTGAATTAATTTTTGTTTGTTAGATTTATGAATTAATGACTGAGGTGCACTACAAGCAGTAAAAGAAACCTATATTTTTACCTACTACATTTTCTGCACTGAGATGATCTATGTGGCACTGGGTGTCTTATTTTGAAAGAAAGTAGTGTGAACCTGTCAAAAGTTAGTCTTAAATTAAAAAAACAAAAAAAAAAAACATTTTCTCTCTTTTTTTTGTTGCCAAAAACTGTTCATTTATATTTATCCTAATAGCAACCATAACATAAATGCAAAGTCTTATTTTTTAAAGGGTGACTGTGGTTCCTACAGGGTTGTCTTCAGTGAGAAATCGACCCGAAAGGCTCTTTAACCGTTACACCAAATGGTTTAGTCTTCACACGAAGGGAAGAAAAAAAATAAAAATAAACACAAGACCATAGTTTGTTATACATCAACCATAAAATGGATTTATTTAATCAGAGGTCCCAACATATTTCTGTGTTGCCCCGAGATGCATAGAAGATGTCAGTGTTTTCAAATTCTACGATAATAACCAGCAGTCACGTCAGTCCGTTCTGCCGTCCATCTGATAAGACGGGGACGCGCAACATTACGTTTCATTTGAGAAAAACAAAAATCAGAAATGAAGCAGTCTGTATGTAAGTTCATGTTTGGGTCCTAAGCAGGTCCACACGGCCGCAGACGCCGCGTCGCCTGCAAAGCAGGACTGCTTGATGGACCGCCTCACTTTAGCCGCTGGACGATGACGGCGTTGAGGAGGTTGGCCTGCTGCAGCGTTTGGCTCTCATCCGACAGCTCCTTGTTAGGAAAGGTGGTCATGAGGACAAACTCTCTGGCAGCCATGGTGGGCCGGGCCGCCGCCACAAACTGCCGGAGGTCTGACACCCTGAGGAAAAGAAAGAAGCCCTTACAAGATGAACTTTAATGAAATCCTTTAAAGTGGTCGAGATTCCTTTTTGTTCCTTAAAATGAAAACATTCTACCAACATTCATGCCCCCAACAACCAGATTTCTTGTTCAAACATAGAAAAACGGAACCAAAACAAACAAATTATGAATCTTCTTTTACATTGAAATTTGCACTCTTCCTACTTCAGCCAAAACGATCAAACTTTTACAATACGAAGCAGTTGGACCATCCGCAGGACTTTAGGTGAAAGGCTCACCTGTGAGTGTGGTTGAACTTCTGGACCAGCCTCCCGCCGTCAGCCAGACGGATCTGGATGTTAGTTGTGGGCTGGGAGGGGTCGAGGTTTACAGAGGCGCTGGCTTGGGCCTCGTTGGCAGCCTGGTCCTGCTGGGATAAGGGCGGAACTGTGACCAGTTCTGGAGTGGCGCTGGAAGGAGGAACAAAAAAAAAAAAAACCAGCGTGACCGAAAAGAGCCACAAAGACCAGTATACACTTCCTGATTAGAAGAAAAAACAAAGACAACCCAATTGTAGTACAAAAGCTCAAACTGCACCTTCCCAGCTTCTGCCCTTCACCCTCAAAGGCCTTAAAGGCCACTTTGGGTTTGAAGTAATCTTCGTCTCGGTGGTCTTCCATATCCAGGTTGACCTGGCCCCCCCGAGCACGCTGCCTGAGCTCCAGAGGGATCTCCCTGAAGAGCGCGAGCAGCAAGTTAACAGCTGGACCGATCCCCATCATCAGAGCAACGTCCACATTTCCACCGTTCTCACCCTCTTCTGATGGCTTCCAGGAAGTTTGCGTTTCCAGGGTCACTGTAGTTCCTGAGCTCGCCGTCGTCCAGACTAAAGCCGCTCTTCCACAGCTTCAGAACCACGTGGACCTGAGTCGTACACACATACCATGCATGTCTACAGGAGTTTGTTCCTCAGCAGAAAAGCCGTGTTCCCTAGAAACAGCTCTGCACTCACATCGTGTTGACTGCTGGAGGCGCGACGCTCTCCTGCCACATAGGCGGACTCCTCCTCAGGAGCTGCTCCCAGCCTATAACCTCCACCAATAAAGGCCTGTGAGGAAACGCAGTCAAACACCATTAAAAAAAAAAAAAGACCACAAATGAACTCGTTTACAAAATCAGCAGGTTTCCACCTTTGCCCTGCTCGTTTCCGGTCCTTTCCCGCTGCGGTCCAAAGGCACGGCTCCATGTTCTTTGGCCCCTTTGAAAAGATCCTCCACCACTTCATTGGAGCTCTTCTTCTTAGGAGGTCCGACGATCTGCTGTCCGCTGCGCTCTGATCCGCCCGCAAAAAACCTGGAATAAAACAGAAGGCAGGTTCCTCCGTCATTTAAAAACCATAAAGCTGAAATTACAGAGAAGACGGGCGAAGGGAACCGACAGATCCAAACAGGCCGAGGAAACAAAACCCGGCTATGGTTGAAGCTCAGCTTTAACAGGACTTGTATTAAGACACCTGTTAACATGCACACAGAAAATCTGATCATTTGTTGTCAGAACTTTAAAGTAAACATCATGCTTCTATAGAATACCAGCAGGTATCTGACCTTGCTTTCTTTTCAATAACCAGCCTTAGCAGGTTTCCTGCATGCTCACCGGCTTATTTTATTCTTGCAAACGTTGGAATCAGTCCAGAAAATCAGATAAGAGGCATTTACATCATGATAACAAAAGAGCAAAGGCAGGAGTAATGCGGTTTTTGTTTTTATGGACTGTAAGTTAAGGACAATAGCTCCATGTTTTTCCATGTTGTTCCAGCTCTCACACAATAAGAAGAGACTAGAAATTTTACAAGCCCACTCAATAAAAATTGTGTTGTTTTTTTTTTTAAATGGAGCGAGGCGGTGAGCTAGTGCCGACTGTAGCACCTACATCCCTGCTACAGGCAACACTGAGCTTAATGTCTTTGTATATGTCCTCCCTCGTGGGAAAATGACAGTAGAACATGGTAAAAACACCAGGGTTTCATTGAAGTGGGTCTTTAAAGCAACAAAATCAGCAGAGACACGGATTTATCAAACATCTTAAAATTCAAGTTCCCTTCAAGTTTGACACTGAAATGCAAAAAAATACATTCAAACTAATTAAAAAGCACACAAAAAAAGTGTATAAAAGATGATCGTTCTGTGTGTTCAGCTCCGTCACGCTGCAGTGAACTGCCAGCAGAATCTGTTGATGCAGCAGAAAAGCGCAATGACTAGAGAGCAGAAATAGTTTGGTGCATTCATTCAGGAGTCAGAAGGTGTGCAGCTCCGTCAGCAGCCGCGCCACAGCAGCACAACCACGTCACACACGGACACAACTCTAGTACCACCCGTCGCTTCAGGAAACTCACCGCTGGCCTTCCTCCTCATCACTCTCATCCTCGGCCTCGTGCATCAGGTCTCTGAAGGAAGTCACTCTGGGCTGACTGCTGTGGACCAAAGTTTCAGTTATTATCATATCAATTTGAAGTTTTGTGTCATTTCTGATTTGATTGCTTGAAATAAACAATTTCCAATCCAATGAAATCATAAAAGCAACAACTAAGGAAACAAAATGAGTCTTATTTTGAATTATTCTAAATGATTAGGTGGCCAACATCTGACTTGATTAGATAGAATATGAAAAAGGACCACCGAATTTACTGTTTTTGGTTAACCCTAACCACTGCCGCCAAGTGATTTTCACCCGAGCAAACTATGAGTTTCAAGGAGTCTGTGGCTTCCCCAGGGAAGTCTCACATCTTTGTAGTATCATTTTATTATTTTTTAGGAATATTTTTGTTCTCAGATTTCTAATTTTTCAGTCATTTTTGAGCATGTTTTTAGGAACTTCCTATGTTTTTTTTTTTTTTTTTCTTCCATTTTGTGACACATACCACAGTTGAAAATAAAAGAAAACCACTCTAATTTGTTGTCATGTGTTAATCTATTTTTCATGACAAGTACTTTTTGTTGGGTATATTATAATCCGGCAAAAATAACCCAGCAAAAGTGATGGTGTAACTTTTTATAGCAAAAGTGTTCTAGAGGTAATTAAAAATATCAGATGTTGAGATGTTTCTGGGATAAGTTTAAGCTCTTAACTTGTTATTCCACGTTGGGACCTAAGAGGCTGACCCATCTTTACAGTGGAGGCAGCAAAACAAAGGCCATATTGGAATTCACTCACTGCCCCCTAAGACTACAGGGCAGGACTATCCAACTCCTTAGACCTTAATATAATTCAGATATATCCTCACTGCTTTTATTTTAAACAGCAAACAATTACCAAAATAAAAACTTGTTGAACCTTTTACTTTGAAATTAGCAAAGTCATGTGGCTATCCAGTGTGCTAGAATGTTCCCTTTGGATTATTTGGATGTGGAAAAACAACAGTGGGCTGAACTTTGAGACTAAAATGTAAATGGATTTTACATTCATTCTTGTTTACTTGTTTGTTTGTACACATATTTCATTTACACTTGATTATCTTTCCGGAAAACTTTACCTGCACTGTTCAGTACCAGGTATTTATCTCCGAGTCCCGCGGGTTGAAGTTTTGGCTAAATGTCTTCGATTGATTTTAGGTCAGTGATTCGGATTGTTCAAAATGGATCGATATCCACTATGAATTGTCTCTGCAACTACAAATTAACACAAAATGTCCAACGCCCTGTACAGTGCACCTAGAGGCTGTAAACAGCTTTAAACTGTCCTCCCTGTTAGGAGCTTTTTGTCCTGAATTCACTGTAAAGATCTGCTGAAGCTGAAACATATTAGCTCGTAAACTTTCAGGTCCTGATTTCAAAAAACAAAATGTTGCGTTCTTTAATCACTTTTTTCACAGAAAACTGACTTTTTACTGATCCATCTACGGTACATGTTTTGTCTGTGTAAATGCAGCTCTAGTCAAACAGTATTTTCACATACCACACCCACATCATAACCTTGATAACGTGATTTTTTGGTACAGGTACAACCACTGACTGTATGAGAGAACTGGACTGAGTAACCTCGTCCCCCTCGCATTCCAAACAGGAAGTGCCCGCTGGGTCCAAGAAGCCAAAAAATGCCATAAGTTTCTACTTAGAAATAAACAGCTATTACTCAGTCCTTCTATTTGTCACATTAACCATTCTTGCTCTACTATTTTTCTCTTAGCATCTTCTTGCCTACTATAATTTTTTTTTTCCTTTGTCTTCTGTAGTGAAAGTTATTCGAGTTATAAACTGACCAATCAGATTCCTCCGTGAAAGTTTGTGGTTTCATGCCAAACTTTAGATTGGCAGACTCTTCCAAATCTGCTTTCAAGAAGTAGGGGTGTGGTCTTCCAACAAGCTCACTTCTGATTGGCACGAGTGGTTGCCATAAAAATGTCTACTCAGACCAACTGCTTACTGACCATCTCTGGGTCCAACATGGCGGTGTCCGTATTCTAAAAATTTGACGACTTCTTGGCGGCCAGAAGTCAGCAATTTTCTAAGGGCTCCCTCCCTCCCTCCCTCAGTCCAGTTCTCTGATTCAGCCAATGGTTACAGATGAAGAGCATAACACTAAAATCCCTTTGAGGCATGTTCACACTGTTTGGTCCACAGTGGAATCAGTCTGATTAGTCTTGTTTGTCTGGCAAGTATGAAGGAACAGATGAAGGCTGCTGTAGCTCACTTCAGTGTGAATGGATATTAACTTTCTTCACACTAAAGGCCCGTACACACCGGGACGAATATCGACGCACGTTATTCGCCAGCGTTTTTCAACACGTTTTTTGTGTTCACACCCAGGCGATTTTCGCTGACGATGAGCCGATCGAACATGCAATTTCATTCCCTGACGTTAGATGGCGCTAAATGTAAAACAGAAATACCCCCTGTACAAAAGGTGGCGCTGCGCAACTTTAAAGTCGCTTTTCACTCAGAAGAAGAGAGCAAGTATTTCCGCGCTTGCCAGAATGTCTCTTCTTTGTGTTCCGACACCAACGAGACCAGCAACTCTACATTCATCTTGCCCTGCATCTTCTTTGTCTTCTTCGCGGCAGTGTAGATGCAACTCAGCGTCTATCTTCTCCGCCGTTACGTATGTGTGCTCAGCAAGACAGTTTTGTGTTTGAGCGGCCCCAAGTTGTGTTTACTGTAACTGCAGAAGCTCCAGACATGTGTGCAAAAGTGCCATTCTCATTGGTCGTATAGTTTTTGATGCGGAAAGTCAAACCAAAAAAACGAACCCGAGGCGTTTTTTTTAAAAATGACGCTTTTACGCGTGGCGTTTTTCGCGTCGGTATGCACACTCACATTGGTGCCCTTTGTTTAGTCACGAGGCGTTAAACGTCGGCGAATATCATGCGCGAAATTCGTCCCGGTGTGTACGGGCCTTAAGAGTAGAAGTGAATCAGACATCATAAATGAAGGAGGATCAGTATTCTGGGACATGAAAAATATGTCATAGTGTGAAACAAAAAAGTTTCAATTTTCTAATTGATGCCTAATATGATTGTCCGAGGATCAGCAAAGCCACGCAAGTGAAAGTGAAATGGGTCCCCATTTAAACTGCTTGAGGAAATGCCCTAATGTGACAAAAATAATCTAAGGATTTGGTTTTCTCTGTGCAGCAGCATCTGGACTCTCACGTTTAACCTTTCTCCCAATTTAAAAATCTTAAAACATGTTTATTTTTGCTATATCAACAACTAATCCTAGTTTAAAATGAAGCCACCGCTCTTCCAAGCCACTGCTTCCTTGTGAAGCCGTTTAAAATGCCACAAAAAATTAAATAGCTTTGCATACATATAACATATTAACTTACTTTTAATATTAAAGTCAGCCACAATCCATCCTAATACTAAATATCAAGCCATTTTCCATCATCTTTGCCACAACAAGCGTTGTACCACAGTAGTAACACCAGCCAGAATTTGCATCCCCTCGGTTGCGGTGCTCATTTTCCATCTTGAAAAGCAGAAAGAGGAGGTGGATGTTCACCATGTGTTTTATTCTAAGGCTGCTGAGGGTTTAGTTGACATGTTTGCCATGGTGTTTCCAGTTTTCTCAAGCATTCAGCGCTCAACAACAGTCAGTGACAAAAAGACTGACAATTAATTACTAACGGAAAATTAATAACTATATGTTTAGTAGCTACAAGATGGTTTACAGAGCAGAATACTGCAGATTTGTGGGAGTCCCCTCTTATACACCGAGATGCAAATTCTGGCAGGGATGGCTACTTTGACCGACACCTGACAGCGGATTTGAAATCATTCCGTCTTGAGGCGGCATCCATGATCTAAATTTGCCTCTTTGGCATTCATAAATTATTCACTATCACCTCGGTTGGAGAGCCTACCTGGGTCCCGCGGACCTGGAAACCGAGGATCCTCCCTCTGGTTGGGGAAGAGTTACTATGTCGTCGTCGGCGCCATCTTCAAAGAAGCTGGCAAGAGCAAGCTGGAGAACGAGAAAGACCCATCAATGCAGCAGACGACACGAGCTTATTTACTCGTTCTCTTTGACAGCTGAGCAGAAGAATCAAACCATCAACCTGTTTCAGTTTTTTAAGCTCTATGTTTTACTTAAAATTTAGAAATAAATGTGATTTCCCCCAACTAATTTTTCTAAGCTAATGCACAAGAGTCAGTTAACCGAAATAATTAATACGACACCTAATCTCTGCACGAGCACTGAAGCTAACTCGACATACATAGAACGGTTCGCCGGGTTTGACGCAGAACTGGCCCAACTTCACCGACAAGCTATTTTATGAAAAGGAGAAGAAAAAAAAAGGTTTTTCCAAATGCAGGATCTGAACTCCGACCGCGGCGGCTCCACTGGTGCCGTCAGAAATCGCCGTTCATTGTCCAAGAGTGACTTGCATTAATTACCGGCACCACAGGCTAACGCTAGCCGGTACGGCACATGAAGGCCGTTTTCTCCGGACAGACGGTTAGTCAGCCCGCCGCCACCTTGATACAAAACACGGACAAGACGTACCTGTAGGTTCCAGCCCGCGGACTCCAGGAAGAAGCGGGCTCTCTCCTCGTCCACATCAGTAACAGCCACGAACTCTCTGATAGACTCCTCTTGACTCGCCATTTTGATTTGGCTCCTTCGGTGACCTGTCCGTGTCTTCCCAAGGAAACAAGTAACAGTTATTGGTTCCTACCCCGGATTAAAAACAGGAACGCACACGTTTCCTTTCCTTAGAAAAAAAAATCAGGCAAACTGATTATGACTTAAGAACTATTAGTTGACCATGACATACGTTAATAATATTTATACTATTTGCATTTGCTTTTCAACTTTTTATTTGGCAGCTATTTATTTTAAACACACGGGGGCGATGCAAGCACGTTTTATGAAATAATTTTGAAAGGAAAGAACCAATTCAAGTAAAAAGGGGGATGTTTGTTTTTATTTTTGCGCGTTTTCACAAAGCAGTTTTCTATTATCATATTAGTAATAACATTATTTATTTTCTTTATACTTCTAACACACCTTGGTGGTTTTATTCTTATAAGTATGTTTGATTTCGTTATTTTTTTCTCATTATGACAAAAAATGGCAATTGATAACAAGCTCAAACAAATAAATAAAATACAAAAAAAAAAAAAAAAAAACAACAACAGTGAAAATAAAAACCCAAACACTAGAATTCTAAAATTGTATTCTTTATTTTTATTATACTTGGGCCTGCATTTTTGTCTAATGAATCTATTATTTTTTGTCATTATTTTATATTAATATTATACAGTAAGGAACAAAGAAATCAACTGTACATCATTTATTCTAAATAAATGAAGCAATAAAAGTAAAAATCAACAAAAATAAAAGAAACATCCTAATCCATATTAAGATGAAAGATGAAAGGTTTTTCCTGCTTTTTGGTTTGTGCAGGAAAAAATAGTATGTAAATGATGTCTGATTCAGGCAATTAATTCAAATAAATTTGTAGTTGTATTGCTAAATTTAGTTTTATGAATATAATATTTTGTTTAAAAAAATCAGAAGATTTGTCAACTAGAATTTTGAAGATAGCTTCTTATATTATTTCCTTTTTCTGCATCTGTGTGAGAAAGCAGCAGCCCCTGAAACAAGAAGAAAGCCAGAAAAACAGGGGAACTGAAGAGCAAGATGCTACACACTTTTTCTGAACACACATTTCACAGCTGCATGTGCATCAGCCACAACTTTGACATCAGTTTCAACATGAATACATGTTCCATTTGGGATCCCGAATGGAAAATGTATGAGACACGAGGAAACATGAAACTGTTTATGTTTCCTGTGAAACGTTGCCCCAAGTTTTTACAGTTGCAACATTGTTGTGAGGTGAGTGAGAGACAGTTTCAGGTATCAAATCAATCAGTCAAATGAAAAGAAACGAAAGTGAAACAAATTCATTTAATAACACTGTTTACGAAGTTTGACAGACAAGATTTTTCTGTAACCGTTTGCTGAGATAAAAAAAGGAAAATTCGTTTTTGTTACTGAAGTTTGTAGCTTCCGTTTGTTTAGAGAGTTTGCAACAAAAAAAGACATCAGACTAAACCTCTGATGTGCTAAAGCAGGAATATTTTCACTCATCCATATACATTACAACTTCAGAAATAGGAAGTCTACAGAAATGATATCATTCTAAAGTTACTGGAGGATATAGAAAAAAAGGCAAAGGGTGGATCACTTCACCTAATTGTTTATAAATGTGTTATACTTTTAATATTTCAGTTTTTTTTTCACTTTTCATGTTAAAAAGCTTCTACTGCAATTCATAAAAGTAGATTTTTGTTATTTAGGAAAAACAGATTATTTCAATCAAAATATGTCAAGTTTTGTAAAACTGCACTCTTGGGTTGTTTCTTTAACACACTTCTTGGGTTATCCGTGCTGGAATGTTTTTTTTAGGTAACTTTTTGGAGCAATACTAAATTTTTGGCCGTGGTTTCCCTGTGCAAATCAGTGCTGTGGCGACCCCTGAAGGCATGTGCCAAAAGGGGAACAAAAATAGTGATTTCATTATATTCCATTTTTTTCCTGACTTAAAAGAACCCAGAAAAAAATTCCTTATCCTCAGAGTTGGGTTAAAAACAACTCAGCTCGGGTTATTTTTAACTATGGCGATCTGAGTGTATGACAATAACATCCTTCATCTTTTGTTTTTTCTGGATCTGGTGGAAGCACAAGGCTAACACCACCTTCTCCTGCAGCCTCCACACTTTTCACATTCCCATATTCCCAGCTTTAAGCCTTTCAGTGGAGTTCAGCTGAGGCCATTCCTGACGGTGCCAGGATTTCTTCTGCAGCACTTTTCCACTGATGCCCAAACCTTGTGTTCCAAACAGGAACAATTTCTTCCTGGCTCTCCCGAAACTTGATGAATCATCTCATCAGAGTCAATGGGAGCAAAGCAGCTTGAAAAAAGCCAGTCCTAAAAGGTTGCAGTTTGTGCCGATGCTCCACAGAATCTAAAACTGCTCCTCTAAAACTTATTACAAGTGAAGTTTCTTGTTCCTTAGCACTGGTTGAGATGTAAACTTTGGACTTTTGTCACTGTTAAAGTAAAATTTAATAATATATTTTGGTACTGGCACAATTACCCGATGTTTTATTATTTTATTTATTTATTTTTTGTCAGTCCAGTGCATTTCTTGTAGATATACAGTCTGTTAGCAAACATTGGTGACGCCTTCTGTCTGCTTCCTCCAGGGGGCGCAGCTAGTGTTTTTGGTTTTTAGCCTTCAGTGAAGTCTTCCTGCATCTGCATCTCTAACTCTTGGTCCTTTAAGTTAAGTTATTATCAGTTGTCATGACATTTTATAAATACAAATTTTTGATCTAGAGTGAAAATAGTGCTTCAAGTTTCTACTATTATGGATTCAATTTTTTTTATTTTTTACCAATCAAAATCAGGTCAAATGTGGTGCTGAGGTAGAGTGGCTGATCTCTAGTTGAAGGTTGCATGATTGAAGGTTGATTCCTGCCAAGTGTCCATGGGCAAGACACCAAATTCTACATAACCCCTGATGTTAGCCCCTTCACCACCCAAAGTGAGTGAATGCGTGTCCACAGTGGTGAATTGGACTTGTGACTTGAGTGTTAATGTAGGTAGAAAAGCATTTTAGAAATATATGCTTTTTACTCTTTTTGAAATTTTAAAGACCCACTTTGATGAAAATTGTGTTTCTGGTGTTTTTAACCTGTTCTTGTGGCATTTTTCTGATGTTTGAGGACACATATTAAGAAAATTAAGCTCAAATTTGCATTTCTAAGTATTTCTTTACTTAAAAAATGCAATTCGAAAAAACAGCATGACAGGCAAAAAAACTCCCAATGAACTCCTAACGCTCTGCAGAAACTATGTTCTAGAAAATTACACATTTTTATTTCTTTTATTTTATTTTTTACAAATCTAGGCTAAAAATCATAAATAAAAGGTTATGGGAAGATTTTAAAAATAGGTCAAAAGATGATCAGAGTGGGACTTTAACTACCTAGGAGTATTCGACTACTACCTAGGAGTATTCGTAACATTTTGTGACAAACAAATAAATAGACTTGAAACTGTTGCTCTGAAGATTTTGCAACGTTTTGTTAGGATGAACTACAAAAAAATCTCACCAATCAAAAAAAAAAACAACCAAAAAAACCCCCACACATATTACTCACAGGAAAATACAGAAAAAAATCCACTGTCGAACAAAACATTGGACTTTTCCCCCTTCAGTTAAAATTTGTGCATTAAGCCAAATTTTTAAAGATAAAAACTTACTTTGGATATGGCACATGAATAGTATATATAAACCACAAGTTGCTCAAACATGGTCCAATCAGCACTGAACTTTAGAGGTTGAAAGTCTGTCAATTCACAATCTGATGGGTCAACGGAAAGCCACAATGACACACGATTGTTATGCTGCTGTTTAAAAAGGTTAATCGTCAGATCATTTGTTGTTGTCCAGAGATACACCGATTGTTTTCCCAGATTTTGTGGGAGATAGGGTGTGTGGTGGGGTGGACTGCTGTCACTAAGAATCTGATTGAATTTCAGGTGTTTAAGCTCAGTCCGTCCTTGAGCTGTCATTAGAGAAGATAAAAGAACCTGGACATTCACCTCTGGTGGTCAACTGACCTCATTTTTTGCAAAGAAAAGCTTGACACAAGGAAAAGAAAAGAAAAAAAAAGTTGGGTGCTGTGAAGTTGTTCATGATTACAACATTTGCTGCTTGCCTCAGGTGTGAATGTGTGTGTATATGGTTGTCTATCTCTGCATGGCCCTTTGATGGACTGGTGGGGTGTGCATTGCCTTTGTCCGACAGTCACTGAGTATAGGCTCCAGCAACCCCATGGCCCCGAACAAGAAGAAGTGGGTTTAGAAAATGCATGGAATGGGGCAATTTTTACAAAAAGTGGTGTAAATAACTACAACTATCTCATTATTCACTTTTGGTAAGACATTTTAACAACACAAAAACAAAGAAATTAGACTTTTTGTCAACTTTAATACGAGCATTAAAAGCTGTATGTGAAGCACTAAGTGGGCAAAGTATTTCCTAGTAACACTGTTGTGTCTGGATTTAAATGACTGTTTATTCCGTAAGTACAGAGCAACTGCCTCCACACATTTGAATGGCTAAATGTATGTGTGAAACAGAAATACACCCCTCTGTAGCAGGAGTTTGAGCTTGAGTGGCAGATCAATACGCAGCCACCAGATCGTCTTGGCCATCATTTACGGCAGTTCATAAACCAAAGCTCTTGAAAGGGGTCATTTAGGATGAGAAACCATAAACCCAAAGACCTCAGAGCACGCCTTCACCTCCGTGTCCACCACCCCTCTAAATTACACTCTGAGCAATCATCCTCTTTCCTCCCTGAGGCAGCGCTGGTACGCCAAAAACTCTAGACAGTTAGCGGTGAAGAGCCAAATCGTTTCGACAAAGAAGCAGAGTAATGAAACTGCATGGAAAGAAAGCATTTCGTCCACATGAGTCATCTGTTTGTTATTTGTTCTCATGCAATCACAGATGCTCTTTTTCATGCAAAATTGTCAAGAAAACATGTCCAAGTTTTCTGTGTGGTGTTACTTCCCAGCGAATGATCACTGGGATAAAATAATTTCCATAGTCTGACATGAATTCTTAACTTACACTGGCTTAATTCTTACAGTGTTTGGCAATGCTATTATCAATCATCTTGCATTCGTCATTCGTCAATGTGCGCAGATGTCCTTCAAGGGTTTCAGCTGATGGATCTTTGCACAAATTCGGTTTCCGGAAGTTCAAAGGTTTTGGTCAGTTGAGAATTGTGCAGTTTTTGCATGTTTAATGTTGTTTATATGCAATCATTACATAAATCCTATACGGCTGTGCTTGATTTCTATGATGTACATGCGAATTTGTGGCTTTCCACGACCATTCCACGTATGTCTAACAGACTTTTCACTCATGTACCATTGATTTATGACTGTCATATCACGTATACGGCACACATATAACATCCAAATGACATATCACTTACGAATTACTAATGAATTGCATATAAACAGCACAATAATGATGCACGGTTCATGTTCTACGTTCAATTTTTTTTAGATAGCCCAATATTACAACAATAGTCGTCTCAATGGGTTTCATACCAATAATTGTATAATGAACAAAAAATCATAATGAACAGAAAGTCATAGAGTTTAATAGGTAATGTTTAATCTAAACTAAACAGACTACTGGGCTAAACTGGGCATCATTCTCGCCAAGGAAAAACTCCTAAAAAACGGATTCCAGAAAAAAAAAGAAGGAACTTCAGGGATGGAAGGAGGGATCCTCTCCCAGGATACCAGAACTTTTAAAGAGGAATTAGCTTATTTTCATCCTACAACTACATGTTTGAATAGTTCAGCAGATGGGCTTCATCCAGATGGAGTTGTGGGATGGCTTGGGGCGCGAGAGGCACGGCCCACAACCAACTGTAGGAGCAGGAGCAGAGACAAGATCCACAGGTATGTAAGATGTACAAATCTGGCTTTGTACTGAAGTGGGAAAATGATATTTTGGGGACCTGGCCACAAAAGCGACCCCCCACCCCCACCCACCCACTTAGATTCACAGAATATGCTACCACAGTACCCCCCAGATCTAAGAAAAGAGGCCAACTCAGGAGATCCCATTGCAGCGACTCTGTTGACTCAGAAGGGTCAGTCACTGATTTGGAGGATCCCTCTGAGGAAAACACTGGAGTTACAACTAAAATATAAAAGGAATAAAAAATTTAAGTTAAAAAGATATACATAACCAGATAAGTAAATAAGTAAACCTTAACAGACAGATATATAAAATAATCAAATTAGTCAAAAGAACATAAAATACTTAAAATATCAAGTAAATCACTAAATTTTCACTAAAAGCTAGATAAAAAAGGTAGGTCTTTGAGCCTTCCTTTAGAAAGATGAACGGTCTCTCTGGGAGGCTGTTCCACAGGCGAGGTCCGTAAAACCTGAATGAGACCTCGCCGTATGTTTTAGTTCTGACTTTTGGAATAACCAAAAGGCCAGTATCAGAGGACCTCAAGGGTCCGCGAGGGCTCATACTTAAGGTCATGTCAGATAAATATGAAGCCCCAAGACCATAAAAACATTTATAAACCAATCAAAGAACTTTAAAATCAGTGCTGAATTGCACAGGGAGCCAATGCAGCGATTTTAAAATGGGTGTAATGTGTTTGCGACCTCCTGGTCAGCAAGTGTGCTGCTGAATTCTGCAGCAGTTGAAGGTATGATATCCTCCTTCTGGAAGACCAGAAGAAGGATTTCAAACCATCACCTAGAGTGTGCTATTAGCCCATCACAATTCTTTTGTCACAGTTTGTAAACAGATCTGGCAGACTCTGCATGCTTCTGCACAACAGTATCCTCTCTGCTGGTATCACTGTCATTACCACAGGCGCCTGCCTGACTGAAAGCTCCAAACATGGACGGTGTAACATCGGTATTTCCCTTTGGGAGAACATCTCACCCCATCAGTCAGATGTCATCACACAAACCCAGGTGAAGTTGGTTTCAACAATGGTTATCCTGAGGGCCACCAACATCACAGGCTTTTGTTCACAGGGGTCACCAGCTTAGCTGTGACACAGACTTAAAGACTCATTTCATCTGGGTGACATAGTTCTTAAGGCATCTGCATTACATCTTCAGAATGAAAGACTCTGTGATCATGGATTAAGGATTTGGTGGGACTCTCTTTGAAAATGTCTCCAGCGGGCATTGTTCTCATTAATTTCTGATCAAATGGGAACTAAACTCAGTTGTTGACAGACTAATACATGTTAATTTACTGAAGCCGACATAGAAGAACGCAATCCATGGCCCCCACCGAGTACATAGGTGTTCTTTATTGGCGAGCAAATCGAAACCATGATTCTATCGCCACCATGCTTTACAGTTGATATGAGGTGCTTTTCATTGTGTTCCAAATGTTTTCCTTGTTTGTCATGATCTGATCCAAGTCTTTCTCCTGAAAATGTAAGCCTACATTTTGATATTCGGCTCGCCGAGACAAGAGTGAGCTGAGGTCGTGCAGTAGGTAAATTATATCTTAGCTCCCGAGATTCACAGACTTTTCCATTTAGATAAACGGGAAGGGGTGGATCTCCAAAAACACTTTGTGTCTAATTATCTTCTCATTTTGTCATAGCTGGTGTAGTTGTACAGTGTGTGTACAAGGCAAGCAATCTGCCATCAACAGGAAGAAACTAAAAGGAAGGGTTTTATTATCTCTGTAGTCATTATGCTATCAGTTTGGACCCCATCACGATATGCATCACATGCTGAGATTGTTATTAAAAAGTCTAGAACAAGGCTGATCCTTTTTGATCTCTAAGACAGCAGATAATCAACCAGGGGCAGAGGTTTGCCTGAAGGGGACAAAGCCTCAAAGCAGAAGTGTTTTCTGTGAGCTATATTTTTTTTGTTTTCTGAAAACACTGAAATAATACTTGAGCATTTATGCCAATGTTCTAATTTTTTGACAAGTGCACAGCCAGACTTGAACCTGTTAGGGGAAATATTCAGCATTTTTAATAAGCTCACAGAGTGAGCGCAGATCATGAAATAGTGGCCATCATGCTGCGAATAAAATTCTGTCCAATCCCTATTATCCCAGCAGGCATCTCGGCTCTTACAGGATTTCTCCCACATTTTCACTGTTAGACAGAACTGCACCAGGACAAGGAGCTCTTCATATTTAAATTATTTTCACACCACTTCCTCTCATTTGACCTTTTCTGCTTCATTTGTGCTTCCTTTCCTTAGGTCACCTGTTCTCCTGCTCCACACTCCACAGTTATGGATCAGTCGGCATTCATCACTTGCCAAATTTATCATGATGTTAAACTTAAACAAAAAGTATGAAGTATTAGTCACGTAAAAATAAATTCAGATTTGTGCCCCCTTAAGTTTTAAAGTTAACATCCTTTTATATATGTTTATATCTAAATTTTTTTACTGAGCTTAGGAAACCATACAACATTTGAGACTCTTAAAAGCGTTTATTAACCCAGACTCAACATTTTGTTTGGGATAATACAACATGACAACTCTCTAAATGCCTCCCAGACAACCCCCCACCCTTCTCTTACAGAGCATTTCAGCCATTTCATTGGAGGTGAAAGATAGAGGCTGAGGTCACCGTGGCAACCGCATGCTTGGATGGATGCAGGAGCTCATCTGGCTGCATACTTGCATCCGTTCAGGGAAGAACGCGCCCCAGATCTCGGCTGACATTTGGCAGCCTTTGGGGTCTGCTGCCTGTGAGTTACTGAGCATTAGAAGCTTTTACAATGGGGGAAGGGTGGCAGACTGTTCGTTTTTCACTTTTTATATTTGTCATATCAAGCATTTTATGCCTGGGACTTGATTTATTTGATCTCCATTTCTGGGTTATTTTGTCGTTTGTAAAAGCTTATGTCATTCTCTGACGCTGCACTGCTGCAAAACAATGACAGCAAAGAAAAAGTGAGGCGGCGAAAGGGTTTAACAGGATTATACAGAAGTGTGAAAGTCACCAGAGGCCTCTGAATCATTGTCCTCGCTGATGTCCACAGCAGAAAAACAATACCTCGGCATGAGTGAGGCTCAGGCCGGGTAGGTGTCCAGTGAGTGACTGCAAACGAGAGTCTGGTCGTGTGGCATCCAGGAAAGTGTGCGCTGGGGTGCTGGGAGATGAAGTGCACTCAGTACTCTGGAGACAGTTCACCTGGGACCAGAGAGGGGGTGGGGGGGGGGGGGGCAGGTACGGAGCTCTGAATTCTGACAAAAATGAGGTTTAACTGCAAATGTTCAAATCTTGATTTAAAAAAAAAAAAGAGTTTAACCCATATTTGAAGTTATTTTCACCAACAACTGGGTTCCTTTTTAAATTTCTACACTTTGATAAGACATAAACATGGAAATGATCTTTAAACTCCCACTTTGATCATCTTTTGATCTATTTTAAAGCGTTCTCAGTGGTTTTTCAATTATAATGATATAGCCAAAATTGAAAAACCTTTTTTGTTTTCTAGAATATAGTTTCTGCAGAGCCAGGCAGTAGTTCAGCAGACGCTGACTGCTGGACCAGAGCCCCATCCCTTCCTGTCCCCCATAACTAGGCTCTCTGTTCACGCATTCTCCCGCTAGCTAATGGCCCCTCACATTGACAGCCGAACATTATCGAACATCGGAGCCATCCGAGGAAAACAAAGACGTCCATGGATCTGTTAGTGGATGCATCAGAATGGAGCGGAGCAGGAAGCTTGTGGCCTGCCCAGCATGTTTACGTCACAAATACTATGTTTTTTAAACTGAATTTGTTCATCTGCTCCTGATTCTCTGCAATTTCAATAAAGAAATACTCAATATGCAAAATTGGGTTTAATTTTCTTAATACATGTTCTCCATCATGAGTAAAATGCCAAAAGAACATGTTAAAAACACTGTTTTCATAAAAGTATGACTTCTTATAAATGTGTACGATCTGAATTGTCTCTGTAGGTTAAGACACACTGAAACGACGACCTATGGAAACAAAAGTTATTTTTGAAATTTAGCAAAACCTAAAAAAACAGAAAACATAAATACTAAAGGCCATGTCTATAGGGCTAAATATTTTAAAATTCAAGCACAAGTTTAAGTTGGCAGGAAGTCTCAAAATCTTTCCAGAAGTTGGTGTCACACCAGCAGGTCATTTCAGAGAAATATGCTTTGCCTTCTCCTGCAGGTCAAAACAAAAGAATTTTGAACCATAGATGTTATCATAATAATGAGGTCAGAGATCAGGTCCCTTGTTTGTATTTTTTTTTAAATAACCTAAAATAAAAAGCAATTTTATTGGTTAGTTCATTTCAAAGAACAACTAGTTTGTCAAAGTTTTAAAAATAAAATGTATTAAAAAAAAATCTCTTAACTATAAAGTAACGAGATGTTTGATGTGCTGGGACTTGTTCAGGGTGCACCCAGCATCTGGGATAAGCTCCAGCAACCCCCATGACCCCCAAACAGATTAATCAGGTTTGGAAAATTGTGGCTGAAGAAGAAAAAAGTTTTCCATTTTCTCCAGTTTGACACAGTCTTTTTTTTTTAATTCAGCTTGAATTAAATTTTCTAAGGAAAAGCACAGAAGCAGGGAGAATTTGTGCGGCAGACACCGTTAACTGGCACAGAGAAAGTGATACCCGGTCTGCAAAGAGAGATAACGAGGAGACAGAAACACGGCCCCAATCACACATGAAAGGGAGTTTTAGAGGCTGAGGCGAGGCTCCGTCTCCCCTGAGTGCCTCCACCCTCCGTCTCTCATCGGGCACCTCGCACTTTTCCCTCACTCTCACACAAACACGTGTCGCTCCTGGCTCCCTCATCACCTCTCTGATTTTCACAAAGACAAAACAAGTCCTTGGATCTTGTGACAGTGCTGCTGGCGTGCAATCTTTGTGTGTTTTCGTGCTGTCTTCATCTTTTTATGCCTCTCCTTCAGACTGACTATCACCCCACTCTTGTCACATATCCTGATGTGCTTTCTTTTACATGTGTCCGTGCCCGTTTTCTCAGCCTTTTATACCGCCGTGATGAGACTGTGACAGGTCCCGTTTTGTCTTTTAGCCACGAGGCAGTAACTGAGCTTCGGCAGCAAAGATATTAATTTCTAAATCCCTCCAAGATAAAAACTTCTCTGTTTCTGTCAAACCCCCCAGATTTGAGGTTCACCATGCAAACAGATTCATTATCTGTGTTTTCTTGTCTTTTTTTTTCCTGGCTTGTTTCCTGCAGGTCTTCAACTGCTGTTATCAGGCAGGAAGTTGTGGAGAGCTGCTTCCTGCCCCTTAAACCCAGCTGAACATAATGAAGCCAGAGTAAATAGAGAAAAGTCAAAACTGTTTATGAAATATTGAACGAAAAAAACACAAGGGTATCGTAGAGCATCAAATGCATGTTTAATGAGTCTGAAAAATTGCTTTTCTGTAGTATTTTTTACGTGTTTTTCTGTTTTCAACACTTCATTTGCACGACTTCTAATCTAGAATAAAAGATGATTTTCCGCTGTAAATATTGACTTCGAGCAAAGCTAATCAGCAATGTAAAGGTGTTTACATTTTTAAACACTAGGATTCATGATGGCCTTATGTGTAAAAAGTCATGCCCAAATATGTGTTTTGTTTTGTCTCCATGTATGTAGATGAAAGGAACTGCTGGTTCTATATACCTGACCTTTGCAGGGTCAAAAGGATACAAAAAGGCAGAATATCTTAGACTGCTTTAGCACTTCCTGTGACAAAAAGGGGTGCATCAGGAGTCAGAGCTTGCACATCTTTTTTCATAACTCATATGAACTGAATTCATTAAAATAGTTAAAATTCAAAACAATTCTTGTCTCCAGCCACATAAGGACACTTTGGTGTTCGTTTTCTGATTCCAAGTCCAGATAGTTGTGTGTGTGTGTGTGTGTGAATGTGTGAGTATTAACTTGCAACGTTATTACTACTTTTTGGAAAATAAAATGCAATTACGACTGCATTTATAAGTCTCATATTTCTTTAGCCTCAAAAGAGTCTTAACTATTATCATTAAAAAAGATTCAGCCCCCCCCCTCCTATTATCACCCTCCTCCTCCCCCCCCTTCAACATCCCTCTCTCTTCTTCCCTCTTTTCCTTTCCGTCCGGTCCAACACCAAAGATTTTCAAATATGATGGAATCTAATGAAGTTTGGCCTCAACTACAAAAGGGGTTTATTCAGACATTCCTCTGGTTTGTCTGAAGATTAATAACCTCTGTTGTTAAAGTAAAATATGTCCAACACAAGAGGCCTTCAGCTCTCATCTGTCTGCCCAGCTGTTGGACAGGACAAGTTAAAAAGAAAAAGAAAAATAAAAAAGATTCAGTTTTCTGTGGAAACAACAAGACCCTGTTTTCTGACTGTGACATAATCATTTTCACTGGTTTGCGATAAAAACGGTATTGCAGAGGTTTTTATGCCTTGTATGGAGCATAACTATACACTATATTACCAAAAGTATTCACTCACCCATCCAAATGGTCAGAATCAGGTGTCCTAACCACTTGGCCTGGCCCCAGGTGAATAAAATCAAGCACTCAATGATGCAGACGGTTTTCACCAACATTTGTGAAAAAATTAGCTGCTCTCAGGAGTTCAGTGAATTCCGGCGGGGAACTGTTAACAAATCCAGTCGTGAAATCTCCTCGCTCTGTCATCACAAAATGGAAGAGTTTGGGAACAACAGCCAGTCGGCCACCAAGTGGTAGACCATGTAAACTGACGGAGAGGGGTCAGCGGATGCTGAAGCGCACAATGCAAAGAGATTGCCGATTTTCTGCACAGTGATTGTTACAGAGCTCCCAACATCATGTGATCATCAGATTAGCCCAGGTACAGAACCCAGAGAGCTTCACGGAATGGGTTTTGGTGGCCTAGCAGCTACATCCACACCACACATCACCAAGTACGATGGAAAGTGTTGGATGAAGTGGTGTAAAGTGCGCCGCTGCTGGACTCTAGAGCAGTGGAGACGCCTTCTCTGGAGTGATGAATCATCCATCTGGCAGTCTGGTGGACCAGTCTGGGTTTGGGGGTTGCCAGGAGAACGGTACATTTCGGACTGCATTGTGGCGAGCGTGAGATTTGGTGGAGGAGGAATTATGGTGTGGGGTTGTTGGTTTTTTTTTGGAGAAACATTAATTTGTCAAAAATAAAAATAACTTATTATGAGTTTTTATTTTTTATTTTCGAACAAATAAAAAAGTTTATGCCCAAAAAAAGTGAAATAAGTTTAATATGTTAAAAATAAAGGTGAAATATCAATTAAAGAAGGATGTTATCATTTTTATTTAAAAAATCAACACAGCTAGAACAGCTCAGTTATAATTTAGACGATAAATTGCTAAGATTAAATGATCAGGGTCTTGACTTTGTTCTTTAGGGAATGAACTTTACTCTCCAGTACATTGCGTCACTAAACAGCTAAAGCAAGTTTAACGTAACTCTTTGCTCAATGACCTTTGGAAATAGGAAGTAAAATTAAATTTAGGGAAGAAAGGCAACAGAAGAACGTCTAACTAAAAACCAGGATAGGACGTTGTGTTTTCAGTCGTTACTCAAATGTTGATTTACTGTCTGCAGGCAGAGGAGGTGAAGGACTCGGGGTTGACAAGAATCCCCTCAGATAAACACTGCTGGGGGCGCTTTTTTCTGAGTCAGAGTGTGTGTTTGCAGGGCTGCAAATCCCACGATTGCTTTTCTGAGTGTGCCTGAGTCAGAGCCGCTCCCTCCAAATGTCAGATTGCAACAGTTACTGAGTCATGTGCGAGACTGAGTGTTCTGCAGAAATAAAATTGGAAGGAGCTGACAGCTCAGTTAAGATGAAAGAATAAACTCCAAGGAATCCATGCAAGGAGGTGAAGTAAGACTCAAAGCTTTGAAAATGATGCAACTCAGTAAAGCCAGGTGACAAATAACTGATTTGGGCTTACGGAAGAAGACATTTCTTGTTACTGAAACCTCTGACCTCAAAAGGACATCATGGAGCAGCTGGAAAAGTAATGCATTATTTTGGGAGGATAATGAGTGAGAATGAATACAACATGGAGGAGAGCTGTGACGTCAGGCCCCAACATAAACAGAAACTGGATCAGGCCTCCTGACAGACAGCAGTGATGCTGAAACATGATAGAGGAAGGCGAGAACAAGGCCTCAGTGAGGAGGGAATGAGAAACCAACAGGCTGTAATAACATGCTGCTAATGTCACAGTGTGTTGACATCTCGTCTGAGCTGGAAAGACATTAGCACACTGTGACATTAGTGGCTCTCACCTGGAGGAGACTGAGAAAGATCAAGTTGGTCTTAAATCCAGATAAAATGTAAACAATTGGATATTTCTCTGTATTTATTTGGTAATAAAACAAGAGGACTTTATGATCCGGCTCTGATAGTAAAAGAGTGGTTCAGCAAGCATAACACATGAATTTTGTAAAATCTGTCAGTTTTTGCTTCATTTCTTTGCAGACGACACTTAACTCTACCTGTCAATCCCATCATTTCATTCCACTTCTCCCTCATTTTCCTACAGATGCTGCAAGCCTCACATTCTTCACTACCCCTCTGTCTCCAAGTTGGTTAACAAAACTTTTGTGTCATGATTGATCGGCTGTCCTCTTCCAACAGCTTCAACTCTGCCTCCAGTTTGTGCAGGTTTGCATTATTTACCATACGGAAAAAGCAGGTCTTATGTAATGCTGTATAGTTCTCTCCTGCTTTGACTTCTGGTGTGTGCTGAGAGCTGCTCCGTCAGGATCTGCTGTTAAAAACGTTCCAGGTGCTCCAGAAAACAGCGGCATGTCTGGTCTTTAGCTACCCCCGAAACATCTCATCTTGATCTCTCATGAGTCCTCAATAGTTATCTGTCTGTTAGAATCAAATTTAGAGTCATATGTGTGTTTTCTGTGATTTAAAATGTGAGAAAAAAGGAGCCAGATAACAAGCTTGTTATTTTTCTGGCCACCAATGACCTTACCCTTCTCTTGTCACCCATCCACACCCAGGCTGAGATAGAAGCATCTTTCTGAAGGCTGCTACGCAGTCAACCTTGAACTGTATGTGATCTGTCTAAGCTTGTTTTGGAACCGATTTTAACTTTGGGTTAATTTCTAGCTGTGGGAATGAATAAAGTTCTATTCTTTCTGTAAGACATTTGTCCTCAAGTGAACTTGTCTTGTTTCAAAAACAAGACAAGTTTGTATGCATTTGTATGCATTCTTTAATTAATGAAGTAGGAAATAAATACAAATAACTTTGGACTTTTTGGTTATTTAGATTTTTAGCTACATCAATAGTTCAGCATAAAAAAGACCCAAATTATAAGGAAGTGACAGCAAGAATGCAAACTGAAACCTGTTCAAAGTGTGATGAAGGTTATACACGTGTGCTGAACCATGAGACATCAACAGAAAAGTTAATGAAGGCATGAGGTCCTGCTGGTTACACACATATGGTCTGAGACACAAGCAACGTTCCACTTTAATCCAGACATTTAGACAAAATGTGCACAGAGAAGTAAGTCAGTCACACATGCAGTCACTCACAGTGAAATTCCACCCCAGCCGAGTCCTGTTTCAGGTTTCTCTCAGGTGAGTTAATGGCTGTTAGAGCAACTCATCTAGTAAAATACTTTATAAACTTGAATACATTTTCTCTGAGTGTTTTTTTTTTCTAGTATTACTACTTTTACTTTTAAACGTGACAAAAACTCACAAAAAGAACAACAAAAACTTGTATTGACATAGATGAATGTACCACCAGATCAGATTTCTGGGTCTAGACTGTAATAATTTGTCACTCAACGTTTACGTGAAGAAGGTCCCCCTCCCCTGATTCAGCCTAAATACTTCTGATGTTTGTCCACACCGCTGCTGTAATGGCAGAATATTGTCATCTTTATGAATATGTTCACACTGGATAACATAACTGCAAAAGTACAAAAAAAAGATGTAACTGATGAGGCCTTGCAGAAAAACAGTACCAAAAATAGCAGGCTGCAAGGCGTTAGAAGGTTTCTGTTTACATGTACTTAATGCTGCAGAGTCTGGACAAATAAGGCTGTGTGATCATGGCCAATTTACACACTTTGGTCCAATCGGAATTAATTCCCTAACCCTCTGGCTCCTCCCTATTGTTTCGCTTGCAGGGGCATTTGAAACTGTAGTGGTGCTCAAACTAATTTTTTAAGGAGGAGCTGTCGCGCTTGTGGAGTGGAGAAGAAATGCAGTTCTTCACGTGGGTGCAGCACAGAAGCTTACATTTAAATGTAAATAATGACTTTTTGGTTTTTGCACGACTTTTCAAAGTTATTAAACTGATGTTGTTGTGTATTTTCCGAGCGCTGGGCTTCACACTAAAGTAGATGACCAGCGAACATTGATGACATCATCGAGCGGTAACTTTCAAATCTGAAAGCACTATTTTTTATATCTCTAAAACTTGGAGGGCTAAATGTCGGGGTAGGGAGAAGCCGTTAGGGGTAGGGAAGCAATTCAGATTCCAACCGTCCTCAGTACTGCAACACGCCATCTGCAGCCAGGACTTCTTTGGAGGAGAGTAAATATGAGTTGGGAGCAGCTTAACCGACAGGTGAACAGACCTGAGGAAACCAAAAAGCACAATCAGCTTGAAGTGAGTCAACAATTCCACCAGCTGTAACGTGAAATCAGCCGACAGCCGAATCAGAAACACAAATGATGGAAGTTTTAACCTTCCATCGGCCGTGTCCGTCTCTTCAATGTCTCATGTCTGATCAAAGCAGCAGAGTGGACAAAAACACATTTGTGCTTCTTCCTAAAACATTTACACACCTACTTTCTGTTTGAATCCCGATTAAAGAAATATTATACACAAATCTGGGTGAAGTGAAGAAGGCCAGTCTGCATGACTGTTGGACTCGTTTTCGGCTACAGATGTGACACATTAGTGAAATCGTGTCACAAGAGTTCAAAATATGTGAAATTAAAGCAACAGTGAGCCTCCTTCAGCAATCTACTTATTGACCAAACTTGCTTAATATCTTCTGGAGTCACCGAGTTACTGGAGCCTATCCCAGCCACTGTTGGGTGAAGGCGAAGTACATCCAGGACAGGTTACCAAACTGTTGCAGGGTTACACAATCACATGAACACCAAGGAACAAAGCAGAGGCACCAATGAACCCATGTAGCGTGTTCTTGGACTGTGGGAGGAAGGCGGCTTGTCCAGAGAGAACCCATGCATGCACGGGGAGAACATGCAAAGCCCACGCAGAAAGAAAATGCTAACCACTACACCACCAATGAGCAGTATGTGCTACAGAACATTAACCATCCTTCTTGTTTTCAGTGTCAGAGTTTGTTATCAATACCTGATGAAAACAACAGCTTTTCTCCATCCAAGTGGAGCTGGCTCTGGATAAAAGAGCGTGGATTAGATGGGCGCAGGTCGGATACGTGTAAGAGGATTGGTCATGCGTCCAATAGTCTGTGGGGGAAACAGACAGATGAACAATCAGCCAGCTGTAAGCTACAGCTCAACAACTGTTTACCATAATCTGTTGTCATATTTTTCTCCTCAATCAACAATCTTTATGCAATCAATGCGGGTTATTGGTCTTTCTAAATAAACTTTAAACTTTAACCTTTTCCCATAAAACTTTCCAGAGTATTTAGAAATTCCCTCATTTCTTTATTCACCGTTCACTTCTCCTGGCCTCATTTTCTCCCTCATTTAACCCCCTTTTCCTACCTCTAACCCCCTTATAGCCTGTAGCCAGCAGACAACACAAAGAGGTTTAGTCTGGTCTCCCATTGAACTCAGAAAAACAGCATTTTTTTAATCAGTATTGAGCATATAAAAATTATATTATGTCTTAGAAGCATTTTTAAAAACTTCAACAACAAAAAAAGAAGTTTTATGAGACATTAAAATCATTTAAAATTGACAACAGTAATAATAGGAATAATATAAACACACATCCTTAGAATATGTCCTTTTTAGAGTCAGCCTCTTATCAGCTGTCCTCTTTTTGGGACAGCCTCTGTAAACTACACTGAAGTAACACTTTTAAAAGGTTTTCAAGAAAAATCAGCGCCTCTGATGTTTAACTAAAAGCCACAAAACTCGGTTCAGAAAAGCTCCAAACAGACAAACGAATCCAACAAGGACAGCAGCAGCCATGCAGTCTGACACCAAAGAAGCAGAAACATTCAGAAGGCAAGAGGCGCCACACACTTCAACACAATAAGCGGTCACTGCTATAAACAAAATGATCGTTCTAAAAAAATATATACAGTTAAATGCAGCAGGAAAAAAAAGATTCAGGATATAGTTTGGGTCTCTGTGGATACATTCATAACGTCTGCAGGAGGAGGTTTGCTTAGGAGTGAAAACAATTTTAGGCCATGAAAAAGAGTCTTTAAAGACCCACTTCAATGAAAATGGTGTTTTTACCATGTTCTTGTAGCATTTTTCCCACGATGAAAAACATATATGAAAAATGTTAAGCTTACTGTTGCATTTCTGAGTATTTTTCATGCGAATTATTTTGAGTCTGGAGCAGATAAAATAATGCAGTTTACAAAAGCTTGTGATTGTGGATTAATGCTGTGGTCATCAGGTCTCAAGCTACCTGCTCTGCCTGATACATCCACTCGCCGTCAAATAGATCCACACCCGTCTTTGTTTTTCACATCTAACTTCTGTGGCTGGATAGCTCCAATAGTACTCACCACAGGTAAAATTAGGTTGACTGTAAGCCAGCAGGAGCGAGTGTAAACAAATGGATGATGGGAATTCAGGGTAGGCTTACTCCCCACCGATAGTCATGCCCATAAATCAGAGGCGAATTTCTAATGAGCTACTGCTGCTCTGCAGAAACTATGTCCTACAAAAGAATATAGGTTTCCTGATTTTGGCTTAAAAGGACATAATCATAACTAAGAGATTACAGGGAACACTTTAAAAAAATGTGATTTATTGATTTATTTATTTCAAATAAATCAAAATATAAATGAAGTGTGACTTTAACAGGAAGTATGTTTAAACAGAAGCTGATTTGTAGTCTACAGCAGTTATGCAGCTGCACAAAAGAGGGGAAAATTGGTTATTTTGAAAGTTTTTTTTTTTAGAATTTATTGTCAGATATAGTTTTCCTCATCACGTAACACAAAAAAACACTTCAAAAAACATTTCAAATAAAGGTGCTCTCTGATACACATTTAACAATCAGAGATAATGTGTTTTGCAATAAAAGCAATTTTGTGTTTTTTTTTCTTTGAAACAAACTTTTGCTTCGTCATCTGGACAAAAACATGCAGTTGGAGGTGAGCTTTACCTCTGAAATTATGCTTTGGATCATTTATCATGATACTTAGTACATATACCACTTTCCTACGCTAGTTAGTCCTCATACACCAGCTGCAGCAGAAGGAGTTGAGGGATTTGTAGCCATCACCAATACAAGGCGTCACAGCTCGTGTTAAATTGTCAGCTTCTTGTGACAATTTACTGCTAGTGTCCTTCTACCGTTGCTCAATAGAGAGCATTTTAACATACTGTGTCTGTGCCTGGTTTGCCAGGAAAGCTCTCCAGAGAGTCACCACGAGAGTCCAGAGGATCATCGGCTGCCCTCTCCCATCCCTGGAAGAACTGTACAGTTCCTGCTGCCTTAAAAAGGCTAGGAACATTCTGCAGGATCCATCACACTCTGTGTTTGAACTGCTGCCTTCAGGCAGAAGATACAGGGCAATTAAAACAAGAACAAACAGATTAACAAACAGCTTTTATCCAAGAGCCATCATGGCCTTAAACGCTGCTAAATAGGGTTAATTTATTAAGGGAAGAGTTCAATTGCTGGAGAAGTTGTAACCTCCTGGTGTTTAATATTGTCTTATTTCCCAGTTTTATTTTTTATTTTTATGACCTTTTTATTCTATTGAAAAATTGCAATGACAAATAAAGATATTTCTATATTTCTTGTGAAAAATGAGTTAAAAGTAAAAAATTAGAAGGTTCAAGTACTAATAATTGACTTACTGTTCACTTTATGCTGTAAGTGACCATAGTATAGATGGAAGAATGTCTTTGCAGTGTCCATTGTCAAAAATTTTAATGTAATGGGCGACGCAGAGGCGTTAACTGTCCAAAGTTGCGCTTTATCCCTTACATATTTGACCCCATCAGCTGCTGCTCCTATGAAAACTGCTGCCTCCATTATCCGTCTGAACACTTTCTGCACATTCATGTACACAGCGACACATCATCTAAGACTGCAAGGGTTACAGCGAAACTGCAGCCAGAGCCCGTGTTTACATATTTCATGAATCTGGTGAGCAGCTCAGCGTCATAATGGAGAAGCACAGCAAAATGTGAGTCCCTCAGGTTGGACATTTTACTGATAGAGGATGTCACTGACCTGTAGCCTTTAATGGACAGCAAAGGACTTCTGGGATCCTGGTTTGCTCACGTTGAAGCTTTGAATCTGATCTTTGCACTTATATAGGACAGAAAAGAAAAGAGACGTTCAACATAGTCAAAGCAAAGCAGGCAGCAAAAGCCACAGCAGGTAAAACAAAACACAACAGATTCAATACGGTGACGCCATGGAGACAAAATGCTCCTATTTCAGCTCTTTTAATCATTCCAAAACTACAGATAAAAAAATTCCCCTCCTCCACAGATTCATTTCTTTGTGACCTTTTTTGTTTTTTGAAGCATTCATATTTGGAGCTCATCTCCCAAATACATAAACCAGAGGCGTTCACTCGTGCCCAAGCTAACACACCTTAATAATGCACTATTTCAGACACAAAATCTCAATTCCAGTCTTGCAAAATTCCTTGGCTCGTTTCTCATTTCGGCGACCTAGTTTACAGCTCTCGTCTGTAAGCCACAGAGAGTTGGTGCCTTTTGAAGATGCATTGAGCAGCTCAGCATGACAAGCCCATTATAGAGCTGCAGGAGGAGAAATCACTCAATTACCGAGTGGCAAATCTCAAGAGAAAAAGCAACGTGCACTTTTCACTTAGGCAGGTCGGCTTTTATGGGTTTTACTATAAAAATTCTCAACTGCCGGGCTGAAGTCATTTGTTTTGTGTTAGTCTGAGAGCATGAGGGCTTTGGCCCACAATGCACTGTTTTTTTTTCTATCACAGGCAAGACTTCAGCTAAGATGTACGGGTATACGACCCTGGTTGATGTCCGGTAATTTAATTTCACATCCTTCATGTCTATTTTTCAACTTCTTCTGTTCTTCAAAATACAAAATGTGACTCTTGAGAGGACTAAAATATAGCCTAAAATGTTTACTTTTATGACAAATCTTCAGCTCAAATGTCTAACCTAAAAGTAAAATGTTGTACAAGTAAAGCTAACTAAGTACATGTAACTAAGTAATTGCAACTCATTACTTCTCACCTCTGCAAATGAATACTAAATGAAACTTTTTAAATAACCAGCCCCATTGGTTATCTATCTTCCCATCTGATGATCAGCCGGTGCTGACCACGTCCATCATGGTCTGGTTTGGATCGAAAACCAAACCCCGACCGAGACGGACTGCAGAGAACCATCAGGCCTGCTGAGTTGGATTAGTGGTTCCAATTTTCCCTCCATCCAGGATCTGTACCCACTCAGGGTTAGTAAGTGGGCTGGTAAAATGTCCAAAGACCGCCCAGACACAATCGGTTTAGACTCCTCCCCTCAGGTTGGCGTTTCAGAGCTCTGTATGACAAAACGATGGCTTTTTCCGCTGAGCTGTCGCTTTTATGAACTCTTGAGACAAACATGAGAATTTTAAAAGATTAAAATGTTATAAATATTATTTTTTTCAGCACTTTTATTTTTAACACCTATTTATGTTTTGTATTTGTACACAAGAATAGAAGTCACCAGAGTCAAATTGTGCACTCATACTTGGTCAATAAAGCTGATTCTGATTTTTTTTTGGGTAAATAGCCAAAATTAAGGTTAGCCTAATGTTTGAAGTCATCATAAGTATGGTCCATTAGGATTTCTGTGTTCGTTTATCTTGTTGTGTTATTATAGCTAAACAAAATGTGGTCTTGAAGTCAAATGTTTGACTTGTCTGGGCCTCTGAGTATAACTTTGAAACATTTCCTTTCCCTCCATTTGGCTTAAAATGTCACGATTCTTTTAGAGCACAAACAACTCATAATGGAAAAGAAGCAGCAGGGGTCAATGTCTGCACCTCAGGTGTCGTGAAAACAGAAAAAAATGTTTTTGCACGTGTGATTAGTTTATTGTGAAGTTAAGTATTTGTGAGGATAATGTAAGTTGCACACACTTATCATGTACAGAAACAGGGGAGCTCAAAGAGAACACAACAACTCACCTAAAGTGTAGGCAGCTGTGAGCCACTCCAGGTAGAGACAGGTGAAGGGGCGGAGCCTTCCAGGAGCCACAGCCAACCTGGACTCAGAACAAAACAAAAGGAAATGGACAGACTGTGTCATTAACACATTCAAAAGTTGATTTGAATAAAAAAATAAAATAAAAACACAAGTCAAAAGTTGCCTAACCTATCTCAGGTTTGTCCTGATATGAATTTACCTGATGGAGAAATACAATGGTGTTAATCTGGACAGAACAATAAATGTAGTAAATCTAAAATTATGATTGTAATATGGATTTGAATAATCTGCTTAGCTAAAAGAACAACACACTAGCTTTTTCTTCTCCCATTCATTTCAATGTGACAAACAAAACAAACAACTAAATTTGCAAAGAATTTTTAAATGACTAAAACCCAGAAGTCAAAATCATGAGTCCTCAGTCCTGAGCCCTCTTGAACCTTAAATCCTCAGTAAGTCTGTAATTATTTTTAGAGGTTCTGATTTCACATATTTGAAAAGTAATGAAATGCTCAAATCGATAATTTAATCTTATTTTAAACAAAACTAAAAAAATGTGCATTCCTATTTGGTTTATTAGGCGCATTTAAGATATTTTTAGTGTTTCTTTTGATCCTGCAGGAACAACATAGAACGGACCCCCCCACACACAGACACACGCATTTCTGAATGCATCCACTGAATTAATCAGGCAGACATGCAGAACAGGAGCTGCACTAACCAAAGACACACTCATGTGGATGCACACACCAGGCCCATCCGAATGCCTGCATGTCTGCAACGGACACAAGCTCAGACACACACAAAATCCATTTTACAACAATAGTGAAATATTAATCCCAGCTTGCAGGCAGACTCTTCCTCTGTAAGATGAGTGGAAAACCGAGCTGAGACTCAACACAATGCAGTGACCTGTATAAAGGACAGTGAATCTGCAGCTTACTTCACTTTCAAGTGTCTTTTGTCCATTTTTCTTTTTTTGCCACCGAGTTTAAAACAGTTATTGGTGTATTTCTAAAAATGGAGGGTAAAGACAAAATAAAAAAGCTCTGTCATATTTTTAGCATCAGTGGCAATAATGTCTGTTTGTGTTTTGGAGCTGCTCTTTTGCCCTGAAGGTTCATCTGAGATGAAAACAGGCCGAAGTCATTTGACTTTGATTTGAATAATGAAAGTCGTCATCTTCTCCTCTGAAAACCGCTCTGCTGAAGCTGTTATGGTTAAACACCGATTAGGTCATAAAGTCTTCTTGGCCTGCAGTTGGGGATTTGTGAGGCATGTAAATATTACCGTCAGATTAAACACTGACGTATGGCTTTCTGTGCCTTTCAACATTTCCATTGGTTGGACCACAGCGCACTTGGCAGCTGCTTGCATGGTTTTGCTGTGTGCCGGGATACCAGCTGTGGTCCGACTCTGAGCGACACCTGCCAAAGACTCTCTGTGCACACGAGGCCTGAGACACCAGACCCATGATGCCCTGGGGGGTATTCCAGAAAGCAGGTTATGCTAGCTCCCACGATAAGTTTAAGGCTAAGGAAGTTGATAACCTCAGCTTTCGGTTCCAGAAATGGAGGTATGTTTCAGGGTAGGTCAAGTTGCCATGGCAACTCATGCTCTGAACATAACCTGGTCCGGAGCAGGTTTAGTTGAAGCTAAGTTTGTTTTGAGAGAGGTGAAGCAGCATGGCGTGTCCATTTGAAGATGATTTAGTGGATGAAGAAGCTCAGATAATACTTTTTCCACTGTGAGAGGGTGATAGGACCACATATGGATGTTGGAAAATTAAACTTGTTTACTTTGATATAACTTAATTATTTGCTTCAGTTAAGAGAAATCATTTTTTTGTTAAGTCACCTTAAAAATAACATAGTTTTCAGACAGTTATTTTACTTTCATTCAAATTAATTTAATTAAGTAGGTGTAACTTTGGTGCTGCTGTTAGATCGGCACCGCAAGGGATTCTGGGATATCATTCCCTTTGCCTGTCTGGACGGATTTGAGTTGAAATGTGGCTTTTTGACTAAATATGTTTAGTTGTTTAGCTGTTTTACTGTGTTTTGCCATGTTATTTTGTCCTACTGTGCTTACGTCTCACTTACCATGAGTGAGAGCGAAGGAGAGGATGATGAGGTTTTATAGCACCCCTACAATCTTGTCCTGCAAGTACAATGATGGGAAATTCTTCAATTAAATTTTGCACTCCATGCATTTTTTACCGTCCTTTTCATTGTTATAAAAATTAGCATATTCACCGGCTCAAACTTAGACATATGAGAGTTCAATATATATATATATATATATATATATATATATATATATATATGTGTGTCACAAGGAAAATGGAAACAAGATCAGAAACTCGTGGGTTTACTTTGTCTGTTGATTTTCTCCAAGCAGAAATTCTTTTTTTTAATGATGCAGCCGTGTTACTTTTTTGTTGGACGTATAATCTTCATACGCCGTCATTAAAATCTCAGACTCCGTCTCACTTCTGTCTCAAGTGTCGCGCTTTCTTTTTTTTTTTCTCCACGCGTTTCCATGGTGACTCCAGAAATCGGCGATCTGTTGAGAATGTCTTTATGTACACGACGTGCACGTGCGTTAACCCAGGGTTACCAAGTCGAGCCTAATTACGCCAACTCATATCTGGTCTTCTGGAACCGACATACCCAGAGTAAGCAAGTTCAGGCGGATTTCAGCCAGAGTTCAGGCTTACCATTGTCGTGCGTTTGGTGTTGCTGTTGTCACACTTTAGTCATTAGTAAGGTGCGAATAGTGGGCGTGATACACAAGTGTTCGTGGGATGCTCACAGAAACTACACTCTGATGGTCTTACTTCCTTATTTCTAACAGTCAGGCTGCACACAAGTGCAGACTTATCAGATGAACAGCCCTAATGGGCACAGGATTTAAAAATATGAAAAAAAGGAAAATGGCGTACAACCCACCTGCTTCTCACCTACTTCAGGCTTCCTTACCTGCAGGTATTGTAGAAGTGCTTGCTATTTGCTATGACCTGCACCCCGCAGTAGGCCCGTAGAAAAATATGGGCATCAACATTTTTGCTCCCTGAGGGGTCTATGAGCCTGATATTTCCTGGGGGACACCTGCCCTGCATCCCCTGTACAGGTTTGCCAATTTTTCACCCGCAGGCAGCCTATATTCACACGTAAGGGCAGTTGTTTGCTAGTTTGGATGACGCAAGAGCTTCTTGTCCTTAGTCAGGCCAAAGGAGGCAGGACTTTGCATATTGGTCTTGACTTGGTTTGGGATGTTCCTGTCAAAACTCTTCAAACCCTCAAGAAGTTCAGCTGATATAACTAAACTCTAACGCAGATAACGCTGGACCACTGAGAAACTTTATTGACATCAGAGGTTGCTGGTCTTCATGTTTCTGAGGGTTTGCTGCTCTGTTGACTGATCATAGATTTTTGATAAAAGGGAAAAACCTCCTTTTCACTTTGCTCTTGCTTTTTCCTTGTAAACCAGTGTTCCCTGTTCTCCAGCTTGGGAAGTGCAGAGACAGGATCTTCATGAGAGCAAAGAACGTTAAACTGTTCCAGCTCCGCCTGTAGGGCTTGTGGTTTGCATGCAGAGCTGTTTTCATGTCAGAGACCAACAGATCTGTTTACAGATTTACTTGGCTGAGCTTCAAGCTCTCAGGTTTCAGCACCAGTCAGTGCAAACCTTCTGCAAGACCAGGTGCAGATCCCAGATGCATGAGTCACAAAAATGCCAAAAGAAAGTCGTGAAATTCTCATCAACAGTTTACATTGCAAATTACAGTCGCCAGAAGAGGCTTTTCAGTGAGTTTGTCTGTCGAGATTATCAGTGATGGAGCAACATTTGTCTTAGATGAAGACATTTTTGAGCATCACCCTAAAGAGCACACTTTAATCTAAAAAGCTGAAAGTGAGGAGCTGGCATGCTGTGCTAGAACGCGTCAGTGGTAAAGAGCTTAGCCACACATAGCTAGCTTAAAGCTTTATTAAGACTTTCCATGATCGACTGGGACTCTCGCTACCCGATCTTTAACGGCTACCCAGTTGGTCCCTGCTGAATCTTTTTACGGTCAGAGTTTGTCTCCAACTGCTAATAACAATAATAACATCTTAAAGTGTTTATAATGATGAAAAAGTCTATTTTAATGTTGACCAAAAAAAACAAAATAAATAATAAATGTTAAGAATCGACGTGCCAAATCACAGCAAATGTTTTCTTCTTCTGTTTGGTTTGACGGCAGTTTATTCTGCAGTATTCAAGGAAACAGCGGCGACCACCCGTTAACACGTTATTAACGGT
Source organism: Oryzias curvinotus (assembly GCA_023969325.1). Taxonomy (NCBI): domain Eukaryota; kingdom Metazoa; phylum Chordata; class Actinopteri; order Beloniformes; family Adrianichthyidae; genus Oryzias; species Oryzias curvinotus. The sequence continues at coordinate 29,949,657 of CM043712.1, read as the reverse complement.
TAATTTGGTTGCAGTGGCGGCTGCAGCAGCCCATGACATCTCCTCAGAGGAAAATGCGCTCAGTTCTTCTCCTTTCCCGCTGTCTACGTATAAAAATGAACAACAATCGAACAGAGAATGACGCCAAGTCGTGTGGCTGTTATCTTATTGCATATTGTTCAAATTCTCATTTTCTATGATGACAACAACATATGATTATGCAGTGATGCACTTAGGCGACGTTCTTTTATTTTTCAGTTGGGGGAAGCTCTCCGTTGTTGAGGAAATCATCAGTGTTTGTGGTCACGATGTTATCTGCTGTTTGAGCGGCATGGACCATTTCAGCTGCCGGGAAAGCTGACCGGAGCTGATCTTTGATTATTATATATTTATTGTATTTATACTGTTGTTCACCTTTCGGCATATCCCTTCAGGGGTCACCACAGTGAATCAGCTTTCAGTGATTCGCACTGGTTGTTTCCTAGAGATTTTTTATGCCGGATGACCTTCCTGACACAACCCTGGATTTTACCCAAGCTGGGAAAACTAAAAGTTTGACAGTATTGGAGCAAAAAATAAAGAATGTCAAATGACATAACCATTGTAATGTTGGCCCCAAAGAGGATGTGACGTAATATTCATTGGGCAACCATTACAGATCAGGAAGCGACAGGAACTTTTCTGTTTGGATGACCGTGATAAAAAAAAAAAAAAAAGCTGCTGGCCAGACCTAAAAACCTTAGAAGTTTGTGGATTTGAAAAAATGTTTTTTCCAAAATCAAAGTCCTTTGGAGTAAAATCTGATATCCAACCCAAACAGCTGAAGTGGGATTTTAGTTTTGTAAAGAATAAAGTGCAAGAAAATAAAAAATAAAAAGGCTTTTGCGCTTAAATATAATTTGTGACGGGGAAAAAATAAATAAATACATAAATAATAACAATAATTTGTGACGGAGAAATACTGAAAAAGCAAAGACTACAGCAGATTCAGAGCAGTCTGTAAAATGCGAAGATTCTTTCTTCTCAAATAAGGTTTATTTTTTAGGTCCTTTAAAAGGATCATCTTCTCCTTGAATTGTGCTGTAAGAATAAAAAAAATAGTTTTTTATGTAGTGAAGAAAATATTCATGGGTCATTCTGGCAAAAGCATAACATTTGCAAAGTGAAACTCTTAATTTTTGACTCAATTTTTTTTTAGTTTAGTAATACATTTACGAGGAATGACACAATTATCAACTGTAAACCAAACCGTTTATGTTACAGCAATAAACCGGATGGTGGAGAAAGTGAATTGTTGCAGCCTCACTCCAGTATGTTTATGTTAAAAGTGCCAAGCAATTTCATGATTTAGTATGTATTGTCTTATAACATAACACCAGGCTTAATATGAGGCCATTGAAAGATTTTTCTTCTTTTTTTTTTGGGGGTTTGGACCAAATCGTGGGGAAAGTGAACTGTTGCATCCCCAATATTCCCCCATTTACAATACTGGTCGATCGCGTCAGACTTAATTCATTTAATTTAGTGCAACTTTAAAAAGTTTGTTATCATCACCTTTTTTTCTCTGCTGTTCCTAAAACTCAAATGTAATTTTAAAACCATGTTTTATAAAAATATCAACCACATTGTTTTCATTTAGAAAAACGAGTTAATGTAGAAGGAATGGTTAGTTGCATGATAAAAATCATTACATTTTTAACATAAATGACACTAGTTGTGTTTCTCTAATGATGCAACTAAAACTTTTCCCTTCATAGGACACTTTCCCAATCTTTTTGTCTTTTATCTGAGTCTTCTCTCTGTCCTATTGTTGCGCATTGCTTTAGTCCCAAAGTATGCCAGCCTTTTAAAAACAACCCACTTCCTTCTTGCAAAAGCCCAACCACAAATGCCTTCCCACACACTCCTCTACGCAAGGAAAACAAACTACTAATAATGTTCCTGCTGGTGGACGGTGCACAGTATTTACAAAACATCAGGGCTCCTGCCTTAGACCGTGCAGTTACGCTTCTTCTTTTAATTAAAAAAACAAAAATGGTTACCGAAGAGTTATTAAATGAACTGAGCTGAATTAGTGGGGAACTGAGCGCTGTCCTCCCTCAGCTGCAAACATCATCAGCTCCGCCTGACATGAAAAAAACTGTCAGCGTAGAGGAAACCCGTTTATTCTTTTCTTGTGTGTAACATTTTTTTAATAAATGCTGAAAATAAACAATTAAAAGAAGGTATTCTGTTTCTGAGGGAAGAAAGTTGTCCACTATCAGGAATCTTCCAAAAACCTAGCCAGGGCTGACAATAAACCCGCTTATCTCAATCTCAAGCGACAACATTGCAAAAGCTTTCAGAGGTATGCAACAAGTTTTATGTTGGAAACAAAAAAGACAGAGTTTTCTTTCATATTTGGGGGACAAAAAAAACATGAAAAACTCCTGCTGGTGGACATTTGCCTCCTCATTTAAAAGATAAAAATCCATGTTTGTTTGCATTTCCTGCTGAGCGTGACCAGACATCCTCAGACATGTCCATCTATCATTGAACGTGAAAAACAGGCCCACACAGGTTCTTCTGCATAGACTGTTGGGATTAAATAAAAGATTTTAGGGTTAAAAAAGTGTCAGTAGCATAACCCAAGACCAAGATCAGTTTCCATGGTTATTTGGCAGAAAGAGTGAATGTTCTCAGGGGATTTAAACGCCAATTGATGAGCTTTTCTAGCTGTAAGAACAACTGTTAGGTATTGTGATACATGAAGTGCATTGTGTTAAGGATTGTATTTTCTGCACTACAAGGCATGTTCATTTTGTTTTTTTAAATGACAGAGCGCCTTCTTTGAAGTCAAAAATCTGGTCGCCCACCAATGAAAATGGTGTTTTCAACATGTTATTGTAGTATTTTTCTCATGATGGAGGACATACATTAAAAAAAGTAAAGTTAAAATTCAGTTTCCGATTTTTTCCTTATTCAAACAGTTGTAAATCAAAAGCACGAGGGGAAAATTCTGTTTGGAAAAGCTTGTAGTTGTTCCGTGCTCTGCTCCATTCTGATGGATCCACTTACAGACAAATAAATCAACAAGCTTTTGGTTGTTTTTTCGTGATGACTGCAGGTTAAGCCATAGTCAAATATCCCCTTATGGGTAAACCCAGGCTTTCTGCAAGTGAAAAATTGGCAAATCGGATACAAATTCAGAGTGGAACTAAGGTGGCCAGCATGGAATTATGCAACTGTAGACAACCCGATGACTCCCTAATGCAAAAATCACAAACATTTTTTGAATATGGGCATCAGGTTATAGAGAACAGTCTTACATGCAGTACAGAACCTTCTTTTTATTTCAACGTCCCTGAACCCTGCGCACTTGAACAGCGTTGCTCAAGTGAAAAGGTCCCTTGCACGAAGAGCGGTTGTTTGAGGAAACAAACAGACTGTAGGCCAGGGGTTCAAACCCAAAACTTTCATATTTAAGGTGACATGCCCAACGTACGTTAACACCGCAGATAATATCAGCGTCAATTTTTGCCATGAACGACAAAAGTACGAAAACATAACATCATTTCTGACATAAAACATGTATTTTACACAAATTCAGATTGGAAAGAAGGAGAGGGCATGGGGCCTGATTGCTTAAGTTTTGAATGAGCGAAGAGAGCGGGACGAACTACCCAACACAGGGGTGGCGGGACAAACCACTCCTCCTGGAGCCAGGGGGGACAGACCAGAGACGCATCAGAGACAATGCAAACCAACTGGTGGTCGTGAGATGGACTCCCCATGCAATGGAGACGCACGGCAGGCGGACCGCAGACGGACCACAGACGGACCGCAGACGGACCGCAGACGGACCGCAGACGGACCGCAGACGGACCGCAGACGCACCGCAGGCGGACCGCAGACGCACCGCAGACGGGCCGCAGACGGACCGCAGACGCACCGCAGACGGACAGCAGACGGACAAGGGTAAATTCAGGGTAAGGGTTACTATACTGTAGAATATAGTGAAAGTTTGCTGGCCCTCTGATGTCATTTGCATCTCGTAAATTCAACATGATGCTATTTGTAGAGAAGATCCTGTCAGACAGTTAAAAAACCAAACACTCCAGTCTTTTTGAGCATTAGTCGTAAAATTGGAAAATGTAATGACTTCATAAAACTTGTCATCTGTAAAAACCATAAAAAATCTAACCATAAATAGTTGAAGGTTTTAATAGTTTCTTAGAGAAAAGAGTCCTTCTTCTTAGTTCTTTTCAAAGCTTTTCTAATCTAAACCAGAGGTTGAAGGAGGAATGGCTTAAAGAAATACAATGAGGCACATTTTTATGGCAAAAATGCCTCTAAACCCAAACAAAAAAAAGTAAGAGATCAGAATGGAGTGGAGCAGGGAGCTTGAGATCCACTCAGTGTATTTTCTACAGCACAAATAAGCTCTTTCCTCCAACAGAATCTATTCGTCTGCTCCTGACTCACAAAAACTCAAATAAAGAAATACTCAGAAACGCAGTTTTGAGCTTAATGTTCTTTACATCATTGGACAAATACCACAAGAACATGTTAAAGCACCATTTTCATCTTAGCGGGAAGCAGAATTGCTTCGGCTCACCTCTCAAACACTTTGGAGAGAAACTTTTAAATGTTCGACTGAGTTTGAGGAGCAGAAAAGAGACCAGCAGAGCAGCACAGCTTGTTGTGTCTTTTAGGACGGTGGCTCCGCTGAAAAAGCCGTAGATTCAGATGAACAGATAGCATCAGGAAAGAGGAAGATGTGGAGATGAGTCGGGCGCGATAAGGGCAGCAATGTGGGGCTCTGCGTCGACATGTTAAACTAACACAGACATCCCAGTTTGGTTTTCCCATGGGTCAGACAGTAGCAATCACACACATCCAGTCCAAAACTGCCATCCCATCTGCCCCAGCGCTTTAATCAGCTTATCATCCCCTGCACCGCCTCCATTCACGGTCGCTATATCAAGCTCTGGCATACTTCTGGAGAACAGCTAAAGCCCCCCCCCCAACATGCACACTCATTCAGGACCAACGCTCTCCGTCGCTCGTCTTCCTGCACGAAAAGACAGAACCCTCCAAAAGGAGCAAAGGACGTTCTGCATGTAAACGCCATAGGCTGGTATGACACGGAGCAGAGCGCACACAGAAAGCAACGTGTGCTTGGGATCTGACCGCATGCCAAAGCCCAGCTGATCTCTCAGTAAATATGGACATATGGTCAGCCTGTTCAGACATGGAGACGACTCCTTGTCCAACTGTGGAGGGCCAGTGGCAGCGGGAGATCCTCTTCAAGCTCCATCCTCTCCTGCAAAAACCAAACCCCTTTAGAGGTGAACTGAAGGATTTGACTGTTATGCAAGAAAAGAAGCTAGATGCATGTGTCAACTTTGAATGACAGCTGACGTCTGATGAGAGATGTCCCACGTTCTGTCCTGTCGTCCTTTATAGGTTTTTTGTTTTTAATTATGCTTTGCTTCCACTTTAAAAACTTCAAGTTTGTTTGTTTTTTAATACATCACCTTGAAAAGCCCTACATGGTGGTATTTTTCACATTTAATCCCCCAAAATTTGGTTTTGAACTTGTGGCTCCAGAGACCCACCCCCCAAATCATTAGTCTCCCACCACCGTGCTCGACAGCAGGTATCAAGTGTTTTTGCTTTGAAAATGGGTTTGGATTTCAAACGTGCTTATCACAAACTGTTGGCACTTTATCTTGACCTCAGATGTTAAATAAAAAAAATAAAAAAAAGCGAAACCAAGAGAGGAGCGCTCTGGTCCTGTGAAACATAGCCGTTGAGATATTTTTAGACAAAACATGCCTGATCTTGGCTGTCCTAACAAACCGCACGTGTGCAGCACTGTCTGCTTTCTGCTGTTTTCTCTCTGACCATGAGCACTTCAAACACTAAGATTATACAAAAAAGAAAACAGATTACAAGGACATAGTCAAACATTTTTATTCATGTTTTAGGATACACGGTGGTGAAGCATCTCTCATCTGTAGACTCTTTGGACATGCAGCGCCTGATTGAACGGCGCTGAGGCGTTCTCAACCCTTTCGTTGCGTTCTTCTGTCCGTGCGAGTGTTTACATGTGACAGATTGCACTTCAGATCAAAAACTGGATTCTGTACATCGATATCAAAATACAATAACTTTTCTTCTTTTTTTTTAGTTTTTTTTTTTATATAAATACTGGTTTGTTTGGAACGCCATCTTTCCTGAGACGCTTTCAGAGCAACAACCTTTTATCACGCTTCCCTTTCTTCATTTGTGACCTGCTTTTTCGTGGTAAACTCAGAGTGTTTGGGGTTGCAGACGCAGACATGACGCCACGTCTTGTGCTTGCCATCTGCGTGGTCCTAAAGGGGAAACTGCCATCGCTGCGGGAGCAAGCCCTCAAACACTTTGGATTTACAAAATTCAACCGCAAAAAAGGTTGTTTTTTTTTTTCCTTCTCTGCCTTTTGGATGAAAAAGGTTCACAGTTTTTATGGTGGCTCTTGTCCTGCTTCACACTGGCACAGTCACACATGCACACGCGGTACCTTAATGCATCTCCTTGCATACTTTACACACGTTTATTATTGCTTTAAAAGTTCTCGTTTCAGGACATCAGAGCAGAGGAGAAAAATGTCGCTGAAACAGAAAGAGATTATCCGTGCTGTAAGGCAGACCCCCCTCCCCCATAAATGTTTCGTTGACTTCTTGATAGTCTACACATCAGAGACGGCGTTGTTGGCGTCTCTGGCTTGCCGGATTCCGTACAGCCACTTGATGACGCGAGCGTTCCTCTCGATGATGGAAATCCCGTACGGGACTCGCTCAGAGGCCCTGGGGGGCCCGTCCTCCTCATCTTCCTCTTCCCTCATGCGCTCTGCGTCTTCGCCGCATTCGGAGCTGGGCGTGCTGACGCTGCGGAGCTTGGAGACGGACACGATGTCCGAGTTGGCCCTGGTGAAGCGCTCCACCCCGCCCATGTCCTCCACCTCCTCTGGGGCCAGCCCGCAGTAGTTGAAGAAGCGCTCCAGGTCGGCCGTGGCGCGGGAGTAACGGTCACTCAGGTCCGACTTGGAGCGGTGCAGCGAGGGGTGCTTGCGGGACGAGGCGCGGGAGCTGGCGTTTGATGTGCGGGTGAAAGCAGGTGAGGCTGGGGGGGCCATGACTGCTCGAACCAGCATGGGACTAGGAGGCAGGTAAGCTGGGGGGGAAGGAAGGGCCTGGGGGGCAGTGCTGACCTGTGGATGAGGTTGATTTTGCGATGGAGGAGGCGGGGGTTGGACCAGAGGACGTGGCACTTGGCCCTGGGGGGTCTGTCTGGGCCGAAGTCTGGAGTGCAGATGGACCCTCGGGGGCTTCTTCATCTCGGCAAGCGGCCGAACGTCCACTCTGCGCACCGTCACCGAGTTGGAGGAGATGTAGGGCACCAGAACACGGGGGTAGGTCCGCGCTGGGACTGGGGGTGGGCGCCGGGTCAGCTCAGCCGCTTGCTGGTGCAGGTTGTTACAGAGGGGGGAGGAGGTGCATGAGGAGGTGGATGAGGAATTGTGATTTAGCGGTTTGAGGGTATTAAGGAGTCTCTGTTCTGCAGACAGACTGCTGCTGATGCTCTGAGCTCCTGATGAAGGAGACGATGACGAGGGGGAGGTGGAGGACGAGGACTGGGAACAGGGCTGGGGTGCATCACAAACGTCACTGATTAGGTTATTTAGAATATCCAGGTTAAGGGTGGGTCTCCTCTCTCCGGGCCCCATCCTGGACCCAATGTTCTCCAAGTTGACCGGACAGCGAGGCACTTTCCGGGCCGGGGGAGTGCTGATGTGGCCCTGGAGCATCATGCTCTGGGGAACGAGGGGCTTGCGGATGATTGGGGGTTTGATGGGGGCCTGGCGAGTGAGGGCCACCTGCTGGCTCTTCACATACTTGGCCTTGTCCGCCTCCAGACGCTCCACGGCGCTCAGTTTACGCGCTCCCGGCTCCGCCTGACGCCGGAAGTAGTCCGGACCTTTGTTGAGGATCCTAAAGGGCATGGCTGAGGTGAAGGGGACTCCAGCCAGACGGCCATCTGAGGGTCGCAGCGTCTCCACCGGCATCCTGAAGGGCTGAGAAGGAAAAAAAAAACGAGTTTTACCAAAAGAATCCAAAATAGGAACAACTTAGAGCTCCTTCAAGCTGACAGGAAAACAGTGATGAAGAGCTTTAAACAGCCGGCCTCTTTAGGCAGAAGAAAATGGCTCTTTTGTGTTCCTCTCTTTTCTTCTGTCCCTCCCCCCTCCCTCCCTTGAACCCCTTCTCCCACAGACCCTTTCAACTTTCTTACCGGTTGCCGGCTTCACTCCTCTTCCTCTTTTCTGTCGGTCGCCTCTCTTTCTCTTGTTTTGCTCTGCTCTTCCTCAGTGAAAGGCTGCTAGCGGTTCAAGGGTCAGAGGGGAACAAACTCCACATCGGGACCCGCTGGTCCACTTCTGCTGGATCCGCCGAGTCCTCCTCGTGGTGGTGGTGGTGGGGGGTTCAGACAGCCACAGTCCAGGTCAGCCAGCAGTGACACCCACCACACAGAAACCTTTATGATCCCCTTTGATGCCGGGTTTAAGCTCCCGACTGTCCGTCCAGCTGTTCTCAGAGGTGGTCAGCGGCGCAGTCCGGTGCCGCCGTCCTAAACACAGTTCAGGAGAAAAATTCCACATGAGACTCCGGGCTGGTTCCGTCCCACGGGGACAAACGCACACATCGAGAGACTCTCACTTTCTCTCACACAAACACACACACACACACACACACACACACAATCGTGCATGCTCATGCGGCTCACAGCTGACAGACTGACTCTTCAACGCTCACGTCGAGCAGACGGGTCAGCCTTTAATACCACGGCTGGCTCCGCCTACCGGCACCAATCACGCTGCAGGACGGGAACCTTGGGGGTTGCGAGGATGGGCGGGAGGCGGGGGAAGCCCCCAATTGGTCGAGCTCAAAAGCGATTCTGTCCAATTGGATCCCCCTCCCCCCTCATGGCACAACAAAACAGAGGCAGGGCTTTCATTCAAATGGATCTCCTTTGAAAGGGGGGGGGGGGGGGGGCAACGGACGGGACAGATGCAATTTTTTACATCCACTTGCATCAAGCTCGGTGGGGCGCTGTGGCAACACTGAAAGGGAGAGTGCGCCCCGGTTCCTCCGCTGAAGCCCTTTGTCTTCATCACCAGCAGCTTTCAACAATGGAGGTCTGGGGCATTTGTTTAAATGCCCCCACTGCCTCTCAGGAAACGTACAGAAAACTCGTTTTCTTGTCCACCGTTCAGCATACTTTTTCAATCTTCAGATGCTCCAAATTCTCCAAAAACAACTTTCCCCTCCAACATGTCATTGCTCCAAGCTTCTGAACACTTACAGCTTCACGCTCTGAAGTTGCATCACCTGCTTTCACTCCTTACGATCGATAAACGAGCCTCTTTTATGGAGATCTTCTGCTGTCCCTCTGAACATCATGATTTCTTGGATCTCCTAACACTCAACCACTTCATGGGTCACGGTCTCCAAAAACGATCAACGATCAGTTTGTCATAAAACCGATGGATTAAAAGCAACAATTCCTCTTGTTTTTGAAAACCCTTCCTGGTATTTATTTATAAATTTTTTGCCAACAGACCGAATTTACACACAAAAATAACAAACTCATGAACCAAACTGCCGTTTGATATCAGTAAGAAACTGTTTTACTCCTATTTTTGCTACCTACAGGTAATTCACTCAACTTTTCTGTCCAATTATCAACATCTAACCTTTAAGTATCCACAACGCCAAAATAAAAGCGACAATAGATCCAGATTTTGATAGTTTTATGGTTTTTTTTTAGGGGTGGATGATATATCAGTGCCAGTATCAGAAACGACAGATATTTGCATAATTTGAGTTTATCGGTTAAAAAAATCTGCTGATATTCTTTTGACTGTTTTCAGCAACATTTTATTTTTTAAATGTATTTCTGTTCCTAATAGATTGGGATCTTGTGTTTACAGTCATAGTCAGTAACTGACTGTTTCCAGGTAAATGTTATTTTTGATGAGGTTACATGTTGTTCCTAATAGATCCCTGGCAATGGGAAGATTATGGTTTACAGTTATGTCCAACAAATGGTCTGAATGCTTTCAGATATATTTACATGAAAGTTTTAAAGTGATTATGCTCATATGAGATCCTTTGCTGTACGTTAAAAAGGTCAAGTACAATGTCATTGTCCAGTAAAAGAAAAGTTGTGCATTTGTAATAAAGAAACAAAAAAGGAAATCTAAACTTTGTGTTATTGTAGACACCTAAGTGTCGGCTATCGGCCACAGCTGCAGGGAAAATATCGGTTATTGGTCGGAAAATATTATATCGGACCATCCTTAGTTTTTTTTGTTTTCGTTGTTCAGTTCAGCTGATCTGCAGAAACTTCCATCTCCCTTTGAGAACCCAAGAACTATTTTCTTTTTCAAATATGTGTTTAAGTGGGTGTTTAAAGTTAATTTAACAAATTCTGTTTGTTTCATTTGGGAAGCAGCAATTAACAGTCGGAAAAGAAAAAAAAAGTGGCCAAATTTTACCCCGTTCGTTTTCTGGGGTAAAACTGTAAAAATCTCTGTTTTCATCTAAAACGGTTTATGTTTGCTAAAAAAAGTTAATAGGATTCAAAGTTAAAATAGATAACATCTGAGAAAATGTTAAAAATAATTTTTCATTTGAACACTTCCAGAATGAATCACTAAGTCTTTAATTTGATCATAAAATTGCAGAAAAGGAGTCAGAAAGATCCACTTTCATGCTTTGATCTGGAAAAAGAGCAACAGAACAATAAAACGGTCTGAGCTGCAGTTCCACTAAACTGAGGATGAGCCTTTAGATTTGGTGTGGTTACTGCGCGCGGCCAATCCCATCAAACACAAACAGACTTAGACCGAGTTCCCCGTTTACATACGTGAAAACGTGAACCAGTTTTCATTCCCTTGTCCTTTTGTTTAATGAGTGCTGCTGGACAAAGGGAGGCAGAGATGGCAGCAGTTCAATTCAAACTGTTCAAGAGCTTTGCACTGCATGGAGATTGGATGTAAAGTAAGGATGTTGGGATGTAAATGTCAGAGCTTTTATCACTCCAGGTCTGCTGATGAGGGAAGTTATCCACATGCAAATACCGTCAGGCTGAACGTCGTTTCAGATGAAAACTGCAGGTCCGTCGCTCATACCTGCCCTGAAAAGGGTGACATGAGAACACTGAAGCAGGTTTACCTTCATGGTAAACATAATGTGTTTTTTGTAACCATCAGCCTGGTTTAGTCAGGCCAGAGTCGGACCCACAATGGAAAAGTTGCTTGAATTGATTAGGGTTGTTGTCGTGCCTCAGAGTGTTTTTCAATTTGGTTTTCCAACCACAGGATTGGTCGAAGGATGCGGCGTGCATGAGAGGGCCGGCATGTTTGACAGTATTAGAGACAGACTGACTGCGGCGGGTGATAATGGTACAGAGGAGCTGATAGGAACAGATGAAACGAGCCTTTTTCCGCAACTGACATGTCAAACTGGCCTGTTCAGTGTAATTACTAAGAATCCACAGTCAGGAGCCAATTTCCCATCATGCCAGTGATCTCTACCGCTGATGTATTGAGTGAACACACACACACAAACATGTAGAAGGGCCAAAAAGGCAGTAAAATGCAGCATTCAGAGGCTGAAGCACAGCGATGAGGAGGAGCGTTTACCAGCTGGACAGTTATATCAGTGCACAGCCTTGAACCAGCAGACACCAGAAAACAAAGGAACGGCACCAAAAATGTCTCCCAATCTAACATCAAACTTAAAAGGTAGTTCAGATACATTTATGCATGAAAGTTCTTTCTCCTTTAAACTATTAGGAAATTATACATGTGCAATTTCTTTTCAAAGAAAGGTTTCACAGAAGTTATAGAACGAATAACTGATTAAAGTTCACTGAAGAAGGGCTTTGTCCTTTGATTAAAAGAAGAGCAGGAAGTACTAGTGGTGTTTTTTTTACAAGAGAAATACCAAGAGGTGAAAACAATTGGGCTTGTGTTTGTGGATCCAGCAAGTTGACCCTGTTTTATGGACTATTTTTGGGCACTGAAGCAAAGTAGCAGTTCAACAGAAAGACAACAATGCTCAAATAGAGGCTGAGGAGGAAGAAAAAATAAAAAATAACCGGAGGAGAAAGATCGGGTTTTTCTTCAGAAAAGCAAGACGCCCAATGATTGAGTGAGTTTTGAACACAAAAACAGAGAAGTGTGTTGTTTTTTTTTCCCTCAAGGTGAGTTGACTGTCGGTTAATCAGTTGATTTGAATGGACAAGTTGAGTGAATAATTTAGCAGGTATTAGTTTCAGCAGGTAAAGTTTGGGGACACTAATGGAAAAGTCTCACTGGCAGCTTGCAACAGGCTTTAAAGATACACAACTGTAGAAAAATACATACATTTATACCATCAGTGACCATTTCACTTGGAATTACATTTTACTAAACCTCCAGAAAGACCTGGACTAAGATTCCCCTGGACTTTGTATAAGGTGATCCCTCCCTACGCCACTTTTCGTGCTCTTGCGTTTTGCTTGAATTTTGTGTGCATTTATTTAACAGCACATTCTTTTGTGAAAAGTGTGAAAATGTGCGTATATCTGTCCGAAAAATAAGGGTGTAAAATGTGCAGTGTTGGATTTTACAGCCTTAAAAACATTGATATTAATTGGAAAAAATAAAGGTGACCACTTTTCACCTGTTGCAGGTTATCTTTAGAGTCCTGCAATAAACAAGGGACCAGAGTACATGCTTGTTGCAGTTGGGAGAACCCAAATGTACTCAAGTGGAAAATGCCAACTCCTCTCTTTAAAAAACTGCCAGACTGTCTTTGATGAACGAGCTGGCCTGGAGACAAAAGGATCGTGTCGTGAATGTGGTAAAGTCCCACCACAGAGCACTCCTTTTAGACTTGGGTGAAACCTCAGCAGTTCAAAGGGTTATCAGTCACACCTCTAAAGGATAATATAGGGAGCTTGTTAGAGAGTGAGAAGCAGCACAACATGGAACACTCATCAGCTCCATCCAGGCGGCTCATTCTCCCACAAAAAAATGGAAACGTCTGGAGTACGGAGTTACGCAACGATCACATCAACTGCAAAAGCAACCGCTGGACCATAAGCTAGTTATTACAGCATGCAGCTTCTTCTTTGTGTGGACCTCCAGCCCGGCCCAACACTGTCTGCCCTTGTGGCCTCAGGAAAAACCCATCCTGAGGTCAGATGGGTGCAAAGAGGGTCAGTCTCTGCTGTGGAAGAGCAGGTGGCCCACAGACCTCCGCTTTAACACAACGGTGAGGAGAAAGACAACTTCCACAGAGTAAAACATTTTGTTTTACTAAACATAATGAGAGATTTGAAAAGCAGCTGGTCTTTAAAAAGAATAAACTCGCTAAACACCAGGAGAAAAAATAAATAAATACATAAATAAATAAATCAATATTTTTTGCTTTTGTTGCTCACATTTAAAAATGCGTCCCATTGGAGCGTATTTTGGAGTCACAACTATGGCTTATTTAGCAGCCATGATGGGCCGCTCCGTGCATGAACAGGACCAAGTAAACTGAGCTTTCAGGGGGTTTCTTTGTTTTTTTTTTAGCTTCCAGATTCCTTTAACTTTTGAGGGTAAATTTTATCTTCACCCTCTGTAAAATATCTGACATATCTGTCAGAGTGGAAGCTAAAATGATCAGACGCAATCTTGATCTTCAAGGTCATAAAAAATAAAGAAAAGGGAAGAAAAAAAGTCACTAAATCTGGTATTTTCTAAATAAAATAATGAATCGACCGTTTGAGCACCTTTATTAGCAGCATCCTGTTAACTTTAGGCAGCCGGTTGCTGAATATTATGCATCATCATTATGGTTTGTGGGAACAACTGCCACAATAAATCCATATTTGGAATGAAGACTCCTGGTTTTTGTTAACTTTGCTAGCTTGGAGGTTTCCTTTTAGCGGTCGGCGCAGCCTCTTTAGGAAAGTAGCGGATGGATTTCCAACATGTGACCAAGCAACTTGACATGCGTCAAGACTCAAACGTAGGTCGTGTTTTTCTCTCTCTGCGGCACAGTACCAACTGTCTCACAAACCGCTACCAGTCTGCAACCTGGGAGATGGGGACCCCTGAATTACATGATAACTTGCGGTCCTCAATAATTGCTCAAAACGTCTCGGTATGACACCACAACTGCTAATAAGACTGTGCTCCACAAGGCACAACTTCATGAGAGATTAAAAATACACTGTAGGCCCAGATCATTATTAACAAACCTGCAAAGTCGCACAATCGAGCCTTAGCCTGGATCAGTAAACTCCCTGGTGTGAGTAGACCCAAACAAGCACGAACAAATCCCAGCCTGCAACTTCTAAAGGAGTATCGGTAGCTAACTCATAAGACAGGAGGAAAAATAATAAAATGCCATTAGTTTTTTTTTTTTTTTAATTTAAATAAAGTGACTTAAACTTGAGGTAACTATTTTGTGTGTGTGTGTGTGTGGGGGGGGGGGGGGGTCAAATGTTTACACTTTGCTTTGATCCTAAAGGGTTTTTGACCAGAGGACAATATTTAGCTAACTTATTTTTATTCTACCTATGAAATGAGCATTTTCTTTTTCTGTCTTTGAGAAAGAGAGGATAACTTTCTCTCTTTGTCAGACGATCCTAGGAGATTCCTGCATTCACGGTCCCACTGAAGGTGAAATAACAGGAATCCGTCAAATCCTTTCTGCTGATGACTAAAACAACTGAAAACTGTACATCGCAATCAGTTTGGGGAGTGAATCAGACCAAGTCCTGAGGGAACGTCTTTTGCTTCACTCAACTACAGCTTATCGGAGATCGTTTACACACAGCCCTACACCCGGGGGGCGTGCAGCACTAATATGCAAACACAAACCGTTGCAATTACACACTAAAGGCAGCTGCATCAAACACCTGAGCGCCCTTTAGCATGCTGAAAAGTCTGAGGGTGAAGGGGAAAAACACACACAAAAAGGAAAACTTTGCCTTCGGTCTAGAGCTGCCACACTCCAATAACACACTGTTTAAAGGAGTGGAGCCACACAAGGTAAAGATTATACAGCAATGAGGAAAAACACCAACAACTTCTCTGTCATCTGAATAAGTGAAGTCAAACGATCAGCTAGAATGATACAAATATTTTCCTAAAAAAAAAACAGAGAGTTGATGATAATGGTGATAAAGGTTTTTATCCAGTCTGGTCAGCATGCGGCTCAGTTGTCCACCTCCAATGAAAGCAATGCTGGGCCAAAATGACAAATGCTATGATTAAGACTGATATTTATAGATTTGGTATTCGGTCTAGAGGACAAGAGGGTCCAGGAAGGGATCTCGGTAGAAAACAAAGCAAATGTTTCAAACAAAAAGAGGTTTCCATTCATATAAACATTTTTAAGAGACCATAAATCAGTGGGATTCCTGACATCTTTATTAAAGCGTGTAAATTCCTGTCTGAGGAAAAGTCTTCCTCATTTCTCTCTGAGCACACAAATATGAGCACATGTCAACATCATGCAGGAACCCTGATCCGCTCAAACTCAACAGAACGTAAAAGTTTACTTACATGATAGGAAGACGAGTCAGAACTGGGTCGGTAAAAAAACTCAACGGTGGCTTCCGAGCAGCTGAGTTTCACTGACAGAGCCCGACGTCTGAGTGAGGCTTTCAGCTGCTGCGAGCACTGATATGCTGGCGTGTGTGGGCAACGAGAGCTGAAACCAGAAGTAACCTGGATCGACTCTGCTCCCTGAACTAAAATGCTCCTCTCCTCCCATAGTGCAGGAAGACTCCGCCCCTTTCTGGCTTAAGCAGGAAAACAGTCTGGAGAGCAGGAAATGAGAGATTTGCAGGAAAGTCACGTGGCCTTCCCAACACTTTCACATCATCCTGTCTTTCTCAGGCTCTCTCTTTAAATGGACAAACACTGACACGTTCCTTCTCTAACAAAATGTAGTGGAAAAAACACCAGCAACAAAAAGTTCCTGCTGGAATACTTGGTATTTCCTCTTGGAGAATGAGGAGCTTGCTGTTGGTCCATTTCCATCTCTTATCTCCTTAAATATTTTACACTTTATAGTAACACATTTGTTTTTGGTTTAATTATAAAAAAACTTCTCCTAAAAGCCAACCAACCTTTCAAAAAAGCTGCAGCAAAGAGTTCTGATGGGAAGGTTGGACATATCATCTCAGATATGAGCTTTACTTTACAGCACATTTATTTTCATATATAAAACTTTTAAAGATAAGCTCAGTTCATCCTTTTAAACTACCTCTTAGGGGCATATTTTCCATAAAAAACTCCTCTCTATTAGACTGGAGGCTTCCTAATTTTTCCTACAGCACAGTCTTAAACATTCAGGTTAAGGAGACAGACAAATCTTTACCTTAAATATTAGACTTCCTGTTTGCTGAAGTTTGCCATTACATCAGCAGCAACAGCTCAGAACTGGTGGGAGACACAAAATTACAAATACTAGATATTATCTGGGTTGAGCAATTTAAGGAAATTCAGGGAGAGCTGCAACGAGTTGGGACAAAATATTTGCTGTCCAATCATCTTTTGAGCGGTTTTCAAAGTGGTCCCAGTGGTCTTTTAATGATCATTATGTGAGTTTTCAGCCAAAATAATAATAATAATTAATAAAAAAACAGTCCTTTCATAGGACATAGTTTCTGCAGAGCAGCAGGAGTTGATCAGAAATTTCTTTCTTACCTTTTCCTGTTTACTATTTTGTTTCATTTTTTTGTACTTAAATAACACATTTATATTGTCAGTTAGCGCACACATAATGCATATGACAGATTATGTTCCTTTTAGAGCATCACTTCAGGTTTGTTTATCCATTTGCATGAGTTTTCAACACTGTGCTGTTTCTCACGAGAACGTTTGTTTCTATTTAATCCAAATGGATGGCTGCTCTTCTAAGCAACTGTGACTGAAAATATACAAATGCATCCTTACTGCTTGTGTGTTTTCTGCTGGATGGCTGCTGTGGATGAGAAGGCTGTAACAACAAGACAGAAACTTGTTTTTTATTTTAACCTAAAGCAAAAAGCCAAAACACAAGGGGACATTTTTGGGTGACAGCCCTCCAGGCAGTAGAATCCAATCTAATTGCATACAAACAACATTGTGTTCCTTTAGGCTTCTGATTAACATACAAATGGTGGCTTTGCACCGTCTTCAAAGCATCTCATCACCTAACCTAAAAGAAGTTGATCTGAAGTTTGCTAAACTGTCTGCATTTATTGTATTCAGTACTTCCTTATTAGAAGAAGAAAAAC
Source organism: Oryzias curvinotus (assembly GCA_023969325.1). Classification (NCBI taxonomy): domain Eukaryota; kingdom Metazoa; phylum Chordata; class Actinopteri; order Beloniformes; family Adrianichthyidae; genus Oryzias; species Oryzias curvinotus. The sequence goes on along the minus strand of CM043712.1, from coordinate 29,932,317 downwards.
ATCTGTTTTAACAGCCAAACTCATGCAGCACAATGAATCTTTTTACTCTATTAATTTAAGCAAAGTTAAGGGAAAAGTTCAAAATTATTCCAGTTATTCTGAGAAAATAATGCTTCTGTTTGTCTGCAAAACTGTACAGACGCTATCCTGCTAGTTTGCCTTTTCTTTGGTGGAGTATAGGAGATAGATTATCTTTTTTAAGCTCTGAAAGTAATCTCTTTATTCCTAGAAAACATTTCCAGTGATTTTCCTATAACCTATTTTATTAAAAACAAAAAAAACAAAAAAAAACAAAAGAAAAACAAAAGGAAAAAATGGATTAAAAACAGCTGGTGAATGAAAGATTTCAACATATAAGAGGTGCGGTCTGGGATATCCTGTCATTAAAAGTCCACAAAACAGTTGTTCTAAGAGGCTTAAAAAAAAAAAAACTTTGTTGGTGACTTTTTTTAAAAACACTTTTTCCTGGTTTAAGATTATGGGGCAAATATTTTAGTGTATGACAGTGGTGATTTGTTACTAAATCGGATTGGGACGGATTAAAGGAGGAAAAGAAAGTATGACTAAAACAACCAAGAAGACCTGACTCCAGACATCAACATCCAGAACTGGAAGTCCTTGACCAGAACCAGAAGTGCCCCCTATCCCTCGTAACCCCCCCCCCCCACACACACACACACACACTTTATTTTCACTGGCGATCCGAACAGTTGCGTTTTTTTCCTCTGATATAAGCTTAAACAAAATTTATGTTCAGCTCTGAACACTTTAGGGCTATGGTCAGGGTAAGTCATATATTTTCCGCTTCTAGTCAATAATTTTGTCTGCAGCCAGTTTTCTCTCAAAACAAATAATATATCTTTAATCTTAATCTTTAAAAAAAAATACTTTTTTTTTGCCCTTTTCTGGGGTTAAAACTTACAACTTATTTGCTGTTCCAAAGTGTCTGCACCCGGAAATGAAATTGCAAAAGTTTGACTGTTGTTTGTTTTCATGGGGGAAATGCCGGCACGCTGCAGAGGCCAACTCCAGGCTGATGTCATTAAATGGGTGGCACCCACCCGGAGAGAAAACCGATGCCTCAGAGATCTAGTCATCTTACTTCCAGGTAGAAAAATGAACTGTGAAAAATAACATATTTCATGAAAAATTGTATGTAGTTTACTCTGCCATATAGGCCCATTCAGTATATTTTTTGTGTTTGGCAATGTTCATTTTTTTGTTAAATTTTGTGTTACTGTGTGTATTTTTATAAGTGAGGACGAGTTCTAAAGCCTCCTGACTCTTCAGTGTTTCACAATTGTTTGTTTATAACGAGCAAAACACAGATAACAAGAGTGTGCATGTCCAAGCTTGTGTAAGCAAACATTCAACAGAGCTGGCTGCTCATAGGGTTAGTTCAGGGGCTTCATTTCCCAGAATTCACTGTCACTGTGTCCATGGACACAACATCTAACTCCCACTGTCCCCCAGTTGTGATACTAACGCCTGTTTATTGTTACATATTGAAAATTCACATAAAGTATCCCAATGGCATGTATGCACTAAAGAAATAACAGATTCTTCAATCTCTATAATCCGTACCTGCCTCGACCTGGAGCCACTCAGCGATCTATTAAGTCAGAGTTTAGCCTGCACAGGTTAACTAGTTCATCACAATACTTAACTTCAAAGATACCATAATCTACCATTACTTATTATCCTTCATTCTGATCTATTCTTTTTGAAGAAGACGCTTAATCAGACGATGTTTCAAATCCTGACTTAAACAGTCGATGTCTCCTTGTGGCTAACATTTTGATCCAATCGAAACAATACGTTAGTGCATGTCGCATAAAAATGTAATTCTGTGAACTGGGGGATGTAAAGATCTATGCCAAATTGTCTCATCATCACCATAGCTTTGGTTTGCCTATACAGTCACCAAGGGTGTGGACACGTCAGCACATCCGCAACAAACTTCAACACGTCTCCCATCAGAAGGTGTTTTGAAATCTTAGAGATTACAAAACTTGCAGTTGCTGATGATTCTAAAGAAGCATTGACATGTTGCTCAGTAAAATAACATTTTCTTTAATTCATTCATTATTAACTCTAAATTAGAAGAAACTTTTGTTCTATCTTTAATAAACAACAAATACTAAGGTTTACCGTAAATTATAAATATTGGGTAAATCAGTATCAGACAACACGCTTTAGGGGAAAAAAAAGCATACCAGATTACAAATCTTACAGGTATCTGAAACGTGGAAGATTCTGCTAATCAAACATTTCAAACATTTGAAGTGAGACCACATCCTTGAGGCAACTGACTGGCCAGTTTGTAACTTGAATAAGTTGCACCACAGAAAAATATGAAAGAAATGAGGATAAGCAAGAACATGTTAAAAAAGGTAGAGCACGAATGGTTATGCGGACAAATATGACTGAGATGTTTATTTCTCTATATAAGGCTATGGGATTTTGGCTAGTTAAAGCCCACGGGTACTTCCTGTTTGGAACGTGGGTTATTTTCTTCTTGAAATCAGCAGTTTTGATTGTCTAAAAGCTAAAATTTGATCAATTTCAGGGCTTACATCTTTCAAACGAGCAGGTTCATTGTTCTATTGAACCGAACAGAGCTTAAAACTTTCCTTTTTCCTGCCTATCTCCATTTTCAGAATGCTAAATTTGGGGGATAGAACTCTTACCAGTGTTCCCTTCCCACTTTGGGCTTTATTTTCACAGTGCAGATCCCATAGGTGGCATCACAAATGATCATTCTAATGTATTAAACGACTATGCTTTAGAGCAGAGGTGGGCAAACTTATTTCACTTGACCAGGAGCAGAAATGTGGAGAGTTTTGGTAGAGAAAGGAATAACATGGAATCTGGATGAAAACATGCATTAATTCTGATTGAAATATACATTTTAAAACAGAACACTTTTGAGTTTTTTTTCTTCAAAACTGTGACCTTTGTTCTCATTTTAGTGCCAATTGCACCAACGGCTTGATGTCCCTTGGGGAAAAACAAAAACTTAGAGAAATGCTGTGTTCATGTGGTGTTGGAATGAAACGTGACTGTCTGACTCAGAAAACTCACATGAACGTCAGAAAAACAACAAACCTTCCAGCATCACATCACATGAGTGCAAAATAATTTTCTGCACCTAAAAGGTCAATTTGTTTGTAGTACATCATCTATGAGGAAACACTTAAATTACAGGGAAAATATAACATTATTAAGGATTATCAATAGAATTTATTCCAGTTTGGCGGGCCGGATTAAATAGTTTAGCGGGCCATTAAACTGTTTAACGGGCCGTAGTATGGCCACTCCTGCTTTAGAGCCTTAAAGCAAACTGTTGACCTGCCAATCGGCAGTTTCCTGAGCGCCTTATTCTTCTTAAAGTTCAAACATACGTGCTTATTTCACGGAGTCAGCAGGGTGGGGTCCCCCACCCAAACACACACTAAAACACATACTCAAGCTCTCCTTTCCGCAATTTGAAGTCCAACATGCATTACTGCAGTGGTCGGCCACTGGAGAGGACTTCCACTTTTACGTCTTGAAAGGAGTTCATCAACAATCTTTTTGGCTGGATCAACAAATTGAGACACTCCCACCACCAACACAGCTGTACGGCTCACTTCCCTTCCCTTCGTCCTCTCCAACATCCTCCCATCCTCTGCGTTTTGTCACTGCGTGATCATTGGGCGGTAATGAGACTCTAGGAGAATGCGCACACCTCCGCTCAGACACGGAGGAGGCAGGTGGATCAAAAGTTTTAGTGCGTGTGTGCCGCCTTCTCATTTCACCAAACACCCCAAGATTCAGGACACACAGACACTCACGGCACGCTCACTTAACCACACAGCGATGAGTCAATGTTGACACTGCAGTGGAAGTTTACAAAACACAGATAGCTCTGTTCTCAGTTCCCATTTCTGATTCATCAGTTAGTTTCTTCAGAGGCCACCAACGGATAGTGAGAAGTAATAAGTCACTGCAGATCTTCCCCTTTTACTTCATAATCTTGAGCTGGTGTTACAGCTGTGAACCCTGCCTGCTTACATCACAGCAGCAAGTCCAGGCAAGCCCTACATCTGGCCCCCCTGAACTGCTTTGACGCAGATCTCAAACTGACTGAGAAGTGTCTTTCCCCAAAAGAAAAGTGGAAAACCACCTCTGTCATGAGTTGAAGCTTGAGTTGTTTATGGGGCTGTGGTTCAAACACACACACTGACTTGATCCCTGGCATTTGGCCATAGACCATGAATTATTCCAGGAATGATGATGGATGGCAGCCCAAGTTCAGACTCCAGTGGCAACATTCAGCATTGTGTGGATTTTCACATTCTCAAACAGTCAAAGCAAACATTATGGGATATTGGATTATTTACCATAAAGGGGTCCTTCAGAGTTTATTCTCTCACTTTCGAATCTTAACACTCCCTTTCTGCTGCTGTGAAATCTTTGTCAATATTGATAGCTAACTGGTAATTTCCACTGCAGAGTCTCTTAGGGTCGTGTGTTCATTTGAAGTCCCACTACAGTCATCTTTTAAGCCATTTTCAAAGCATTTTCAGTGGTCTTTTGATTATAATTATTCTGTTTTAAGCAAATAAAAAAACAAAATAAAATAAAACTGTCATTTTCTAGTGCATGGATTTTGCAGAGTGGCAGGAGTTCATTTGAAATTTGCCTCCAAGTTGTAGGGCGGCAGAATTGGTGCAGAGCAAACCCACCCCCCTCTCACTTCCCGTTACTCTCTGTTAATGTGCTTTCCTGCTAGCTTACAGCCCCTCAAACCACCAACCTAACATTACCGTGCCACAAAGGGCGAGCAATATTGGAGCTGCCCTGTCGTACAGTTTTGAGCTTAATAGCAGCTCAGACGAGGAAAATGATGACGCACATGGATCTAGTCGTTTACAAGAGGATCCATCACAAACTTATGTACTTGTTTCTTATTTTCTATAAAACAAATACAATATTTTTCAAACAGCTTATTTCGTCTGCTTCTGTTTGACAATGATTTAAATGAAGAAATATTTAGAAGTGCATTTATTATAATATATGTCCTCAACCATCAGTGAAATGTCACACGGATTGGTTAAAAAGACAATTTTAATCTAAGTTGGTCTTTAAAGTCAAGAGCTAAGCTTACACTTGAAAAGTAGAAGAAATTATAAAACAGAAATGAAAAACAGCTCCCAGAAGAAGGAAACTAAAGTTGCTTGTACAATAATTCAACTGTTTCAAGTTTTATGGACATAAAAAAAAAAATGTCTTCCATTTTGCATAAACCCTTTATGATGTGATACTTCAAAAAGGCCTAAAATAATTACTGCTTTCCAAACATATTTCTTACAGGAACCCCAGAGACTGCATTTCAAGATTCCTACACTGAGTTAATACACAAAACCCGTTGCTTTATTCCAATACACCATTCATCAACTCCTCTTCATCACAACAGGTTTTTTCAGCTTTAGGGCTCCTTCTCTGACTATCTGGTGCAGCACAAAGACCGTATTGTGAAGGTGATGTCAACATAGTACAGACACATGGATCTATAACACAGATGCGTATAATGCAGCTTCTTTGAGCTCTCCGGTTAATAGGTCAGTGGGTCCACGGTGGAGGGGGCGGGGAAATAATGATTAACCAGGGGGATGTCTCTAAATAATGCCAAAACAGCCAAAGGCAGTGACGACAACAGCCAAAAGACAACGTTTCTCCCATGTACAGCATGTGCATGTTCACTTTGGACCCTCTACCCCAAGGAAAAAAAAAAAATATATATATATATATATATATATGTATATATTGTTTCTACTTTGCCTATAATAAGTGCTAAACCATTTGGTGGAGCAGACAGTTCCAGAGTAAAGACAAAAAAAAAGAGAAAAAATATACATATTTATTGATAGGTAAGGCAGAGCAGCGCAGTTAAAAAGAAATTGATATCATCACGGCTTGTTGAAAGCACTTATTAGTCTCAAAAAGCTGAAGACATTGCAGATTTTATTCATACAAAATACAGGAACGGCTGTTTGATTTAATTGGCAACTTCCATGAAGGGGATTAATGACAGGTCCATAGAAAATGTCTTTCTTATAGCTTGATAAACATGCAGTTAATTTGGTTTCTTTAACTCTAAATCAATTTTCACATTTAAAATAGTGTTAAAAAAAGCTATGAATGACATTTGACATGTTCAGGTAAGGAGCCTGTCAAGTTTATGTCAGTTTATTTTGCATTTAATTGGTTTTGTGTCCTTTTTCAGTTTATTTATTGCTGACAGTGCACTACTGCTTTTCTGGTTGTGACTTATTTAGTCCCGCGATCGATTATCGATACGTCTTCATCAAGTATCGACATTTTATTTACATTTAAAAACCCTGTAAAACGTTATATTAACCATCCTTTGGTAAGACAATTCCTTGGAGGGTCAATAGGGGGCGCTCGTTGCGAGATTGGCTGTTGCGGGCAGACGAAGAAGAACACACATTCAAACAAAGATGGCGGAGCGGGAAAACAATGAGAGGCGACGGCAGTAAGTTAAAAGACGCGCCGGCAGCATTGAAGCTGCATTACCCGGAGATGTGTGAGAAAGCTGTGGTTGTTGCTGCCTGAAGCCGACACAGCCCGGCGCGGATACCTTTTTCTAGACGAAGCTACCGCCGTCTTCTGAGAGACAGAGCAGCGGCAATAACGGAAAACGGTCCCTGCAGCGCGGTGGAGAACGAGGGATTTGGGTTTTTATTGAATGCAGTAGAGCCACGCTTTGACATTCCCTCTCGGAAATACTGAAAAAAGGATCCCTGTACGGCCAGACCAGAGCTACGGCTGAGATGGAAACAGCAGAAAGTTGCATCCCTTCCTTTAGACCCCCCTCCTCTAAGCAGCGGTAGATGAGCGGCGTCTTGATGCTAAAGCCTGAGGTTCTCCAGAAAAACATGAACATAAACATACATCACAGTCATCATCACATGCAGCTTTTCCCCAAACGTGTTGTTCACAAAGACGTTAACTTTTAGATGCCCTTTAAGTTTTTTATGTATTTTATCCCTGGTTATTTATTTTGAAAGCAGTTTATGTCTTAAATAACTTAAAGGAAAGGTCCTAGCTACTTGATTTTTATTTTTCTGTGAGAATTATATTTTTGTTTACACCACATTTACACTAAATGGTGTCATTTATTTTTTAACAAAGACAATATAATTTGTTTACAGAATTAATATCTGATTTACAGCTATTTTTTAAGTTAAGCGATGGCTATGGTTTTGTTTTTCAAAAGTTAATACCAATATGTCTGGCAGCTACTTGACTCATTCATTTTTTATCCTTTTTACAGCAATTTTGTACTAAATAATGGCTGCTGTTCATGTTCACTATTGTTTAAACTGAATTTTACAGATATTTCCAAATGAAAATTGTCATTGTTTGTCAAAGACAGAGTATTACTGATTTCAGCAATGTTACACAAAAGTCTGTTATTCATTACACCAAATAGGACATAAGTTGTTTATTATCATGTTGTTTAAAAACTAAAAAATAAATGGGGAAATATTTTCCAAAAAGCTGTTTTTAAAGTTCTTCTTTCTTAAAGTTTGATATATCGTGAGTTGTTAGAGACGAGATATATCGATTATCGCATTATCGCCATATCGTGATAGTATCGTTATCGTGAGAAGTGTATCGCGTATCGTATCGTATCGTGAGGTACCCAGTGATTCCCAGCCCTATTGTGGACTTGCTTTTTTTCTGTCTATGTGCGGTAAGCATAGTAGATAAAGATAAAGATATTTAAGAGTTGTATAATATTATTCATTTATTTTTTTCTTTACATGCTTGATTCCTGGAGTTGTTGTGACAACTGAATTTCTCCTCAGCAAAATCAATAAATATTATCTTATCGTTTGAATAAAGTATGTGCAAAAAGTTCAGAATGTTTGGAATAACTTGGATCATTAGCTGTAGCTTTTGTTTTTTAAATATTGGTTTTCTTTATGTGTCGCATTTGAGACCTGACTGTAAATTGGCACTTTATAAACAAATTCAACTAAAACTGAGTTGAGCTATTTTCCTGCACTTTCAACACCATACAAGCCTGTAACAGAAAAAAATTATTTTTGATTTCCACAATCCTGAAGTTTACTCTGTGTCATATGCTTATGGAGAGGAAGATTATTGATCTTGTTTCCCATAACTTAAAAGACATTTGCTGGTCCTGTCATCCATATGTCCAAATTTGTGTTTTCATAAACATTCAGAACATCAAATTTTCAACCCATTAGGGATGAAAAAAAATTCTCAAGACTCATTAAAGGTGCAGCCCTTCAGCCTTTCACCCTCATTCTGAAAGCTTGGCTATGACAAAAACTGAATGCGTTATGAAAATGCTGTTTAAACTGATGTCATTAGTCTAACAAGGGTGGAGCACCTTGACAAGATGGGAAATCCTCTAAAAGAAAACAATACACAAGCAAACACACCTACATGCAAAACACCAAATCCTACTTGATGAATGTATGGGGATTTATGAAGCTGAACTTTTGGCCACACGAGTATTAAAATGTACACACCTAATCTGTGTTGTCGCTGCACATTAAGCTTTAAATGCTGGGATCTCAGCCTCTGACCTAATTTTGATTAGTTGCTTAATCTGCGTGTGGGTTGCCCGCAAACACGTGTTTGAAAAGAGACTCACGTTTACTTTTTCACCTGCTGGACACGGTGAGCAACATGTCAACAGATTAGAGCAATGATTAAGAACAAATAAATGAAATAAAATGAAACTAAGTCGACAAGCGCGGTCTCCGCTGACGGAAATCAAACCAAAACAAAAGGGAGCGTGGCGATTTAGCAGGACCCAAACGCCACACAGTCACAAGATCAGCAGCTTCCTTTCATGTGAGAGGCGAGCTGCTGATCTCCATGGTACACTACAAGCAGAGACGCAGCTTGCCTAGAGTCCCACTGACCTCATTCTTCAGGGTGGGGGGACTCATCCAGACTGCAAGCACCCAAAGGCCACTCACTAAACGGCGACTTCCCGTGACTCCTTGTGCCTCAAAAATATAAAGCAATGGAGAGCTCAATCTAACTGTTCATAAAAAAAAGTATATATCCATTGAATAAATGCCTTTGTTTCTGCAGTTTAACAGAAAAACACACAGACCTGCACTATTTTAAAGTTAAGAATTTGAGCTTTTTCCATTCAAAAATATATCAAAACGCCCAGATGACTTGACCACTTCTGAAAAAAAGGATCGAAGTAAAAACTATTTTTATAGCTGACATGACACAAATCTATTTTAGAACATAAAAAACAGTGTTGCATCACAAAAAAATCCAACTACATCTATGCAACTGTGCCTTTTTCGCCAAATAGGGCAGCTAACTTCCTCCGCTCTGAAGAACAATATGAACACAACAAGAGCTCAGCATCATGAGGTTCCTGCTGCAGAAAAACTGCAAGCACCTAATTAAAAACTTAAACAAGCAGAACAGCGAAACAACCAGACCATTAGGAGAGAAAGATAAGAAGACAAATTTGGAACAAAGAGCACTCAGATGATTCCTGTCACCTAGTGAGTATTACTGAAAACTGCAATAAAGGAGCCCTAAAAACTCTCCAACATTTCTGCCTTGAGAAATACAATTCACAGGAATAGCTCTTGTATATAATCTTCTGGAAGATGAGGGTTTACTTTTTTCTGTACTATTATAGCCTGCAGCCAGTGTAGCATGACAGTAGCCCAAACCACCCTGTTATTTGCTGGCTACTCATTGTGATGGATGGTATGCAGGTTTTACAATAAAGTAGGTGTATTCCAGGTAAACACAGTTTGTTTGTCATATAAACAAACAGATGAGCTGTAAGAAGCACAACACAAAATTAACAGAAGTGAAAAAAATGTTACAGCTCTGTCACAGTTTTACCCCAACTCTGTCATTTACCACAGCCAACAATGAGACAGGATTCCCTTAGAGTAGTTTGGAAACACGGCACCACCACGAGGCCCGAAGACTCAAAAGTAAACAGAAGCACCCAAAAAAGAAAGAACCTCACAAACCAAACCTCAGACAAGAAAAGGCAGAACATAGAGTACGTAAGTTGTGCAGGAACAACATCCTGGACAGAGTTTGAATGGAAAAGCACAAAATTCTAACGTTTAGGTGATGGAATACACAACACAGATCATCTAAATGTCCTTAAACACCTACCATCACATTGAATTGGTACTGCAATGTTTTATAGACCTTCTGAGCTAACATTGTTAGGGTTCACCAATGCATTACACCTACACAGATCATTTAGGAGCCCTGCGATGGACTAGCAACCCATCCAGGGTGTACCCTGTTTTTAACGCATGCCGTGGAAGCTTAAACCGTCTGACGCAAAGTGGAGGACGTTGGCTTCCGCAAAGCGCGTTAAAAAGTGATAATGCCCACTTCGAAGGCCATTGACCCGCTTATACCATGGTCACTTACAAAAGAAATAGAGATAAAGTTCACCTCTTACCGCTTGTTTTTATCCAAATGATGAAACAAAATGTTGTTTTAAAGAAGCCGGCGCAGTGATACAAAACATTTTAGCTAGGTGAACGGAACTTCTTTTTTCACCGTGCGGTTATCCTGTGGTATATCACTTTTTAATGCCAATCAGAATCGAGTATTCACCCGGTATAAGCGGGTTTGGAAAATAGATGAATGGATCCATTATGAAGTTCTATTATGGTTTTGCCCCATTTCAACATACATTTTCAAAAGAACGTTCTTAAAAGGGTTCACAATTCTAGCAGTACTTTAAAGGGATGCTGCAACTCATGCAAGAAATATAAGAACCATCAATTAAATTTCAAAACTTTTGGATAAGAATGATAAACTTTCTAATGTATCATCAAAAAACTCAAAAATTAGTTGCATTTGCAAAATTATCATATTATTAAACAATTTTCTAGTCACAAAGCTGCAACTGTGTTCTGATCAGGTGACACACAAAAAATATGGAAACTTGATTTGTAGAAAAAGTGCCAATTTGATGATCCTTTTTATGTTTGCAATTTGCACAGATGGTTTAGCTTTGGTTTTAGTTTAGATTCCCTCCAGACCCAGCTCTCTGTTTTTACCCAAACGTCAAACAGGTGCACATTTTTAAAGGGTACCTTTATCATAATTTATTTTGGTTTTGAACAAGTTTACACTTTTAATTGTACATTGTTATTTTTGTTTTGAACGACTAATGCACTTGTTATTTAGCCATAAAATAGTTATAATTTCTTGTTATAAATGATGTACCTTTCATTAGATGTTCAAGAGATTGTTGTAACGTCTTTGTCTTTAATGACTGACTGATTTTATTTCTAGTAAATTTTTATTTTTAATGAATGAATGAATGAAGAACTGACTTGTATTGTTCACATGGGCTCTGTAGTTTTCTTTATGCAAACAACACTGTGCTCTAAATGGCAAAGCATTGTGTCAAATTTAAAATACATTTATAAAGACAAGATATTTCCAATTATTTCCTCAAATACACACTCACAAGCCCTTCTTCTTTCCATTCTAAATTGTTTTCAGGAAAAATTCTGATTTTGGATAAAAAAAATGTCCATTTGATATAATTCAATTATTTTTTTTCTAATTTTGAACAATGAAAATAAAAATGGATGAGAAAAATCAAAATATGATGTGATCCTCAATGAGAACGACACAAATCCAGACAAGTGTTTCTAGGAAAAGTAATCTGCTGCATGTGTGAAGCAATTCCTGTCTAAAAATAAACAGTATACTTACAATGTATAAAACAAAGGGCTGTGCTGCCAGTAAGACAGAATTAGTCAACATTGCCTGTGTGTATGTTGAGAGAAAGATCCCATTTCCTCCTTCGGTACCACTGGAAGTAGACTCCCTGAACAGGACACTAGCGGGTTGTGGTGGGCCCCTGTCTTGAGCTAAAAGCCCCCATAAGCTCCTTTCCAGACAACGCCAACCCATACTTTTTAAACCATTAAATGCTTCTTCTAGTTTAAATGGAAGAAACAGCCTCTGCAAATTATCTTAAGGTCCAGTGTTAGTAGTAGTAGTAGTAGTAGGGAAAATGTCCACCACAAATTCCCCCCCACTCTGTTTAAATGTAGGGGGGGCACATCAGAAAACAATTTGCTCTCTGAGGGGCCCGTAAACCAAGACCCATACGCCTGGCCTGGGAATGATTTTAAGATGGGAATTACAAGGTTTGTTGTTGTTGTTGTTGTTGCCTAAAGGGGGCAACTTGTGTAATTTAAAGGCTGGGTGACGAGACGACCAAGCATCAGCCTCCAAGGGCTGAAACTTCTCATGAAACAACAATAACATGCACACAGACTTCCTGCTCCGTGGTCATCAGCTTGATAGTCATTATTTTAGGCAGCCTCGGAGATAACACAGCTCAGGCTAATACAGGAAGGGCCAGCAGTGCATTTCAGGCCTCAGTTTCCTTCTCTGACACAGTAAGAGGAACAGCTGCTGTCTCCTCCTGCTGCAAAATCCATGTGTGCACGTACAAACAGACCTTCAGGCTGTTGCAAAAAAACAGCACTTCTTCAATTTGTTCTGCAACAGGCAGCGTTTCTCGTTTGTCTTCGCAAGCAAAGACTCAATTATGTCAACACGTTGTGTATCAGAGACTGTGTTGAAACATTAAAAAAACAGCTTGAAAGACCAATAGTTAATGATGATTTAAGGAAAACATAAATAAATAACCAAAACATGGGGGTTTATTTGCTCAACAAGAGGCTTAACAAATGTACTACTAACCTTGTTACTAAATTTCGACATGATTTATTAAGCTAGCTTAGTTGGTAAATTTCGCCTAGCTTTGTAGTTGAATTTTGAATATATCATGAGCATTTATGCTTGAACACGCAAAAACATAAACAAAACTTACCAAGACGAACAGCCGCTAAACAGCATAATTAAATATAAATAAATGTGCTCAGTTTTATAGAAAGCGGGTCACAGGGTGTACAGACGCCGCTGTAACGGCATTTCTTTGGATTTCAGTTTTGAAAAACTTTCTGTTAGCTAGGGCTATACCATTGACGATCTTAAATCAAAGTATTCTACACCGGTATTGTGCCACGAATGGCAAATACCAGTAGATATAAATATCATTTATCAGTTTCTTAATATAAATTTACTTTATTTTTATCTTTAAGAATACAATTTTCAATATTTTCGTTAATCGTTTAGTTTTAAGGTGTACGATGCATCGCACCCCTGAAAGCACCCCGACTTTGGTACGGTCGATTTTTAATTTTGGAAGATGCTGCCCGGACGGTACCTTGGAGACCATTTGCTATCGCGAGACTTGGAGAGAAGACAAAAAGCCAAAAGTTGACAGACTTTTAGTTGTATTTATCTATTAACTCTCTATGCTTTTCCTTTCTATCTTATTTGTGTATGTGTGTGTATATATTTGTTTTATCTTTTTACAAGAATGACACTTAAATGGAAACTTAGTTACAAATATGATTTTGTTCTATTTTTACAGCAATTTTGTCTCCTTATATGCTTAACAGCATACCAGCAGAAAATTAATTTGCATATATTAAGAAAAATGGGTTTTCTATTTCCAGTTTTTAAAAGATTTCCAATAAAAATAGAATGATAAAGGGAAAATAAAGAAGTGCCAATGTCACATTGATATTTCACATAGTATCCATCTGAATTAATATTTATATGTGTCTCCTTTATTGTAAAGTTACGTAATTGTCTTTTTTCTGATTGAAACCTATGCTTAACTGTACAGCAAACACAGAGTTGAGGCACAGAAGAATAGGCATTTCTATGAGCTTGACCTGTCAGTATTCTGGTCAGAATAGTTTTTTATGAATAAAACTCTTTTCTCCTACCTTTATTTTGTATGGAAATTGAGCTAAAAATAAAAACCTTGGACCTTGATGTCATGTTTTGACAGGATACTGCTTAAATTAACATACCGGTACTCAAGATGGCTTCTGCTCCCCTTTTCCTCCAATGCATGCAGAGATGAAGCTTTTTCTTCAGGACAACTGTTGTCTTCTTCTGCTGCTAAAAAATTGTTTTTGCTCCAAGCACTCTCTCTTTCTAAAAAGGGAAAAGCCAAACGCCTGGATGAGTGTTGATAAGAATGAAACCAATTTGTTGAATATTCTTGCTCCATCAAAGAGAAGAGCTTTGCTTGAAGCAACATGACTCATCCATGTTCCAGCAGATGGTTATTTACCATGTGTTTACAGGATGGGCTCATACCAAATGAAACTACCAGTCCTGAACATGGAATCCAATATTAAGAGAAATCATGCAAGGGGCACATTATTGATTGTGGAAACCTAAACCTTTATAATCTGTAGTTCCAGTCAAACTTCCAGTAGGTATTTTAGAGTGACTTCCATTCCTGCTTGGAATTGTATTCTTACAATTCCAAAATAGATGTATAGCTTTTGATTTCTTTTTAAATAAATATAAATATGTATAAATATATATAAATATGTTGACCCTTTATTTGATGTGGGACGCAGTAGGAGGCCAACTTGAATACAATTTCTCATCAAAGGCTGGATTTTTTTTCTGATTTTGCCATTGGGATCCACACTTTTTCAATTTATAAGTTTAAAAAAATGTGTACATTTGGAAGGACATCTGATCTCAATTTAGTTTAAAAAATGCTAGGACACTAGCATAAAATGGCTGCCAAACTCATAGATGTGCTTATGTTATCTTAAGTTGTCAGGTTTTGTTATCTGTCCATTCAAGACAGATTAAAAGCCACTCGAACTATATAATAAAGGTTTTAGATACAAATTGGAAAATGCTAGTGTTCCTGCAGGTAAAATTCCTCTCATAGTGGATGTGTTTGAAAGGAATATCTGAAATATTGCAAACTTCTAGTAATCATTCCTACTTTGGGGTCATTCCAGCAAATAACACAGCAGGGGCCCTTCCTGATGCAACACTTACCCTGGAGGTAGCACCAACACATGGAAACATTGGAAATTTCCCCCATGTGATTGCAATAACTTTCAGCACCTGGAAGTCCCAGACAGTCTCCGTCCAAGGCCTAATCAGACCCAACCCGGATTTGCACCCAGGATCAGATGAAATAAGGTTGGCACAACCATACTTGTGATGAAGTAAAAGAAATGCTATGTTTGGAAATAAATATTTGAAAAACACAGCTCTTTATTGACTATTGGAGTACTGTTTCCCGGAAAACTTAAGTAAATTAATCTCTTAAGTAATCATATAAAAATTCTCTTAAAATGAAAAAAATGATGCTAAACTTTCAGCAATGCTCACATATGAACAAGTTGGCCAAAAATCTGACCCTAAAAATTGGCCCGAATGACCTTGGATTAAGCCAGTTTACCTGCAGAATGACAATAGTTTAAGATGCACAGGTGGATGACTCTTTCAGTCACTTTCATTCAGGCAGGAGGCTGCTGGGAAGGACTCAGACTCTGACTTTAGGTCAAATAGCTGGATTTAAAATGCGAGGAAATTCTTCAAGAGTCCCAGAACGTGTGACATAATCGACGGCGAATACACTGTTTCATCACACATGATGGTAAACTCTTGTGAAGATTATTTTACCGCTTATCTTACATCGTAATCTCAGATGGAGGATACCTTGCATGAGTGTATTTCCTCAGAGGATAAGAACTAAAGGGTCTGCTCTCACCAGGAACAATAATGATCTATAAATAGATGGCTGTAAATATTATTTTAACTCAAGCCACACCATGACTACAGCAACAACAGTGATGATGTTATGTAACTGTTTAATAAAAGAAGATTAAAAAAAGTTAAGTACTATTTCTGAAGTTGTATAATCTGCCCTCTACTGAGTTTATTACAAGTCCTCCTTGAGAACGCAGCAACACTCCAGTTTGGAAGCAATTTCAGGTTGAGGTTTTACATCATTGATGACTGAAACATCTTCAATAAATCATTTTATGCTGAAGTCCTCCAACTTGCATATAAATACGCATGTGATGCTTCTGCCCTCAAAACTCTCAAATTCACACGTTGCTACGCACGTTTCTATGCCGGTTTCTCCAAACCGTTTTCAGGCTCTACATACAAAATATGTGGCCAATGAGCTCATAATGAAAGTTTAACCAGGTTGAACTTTGACCAGTCAGGGACTCAGGTTTGGTAGTGATGTATGTATGGATGGTGTCCCATTTAATTCATGGAAGTGTAAACCGTTTGAAAATTGATAATGAAGGAGAAATAGTGCGATTTGTGTCCGGCTGGAATTATATGACATGTATTGTGAAAGAAAACGCCTGGAGCAAGATTTAAGATTTTTTTTTACCACTTCAACATTTCATACCTAGACTCTTCCAACTGTAAGTGGTGGACATGCACTAATAAACAGTAGGAAAAAAAATAAACAAATAAATAAACTATAAATAAATAAACTTATTGTATTTCTGCTGTTTTTGTGGGAATATTCAGATATTCAATATTCTGTAAAAATGAAGAAAAAATATTTCCAGTTAATCCATCTAACATAACCTTTCTTTTGCCCTTGCTTTTTTATATTCTGACTACTCAGCTTCTTTTCTGACAATACATGGAGCTTCCCTCTCGCTTTGACTATAAATGTTGATTTGTGTTGTTTTTATCAGCTTTCTACATCAGAGGTTAAGCCCACAGAGCTGTTTATGCGGTGGTTTCCTGCTATTCAGAGGCAGCATGGTTGCTATTTGAGAAAAGGTTGGCAAGGATAGAGCAGTCCATCACAGCTGACAGCTTTCCACTTTAAAATCTCCAGTCAGACCCATCCAGTCTGCTGTTTCACTCTTCATCAACTCTCTGTGGCTTCCTAGAAGTTATTTATGGAGCTTCTTTGGAAACAGGTAATTAAAAAAAAAACTTGTATGGTTAACCTGTCGGAACCAAAATCCTTTAACCTTTAAGCTGTTTTGCTTTTTTCAACAAAAAAGTCAGAATGTATATCTGCTGCCTTGAAAGACCACGTGATTTGATGCCAAATGCAGCAGTGAGCCCTAAAAGTTGAAAATGTCACTAAGAAACATTTGGAAAAACCAACTCGATTAAAGGTTTGAGCAGCTGAATCGTCTGCCTGGTCTTGGCGCGCCGGTTAAAATGTGAGTTGTGGAAAAAGCAATTGGCCAGAAAGCAGCGGCGGCTTCCAGTGGAGTCGACCACAGCGTTCCTCTGGGCTTTTATAATGGCGGCGTACAGTTGTGTTACCTCCACTCACTGGAATGTGAGAAAATGGAAAAACTGACACATGTATTCTCTTCAAAACAAGTCAAATCACTGCATCCAGAAAGAAACACTGTGTGCTCATGACAAAGTCAACAAAGTTCTGCTCCATAGAGACATCGTCAGATACTCAATCATTCCTGAAAACATATAGAATTTCAAACTGAGGCACATATTATGTAATGAAAATGTATTTTACCCTTTTGATAAATTAATTCCAAAAAAAAAAAAAGAGATACTTTTGCAAAAATTGTGTTTTTAATCCTCTGAAACTAAAAATGTATGTCTGATACAGACAGTCATAATTTAAGTTTCAGGTAAAACAACTGTCTTTTTGTGCAAATAAATATTGACTCAGTGATCAAGGGACTAGAGCTGTGTATCTTTCACCTCTTACATAGTTTAATACATACCTTCATATGTGGTCCAGAAATCGATGCATAAAGGATTTAACTAACTTTGTGGTGAAATGATGAGTCCAATATCTTACCTAAATGCACACAAGTTAGATTATTTATTTGGCATTTAAAATTACAAATAAAAATGATCGTGCAATGTTTAAATGTTAAAACCTAGCATTTTGACTGTTGTGTTCTTTGTAGTTAAAGAAGGAAGTCATATTGATTAATTCCGGTACTTGAAATGCTGTGGAAAACAATGGTTTATCATGTGTTTAGTATACACAAGACACATCCCTCACTGCGGTTCAGCTTCTGCTAATTGTAATTGGTAGAAGCAAGTTTGTGATTAGACGTCATTTTGTTTCCATGACCTCAGCATAAAAAGACAAAGACAGTAGCAACACAACAGGAAGAGAAACTTACACAGTTTGACAGAAACCAATTAATAACTTTATGATCAATTTTATACCTTATTACCAAAATAATCTTGTTTATATCTGTGATTTTCAACTTAACTGCTGTTACTCTCATAATGAGTAGATTATTATTAGGTATCTGTATTTTTTACATCCCTACAAAGGACCAAATAGCATTTAAATTGTAAATACTGTAAAACAAATTTTACATTAAAACAACTTGATGTGTAGTTATTATGAATAAAATTGGATATTTGATTTTACTTTAGTCTTGACTGTTTAATTTAACTGGATGACGTAATAATAAAGTAAACTCAGTCTCCATATTTGGACCCCGTCATGTTGGACCCAGACAATGTCAGTAAGCAGTGTTTGGTCCAAGTTGGGCTGAGTCACAGTTTCTATGGCAACTGCTCTCACCAATCAGGATTGAGCTTGTTGGAAATCCACACCCCCCTACCACTTAAAAGCAGGCTACACAAAATCTGTCAATGAAATGTTTCAACTATTGGAGGTAGAGACCAACAAGCGCCCCCCACTGTTATTGAGACATCCGATTGGCCAGTTTATAGCTTTAATAACTTGCACTACAGAAAATGTAAAATTAGAATTTGCAAAAACATGTGAAACATGAGTAACAGCTGTTTATTTCTCAGAAGAAGTCTATGGGTACTTCCTGTTTGGAAAGCGAGAGGGGCGAGGTCACTTGGTCCAGTTCTCATATAAAGTCAATGGTCTTGACTTGTAACCTTGGTTTTGCAATACCAGTTTCAAATAAGAACACTGAGAATGTGTGCTCTGAGGGCTGAACTTGCAGCAGGTAACAAATGTCTCAGTATTCTTACTGAAACATGCCACCAGTTAATAATCAATAACCTGATAAACGTAGCAGTTCATATGGGAGACATTGTTGCATTTCAAAAAATGGTTTAGGTTTTGAATGTGACTGGGTTCCTGGGTTGCTGTCTGGGTTCTGCTGGTTCTGTTGTCTCACAGTTTGTGTCCAAGCAATGCAACGATGTGTGTTTGACATGCCACTGACTGTGCAAGGTAATGGTTCAGAGGCACGTATGGGGGTGGAGGGGTAAAGGTCAAGGCAGCAGTTTGAGGTCAGGTGATCGTGTTGTTGAGACAGATGGTGATTTAACCGTTTAGCAGCAGGTTCCCTTTGGGACAGCTCCGGCAGCAGATGCACAAAAACTCTGCAAACACTGTTGTGTTTCCTCTTGCTTTAGTTTATTTTCAGAAAGATTTTCTTTAAAAGGAAAATAGAGACAAAGACTTAAATCTTTTTTCCTGTGTAAATTTTTAGAAACTGGGAAAAAAATACCTGGGAGAAGTTTGAGTTTAAGATCTAAGTTTAAGCTTAGATGGGAAATTTCTTACTTAATGTCTCATCTGTGTTGTAGTAGGTACAGTTTATAGACTAAAAACTGTGATAGATAAATAATTTTGCTATCAAATTAACTCCAAAAACTGAAAGCAAATAAAAATTATGCAAATTTGGGGCAAAGGTTAAGATAGACTAATATAGACAGTCAATTTTCTATTTTCCATGCTTCCATCTCCTTTGACTCATTAGCCTCCATCACCTCTGCTTTTGCCTTTTTCAGACAGCCAGCTGCTGATCCACACTTCCATACGGACAAGCAAGGGGAAATGGTTGGATGGAGGATGAAGGGAGGAGGAGGAAGGGCTTGCAGGATGAAGAGAGCGGATGGGTGCAGCTAGACGCTGTGGGTCACAGGTCAGGGCTGCATGTGCCTGGATCTTCTAGGCCGATTCTCTCTACATCACAACTGCCAATGTCATTCCAGCTCCAGTCTGCCGCTGTGAGGTTTACAGACCCCAACATCACCACTCTACTTACAGTTAACTAGAGTTTTGTCAGGACAGAACACAGGGCAGGACTCAGATGCAGAGTTTCAAGCGGTTTTAATCTCTGAATGAAGCTTTAGCTATGGCTCGCGAATTTAACCAAACAACCTGGCACAGGACAAGGGGAGACTCAGACTAGTTAAGACATGAGGAAGGGAAACACGGGTGGAAACAATCAGGGAAGATAACACAGTCACACCTGTAGGGGAACAGACAAGGGCAGGAAGAAACAGGCCTGAAACGAAAGGAGAGTTAGTTTTTCAAAATAAAACAAGAAGTGCAACACGAAACAACAGAGGTGACTGACATAGACTAAAAGTGCACAACTTAGGACACAAGATAAGAATGACGAGACATGACAAGTTTAGCCTCTTCATAATTAGCTTTAATTTTGAGATTGCTACTCAAAAATGACCTGCCCAAGCTTGAGCGAAAGTAACTTTGCAACAATTGAGTCTGTTTTAGTTTAACAGGTTTCACAATATGGATGTCACATTATATTACAGAAGGAATGTAAGAATAAAGGTAAAAGGTTCTCTTAGTGTCAGTTCTTTAGAACAGTGTTTTTCAACCAGTGTGCCGTGGGAGAAGTTCAAGTGTGCCGTGGGAAATTGCCCTCATTAACTGATCTAACAACATTTACCATCTCCAGGATATCAGCTCTTTGTTCATCCAAACAGGCCCTGATAAAACACTGAGAAATTAGGAATATGAAAGATCGTAAAACATCTGCAACAATGTCAGGCTCAACACTTTTTACTCTCTTTCTGTGAACAATGGAGGCTGCAAGATAGTTACTGGCAGGAAGACAGCTATGAAGGTGAACTAATAAATGTTTATGACGTATAGATTGTTGGGAAAACAGTAAGAAGCAACACGTGTCACGTGTCACGTTAAAAATTGTCTTATTAAGTCTGAATTAATCTGATCATATTTCAATGAGTTGCTGTGTCTCATCATCGTGGTGTTACGTCATTGTTTTAAGAGAATTCAAAAGGAACTACAGGGTAGTTTGTCATGACGTCACAGCAGTGCCTGTCGGGCGCCTGACGCTTAATGAAGCACAGAAATGCATGGAAGAAGCTTTTTTGGCTGTGTTAAAATAAACGTTCTGACAAATAAACAGTTGGACCCTTTTTTCTGTTTGGTCAAACGTTGGATATCACTGTCTAGTCGAGGATCCTCAGGGTAGCTGTGATTAGAAATGTTATCAGCAACCTCTGGAAAACCAGCCTTTTATTTCCCCTACAAGTGTTCAAACCCATAGAAACAGAAACAATACAAAGCCAATAAAGATGTACATAAAATGTATTTATAGAAAGAGTCAAAAATTGAATTTGGACACTTGAGACTTCCAAGGATGTTTGTGTTTTATTGTGTTTTATTGCTGTATTGTTTCTATTAATAATAATAATAATAATAATAATAATAATAATAATAATAATAATAATAATAATAATAATAATAATAATAATAATAATAATAATAATGGATTAGATTTGTCCATTTCCAGACACTCAAAGCGCTTACATTGTGTCCATTATTCATTCATTCCTCATTCATACTTGGTGACGGTAAACTACTGTTGTAGCCACAGCTGCCCTGGGGCAGACTGACAGAGGCGTAGCTGCAGGATCATCCATACACAGTCACACACCAGTGGAGCTGCACTGGAGGCAAGGAGGGTGAAGTGTTCTGTCCTATCCTTCCTTTATTTTTAAATCAATTTTCTAATTTTATCTTTTCTCTTAAAGTAAATTTTACGTTGATTATTCCTATGATGTATTGTGATTTGAATGTATTTTTCTGTTTTGTGAAGCACCTTAAATTACTTTGTGTACGAATTGTGCTATACAAATAAACTTGCCTTGCCTTGAAGTGTCTTGCACAGTTGGCTGGGGGGGAGCAGGGTTCGAACCGCCGACCCTTTGATCATTGGATGTATGGATCATTTGAATGTTGGCTTGAAAGCCTAAAACAGCTTTAAGCAATTCTAAGAAGTGTGTGTTATCATGGCATGTCCACTAAATATTGTTGTTGTTCTCTCCGTTTTCTGGTCATTTCATGTTCTGAAAAAGAATTCTGAGTAATGGGTACTTTGAATGCAAATTTGGGGTCAAATCCAGAGAAAATTCAACAAAATTTTCACTACAACATGCCCACATAATGCTTTCATTTCCCTTACTTTAATTCAAACATTCCTTTAAATATGCGTAAAGTTTTTGTTACTGTTTGCCTTGTGAAAGTGCTGCTTCATCTATTTTGGATGGAGCTAGAGAAAGCAGGTCACAAAACTTTCACTGCCATTAGCAAATGCTGAAGATGTAATGTTCTTGGCACACTTAGCAGAAACTTCCACATCACTGCATTAAACCTACACCTCTGGGAGAAACGACCAAAACTGCTGCTTTAAAACATCATGGTGCCATGAAAATGCTTTTTATTGGGTTTGCAGAGATTAAAAAGGAGGCTAAAAGAGGTTTTGCTCAAGGGAACTAAGGCGTACTGATACATGGCTGCAAATTAGGCTCAATTTGCATTTGACAAAGAGGAATGGAACATTTAGTTTTTCAAGTCAAGCACCAACATGGTTTCCTTTTTCTGCCTTCTCTCATGTTTTCTTGCTTTTGTTTTTCTTTTTCTTTTTATAAACATAAAGAAAATGACCACAGACATCATAAAAAAACATTATTGCAATGCTGAGCAGGAAAACATGTCAAAGCAAACGTCAGTGTTCTATTTCATTCATTTTTATCTGGGACTAACTTCTCTTTCATCTGTTTGCCAGCGTTTTCACATCAGTCTTGATGCTTTCAGTATAACATTTAACATGTTTTAGTGTTTTTAACATGTTCGTTTTTCTGATTATTGAGTAGAAATATATTGACTTTAAAATGAAAATTGTATTCTTGAGAATTTCTTTATTCCAATTATTGTGAATCAAGAGCAGACAAAAAAATGCTGTTTTAAAAAATTGTATTGATGATGCAGAACATATTATGGGTGGCTCACAAGCTCTCTGCTCTGAGCTCTCAGCAACAGGGAGGGTTAGGGGCAGCAGGGTTGCTCTGTTCCAACAGTCCTAACACCGCTCAGCAGAAACTATGTTGTTTCACTAATAATCCCATCCCAATGAGTGAAAATGACAGGACTAATGTGGTTGAAGACACCTGCCTGCAGATTAGCTGCTCTGCATTCATGCTGAAGCTTCATTTTTTTGTTTTTTTAGGTAACGGAGAATTTAAGAAGAGCTTTTTCTCTTTCTTAATGTTCAGGTAAAAGGAAGAAATGTCTGAAATCTGATATTTGTTGCTTTCATGCAGCACTAAAGAGGATGAACCCACACAATTTTTTATTATAAACAGCTAGAAAACTGATATGCAAAGACAAGGAGCGGAAATCTTTCTTCAAAATGCTTTGTATCATTTTTATTTTGTCCAGCAGAGGTCTCTGTTTTTCATTTCAATTTGTGGTTCAGCATTTATTTTTGTTTTCTTTTTTTTTTGCAACAATATTGAACATAAATGAAATTCAAATATAATAATTTAGCAAAATAAACTGCATCTAACTCTGATGTTGCCCTTTTTAGCACAACGAGATCAGCTCCCTCATCAGTCATTCCTCAGCCTCCAGCCCATTTCTTCCATGTTAACCCCCACACCCCCCTTTGGGTTCCTCATAATCTAGGACATGGAGTGTGGCACGTGCGTTACTGCAGCCGCATTGAAACCCTGCAGAAGCTCAGCTGTATGCATATAGAAGCATTTGAGCGAGGCATGAATTATGGATTGCATGAAAATGAATAATGAAAGAAAGATAATGACCCAGTGCTGGTGCACAGAGCTGAGTAACCAGGAGTTAGAAACAAGAGATTAGACTTCATGTTTGAAGGTTTGTCCAAATTCATAAATAATGTTCAGCAAAGAAATCACTTTGTTAAATCCAATGTTCACAGTTTCAGTTGGATTTAATCCAGAAACACTGTCCTGTCATGATGTCAGGATTTATGCTGCTGAAGTAACTGTTTTGGACAGGTTCCTGCTGCTCAGTGATATGGGTCAGAACTTAGAACTCTCACTGTATTCACATGAGCTCTGCCTAACAAGTTAAACCAAAGATGACAAAATTCAAGATCATTCAGACTTGGAGTGTTTTAGCACCGAGCAACAGTTAGCAATGCTCATATGGAAAGATGCTGATGAAATCAATAAATTTGGTGTTTTTAACATGTTCTTGTGGCATTTTATCTTAAGATAGAGGACAAATATAAAGACAGAATTCATCTTAAAATTGCATGTCTGAGTTTTTCTTCATTCAGATTGTTGTGAATCTGGAGCAGACGAAAAATAGCAGTTTAAAAAGATCGTATTTGTTATGTAGAAATGATCACTAAATGTGTCAAAGGGCTATTCTTCAAAACTAGGAAGTAAAGAATTGTGTTTCTTTACTGTGTTTCCTTAAGTCGATGAAGACTCTCATTCATCCAATTCCATCATAGAAGTAGGACTTAGTTTTTAAAGTTAGAAGACGTTTCACCTCTCATCCAAAAGGCCGAATTGACAAAGCCTTTAGGATAAGAGGTGAAACGTCCAGATGACAGCCCCTAAACCTACTGTGATGTATTTCCTTGAGATTTTCTTTTGTTGACTACAAGCAAAAGTTTTATCATGGTTTGTAAATAACTTTGATCCTGATTCGTGATTTTTTTTTCCTCTTAATTTCTAAATGTAATTTTTTTTTTTACATTTTTTGTTTGTAAGATGCTTTGAACTGCCCATTGTTTATTTTGAAACATCTTTTTGGTCAGCTAATGGCTGGCGCAATTAGAGTCAAAGACAGGCAGGCTAATGGCTTGTTAGTCTTTCTCTTTTTCTTCAGTTTTTTGAATGAACAGAAACAACAATTATCACCAGATACATAAAATTAGGGTCTAAATGAGTTCTGCCACATTACTAGGAAGCACCGGTCAAAGCTGTAAAAGTTCAGACAGCCTTTCACACCAGCAGAGATTAATGTTCTCTAAGTTAATTACAACATTTATGGAAATCTAATCTGTTCAGGGCCGTTATTGTGTCCACAGGTGATCTATCATGATACGAAAGGTTTCCTGACACAAAGTTAAAGGTCACAGATCTCAGGGCAACAACTTGTTTCCATGGTAACTAAACTCATTAGAATCAACCACACAAAATTGCTTATAGGAAAAAGAGAAATTAACCTTTCGCTGTGCAGGCAGTAAGGAATGACTTCAAAACGTTTTATGTTTAATGTTGCTTTTTGTTCTGCAGATGCATAAGGGAAAAAAGCTAATTCAATTCAATTGTATTTTATATAGACTAATATTACAACACAGTTGTCTCAACAGGCTTCAAAAGTTATACAAAAGTGTGCAAAAGTATAAAACGGAGGCCGTTTTGTTGGTATAAAACTTCAGGTTAAAATTATAGAGTGAATTAAATCATTTATACATGTATTTTTTAATGGAAAAGAAATACCTACAAGTTTCAATCTTAAATAATGTAAAAAGTAAATGACACTGCAAAATAAAATACAAAAAATCTGCGTTTATATGTTCACGCATGTGCAAATTAAAATGCATAAATAAACATACAATTCTGTGAAAAGGCTTGTTTAAATGTTTTTCCTTTTGCATATTTTTCCCACAGACCAGCAGGCTAATTTTATTATGACACAAAATAGGTCATTAGAACAAATACAGATTTTAAATCTTAACTTTTGTTCAGGGAAAACATTTTTCCTAAAATGATCTGTTCCAACATGAAAAAGTACATTATCAAAATCTAAAAGTCAAAAAGGTTTTCCATGTCTGGGAATGCCGAGCAGAATTGTTTCCATTTTAAGATTTTAATGTCTAAGACTGTCTAAGATCAAAACAAAACTTTATTCAGATAAAAATCCAGATTTTGACCAGAACTTTCATATGGATTCATTCAGAGGTGAACCTGCTGTTGTTTGGATTATTGTTCCACAGCAATAGCTACGTGTTCTTGGTTTCATTAATCGATGAAGGACATTCATTCCACACCATCAAACCACTACCACCATGTTTGAATGATAGTTTTGCTCTGGATGCAGCAGGAAATACATCTTCCAGAAAATTTTTTTTTGTCTCAGTCTTCAAAATATTTTCCCAAACTTTCTGGGATTGATCCACATGTTCCTGTGAAATGTGAAATCAGTTTATTTTTGGTTTTTGTTTATTTTGCTCAGCAGTGTCTGTCTCCGTGAATCGAGAAGTTTTGTCTGGATTCTTGCTGACTGTTGAATTATGAACTCTGGATTAAACATTTCTTTCCATGCTCTGCCTCACACAGCCTATTGGATTGAAATCTTGTTGTATTCTTGTGGGTTTTTTTTGGTAGTTTCCAACATTTCTGTTTGATGTTTTTTTCATGATGGCTTTCCTTGTGCTTCTGGGTCGTCCCAAAGCTGCTGAAATGTCTTTGTAACCCTTAAAGACTGACACTGCTTTCCTTCTTGGAGTTTTTGTTTTAAAAGTTTCATTTTGTCAGAACGTTTTGTGATTTATTGATTTAGCAGCTCTCCGTAACCTTATCTTTATCTGTTTGATTTCACACAAAGTACAAAAAAAAAACCTTTTGCGTGTATTATAACAGCACACTGTATGGAAACCAGGGTAAAAAACTGGAAAAAGAGGCCAAATCCCGAGAACCAGACAGCGCTTTCGTGCTCTGAAGACCTCTGCTTCAGTCTGTCAGAGAAAGAACTGAGGAGGAGCGTGACGAAGGAAAACAAAGAGAAGAAGCTCAGTGCTGATAAAGCATTTTATGTAGGTCATCATGCAAAAAAAAAAAAACTGGCATTCTTTCATCGACTGAATGAGTGCAGAAACTGGTTTGATGATTGCTTTATTTGTTGCTTTTTGCTGCCGATCATGTCAAAATGGGTTTTCTGGTGTAAACTGTACAAAAAATGTGAAAAAAATAAATGTAAAGGATACAGAGCAACACGATTTGAAAAAGTGACTTGTGCTTTGTTAAAAATGTGATACAGAAACAGGAGAGCAAGTTTCCGGCACAGGATCAGACTTTCTGTTGGACTTATTGTGATATGCTGATCTGTTATGTTAAAAACTTGTCTTTTTCTGTTCACAGAACATGTTAAAAAAAAAAAAAAAAGATTTTTTTCCCCTCCCTGCCTCTTTTATGCAGAAAAAGACCGAGTTTTTGAAAAAAATAAAGACATTTTTCTTTCTTTTAAAAATGGTTGAGTTCGGGAAGGATTCTTGAATGACAGTCTTGGATCTTCAGGGATGACCTAAAAAATGTTCTAAATAAAACCAAGACTAAAATGGAGAATAGAAGCACATTTGGGAATCAGTATTGTGCTACTGAATGCTCCAAAATCTCATTTAAGCTGCATTCATTTCATTCTTAGTCATACTTCCATGGGAGCCAACAGGGAGCTGAAAGCGCCGGGCCCTCCAGTATACCACCAAGCAGTGCAGAACATGAAAGGAAAATGACGACAGGATAATTTGGGGGATGATGTGACCCAGTTCTGTGCAAAACCTTTAGGTTCTGCAGGAGGGAAGAGGGATCAAACCGGTGACAGAGGATTGTGAGGCCACACACCACCAGAGCAGGATTTTGCTCTCTGTGACCTACTTCTGCAGTGTGTGGGGTTTGTTGCAGACTCGTGACTCCGTCTGCCCCCCCAGTTCCTCCTGAGCTGAGTAAGCTGTGGCACTGCCGAGCATGCCGCCCTGCTGTCAGCTCAGGGTGGCTGCATCTGCCTTCTGTCAGGGCGCCACTGCCGTTAGTTTGGTTAACGTCCCATATTGATTTCAAGCTGGTTTCCTGCCTTCAATCTTCATTTCTGCTGCATTAGCTGTAAAAAAAAAAAAAAAAAAAAAAGAAAAAAGAAAAAGAAGGGGTGAAAGCCGAACAAAGGGAAGGAGAAGAAATGATGGATGGTGAAAGTATTCTCCAGAGAAAGGGAGACACACCTCCAGTTCTGATGGGGAGGAGGGTGTCTGGGGGTTCAACGAGGGGTGAATCCCCACAGGACATGGAGCACAAAGTGTGTGGTGGGTGGAGAAGGGGGGGAACTGGGAGGGTTTGGAGGTAACTGCACCGTCACGGTCCTCATCTGATTTCCATACATGAATGAGCGGCGTGTGCCCTGCTGCGTCTGGGTTTGAACCAGCAGCTGTCGTCCTGCCAGGCAGATGCAGCGACTCCGTCAAACGTCACAGACTGACGCGTTTACAACGTCTGTGATGCTCTGCTTGTTTGTGCTTCTGTTGCAGGAGACAGCAGCTGAAAAAGCTGCAGGCTCAAGTCCAGAAAAACTTGACATACAATGAGCTCCAAGGAAATCGTTTACTCATGAGGTGATTCCAGGGCCATGATTTCAAAAAGCATCATCTCAAACTGTTGCCACCTCTAAAACATGTTTATAATGGATATTTAAATGCTATGTGTTCAGGATGTGACTGTTGGGTATAGTCTTAGTTCGAAAATATAGTCAGAGAAATACAAAAATGTATTTTTTTTTTATTTAAACCGTCTTAAAGACGGTTTTAAAGAGTCATAGTAAAGCTTTGTTTTTTTCATGTATTTCTGATTTAAATGTCTTTTTTAGTTAATTATCATCCACATAAACCATGTCATACCAGAAAACAATGGCTGAAGTTAAAGTTAGTAAAGTCAAAGAGCATAAATAAATAATGGAGGGTTTATAAAAACTTTAAAACGCTGGAAAAAGTCATGACAGTGCTACAATCTGAAATGTTTGCTTTGAAAACGTTTGATTCATCTGGCATCTGAAGGGATTTTAACGTGTTTGCTGCCCCCTAGCGGGACTTCTTGGTACTACTGTACAGAAATATCTGAATGAATTGTATATTAGAAGAGCAAACAGATGACTGAAGTAACAGTCAATCCTCACAGAGGATAAAGCCTGAATCAGTTTACCTAAATCCTGTCTGAATTTAAGTCTCACTATTTGCGTAAAATAGTAAAAAGCGGATTTCATTGTTGCCGTGATCTGAGGCTGAAATTCAGGTCTATTGAAAGGTCTATTGAGATTTCTGACTTTGTTTTTGGTCTTTATTCCTATACAATATTCCCTCGACTGCTTCACTGGGCTATATTTTAGGACTACTTGTATTCTCTTCATAACTCCTTTCTATGGGCTCCATTATGAGAAAAGACAGTTTCCGTTTAATGGTATGCAGATGATAGTCAAAACATTTTACCCATTTAAGAAAGGTTGCTCTGTTACAACACTTTTGTCTTGCTTACAAGACATAAAAAACGACATGGCCCTTAGCCTCAAGCTTCAACAACAACAAAACACAAAAACAAAAGTTGTGACCCCTCTAGTGGAGTTGGGTCCCCTGGCTCCCTTTTAAAACATTTGGTGTCAACTGTGGGTTTTAAACTGAACAGTGCTTATGAAAGCCCACTCCAATCATCTTTTGATCTCATGTAAAAGCGTTCCTAGTGGTCTTTTAATTATGATTACCGGTATGTATTTTTGGGGCTAAATCAAAAACCTGTCTCGTTAGTATAGTCTGCATTACATAGTTTCTGCAGAGCGGTAGGAGTTCATTAGAAATTCGCCACTAACTTGTGGGCAGGACCGTTGGTGGAAGTGAGCCCGCCCTCAACTCCCATCATCTCCTTGATTACACAATCGCTAGCTTACAGCCCCTCACACCCCAGCCTAACATTACTGGAACAATAAAAATGGCGAGCAATATTGGAGCAATCCAGCTGTACAGTTTGGATCAAAGATGTATGTGGATCTATTGGTTTACAAGTGAATGCATCAGAAAGGAGCAGAGCAGGGAATGCGTGGCTGGCTGTAGTAGCTTCCACATCAGAACCATTAGCTTTTTTTCCCCCATTTGTTCTTGATTCACAAGGATTTAAATAGTGAAATACTCATGAATGCAGTTTTAAGCGTATTTCCCTTTATACAAGTATTCTATTCTTTAAAAAAAAAAAAATGAAAGAAAAAATACCGGAAGTCTTTCTTATCGGAAGATTTTAAGTCCAGATGCCATGACCTAATTTCAAGAGGTCATCTCAATAAATGAGATAATTTGATTATTTGGCTGGAAGTTGTTAATTAGTTAAAAAAAAAAACATTTTTAATGTTGTTGTTATTTTGCCTTCTGGAATTTCTCATCTTGATAAAGTTCTAATTTATTATAAAGACCAAGTTATAATGTAAGAACTTAAAATTACATAAGTAGATTAGCATGATACAATTCTTTACAAAATAAAATAAAATGTCAGCTGTCACACACAAAGCCGGTGTTTCCATTTTTGCTAAAGAGTATAGGGTCAGAGTTCAGATCTTCTCTGCGGCTCTCAGGATCCATAGTTGGCCTCGTCGAAGGCTTTGCGGGCTCTCTTCAGCTCCTCGTTCATGGTCAGCAGGTCTTTGACTCGGGCGAACTTCCGGGGGTCTTTGCGGATCAGGAAAACGATGTCCTCCACCTGGACGCGGCCCTGCCGCCCGAAAGACATGGCTTTGTGAGTCATCTCCGTGATGAACTCGATCACCAGGTCCTCCAGGATGTCCACGGACTCCGTGTAGGGGTTCTGGTCGTCCCCGAAGCCGTACATCATGCAGCGGAGCTCCTTGGAGAAGAGCCGCTTCCTCCGTCCGTGACCCACATCCACGCCCCCGTAGCCGTCCTCCAGCTCCTCCTCAAAGCCGGCCTCGTCCTCCTCGTCCGCCATTCCACCCGAGAAGACGCGTTCACGAGTAAATCTGCACTCAAAATAATTTGGTGAGGCAAAGAAGACCAAATTCTACCTGAAACAGCACGTTAGCATAACAACAAACCTCCTCTCTTCACTTCTTCGGTGGTTGGGGCTGATCGTAAACACACATGAAAAAAAGAAGAACTACACTGCCACCTACTGGACAGAAGGACTACATCCTAAATTGATCGATGTTTATGATGTTACTTCACTTGCTCTAAAAATTGATACATTGAATCAAAAATCTTTCCTAATGTAGCATAATTTTGCACATGTTTTTTGTCATGTGCTTTATCGATACTTTATGATTCTTAATTCTGTCTGATAAATGTATTTTGTAATGTATTTTTATATTTCAGTTGTTTTAACTGTGTTTTATTTTGTATTGATGCCCTTTGGCCCAGGTCTTCCTTGCAAAAGAGATGTAGTCTCAATGGAACTTCCTGGTAAAATAAAAAGAAATGAACAAAAAAATAAACGCTAGGAACCGGATATTAATAAATCATGTAATAAAATGGTTATAGTATAACGGGGTGGAATTATATAAGTTCGCTTCCTTCCACTCCCTTTCAAGCAATATTTATTAATATGTCTAATTATCCTAAGTTGGATTAGTTACTGTATGAATGTATAACTGAAGATTATATTGCTTTTGTGTATTATTTCTACTTAATTGCTTGAAATAAACCATTTAAAAAAAATAATAATAAACATGCAAGAACTTCCAGAAACGACAACAAAAATATGAAAAAAGTGGCATTCCAAAAATGTATTATACTATAACAAAGGCAAAAAATAAAATGCAGTACATTTGAAGGAAAAGCTCAACCCTTTGTAGGCCTATAAGTATTAGCGCAGCAGGATATCTGTTTATTCAAGGAAAAAAGATTTTCTTTGGATATATCATGACCTTAGCAAAAAATAGTCTATTTGAAGCCACCTTCCAACCGATATATATTACATATCAATGCACCCTCCGATGAAAATCACATTTTATTTTTAGTTTTGACATGTACGTGTGGCAAGACTGAAGTGATGAGCGGCTGTGATCTCACAACGGCCCAGGAGCGCATGCGCATTGCTCAAGCTCCCTGATTATTATTGCCTCGATGAAAATAAGTATTAACCTTGACCGGTAATCCTAAATGTAACCCTTCCTCTGGGTTCGTGTGGCCAAGAAAAAAATTCAGAGCTGGCTGCATATAAACTAAGTGCGTGTGAATAGTCTCTACTAAATTGAGGTTCTATACTTGAAGTTTACTTTTTACATACTATCAGTAAAATGTTACAATTTACTCTGAAGATGTATTAAGTAAGTATTCTAAACTGCACTGACAGACATGGTCTAGACTCACTATATCTTTATACTTAAGCACTCTTAATAAAATAAACTTTAAGGGACCAGAGAGGTAACTTCTGCAAAACAGTAACTTTAAAGAAATTAACTGAACATTTACTGGAAAATTCCAACAGTTATATGCATGCAGAAGCACACTTTCAGGCTTTCTGTTATTTGTTACTATTTTTTTTTGTTTTTTTTTTTTGTTTATTGTTCTTTGTATGTGAATAAAAGTACTTCAAGTGCTAAAACTGGTTTAGTCTCCCCTCTTAATTATTACAAAGCCAGAGCCAGTCGAACTGTTTAACCCTCTATGGCATGGCGTTGCCCTCAGGCAACAAACCACTATTTTGGCCCACACTCCATCCCTTTAATTTTTTTTAATCAAAACTCTACACTGAAAGTCTGCTGATATGTCTGTGACCAATGAAATTTGAGCTGGGTGTAGCTTTGACCTTTTGTCTTGGGGTGACACAGTCCTTTTTGGGACCACAGCCGACTTGGACACACTGCTAGCCGAAGGTAAGATAAATTTCTCTTTTTAACATGTTTACATTTAAATAACTTTGTATAAAAAATATCTATGATGTGCATGAATAAGTAGAGAAGCATATTTGATTGAGTAAAGATACTTTTTGTCTTCATTTATACACTAAAATGGCAGTTTTTCATTCGTTGCCTCAGGGCAACATTGTGCAGTTAGATCACTTTTGTGTGAACTATAACATGCTAATGGATGGAGATGTGTAGGGATTCATAGTTATCAACATAATCATTTTTTGCTGTACTATCTACTATTATTCACAGGAAATGGATGCACAAACATTTTATGGGTCTAAGAAACAGGATCAAGAGGTTAGGCTCATCCCTTCCTACAGTGAGGATAGTGAGCCTGAGGAGATTGACAGTGAGGAAGAGTGGACTCCAGAATCAAGTTTGAGGGAGAGTTAGGAGATCAGGGTTCAGTCAGCAGAGTAATATACTGTATGGAATGAACATATGTGTGCGCGTGTGTGCATGCATGTGTGTGTTTGTGCGTTTAGAGAGGTATATATGACCTATTCTAATTTTATGCTTACTGGTTTCTTTTGAAAACATATAGCTGGCATGCCTGATGACAATGAGTCACTGGATGAAGAGGAAAATGAGGATGAAGCATCACAGGAAGATGTTCCACGCTTACCCCGTTGGAGAACACCCCACAATGCCAACATCACTAATTACCCAGAAAAGCAGGCCAGCCTTCCAAAATCAGACGATATCAAGTCCCCCTACGAATACTTCAAGATGTTTTTTTTCTGTTTTTTCCATACAGAATAATTTTTCCATACAGAATAATACAGACTGTGTTTTGTCAAAAATCAGTACCCCACAGGAACACACATTCATAAACATTAACACACACTGCAGCTAATCTCTAATGTACTCATTGATAAACCATTTGTGGCTGTTTGTTGTAAGAAAATTTTGAAATTGTTGTTGAAAGAAACTTTTTCAAATTGTTGTTACTGAAAGAAAACTTCTGAAATTGTTGTTGTTGAAAAAAAACTCTGAAGATTAATGCTTTTTTTCCTATTCACTTATTATAAATGAAAACTGGCGTTTTAGTACTTCAAGCATGTTGCTGGCAACAACCAAAACTGTGTGTTTTTGATTGTGACAATGTCCCAAGTGTAATATTTTTTCCTCTAAATAAAATTCTGCCATAGAGGGTTAACATAAAAGACTTACGTTTCAATCTGTATTTGCTCATCTCAACCAAAAACATTACAACACATCTGTTATAGTTGTAAACACATGCAGACCTTCTAGTCTGATAGTTTTTAATATTCCCACTTTTTGTTTAGCTGATGTTCTCCTCTTCGTGGAAAATTTGGACTTAGAAGTTTTTGATATATGTGTGTGTGTGTGTGTGTGTGTGTGTGTGTGTGAATTGTAGAATATCTCCTTTGTGGAGCTTCTTTTTAAATTACTTTTTTGTAAAACTTATGTCAAGCCTCTTAAACAAACAAAAAAACTATAATTTATTGAAATATTGCCAAATTTTGATTTTAAGTTGTATCTTGCATTGCATCTCTCAATTTTTTTTACTTTTTCTCTTTCAGACATTTTTGTTATTGAGCCCATATTTCTGATTATCGGTAATTGTTTAGGACAGCATGACTAAACAAATAAAGTTTTACTTAAAAAAATCTGGCTGCATTTACACATCCTAACCTGTTGGTGGCAGTGTATCTGTTGTACCAAAATCTCCTCAAAGAAGAAGACAGCTGAATTCTCAGTATCGGGCAATGTAGGCGACACAGCTGACAGTAACAGAAAACAAAAACCAAAAACCTTGACAGATCTTCATTTTGCAGCCTTTGTTCGTTAGTTTTTCCTGTTTTTTTCCTAGTTGGAAGCTTTATTTAACGACGAACTGATGTCACAAAGATTTCCGAGTGAGTTCCTTTTTTAATCACGCGTAATAAAATAGGTTTACAGGATTCTTGGTTAGCTTTTAGGTCAAAAACAGACCGTCTGTGTTGGCTTTAGGGGTGTCATTTGAAAACAGTTAAATCTTTCACAGCCAGACGAACTGTTGAAAGTTTGTTTAAGAGCTGCTGCTAAACCGCTTGTTGAAAACTTAAAAAAAAGAGCTGACAGATTAGCATCAAATCAGCTTCGGAGCAGCTTCTTCTTCTTCTTAAAAAGTTGATGATTTAGTGTCAACATTTCGCAACGTGGTTCCTCTTTTGTCTGGTTTTGCTAGAGATAGGCGAGGAAATCAGTAACCCTCATCAACATTGAGCTTCTATTTCCTCAATCTGAGATTTAAATCTTATTTTAAGAAATACATGTTTAAAAAAAGTCTTATAACTGAACAGCAGTTCTTTTAATTGTAGATAAACAGTTTCAACCTGTCATGTTTTGGCCGTAAAAATAGTGATTAGCTGGAAAAGCCGACATTTTATAGGAGACAAAGACTTTTGGGATGAAAAAAGGTGTATTTTCTTTCTCAAAGGATGGTTTAGATTTTCTGTCCTCCTCGTGGCTTCATAGTTCTGCTTCAGTTCTTATTTTCTTCTTCGTCTCAAATCAGGACTTGGATTAGTTTACAGTTTACTGTAATCCTAACATCAAATCTGTTTGTTATTTTCTTTTGCTCCCCAGCGTGGCATTATGGGATGTAGCAGAGGATGCAGAGCTGTGACCTCGTCTCGACTATAAGATTTTGTCCTGGGCCGCTGAGCCAGGTTGTCCTGAATGGCGTGCCCGCTTCAGTTTGTCTGCCGGACGACCCGCACCGTCGGGCTGGTCCTCTTTTACTATGTCTTCTCAATAGGCATCACCTTCTACAACAAATGGCTAATGAAGGTGAGTTGAAGCCCAGCTGCTTGTCAGACGCCGTGGATTCAAACCATCCCCAGGAGGATACTGGGGAGAATTTTCATCTGTTCCTTCGCTTCGCCTCACTCAGGGTTTCCATTTTCCGATCTTCATGACGCTGGTCCATCTGGCCGTCATCTTCTGCCTGTCGGCTCTGACGCGGTCCATCTTGCAGCTGTGGACCGGGAAACCCCGCGTTGTTCTGAAATGGGCGGTTTATTTCAGAAAAGTGGCTCCCACAGGTGAGAAACACTGCTGCAGAGGATGAAGAGGCTCCTGAGGGATCAATAAAACCCCCTTATCATGTCAATAAAGCGTGACCAAAGTCCAGACTAGGGATAATACATTGACCTGAATGAATACTTGAAAATACACGTTGCAAACAGATTGTACATCATTTTTACAGAAAAACTCCAGCTCTGTTGAAGATAAACGAAAAAGGAAGATAATCTGCTGATAGCCACTTCAGTCTGTTTGGTTTTTCTGTTCCTAAATGCTCAGCTGCATCACCGACTGTTAGTGTCCAGAATCCACTCCGTCGTGAATGGGAATATCCAGCCGCAGCTTGATATAACTTCTTCTTAAACAAGGTCCAGGTCACAGCCAGAGCTCCTCCTTACCCCTCCAACAGCTCTAAGAGGAGCAGGTACTCTGAACTGGATGGATTCCTCTGACCCAAAGGTGCAGGAAATCCTATAGATCCACGTCCACTAGAGTGCTGTCTACTCTGGTGTCCATCTCGGCACAAAACGTTTTTTTTCCTAACTGACTGCTGGATTCAGAAAACCATCATGGCACAGACCTGCTGCAGGTTGAGCCTTCAACTAGAGGCAGTTCAGCAAACGCACTTGTTGATTTTTTTTGCTCAGCATTAGGCCTGCACAATATACCGCAAATTTATCGTTATCGCAATATCAAGCAGTGCAATATCCATATCGCAAAAGTCAGCAAAAATCGCAATAAATGGTTACCTTAAATGTGCTAAAACAATCTTATGGCAGCTTGAAGTATTTAACGAATCAAATAGGTCCAATTGGATGGACCCTTTCACGTTGTTGACCAATCAGATAGAGGTATTATGTTAGCTGTTTGCCTCCTACGTCAACGAGGGTCATTTGGAGTATAATTTTTAAATTGTTGCAGTGAAATGGTAATGATGTTTTTGGTGGTTTACTATTTGTGTATATACCGCAAATTATATCGTTATCGCAACATTGATCACTCATATCGCAAGTTTTGCTCATATCGTGCAGCCCTACTCAGCATGTTTCTGTTTTCCAAAAAGTCCTCTTTTGAGTTGTTTTCATCTGCAGCCATGGCAACAGCGCTGGATATCGGGCTTTCCAACTGGAGCTTCCTCTTCATCACCATCAGCTTGTAAGTGAGCAGCGTTGAAAAATAAAAAGGATCCGTTCCAGCAGGGATGGTTGATGGGAACGGAGTTGGCCGTCCGTCACGTTCCTGAGCTGGTGCTTAGTTCTTCTCTGTCCTTCAAAGATACACCATGACCAAGTCTTCTGCGGTGCTCTTCATCCTCTTCTTCTCCCTCGTCTTTAAACTTGAGGAGCCGGTGAGTGACCCTAACAAGCTGACAGCAGGAAAATAAAATCAATTGATGTTTACTCAAATTAAAAGTGTGATGTTTTTTTGTAGCTGTGATTATTCTGCAGTCATTTAACAAACATTTTCCATATTTTTGTAAAAGTGAGTCTTTTTATTTTAGTCCGAAAAAATGAACTTTACTCACGGATGAGATGGTAGTTAAATCTAAGTTTATAGAATCAAATACGGAAGCAATAAACAGTAAAATGTGTGATGAGACCTAAATCCTCCTTTTGAATTTTCTGGTGATAACATTAGAAATGTCCAAGAGTGTTTCCACTTCCTGTGGGATGTAGCTTTCTGAGGACTAATTCCATTCAGTCACATGCTTCAGATTTTACGCCAATAAATAAATCAAAGTCTTTTGTTCATCAGTAAATCTCACGTTTCTTTGAAACGTCTTTCAAATAAACGCTCAGTGGACCTGTGGTAGAGTGTCTGCCCTGAGGTTAGAAGGTCGTGAGGTCAAACCAATGCGACAAATACTGGGACTTTATCTTTAAAGACCCACTCTGATGAAAACAGTGTTTTTTTACATTTTTTTTTTTACATGGTCTTGTTGCATTTTATGGATGATGTATATTGAGAAAATTAGGCTCAAAATTCAATTTCTGAGCGTTTCTTTATTTAAAACATTGTGAATCAGGAGCAGACCAAAAAAAAAAGGGACGTAGAAAACACTCTGGACGGGTCACAAGCTCCTTTCTCAGAGCTCTACGCTGCAGAGAGGGTGAGGCAGGGCGGGTGTCTCCAGAAAATGACAGGTTTTTTGATTCTGGCAAAAGAAATACAAGAAAAGACTTTTACAATAGATCAGCAGCTCCCATCACACTGTTTGATCCTTGGGTTTGTTCACCCAGAACCCCTTCCTGATCCTGGTGGTCCTGCTCATCTCCAGCGGGCTCTTTATGTTTACGTTCCACTCAACCCAGTTCAACATGGAGGGCTTCGTCATGGTGCTGCTGGCAGCCTTCATCGGAGGAATCCGCTGGACCCTCACACAGCTCCTCATGCAGAAAGCTGAGCTGGGTCAGTCTGTCGGCTCTATGAAAGCTGAACAAACAGTTGGTTTCAGCCTGAAATGGGAGCAGTGGTCCCTCATGACTGCTCTTCTTCTTTCTGCGTCTCTTTCAGGCCTTCAGAACCCAATCGATGCCATGTACCACTTACAGCCTCTGATGTTTCTGGGTCTTTTTCCTCTCTTTCTGTACAATGAAGGTGAGTCCAGCTTCCAAACGTCTTCACTGCGGCGCCCCAGCTGTGAGTTAGAAGGAGCGAGTTTGTAAGCACAGCTGTTCTGCTCCTCCCAGCGTTTATCGTACGCAGGTGACATGACAGCTCTGTGAGCTCTTCATGGTGTTCTCTCTGCAGCTCTGAACCTCAGCATGTCGGAGAAGCTGTTCCGGGTGACGGAGCTCCGTCCTCTCCTGTATTCCCTCCTCACGCTGACCGTCGGCGGCTTGCTGGCCTTTGGTTTGGGATTCTCAGAGTTCCTGCTGGTCTCCAAAACCTCCAGCCTCACTTTGTCCATATCAGGAATCTTTAAGGTATTTCTGAAAGGGTCGTGTGACGTATAAGCTCTTTTTTTTTGTGTTTTTGTTTTTGTTTTTTTTTTTATTAACGCTGGTCTCTTTTTTTTTTACCATTTATTTTGGATTCCCAACTTTCCTGGGAATTCTGGTTTTCGTGAGCTCCTTTCCGGGGGTCTCCTGTAGAAAACTGGGTGTAGATTTGAGTGAAAAGCAGGGGTGAGCAGTTCAGGGCCACCAAGGCCGGCGTGTCTGCTTATTTTCCAGGAATCAGAATCAGAAGCATTTATTGTCATTGTACATGGGGAATACAATGAAATTGCAGCAGCCTTGGAGTGAAGAAGTTAAATAAAATAAAAATAAAAAAGAATAAAAATAGAAATAGAAATACTATATTTACAACTCTTGACAAAAAATGGACAATATGTCCAGAAACTGTTAAATATTAAATATTGTGGATAAAATAGAGTGGAATGAGATGAGTTGCTGTGAGCACAGCCTAATAAATATTGAGTTATTGCACGTATTGTAGTAGAAATTCAGAGTGAGGTGTGGTTGGTGGAGGTATGTGTATTCCGTATGGTGATTGCCTGTGGAAAAAAGCTGTTCCTTAGTCTGTTTGTCCTGGTTCTGATGGACCTGTACCTCCTTCCAGACGGTAACAGTTCAAACAGAGGGAAAGCAGGATGGGTGGAGTCATTGATGATGCTAGTCACCCTGCTGAGGCAGCGTGACTGGTCTATGTCCTTCAGTGAGGGGAGGGGGCAGCCGATGATCCCCTGCGCTGTCTTTACCACCCTCTGGAGGCTCTGCCTTCTCACGACTGTGTGTCCAATCTATAAGAGCAGGGATTTGTTGGAAAACAAGCAGGAGTGCAGCGCTCTGCTCCCACCCCTGCAGTACAGATAGCACGGCTTCTGCAGCTGCAAGAAAATCTTCTGAACGCACTTTCACTCTCTCTAGAAATGCCAGCGTGTGCTTCCTCTCCCCGACTGCATCCGGAGAGGGTCCGTGTTAAATCAGAAATGAACAAGAGAAGGAAGTCTTCGTTAGGGAGCCTCAGCTCTGACATTTCACAATAAAAGCACGTAACATCACTAGTTCTACTAGAACAGTTTCAGAAGTTGAAACGGGAGTCGGTCTCTAAAATCCAGACAAACAGCTGGATCGCTGCACATTGTGCGTGCGTGTGCGCTGAGGTGTGCGTCATGCTGTAAAGTTGTTGTTTTTTTTTTTGTGGGTCCAAATCAGAGTCGCCTCAAAGTGATGGAAAAGTCAGATTCAAAATTTGAAAAGAAAAAAAAACATTGGAAACAGACGCAAAAGTGCACAACGTAAACTTGAAGGAATTGTTTGAGAAGAAAAAAGGAAATTTGAAACTTCAATAAATGAAATGAAATGAAAAAAGGAAAGCTATGTGACTGCAGCAATGAGGGCATGTCTGTACTTTGACCTATTCCCCAAATCTGTGCGCGCGAATGCGCCAGTTAAGCCTTTATTTTTTTAAATGAACCTCCACTTTGTTTCATTTTACTGAGAAAAAATGTCAGAGTCAGCAAAACCAAAGTAATGACGTATCAAGGGTTTCTATAGTCCAGTAATTGTAATTCATCTCTGAAATTGGAACTGTAGTTTTTTATGTTCCTGCGTTACTGACAAAAGTAATTAAATTACAGTAATTCATTACTTTGTAATCCGTTTCCCCCAAAACTGCGAACAGTAGTGATGATTTGGTTGATTTGGTTTTTCAATATTTCCTTCAGGTTTGCAACGTGTCCCTTTTGAGTTTACAACTGTTTTCAAATGTCCTGTTTTGTGTTTTTTTATGCTAATCAGACATTGTCAGTCCCTTTTAAGCTGACTCTGATTTGACCCAAATACCCATAAATGTAAAAGATCTGGAAAGAGAGTTTGAACTATTTCCCCCTCCACCCCCACCCTTCACTTCAAGGTAAACCGCTTTCTGGACTGTAGTTACTGTCTGAATGGCAGACTTCAGATTTACCTGACATTCAGCTTGTTTGTTTGTTTGTTTGTGTGTTCTGCTGTCCACGTGCAGGAGGTGTGCACGCTCCTTTTGGCTGCATCCCTGATGGGAGACGAACTGAGCATGCTCAACTGGCTGGGATTCGCTGTGTGTCTTTGTGGCATCTCATTACATGTGGGACTAAAAACGTATTACTCCAAAAGTAAGAGCTGCCTTTTTTTTTTAATACTTTTCATTGAAAATCAATCCTTTAGCACCTCTCAAAAAAGCAGATAAATGCCACAATGTGTGGAGGGAAGCTTTTTTTTTTTTTACAAACATGGCAAATGAACTCTTTTCAAGTCTGTAAGGTTCAAGCTGCAGAAGCTATGATATACAAATATAAAAAAACAAGAAATAAATCAGGAAAAGTAAGAGGGAATCAATTTAAATAGACTCAAGTCAGATCCATTTTAGGGCATTTTTACTTTCAATTTTAACAAACAAAATAAAACAAGATCATTTATAAAGAACATATTTATAATTAGCATATTATTGTGTAGGAATAGTACATTTTTTTCTTCAACAACTTTATGTACCTAAAAGTAAATAATGTAATTTCATTTTTTCAACCAATATAACACGGAGAGCTCAATAATTCTCTGACAGTTACAAAAATACCAAAAAAGTTGTCTTCATTTCCCTTTTGCTTAGTGTGGAAAATACAGGCCTTCAACAAATATTTCTGTGGTCTGCAGTGCCCCCTAGTGGACAGATGAAACAAGTGCAGTACAGAAAAATTGTTATATTATTTTCCATGACCAGAATGGCTTTAATAAGAAATAAGAGTTAAACATATTTTAAGTACTAGTGCTTTTTATATTCTTTACATTTGTACTTCATGAATGTAGTTTAAATGTTTTTTATTTCCACGTTTCTTTGTTAATTCGTCTCTGCATGGGCTGTCATTTTCCTCTACAGCCATACTGTATTACTTTCAAATTAGTCTGTCTGGTCACAACCTCTGGGATTCCATCCTTTTACTTCATCGAACGGTTTTATATCTTTTTTAAAATACACAAAATGTAACAGAT
The DNA here is from genome assembly GCA_023969325.1 of Oryzias curvinotus. NCBI lineage: Eukaryota > Metazoa > Chordata > Actinopteri > Beloniformes > Adrianichthyidae > Oryzias > Oryzias curvinotus. The sequence continues at coordinate 29,890,701 of CM043712.1, read as the reverse complement.
CAAAGTATTTTTGTAATTTTTTTCTTTTCTTGCTATTTCATTTAAAGAAATCATTTTACTTCTGGTTTTTTGTGTGTTTGAAGTGATGTAAGCGTTGTTTTCCGCAGACAAACTGCCGTCTCTGCAGCAGCACAACAGGAGCTCTGAGCTGGCGCTGCCGCTGTTACGGCTGGACAGCGATCAAGACTCCACCACCGACGAAGACGAGGGTAAAGAGCAGAAAACGGTGCTAAACTGACGTCACAACACGGACTCCTGCACGTCTGAACACCAGAACATTCCGTCAGATGACGTCGGGAAACGTTTTCCTTCATCCACCTGCCTCTCAGGGACCCCGCCCTCCTCAGCTCAGCATCCACTGTGGATTACAAGGGGGGGCCTTTTAGCACGACAGTTAGAATATCTAAAACTCTTTGATTTAGTTTAATCTGAAAACCATCCCAGGATGGGAAAAGACCCAGCTCTAAGACATTAGAGAAAAAGTTATGTATGAAACACATTTGGATTAATTTTTTGGTTTTGCAGCCGGATTTGCATTCCTTTTTAGGTTTGATAATTATTGATATTTAAATTTGTAAAACAGAGTGGTTGAGCTGCAACACCATGAGTAAATCTGGATAAATATATGTGACAAACTTTGGTAAACGTTGCTTCTGGACTTGAATCAACGGGACTCAGTTTGAAGAATTACCTCCAAACTTACATGTTAACAGACGATCTGATCATGTGTGAAACTGAAATGTTTGTTAGCTTTGTGTCAGAGTAAAGCAGAAACATTCCTTTAACTGCGTGTAACCTTAACCATTTTCATTTAAAGACCTTTAAGTGCCTTATTTGCTGCTATCAAAAACATTTCTAAAGACTGTTCAGAGGACAAGAAAGGCTTTCTAAAGTTAATTACTAAGCTGGTATAATTGAATGTTCAATCATGATTTTGTTTTTAAGAAAAAAAGAAGTAGGAGAAATAAAGAGATGAAAAGCTGAAGTGTTCTGACTTCTTTCTCTACACAAACTCCAATTTAAAAGCATATTAAATCCACTAAGGTGTTGCATTCTTCCCCTGATGCTAGAGTTTCCTGATAAATGACTATTCTGACCTTATAAAAGTGAACCATCCCAAAAGATATAATTGCTTCTTTTGGAAAAAAACAAAACAAAAAAAAGTCGAAATAAATAATCTGAGCAGTTGTTCAGTCAGAGAATGTGAAACTAAGATGTTGATCCTGAAAACCTCTGCAGGTTGATGTGGGAGGAGAGAATGCACTTCAACATATCAGGTTCACAGATCGAGTTACTATGGGAACTGATTGAATAAATACAGTTGAATTTAAATTCATCTTATGATTTGACAAACTGAAGCCGCTTCCTCATACAGTCCACGAGTTCCTGCTTTTTCCAGCATAGGGGCCAGATGCATAAAATGAGAGATTGAGATAAAAATCTCATGTTTTTGACAGAAAACTTTTTTTTTTTAAATTAACCCAGACAGCCATGATGTCTAAAAGTCAGACACAGGTGGAATTGGGTAATTGAAACAGGAATTTAGAAACCCTTAAAAACACACAATTATATAATTTTTTTAAGGTTTTTTTTTGCATTGGCATCAAAATAACCTGCTAACATCAATTATGTTGTCCTTACACCCAACCTGATATTAATGCTGCTCTTAACAACACTAAAAGTTTGTTAGTATTAAAGTATTTCAGAAAGAGTCGGTTGAAGGGGCTGCGTGTTGATTTATGCTTGAAATCCACGGAAACTCCTGCAGTGCCTTTGAAACAACAGTACCGATATCTGCCATATGAGGGCGCACTGCTCAAAATTCCTTTAACTTGTACACTTCAATATAAAAGCGGGGCCTTTTTCAATAATAAAACTAAAACAGCATAAAGAAAAAAAGAACGCTAAATTTGGAAAACAGATATATCTTTTAGCGTTTTACTGTATTAGTACATGTAAATGTGATGCCTCTTCTTCACAGACGTGTATCGTCAAGCGCTGTTGTGTTATTTTGAAATAACCGGAAATGAACCGGAAGCCGTCCCGTTGGTCTGCCGCGCGTGCTTCATCCGTTCTAGCTTGAGCAGCAGGATGGATGACACAGACGTTTGGCCAGAAATAGAAAAAGCAGCGACAGAGAAGAGGCGTGAACTGGTTCTTCACGGCCCCGCCATAGACGAGAGGGTCTCCTCCAACCAGGGACTCGACCCCTCCATCTACTCCTTAAAGCTGCTCAATTACCTGGAGGTTAGCCAGTGTCCGAGCTTGACGGAGATCCACGCGGACATCCAACTCCTGACGAACCTCCAGAGCCTCATCCTGTGCAGAAACAAGCTCGCCTCCATCCCGCACGTCATCGGCCGCCTCAAGGCTCTGAAGGTCCTGGACGTTTCGGTCAACAACCTCACGGCGGTACCGGAGGAGATCACCCAGCTGCCGGAGCTGAGGACTCTGAACGCCAGCTGCAACAGCCTGGAGCTTCTGCCGGACGGACTCAGCCGATGCTCCAAACTCTCCACCATCAACGTCTCCAAGAACCGCCTCACAGCCTTCCCCCCGGACCTCTTCTCCAGGGACCTGGACCTGCTCAGCTCCTTGGTGGCTTCTGATAACTGCATCCAGGAGCTGAGTGAGGACATTCATCAGCTCGCTGCTCTGAAGGTCTGCTCAGCTTCTCACCTGAGGTCTTCTCCACACACCTGACGTCTTCCCCAGACACCTGACGTCTTCTCCAGACATCTGACGTCTTTTCCAGACACCTGACGTCTATTCCAGACACCTCATGTCTTCTCCAGACACCTGACGTCTTCTCCAGACACCTGACGTCTTCCCCAGACACCTGACGTCTTCTCCAGACACCTGACGTCTTCCCCAGACACCTGACGTCTTCTCCAGACACCTGACGTCTTCCCCAGACACCTGACGTCTTCCACAGACACCTGACGTCTTCCACAGACACCTGACGTCTTCCACAGACACCTGACGTCTTCCACAGACACCTGACGTCTTCCACAGACACCTGACGTCTTCTCCAGACACCTGACGTCTTCCACAGACACCTGACGTCTTCTCCAGGCACCTGACGTCTTCTCCAGACACCTGACGTCTTCTCCAGACACCTGGGGCCTCATTTATAAAACTTTGCGTAGGATTTGCGTCAGAAGTGGCGTACGGATGAAACATAGGACGTGCGTACGCACAGAAATATTCGGATTTATAAAACCGTGCGCACGCACATCCTACGCATCCTTCCCTTAATAAATCACAACCAATTCTAAATGCTGCGCAGCTTTTGCGGCTTCATGACACGCCCATAGTTGCCCATAAATAGTCCGTGAAACGCCCACAAATGAATATTCATTGATAGCGAAACCATGGCAAACACAGAGAAAAAAAAAAAACGTAACTTCACTCGATGTGAAGTAGAAGTTATCGTTGGCGAGGTGGAAAAGAGGAGAAAAATGTTGTTTGGAGGGCACAGTGTGGGCATTACTAATGCCGAAAAAGCACCTGAGTGGCAAACAGTGACAGACGGACATCAAAGTCGGGGCAAAAAACGTCTGGCGCTGCATCGCTAGAGTGTGTCTGCCACGGGTGGGGGACAGGGGACACCGGAGCCGACCCCTCTTGATGAGAGACTGGCGGCAATTATTGGGGAGTCCCTTTTACGTGGAGTAGTGACTGAGGCGGGGGGTGGGGGGTGTTGGGGGGGGGACACCGACGCACCTGATGCACCGGGTGACACACCCCCAAAAGCTCCAACAGGACGGCTCGAGGAAGTGGGAACCGGCTCATAAGCCACTGGTCCTGATGCGTTCACTCTGAGTTCTTCCATTTGCCACATCTTCTAAGATCCAAGATCAGCCATTGTGCGTCATTACGCATTGTGATGGGGCATTTTATTTCCATCCATTTAATTGCATCTGACAAGCTACAGATGTCGGTAATAATCCACGTGGAAATGGGAAATTGTTCAGCACAAATGTAATTTCTTGTTGCTTTTTGAATGGTTGAGACATACGCCATACATTGTTTTATCAAAAATAAAACAAACTAAAGGCATATGCATGAATACCATAATTCTGTAGCTTATGAAGAAATGTTTTACTATGAAAACAACTTTCCCCAGTGGACAATTAATACGTCTGTCTGATTCGCACGCATCTGGCGGCGCGTGCACACGCAGCGGCTCTATCGGCTTTATTGTTTTTAAAAGAATGTATTTTTTAAGTCATTTATTTATTATTTTATATGCTGCTTGCACTTTGGGGTGAGAGGAAAGCAATTTCATCTGTGCTGTGTGTCTTACGGATGCAGCATATTTGACAATAAAGCTGACTTTGACTTTGACTTTGACTATATCTGCTCCTCCAGACACCTGACGTCTTCCCCAGACACCTGACGTCTTCTCCAGACACCTGACGTCTTCCACAGACACCTGACGTCTTCTCCAGACACCTGACGTCTTCCACAGACACCTGACGTCTTCCACAGACACCTGACGTCTTCTCCAGACACCTGACGTCTTCCCCAGACACCTGACGTCTTCTCCAGACACCTGACGTCTTCCACAGACACCTGACGTCTTCCCCAGACACCTAACGTCTTCTCCAGACACCTGACGTCTTCTCCAGACACCTGACGTCTTCCACAGACACCTGACGTCTTCTCCAGACACCTGACGTCTTCCACAGACACCTGACGTCTTCTCCAGACACCTGACGTCTTCCACAGACACCTGACGTCTTCCACAGACACCTGACGTCTTCTCCAGACACCTGACGTCTTCCCCAGACACCTGACGTCTTCTCCAGACACCTGACGTCTTCCACAGACACCTGACGTCTTCTCCAGACACCTGACGTCTTCCACAGACACCTGACGTCTTCTCCAGACACCTGACGTCTTCCCCAGACACCTGACGTCTTCTCCAGACACCTGACGTCTTCCACAGACACCTGACGTCTTCCCCAGACACCTGACGTCTTCTCCAGACACCTGACGTCTTCTCCAGACATCTGACGTCTTCCACAGACACCTGACGTCTTCTCCAGACACCTGACGTCTTCCCCAGACACCTGACGTCTTCCCCAGACACCTGACGTCTTCTCCAGACACCTGACCTCTTCCACAGACACCTGACGTCTTCCCCAGACACCTGACGTCTTCCCCAGACACCTGACGTCTTCCCCAGACACCTGACGTCTTCCCCAGACACCTGACGTCTTCCCCAGACACCTGACGTCTTCCCCAGACACCTGACGTCTTCCCCAGACACCTGACGTCTTCCCCAGACACCTGACGTCTTCCACAGACACCTGACGTCTTCCCCAGACACCTGACGTCTTCCACAGACACCTGACGTCTTCCCCAGACACCTGACGTCTTCTCCAGACACCTGACGTCTTCCCCAGACACCTGACGTCTTCTCCAGACACCTGACGTCTTCTCCAGACACCTGACGTCTTCCCCAGACACCTGACGTCTTCCACAGACACCTGACGTCTTCTCCAGACACCTGACGTCTTCTCCAGACACCTGACGTCTTCCACAGACACCTGACGTCTTCCACAGACACCTGACGTCTTCCACAGACACCTGACGTCGTATTCAGACACCTGACGTCTTCTCCAGACACCCTATATCGACTTTTGTGGTCATTTATTTGTGGTTATAAATGCCATTATGGAATGGATCTCTGATCTTTTTTTTCTTTTTTTGTAGTTGAGCGTTGGTTGGTCAAACTTCTCAGATCTAGTGCCCGATGGTTTGTTCAGAACATTTAGTCTGCAGGGGTCAACTGTTTTGAGGTGACCATAGCTAATGTTTTTGTAGCCACTTTCTTTTGAAGAAAGATGCCTCAGAGGCCACATCATGGGGTGGGGGTTGCTCTCTTGCTCTGTGCCAACAACTTAGTGGCTCGTGTCTAATGAACTGCTGCCCTGCAGAAACTATATCCTAGAAATCCACAGGTTTTATGATTTGGGTAAAAAAATAAAACATAAATCCCAATTAAAAGATCACTGGAAACATTTAAAGAAAAATAAATCAAAAGATGATCGGAGTGGTCTTCAAATATCCGACAGCTCATTTAAGAACCCCTTTTTCTCGTCACAATCTCCTGAGCTGCTTTTGTTCCCTCTGAAGGTTTTGGACCTCGCCAACAACAAACTAAATGAGATCCCCTGGAATCTAAGCGACTGCCCCAAATTAAAGGAGATCAACTTCAGAGGCAACAAGCTGAGTGACAAACGTCTGGAGAAGATGGTCAACGGCTGCCAAACCAAGTCCATCCTGGAGTACCTGAGAGGGAAGGGGAGAGGACGACAGGCTGAGGAGGGAGGTGAGGCAGACGGAGGACGCCGGGCCGACAAGAAGAAAAAACAGCAGCAGAGGAAGATGAAGGAGAAGGCGGAAGAGGACCCAGAGGAGGCGGAGGAAGTGAGGAAGATGGTGGTGAGGGTCCTGCATGTTTCAGACGCCCCCACAGCTCTCACAGTCCAAGTGAGCGCTGAGGTGAAAGATGTTCGGCCGTACCTGGTGTGCTGTTTGGTTAAAGGCATGAACCTGAAGTCTGGGAATTCCCTGAAACGCTTTCTGGTGGCTCAGGTAAAAAAATAGAAAATAAAAAAACTCCCACCAGTGTTTGAAATCAAAGGCTTGAGTGTAAAAGCTAACCTGTGCTTCCAGACGAAGCTCCACGATGACCTTTGCGGCAAAAGAACCATTGCGACCATCGCTACCCATGACGCGGAGCTTCTCAAAGGGCCGCTCGTGTACGGCGTCAAGACCCCCACCCAGCTGAAGGTACGCTGCTGCACGGAGACGGGATGGCAGCGTGTGCCGCCGCCGCCGCCCCTCACCTGCCGTCGTGTGTTTGTTGCTCCTGAGCAGGTCGTGCCGCTGGGTCGGAAGGAGATGACAGCAGTGGAGCTGATCAGACTGCTTCACTTAGAGGCGGACGAGCTGAGGAAGCAGAAGAAACGGCAGAACGTCACAGGCCTTCACAAGTCAGTACCTGCTGAATATGACCAAGGAAATATTCTCTCCAAACGCGATTCTTTTTGTTTCAAAGATGTGGAAAAAATGTACTGTCACATCAGTGTCTGTGGCTTTTCATGCGTTTGTCTGAACACACAGAGAAACAGAAAGGAAACCCAGAAATTTGCTGTTTGAATCAGACGTAGGAGGAGGCAGCATTTCTGCCTTTTGTCTATTGAATCAGTGAAATAGGATAGAATTTGTTGTTACGGTCTCAGGGTCCAAATGTCAACATCATAACAAACAGAAGACAGAGAAAATATCATTGAATCACAGTTTTTCCCACTTGCTGTAAAAAAGTGTTGTTTTCTCAACCAGTGAATCAATTGCTTTAATGACCCTCTGATGAAAATCATGTCTTTGGTGTTTTTAACATGTTCTTGTAACATTTTACTCACAATAGATGCATATATATATATATGAAAAGTAAGCCTTAAAGTGCATTTCTGACTTTGTCTTTATTATGATAAGCTTTATTAGAGCCTCAAGGTCCATTTGCCACAACATACACAAAACATATAAAAGACTTAAGGATAGAAATAGGACACTCAAACAAGTATAAAAACAATGACATAAAAAGTATTTAAAAAAAAGTCTTAAAACTATAAAAATCAATGACATAAAAGTATAAGAACAGTAAAATAACATAAACTTAACATAAACTTAACATAAACTTAATAAAAAGACTAAAACTGGTGACATAAAAAAAAAACGACAAATTAAATTAGTTGTAAATTAGGAGCAGATAAAAAAGGCAGTTTTTTATGCACGTCTTTGTTTTCCTCCCAAAATCGCTGCCGTTGTTGTTAGGTTTGGGAGGTGGGGGGGGGCTGTAAGCTAGCGGGAGAGCGTGCAAACACACAGATGATGAGATTTCAGGGGAGGCTGTTCCAACAGTCCCACCCACAACTCAGTGGCGAAGTTCTGATGAACTCCTGCTGCTCTGCAGAAACTATGTCCTACAAAATAATGCCACAGTTTGTTTTTTATTTAGCTTAAAAGCGTCATAATCATAATCAAAAGACCACTGGGGACTGTTTTACAATAGATCAGAAGATGATTGGAAATTAAAGGGCATGAAAAAGCGTCCCTACCAGTACCTCCAAAAAAGGACTGGTAATGAAGATTACTGTGGCTGAAATGGATGAGATTTATAATGATTTTATTTATTGAATCATTAAGAGTTTTATAAAATCGCAGCAAAAATGTCTAAAAGCGTGTTACACCAGTGAACATTAGTGGGGCTGCTCCACCAGGGGTTTATCTTTTGAAGAGGGCCTCCTGCAGCCTCTGGATTGCTAGATAACCTGAGATAAAGAAAACATTTTTTTTAATTTTTTGTTTGTGTTTGTAAGTTAATTTGTTTTCTTGACAGGTACCTGCAGCTTCTGCAGGGAAAGCCTCAGTATCCCTGCCTGGTTGATGCAGAGGGAGATGTGATCTCCTTCCCACCCATCACCAACAGTGAGAAGACCAAGGTGTGATCATTACAAAGTGCTGCTTTTATTCTGGTGGATGTTTGGTCCACACTGATATTGTAAGAAATGTGACGTTTAAAGTGCCAATCACCTTTTTATGTTGTTTTTTTTAAAATTCTATGTTCTGATTTGGGATGTAGATAAAATATCAACACATATTCCTTTTCTTTACAGATCAAGAAGACGACTAAGGAGCTGTTCTTAGAGGTAACGAGTGCAACCAGCCTGCAGATCTGCAAGGATATTATGGACGCTCTTATTGTGGTAAGACACCTTTATGTTGCATACGTGCTGGGGGAGTTTTATTTGTTTTTTGCATGTTAATAGCATCTTTCTTTAGTTTGAGAAAATATTAACAATATTGTAAAATATAAAAGTTTATTTTGCCTGATTATTATGTTTTTAAAAAAAAAAAAATTTAGAAGAGGCTTCTCCTTTTTGCTGTGTATTTTATTTTACAAACCTGCTGCATTTTGATGCACCCAGTTTATCATTTTTCCTAAAGATGCTGCATTTTCCTTTCACCTTCTTTAATGTACAACGTCTGTGTCTGCACAGAAAATGGCAGAGTTGAACAAGTTCACCGCAGAGCACCAGGAGGAGGTGGGGTCAGACGGGGAAATCGACACTGCACCAAATCCCTCCCCCAGTACAGAAACCTCCAGTCAGCTGGTGGTCCAGCAGCTCCGCACGGTGGACCAGGACGGGAACCTCAAGGTGGTCTATCCATCCAAGACCGACCTCTCTGACCACATCAGCAACTTGACTGTCATCTGGTAGTTCTAAAGTTTTTTTTTTTTTTTCTGGAATAATTTCAAATGTAATCACAACGAAGAGCCACAATAAAAGAAAAATAAATAAATGGGGATAAAGTTGTGAAATTTCGAGAGAAAAATTACAAAATTATGAGATTGGTCAAAATTCTACAAAAAGAAAGTCATGAAATTATTAAAAAGTCAACACTTTACAAAAATAAAGTTTTAAATTTGTTATATAAAAATTTCACACGGAGAAAGTTATGCTTTTTCAAAAGTAAACTTGTAAATTCATGAATATAAAGTCGTACATTTACGGAAACAAAGCAGATTCTTTGAGATTGTTGAGCTGTGTGACATCCATCCGATTTCTTGGAATTGTCTGCAACAGAAAATAAACAATGATGGTTACTCTTTGTGGAAATGTTTTAAAAGATACAGAGGGGCAAAAAAGTATTTAGTCAACCACCAATTGTGTTCTCCAACTTAAAACAGATGAGAGAGAGGAGGAATTTTCATCATACGTATACCTCAACTATGAGAGACAAAATAAAAAAAAATCCAGAAAACCTCATTGTTTGATTTTTAAAGATATTTTTGCCTAGCCAGTCTCCAGATCTCAACCCCATAGGAAATCTTTGGAGGGAGTTGAAAGTCTGTGTTGGCCCCCCCAAAACATCACTGCTCTAGAGGAGATCTGCATGGAGGAATGGGCCAAAAATACCAGCAGCAGTTTGTAAAGACTTTGTGAAGACTTAGAGAAAAGGTTTGACTGCTGTCATTGCCAACAAAGTGTTCCCCCGCTTATTCGCGGTTCCACGGATTCGCGGATCAGTCGCAGGCCTCCAGTTTATCAAGAACTCTTCTCCATATTCGCGAGTGTCTCTGGTCCCGAACCCCCGCAAATATGACAAGCAAGAGAGATGTATGTTAAACAGACATGTCAAACCAAAAACGAAATAATGTATTCATATATTTTTCATTTTGCTTTAATGCAGTGTTTTTCAACCTTTTTTGAGCCACGGCACACTTTAGCCTTGACAAAAATCCCGCGGCACACCAGCATCCAAAAAAGAAAAAAAAAAAAAAAAACTCAGTCTGTATTGATCGACAGCCCCCCCCCCCCCCCCCCCCCATTTTCATGATAATTGTGGCAGAAAAAGCTGGAAGTTGTAGCTGTTTTTTCTAAAAGTTGAATTAAAAGTTAAGTTAAAAGATTCCAAAACTGTTTGATGTGTGTTCCTTGTTTAAAGACGTTAAGAAGAGAGGCTCATTGTGCGCTAAGACAGTCGTTCTAACCCAATGCATCATGGGAGATGTAGTGCCGTAAATACGCCGACCGCAGAAAGACCAGCTTCTCTGAGCTTCATGGTTTTGTTCTCTTGTTCCACGGTCTGACACCGGATTCTGTGGAAAGCTACACCGCTAAAGACGAGCTTTAGCTGGTATTTTTGTTGGAACTGAGAGACTTTATGAGTTAAATCTAAACAAGGAAGTGAAGACTTTAACCACTTCTGATTGGTCAGACTGATGACATGTGATTCAGCCTTCAAGAATGATTGGTGGAGACAGTTAAAGGGGCGGGACTGGTATAGCTAACAGGAATAGCTGCAGCTAAATCGCTGTATCTTCATTCTTATCAAAATGTATTTAATAGAATCAAATAAACACAAAGAAAAAATAATTTTATGATCTTTTATATTCCTAACTACTCAGTGTTTTATCAGGGTTTGTTTGGATGAACAAAGAGCTGATTTCCTGGAGATGGGAAATGTTGTTAGATCAGTTAATGAGGGCAATTTCCCACGGCACACTTGACCATCTCCCGCGGCACACTAGTGTGCCGCGGCACAGTGGTTGAAAAACACTGCTTTAATGCATACGTTTCTTATTGACAGTTACCTTACCCCATAGAATTCTTTTACAGGTTGAAGTCATACATCGTTCACCACAGTGTGGTGCTGAAGTGCAGCATAGTTTCTGAAGATCCAGACCGATGATGACGAAGCCAGAGAAGCTGTAGTATTTATACTGCTGGGTCAAGATATGAAAACGTGATAACGTGAACTTTTACATAAACGGAGAGGAAAATCTTGTTGAAACTGATGGTGTAGTTTTAAGAGACTTGAATACACAACGTCAAATTTTTTTTTTTTAACATGTACCGGTACTCAATGACTCATCTGTTCTTTGAAAAAAGTTTGTCCCATCCATTTTTTTAATCAAAAATTTGGTGGATAAATTCTGATTAACTATTGCTGCTCTGCAGAAATGATGTCCTGTCACAAGTTTTTGGATTTTGCCTAAAAATGACTTACAGTAATCATAATTAAATGAGGTTTTTTACAATAGATCAAAAGATGATCTATCCATTTTAATGCCACTTTGGAAGACAAAAGATAAATGAGTTGAAATCATAATATTCTTAATATTGTTAAGAAGCTTTCTGATGTGATGAGTGATTAGGATGTTGAGTTGATAATGTCAAGCAACATGGATAAAAATGAGAGTTTTCTATTGAATCACTGTTCCCATGTTGAATAATGTTAATTGACAGTCACATACACAACAAATTTGCCCTTTTCTGTTGCTGTAGACTTGTTACTTCCAATTAAGGCAATAATGGTGGTAAGCTGTGCTTTTACCTTTCGAAAATTAATTATTATTATTATTATTTTAATTATTATTCAAATTAAAAATGTCCTCAATTTCTGAAGTTTGTAACAAAAAAGAGTTTCTCATTTAAATTAGATAAATCTCTGAAATACATTTTTCCCCTTTTGTGGAAATATTCTAGAGTTCTCCAAAAGATATGAAGAATTAAAAGAAAAACTTGGGAAATCTGCAAAAACTCATTGAAGACATAAAAAGTACAAGATCAGATCTGTGTATAAGATTTATTAAGATCCTTCATTATCAGGAACAAATTATTGTTGATATTATTTCACTTCATGAAATCTCTGGAGTAGCAACGGGATCTGCAAAAGAGAAGAAAAAAAACATGTTTTTATTCTGTGAATGCAAGCTTTTAATTGGAAAAGACTGTTTTGTTTTTACCTCCACGTGACCGTTACGTTTGCTCTCAGTAGAATGTTTCTGAAAAGCAAAAGAGGCAGAAATGCAATGAATAAAGAGCTCGATGATGTGAAATCAAAAACAAGAGGTTTAAAATTGACGTGATAGACAATTGTACTGATATTTTCCTCAATGAAAATATCAGTACAAATATATGCAAATATATGCCACCTCCAGATACTTGTGTCCTCACAGGGGTCCCCAGACACGGAGTTGTTTGCTCTGATGTTGCAGCGGCGTTTTCCGTTACATCTGATAAATCAAAAAGGAGAGAAGTGAGAGAGATCTTTCTTTTTTACCTTCTTATACAGAGGTTTTTTTTGAGTCATTGAGTCAATCCTCATGTACTCTTTATACTTCCTGTCTTATGACTTTAACATGCTCTCTGTGGGTATGTTGTTCACTACATTGGATCTGGACTTCTTCAGTATTCATCCCTTACTTTTCAGCAACTACTCCAGTTGGGTTTGAGCAATCCACATTTTGCGTCTGCTGGTAGGGGTGAGGACAGACAGTCCTTTTACGACGTCCATAGAAAGCACTCAGGACACTGATCACTTTTCCTCTACCTGTAGAAATGTGGAGATGGAGAGTAGCCTTGACCAAAGCAGTGGGTTTTGGATCAAGCTGGCAGGAAGAGGTGTTGAATTTTTGGATGAGTTCACTAATTTCATCAACTGATGGGAGGTTAAAAGCAGAAAACAAATAAAGTGGGGGAATTAGAGCAGGGGGGATTGAATTTGGACTTGAAGACGGCTTAGGTTGCTGATGGATCTGCGCAATTTTAGTTGTAAAAAATGATGCCAAGGAGTTGCAAAAATCTGAGGAGTACAAGTGGGGAGGGATTGAATTTGGGTTTGTTGTTGTTTTTGAGAGTAGTGAAAAAAGAGCTCTTGTGTTTCCTACTGAAGAGTTTACTAGACCAGAGAAATAAGTGATTTTTCCCTCAGAAATACAATCATTGTAATGAGAAATATGAGTAGTGTACATTGATGGGCTTATACTCTTAATACACTGCCATTAAAACCTCCGACTTCGTCTCACTGAAGAAAGTGCTCTATTTTTTTTCCCGTGCGTTTCCATGGTGACTCAGGAAATCGGTGGTCCATTGAAAATGCCTTGTTGTATTTGCCGTGCACGTGCATTAAGTCAGGGTTACCAAGAGGAGCGTAATTCAGCAAACTCATGTCTGGTCTTTAGGAACCGACATACCCAGAGTAAGCAAGTTTAGGCGGACTTCAGTGAGAGTTCAGGGTTAAAGTCAGGGTAGTTTAAATGTGCCTTCTGGAATAGCCTCCTGTCTTGATGCCAACAAGCTGCTTTTCTTCCCTTTGGTAAACATTACTGTTGAGGCTCATCGTCAAAGGGAAACCTCTTCATCCAGAGCTTCTCTTGTGATGAGCCACATTGGAAAAGCCCTATTTGTAGCATTACATCCCTAATTTGCAGGTGGGATAAATTATACATAAAATGTGTTTTTGTTTTTTACATGAGAGAGGATGAAATGTGCAGGAATGTAAGAGCAGACAATGTTTGTGGTTGAATTTTTAATAATGTTGCAAATAATGTTGCACATTAGTGATTAAGCAGGATGGACAGAAAAGACTGTCAGTCTCCCCAGGAAGGCAGAGAGGAAGATACACAGAACATTCACTTTCCACCCAAACACCCTGAATGAACTATAAATGTGTCCGATGGGTGTACAGTATGAAGTCATTGAAAATGCGTTTTGAAATATGTTCTTTACAGAAAATGAGCCAAAGGCCATGAATTTTAGGTAAAAAAATTATTTTGTTTGTTTCATTTGTCTTTTGATTGAAAACTGAAAATGGGTTTATAGACCTGAACGCCACACAAGGGTTAAGGCAATCATGGTAAGTTCTGCGTTTTACTTCTGAAAAAAAAGTATTAAAATGAAAAATATCCTCAATTTCCAAGGTTTGGAACAAAACTGTTTCTCAGTTGAATAAGAGAAATCTCTTAAATTTCTTTTTTCTCCTTTGTAGAAATATTCTCCAATTGATATGAAGAATTAGAAAGGAAACTTGAGGAATCTGCAAAGACTCAGAGGAATAAAAAGTACAAGATCAGATATGCGTATCAGATTTATTGGGGATTATTTAGTGTCTGGAACAATTTTTTGTAGATTTTTTTTAACTTTAAATGATACTTAATAAACTATGTTGATTTAAAAGATAATGATTTTCTTCATTTTCTTCCTGGCGCAGCAACAGGATCTGCAACAGAGAAAACAATGTGTGGTTACTCTGTGGATGCATTTTATGAAAAGACTTTTGCTTGTTTGTTTTTTTGTTTGTTTGGTTTTTTTACCTCTTTTTTAATGTCATGTTGGCATTTAATTTAATTAGAGTTTCTGAAAAGAAAAAATGATTACCGGTAAATCAATGATTCATTGAATTGAGAGTCTGTAGATTGGTCGATGTGGTTTCAAAAGCAAAAGGAGATTAAAAACAGGGAAACTGCTAAATGAATATAAGTTACTTACAAATGCAAACGTAGGTGACCTCCAGATACTTGTATGTTCCCATACAAGGGTCCCCAAACACAGAGTTAGCTGCTCTAATGTTGCAGCGGTTCTTTCCATTACATCTGTGAAATCAAAAGTGAAAAAAGTGAGACAGATCTTCTTTTTCTTCTTTACCTTCTTGTTTATTTGTGCATGGAGTCTGTCTCTTGGTACCCTAAAAAAACAAAAAAAACAGCAACTTTTTGGAAACATAAAAACCAACAGTCTTATGAGTTTGACAACTTCTGTGTTATTTGTTAAATTATCATCTGAAGACAAATACTTAACCTGTGATGTAATGATTTAATGCAATGTAATGTAAGGATTTTTGGAACGATGGAATGTTTTTAAATTAGAATTGACAAACAGAAATATGAGATTCGTATAAATAAATTAAATAAAGAAAAGCATGATAGGGACTGGAATATATAAAACAGCTTCCTCCCTTGAATTCAAGTAGTTTACTTTTATTTAAAAACTTCACATTCATTAGATGTATTGTGTAATGTTTTATATGTATAAGTACTTGTATGTGTATTTATGATCCAAAATAATTATAACAGCATCATTTGCATGTGCATGAGGACTTTAATGTTCCAATCACGATTAATTAATTAATTACTAAATGTTCATACTTTCTGCACACTGAGCTTTTTATATGTAATATGTAACTCTAAATGGTTATCATAGTTTACTGCAACCTTGTGTGTTGCACAAATGCACCAGAATTTATCACTTACTTTTCAGCAACTAGATCCGTGGGGTTTTCACAGTTCACATTTTCAGACATGGCCACGGGGCAGTTATTGCAGACATTCCTCTTGCGGCGTCCATAGAAAGCACTTGAGACACTGATAACTTTCCCATTGTCTGACAAAGGTGAGGAGATGCTGGCATGAATACAAAGCCATTACTCAGTCCATGCAGAGATGCTGATCAGTGTTCTTACCACAGCTCAGCCTGGCCGTATGGCGTTCACATGTAATATCCACCTCTGTCAAATGAACAGAAACAGATCTGTCATTAGATTTCACTGAAGTTGATGTGCTGCTTCACTCCTTTGCAAACATGTCACTTACCTGCTGGTAAACAGGTGAAGTAGGTCTCGAGGTACTTGAAGGTCCCCACGCAGGGATCTGGGTTACGAACATCACTCATTGGAACCTCACACTTCTGCTTCAACTCACATCTATGGAAAGAGAAGGAGGTTACTTCTTTTTTCTGTTGCTCTTTCTTTCCTCATTTATTTGAACACTGAGATTGTCCTGAGTAAAGGCGGCAACATTTTTATGTTTTCACATTTCATTGACCCAAGAAAACCCCCTGATTTTCAGTAGAGGTCGTACCTTCCCTTGATAAAATTAAGAATGCCGCTTCGAGAGCAGCCTGTGTTGAGGATCTGCCAAAAAGGACGGCCTCGACTGCAGGTGGTTCTGTCTGAACGCCCGTACAGGGCTGAATCCACTCTGATCACTTCATTTTCTGTTTCAGAGATAAGTGACAACCAGGAGAAAACTGTCAGAAGACATTTACAGCAAGTTTTGGTTTGATAAGAGAAATGAAAGTTCATTCTGAATTACAGCAAATCTAAGGCAAACAAATTATCACATGAATCGCAATCAATTAATTACAGACATTTTACAGATACATTTTTTAATCTCTCGCTGCCACCTTGCTTGCTTACTGTGACCCCGCTCTGCTCTACAAAGCCACATTTCAGAGGGAAAGTTCACCTTTTCCCGGCAGTTTATTTCCAGACAATGAAGTCAAAGTTTGTTTCAAAGAAACAAAGTCTAAAAAGTTCAATACTTTCGGTGTCACGTCCTTGTGTCTCATTTCCTCCTCATCTTTCCTATTTGTCTTCTGCTGCATCACAGTCTTTAAAATGATTAAATTCACCAAACAGATTAAAAGATACCATAAAATCACACGTGTCTCTTCTGTCTTGCTGTTGTGATAAACCGAGAAATAGGCCCTATGTCAATAGGCTACATGTACTATGATGCAAACAAGACGTTCATGATCAATATGTTTTGGTTTGCTCAGAAAAGTGTCCCAAGTGATTTTTAGAACACTCTGGACCTGATGTTTATTTACTTTTTTTATTGTTTGAGATTGAACATCTCCCTTTGTGGTGTAAGCTTATAGTCAAAAGTCTATTATGATAATAAACTTCACAAAGACACTAGTTGTATTTTGATCTTTTACTGTACCACAATGTTAAAAATTTAAATGAAAATACCTCAAAATAAGGGTTTTCTCATCAATTATTAGGTAAAAATGGATTCATTAGATTAATTGATTAAAGGTCACGATTAACTAAAAATTGCAAAAAACAAAACAAAAATAGCACAACTGCTTTTATGAAAAGTGTAGTTAAACTTTTCTAAGTGCATACTTACCGTTACATTCCATCGTGTGGACAATTTCATTTTCACAAGTGACTTCACTTTTTGCAGAAACAGCTGAAAAGTGACACATATATCAGGTAAGCAAAAGTGTGTTGGTTGTAGAGTTTAGTTCAAGCGCCATCTTACCTGATGCCATCAACAAGCAGACGGCTGCCAGCACTAAAAGTTACCAAAAAAAACAGTTATGTCAGTTTGTTTTAGCTGAAAAGGAGACACACAATATTACATTCAGACAAAATCCTCAGGTATGAATCTGTTGACATGTTCAAGTCATAAATCATTCATTCACTTACATATTGTGGTGCTAAAGTTCAGCATGGTTTCTGAAGATCCAGACATGTGATGCTGAAGCCAGAGTAGCTCTCATATTTATACTGCTGGGTCAAGATAAAAAAAACCCAAACATTTTTGATGACGTTCTTTTTTCACAGAAACAGAGAGAAATATCTTGTTATAACTGATATCATAGTTTAGCAGACTTGAATTTTTCTGCACGTGCTCAGTGACTCATCTGTTTTTGAAAAAAGTTTGTCATGTCCATTTTTTAATGAGTGTTTACAGTTTTTCCCAGTTTTTTTGGGTGCATTTTACACAACTGTATTAAAGTGTGTGTGATTACGTGTTCCTGCAACAAACTTGTGACCTGTCCAGGGTGGACCCTATCTTCATCCAATATTGGCCAGGTTAGGCTCAGGCAGCCCTAAAAAGGATGTTTCAGAGAAGGAAGGAATTATAGTGCTATTTTTTAACTAGCACTACAGTTATAAAAGTTAATTATAATTTTTAATTCTTTTATAATCTTCTCTCAAATAAATATGTGAGTTGTTTTAGATGATATTTGCAACTTCATTTGATTGAAACCTCTTGCTTAACACAATTTAAGTTTTTAAATGAGTTGAGAAATTTTTTTTAAGTTATAGATATAGCAAAACCAAAATAAGTTTAATTGACTTACAAGTCTATATCAGAATAAAACACCAGTACTTTGGTTGAACAAGATATTTTAAGTTAATACAACAAGTGTCTTCTTTGTCATTGTCTCAAATATCAAGTCTTGTATCACTAAGAATGACTTCCTGTATCTCTCGGAGGAACTCAGTGTGTGGACAGAACTCCTCTAATCATCTTGACACTCTTCTCCGCAGCAGATTAAAACATCTGGAAGAACACGTACTGAACTTCTTTTGCCTTTCACAAAAGAAGTAAGTAGTGAAGAGTTCCAAAAAGGCCTTTCAAATGAAGGTGATAAAAAACATCGAGCTAAACAGAAGTTGTCATACTGTCTTTGAGTCAGGACAAATAAATTCAGACATTCTGGCGTAACTTTGAAGGTACCTGTGCGTTAGTGTCGCGCCACTGTCTGAGTTAACAAACATATTTGTTTGAATTTAAGGACAATTTTAGGAAAATACTGTACTCTGTAGCAGATACCATTGCAGAAGTTGCATGGTGACCCTAATGATGACGTAGTTAATCCTGAAGGAAGATTTCACATCATCTGGAGATGCTTTGCTAAAAATAAGAACCCTGAACACCAGATAGATCAAAAAATGTGTTTAGGGTAAATGACCTTAAGTGTTTGAAGATTATTTATTGATTTACGGTGTTAAAAATTATTTTGTGTCACATTTGTAAAGAGTGTAAAGGAGGGATTAGCAAAACTGTGGCCCACAAAAATGTTAGCAAATCTTTTCTTCCATGCATTGATGCAAAATTCTTCATTTTTTTCCAAAATGTAATTATTTAAAAGGACAGGCAGAGCAGATGAAGCAGAAAATATTGTACTTATCGGTACATGAGATTTTTTAACTTAGTCCGAAGGTTTATTTTCTGGGAAAAACTTTCATAAGTTACTATGCTGAGTTATTTGTTGTTTGAATAACAAATAATATTTTTACAATATTTTTTGGTTTCCAAGAAGTAAGGGAAAGTGTAGAGGTTTGGGGTCCAGGAGGCGTCAAACGGCATGTGACAGAATTGTCCCTTCTGGAACCGTTTGAGGATACAACAGGCATTTTTAGGTCATGGGATCTTATCTTAACAAATAACAAAGGCTTCTGTCTATCTCATCAGTTTTATGTACCATGGACATCAGATAAAACACTTATCGCCTTGCACGTCACCAGATAATGTTCAGGACTGCCAACTTCAGATTTAGAAAAAAAAAAAAATACAACAAATGAAGGCTAATGGGATAAATCTGAACCAAATGAGTGAACATCAGTTTTCACTATCATTGTGATAAGTGCTGACAGGAGGACACAGTGCTTTTTGTTCAAAATTATTCTGAAAGCAACAGTACTCCATAGGATTCACTTGTGTTAAGGCACCTTTATAGGCTGATAATAGTGTTTTCATGGTAGTATATACCTCCAAAAAAGTCTCAGTTGTATAAATCACTTCCCGTAGGACAATATAGTTTCAATACAAATTTTATTTGAAATTAAAAGACACATAAATCAAATCTTTTATTTTACCAACCATTAAACCCATGCCAAAACCTCTGTTTATTTTACTGAAAATGTCGAACCTTCACACACGTGGTATACAGTGTCTTCTTTGCCATGGTCTTGAATTTCCAGTCTAATTGCACAAAGTATGAAGGACCTCAGGGATCTCTCGGTGGACCTAGCAGTGAAAGCAGTTGCTGAAATAACTTCGTACCAAAACAATGTAATCATAATCAAAACACCACTCAGAATGCTTTTAGAATGGATCAAAAGACGATCAGAGTGGAACTTTAAAAAAAGTATTTTCTTTTTTAGGAAAAAGAAGGATTAGGACAAGACCAGGAACTAATGACCATCGCTTTATTGTAAACAGGTGCTGCAGACACATTCTCAGCATACAGATGTCTGCAGCTTTTATGAAAACTGTCTGCCTCATAGATGGAAAATAGAGTTTTTCATGTTGGATTGTTTTGTAGAAAATAATACTATGGAAAATGTTATTTTTCAAATCGATTCAAATCCAAAGAATATTCTTTTCATGTTGCATCTTGTTGAAAATGATTTTAGCCTGATCATTACATGCAGCATTGTCTGTGTATGTCTCACTCACAATGTAATGCTGTGCCAGTCGCTCAGATCAAGACCTTAATTCCTGACTGTGCCATTGGCTTAACATTGAAACTCCTGACGCACGAATTATGTTCGGTGTGAACAAAGCTTAAGACACCGATAAGATGTGCTGTTGGTGTAACAGAGGAGATCAAGGTGGAGGTGAGACTGAGCTAAGGATCAGCTTTGATACTAGCAAAAAAGATAGTAGTAAATATATTTCTCACCATGACTTAAGCTTAAGCTTAATAAAAATTATTTCTGTTTTTTAAGCAGCAAAGGAGGGTGGAGACCAAGTTGCTTAAAAGAATAGAATAGAATTGGTCTTTAATAATTCCTTAATCCCTAAGGAAATTTAAAAATGGCAATCTGCTGACACTCATAAAACACACACACACACACACCTACACATACACACACACACACACACATACAAATAAATAAATACAAAATTACAAGAAATTGCTTTTAAGATGCCTTGCCAGAGAGTTGTATTGCTTAATGGCATGAGGAACAAAAGATTGCTTTATTGATTTATTAATACACAGACTCTTTACCCCTCAAGATATACACTCCAACACAAACACACATACATGCACACACACACCCTCACAAATGAACACACATGCATTTCACAAGGAAGGTGGGACCCTGGAGCATCTTTCTCCTACCCCATCCCTAAAGGGGGGACCAGGCCCTCGTCGACGGCGGCCGTGTTTCCTGGGTGCCGGCTTCCTG
The DNA here is from genome assembly GCA_023969325.1 of Oryzias curvinotus. Taxonomy (NCBI): domain Eukaryota; kingdom Metazoa; phylum Chordata; class Actinopteri; order Beloniformes; family Adrianichthyidae; genus Oryzias; species Oryzias curvinotus. The sequence continues at coordinate 29,869,617 of CM043712.1, read as the reverse complement.
GACCCGGCAGCCCTCTCTCCACGCAGGAAGAGGGATCCCTGAGTTCTCTGGCAAGACCAAGAGGTGGGGATCACATCAAATCTGAGCCTGGGGGTGTCCGAGTCCCTGTGGTGTAGGTTCTGGTCCTTGCCCCTGAGCACTGGGCCTCGCCAAATTTCCAACTGCGGCCAAGCCTGGTTGGGCCATGTTTACAACACCTCTTGTGGACCCCCTCTTCTGCTGGCCCCTGGCTTGCTCCTTCCTGGACCAACTGTGGGCCGGGTGGGTGGCTGCCTGGAGAGTGGGACGGTCTCCCTCGGGGGATCCTGGCTCGTACCTGGGGTTGGGGGATGCCCAGAACGCCTGGGTGGTGATGAGGTGCTCATCTGGGGCTGTAGCCGCTCTTCTGGGGGCTCTGTGTTTGGCCCTCCCGGCATGGCGGGGGGGCTGCTCTCCTGGTTGGGCTGGAGCTGCACTCTCTGTCCCCCCATGCCTCCCTGCTCTCTGGCTCTGGGGGCCCCATGGCGGTCCTGCTGGCCCTGGCCTGGGTGGCGGATGTGATCACTTGGGGGGCGGTTGTTCTCTATCTGCTACTGTACAGGTGTTGGGGGGTTCTGGATGAAGCTGCTGCTGCGGCGGGGGTCTTGGTGTGGGGATGGTTGGACACTCTCCCTCCTTCTTTTTACATTCCATCATCCATTTAGAAGAACATAAACCCTCACTTGATCACAGGTGATAGCTCACCTTTGTACAAATAGTTTGTGATTGAATGAAATATTTCACACTAGTTGGTTTGAAGGCATAAGTATGCGTGTGGGAGCATTATTTGTTTTGTGTACATGTTGACATGTGAACATTTTTGGAGCCAACAGGTATGTCTATAACATTTGAGTGTGTGTTTAGACAGGCCCCACACTTATAGACTTGTATTACATCCAAACCTGACTATAATAATAACCATCCAGCAACTTGTTGCTTTATGCAGCTTCATGGTTTTACCCCCCCCCCCCCTTTCTATAATCACCCTCCTATCCCCCCCTCTCTAACATCCCTTTCTCTTCCTCCCCCCCTTTCTTTTTCCGTCCGGTCCAACACCACAGATTTTCAAATGTGATTCAAATGAATAAAGTTTGGCCTCGATTACAAAAGGGGTTCATTCAGACATACCTCTGGTTTGTCAGAAGATTCTGTTGTTAAAGTAAAATATGTCCAACACAAGAGGCCCTCAGCTCTCATCTGTTTGCCCAGCTGTTGGACAGGACAAGTTAAAAAAAAAGAAGAAAAAAAAGATTGCTTTAGTCTTTCTGTGGAGCTGTGCTGGGACAGCAGTCTGTTGCTAAATGTGCTCCTTCTGCTGGTGAAGGCCTCATGTATGTGAGGAATTCCTCATGATGGGCCTGAACCTGGTCAGACTTTTATTAATACTATTTTGTGACACAAACAGTTCTGAATTATTTCTACTATTTTCTTTATTTTAAAACTTTATTTTGATTTAGATGCATTTTGTTGAAGAAAACATAATTGGTTTCTTCATATGTTTTTTTTCTGGAGCATCCACAAAATCTGCAAAAGAGAATAAAAGGTGTTATCATTCTATGGATGCAAGCTTTTAATTTGAAAATATATATATTTTTTACCTCCACATCGCTGTCATGTGTGCACTCAGTGGAATTAAGGTTTCTAAGGAGCAAACGTTACACAGATTTAATAATAAAAGAATGAGACATTGTTGATGTAGTTTCAAAAACAGAGCAAAAAAATAAAAGTTATAAATGTTCTGATATTTTAAATTCGACTTAATAGAAACATAGAAAAACTTACATATACAAACATAAGCGACCTCCAGATACTTGTATGTGCCATAGCAGGGGTCCCCAAACACTGAGTTGCTTGCCTCAATGGAACAACGGTGTCTCCCGTTACACCTGTTAAATCAAGGTGAAATAGGTGACACAGCTGTATCTATAAATTGTCTATATTATTGCTTAATAGTTAGTCATTGTTATTAACTTTCATTTAATCAGGAAACGTTCCAGTGAGATTATCCTTTTTTTTAGGGAGTCCTATTCCAGACAGCATGACAGACCAATACAAAGAAAAACAAATTTTAATTCTAATTTTATGAACATTTAAAAATCATTTAAACAGTTCCAGATCTCCTTTCTGAGCCTTTGAACAAAAGTTAAACTCGTCTATTTGGATCAGAATTCTCCTCTGGAAGGACTCTGAGGCGTCCCCAGGCCAGCCGAGAGATATATTTCTCTCCAGCGTGTTTTATCATTGGTTCATAGCAGAATTGGTCATTGTGCACTAAACGAACACATTTAACCTTTGACGTCGTCCACACATCTCTCACCTTTCAGCAACTTTCTGGGCAGGGTTTATGCAGTTCACATTTTCAACCTGGGATTGGGGGCGCCCGTCAGAGCAGGTTCTGCTATTACGGCGTCCATAGTAGGCACCATAGACAAATATAACTCGTCCTCTGCCTGACAAGAGCCGAGATGGTGGCATTAGCATGAATTAAGGGTCACAATTAGGGTTTTTCTGGTGTTGATCGTGTTTGCTTACCACAGCGCAAATAGGCAGTAGAGCCCTCGCATGTGACGCCTTGAACTGTCAAAACAGTATAAATGTCAGATGGAAAACTTTCATTGGATCTCTAGTAAAGTTGATGTGAAGCTTCACTCCTTTGAAAGCATGTAACTTACTTGCAGGTAAACAGATGAAGTTGGTCTGCAGATATTTGTAGGTCCCCCAGCAGGGATCTGAGGTGCGGACATCTCTCATGTCGATACGGCAACTTTGCCTCAGCTCACAGCTGTGGAGATAACAATAAACACCATTATATAATACAAACAATATATAGAACATTTTACAGTGCAAAAAATTGTCTGTCTTTTTAGATCGACATACACAATATATAAACACGATGCAATGAAGCCAGCAGCTAAACTTTCCTGGACTGAAACCTCCCTCAAAGTATTGTAATGATTAACAAGTTTAACATCTACCACAAAAATGAAGTGTCATATTTTGGAAGACCGCATCTTAAGATGATAAATCATCTAAATATTGAATTGATTTACTGTTTTTCTGTGCGTGTGTTTGCTGCAACCAAACTTTGCTTTTTTTTGTCTCACACATGATTCAAACAACAGAGGAAGAGTAATTGTCTGGGCTCATGCCAAGTCCTTGGATCCTTGGATGAAGCTACATGCCAAAGTTTACAAAAACAAATACTTTTGGCAGATGTTTGGAGGTTTGTTAAAACCTTTCATCAAACCGAAAGAATGGGAGTAAGATACTGATGGAACAGACTGCTTTACGGCGAGTTAGCTCTAAAGGTGGACCTACTCTATATGAACAAGTACAATAAATTAATTAAAACCAAAGCTTTTTTCTCAATATTTCTTGGCTCAGTATGTGTTTATTTTGGAAAGTAAAATATATAAATGTTGGTTTCAGCTTTCACATAGGAAATGTGAATGACTTATGTCTGCCATATTCATCCTGAAGCGCAACTGAGAGTAAAAACGACAGCAAAAGCCGTCATCCGTTTGAGGTTGTTGCCCCAATTATTGGGAAATCAAAACCAGGTCTTAGTGTTTTTATCTTATTATAGCCTTATAACTGTTTGATTTGCGCTGCAGACAAATCTGGAAAGGCTGAAAAAATTGTATTTTGTTTCTTTAGCAACAAAAGCACACCATTTTGATCAAACTCACTCTGACGAAAAAGATTTACCTTCATCAAGTAGAGTCAACGTATTATTACTCTAAAAACAGTGTATTGATGAAATCAGTGTTTCTGGTTTCAATATGAATCTTCTGCTACATCTCAGGAAGAAAATGCACTAAATATTTCAAAATTTTAGTGAATAAAGACCTTAAAAACTGCAGAATTTTTTTTTTTTGCAGTAAATTTGAACTGATCCAAAAATGTCAACCAACACATTTGTGCTATTAGAGAAAGTTCTCAGTTCCAAAAATTAAAGAAAGTTACAAAAGTAAGGCTTGAGCTTTTCATTGTTAGGGTTTTTTACAAGCTTGATTAAAGATAAACTGCATTTTTACATAAGAAGTTGTACCTTCTTCTGACCAAATCTAGAATGCCGTTTTGGGAGCACATGGTGTTGCTGAGCTGATTAGCAGGTCTGCCTTCACTGCAGGTGACCGAGTCTGCACGCCCATACAGCGCTGACTGCACGCTGATCACTTCATTATCTGTTCCACAGAAAAGTCAGAACAAGAAGAAATCTGCTGTGAATATAGGGTTAGCGAATTTTAGTAGCCAAAGACATACAGTACTGTTTTTTTTTTAATGTCTCAGTTAAATCCGCTTGTTGAGACGCTTTGCAAAAAATGTGGAGTTCTTATCAGAAAATTTTGTCTCACTTCTGCATCCCAAATCGTGGACGCTGCCATTTTCACAGGTGACCACAGTTTCTGCAAAACCACCTGAAAAGACACAAATATATATGGTAATCAAAGGTGAGTTAGTTGTTCATAGAGTTTATAGTTCAAGCTTTTCTAATACCCACCTGTTGCCAAGAACAAGCAGCAGACTGCTGAAAACACTAAAAAATACAAAACAGTTTGTTTTAGCTATATTACATTCCAACAAACCTCCACCGGTATGAATCTGTTCACATGTTCAAGTCAAAAATCCTTCATTCACTTACACACTCTGGTGTTGAGTCTGAAGAGCAGCATGGTTTCTGAAGATCCGGACCAATGATGCTTAAGCCAGTGAAGCTCTAGTATTTATGCTGCTGGGTCAAGATAAAAAACAAAAAAAACATCTTTGATAAAGTAAACTTTCATGTAAACAAAAAAAAATATCTAGTTGAAAGTGATAGCGTAGTTTAACCGATTAGAAAAGTAGAGGTCATTTTCTGCCTGTGTTTAATTGTACATTTGCTTTTTTTTTTTCAACATTTACTTTTGACCACTTGTCAACTCCATTTTAGAGCTTGTTATTTGAGTCAGTTTACTGACTTCCCTTCCTTTAAAACTTTCCGGTCAATGTGAAATAGGGTAAAATAGGGCTACAAGAATGTCATGTGTTTCAGCACCGTTCGAGCAAGGACCCCACAAAATCGCGAACAGAACTATCGGGCTACTTACTCATTGTGCAGGATTTGGGGGGTAAAAAATGAAAATTCTGTTTGACCCACCTGTGTCTCACCAAATTCCCTCCTACTTATCCCTAACATATTTTTTAACCCTTGTGCTATCCTATGACCCCTCTCCCTTACATTGACGTGTTCTCCCTACCGTGACAAAGGTGGATAAAGGTGGAGAGGATTTCATGTAATCCATGGACACCAGTGAAGATCACAAATCATTGAAGATAAACGGTTCAGCGCACTGTCTAGTGGGGTCCAGATGACCCAACTCCCAACGTCATTATGCCTCGGATAGCAAAAGGGTTACATGTTTGCTTTACAAACTGTTGTCTGCAGCATGCGTGGATGCAAAAGTTAAAAGTGTCCATGAAGATTTTGGCTCAACACATTCACTGGGTGTGTGATTGTGGCCCTGCGACAGACTGGCCACTTGTCCAGGACATCCCCTACCTTCACCCGCAAGTGGCCGGGATAGGCTCCAGCAGCCCTGTGACCCCAAAAGGGACAAAACGGACTGAAAGATGAATGAAGGATCACTGAGCATCCTACAACTTTGACAGCACACAACATAATGCAGCATTAAACAGAAAGTACAAATCAGACTTGACATTGAGGTGGGGAAACAACATTTTTGGGACCTGAGTTAAAACAAAATGTAAAAAGAATTAAACACATGACCAGATAATTAATTCTTAATAGACGGACATTAATCACTAAAAGTAATGGAAAAAGATAAACAAAAAGATCAAATCAAATAAGTAAAAACAGTATGAATACATAAAATAAAGCAACTATCAAATCAATATGATCCTAAATTTCAACTAAAAGCCAGATAAAAACGTAGTTCTTTCTTTAAAACATGACCAGTCCCTGCGGGGTGAGGCACTCTGGGAGGCGAGGTCCATAATATCTAAAAGACGCCTCGTCATAAGTTTTGGTTCTACCTTTAGGAACAACTAAGAGGCCTGTACCAGAGGCCCTCAAGGGCCCATAGTAATTATTTCAGATAAATATGACTGCCCAAGACCATAAAAACATCTATAAACAGAACTTTAAAACTTTAAAATCAACCCTGAATCGCACAGGGAGCCAGTGCAGCACCATAGAGAAAAAACAACCAAACATACTTTGTTAGATTATTTCCCAAGAAGCACAATAAAAATAAAACAAAATAAAAAACACAAGTAAGCATGTTTCCTGTGCTATATTCGTCTACATTGGCACTACGGAATGGCTATTCCTGCAGGCTTAGATGTCTTGTAAATTGTCAAAACCGCTCTAAAAAATATGACATTTTAAGCAACTTTTCTGGTCAGAAGAAGAGAATTCAGGAATTAATTTGTTTGTCTTTAACCTTTTTTTTTTAATCTCCTATCTCCCTCCTCTGCTTTGTGTATCCGGGACATAAGATTGTAGAGATGACCCATACCAGACAACAGATTAGGTTCAGAACTGTCTCTTCTTCCTGATATGCACTGGGTTCAGGTTTCAAAATGCTAAATCTGACAGAATGACAATGTAAGTGACTCCAAAGGAAGAGATGTCCTTTTTACTGTGATAACAGCTGACACGAGTCGTTTCTGGACAAAACAATCTCATATCGATGCCTTTCTATCAAGATTACGTATTGTTTGACCCGGATTTATTTTGCTCATTATTCATTTACTGTTAAATCTTTGCCCATAAAGCTTGCAGTTGTCTGAATTCAAATGTGTTTTTTTTTTAAATGAAAGGCAACTTATTATTTCAAAGTTGATGAAAGTTCTATCAGTGATTCTTTCCCTGTGGATGCAAATGAAGATGTCATCTACTTTCCTCTGATCACTAAAAGTAAGCAGTAACTTCTTTCTCGTAATGAGATTACTGGACGCTCAGTACTGTTTAGGACAGATTCCTTCACATTTAATTCTGGAGAAACCAAAGTGTCAAATTTGACTGCAGTTTTTTTTCTTCCACATTTTGTTGAAATTGTATTTATTTGTTTTTATTTATTTATTTATTTTAACCACTGTCTATTGCTCCTACTCAAGACAAACAAAGCCATCATATTAACTGTAAAATCCCAGAAGAAAAATGTTCTTGGGTTCTCCAGGGGTAGTACATTTTACATTTTAAAGTGTCATGATCCGACGAGAGTTCAGAGTGACCCAAATGCTGAAACCCAGAAGGATACTCGGACAACGGGGTAAGTTTAGTTTGATTTTATATAGCAAAAGGTGAGTAATGGCTTTTCTCCAGAGGTGGCACGGCAGCAGGATTCCAGAACGAGTCAGTCAGAGTCCAGGCGGAGAACAGCGACCAGGTGAGTTCCAGGGGTGATTCTTCCTGAGACAGAGACGAGAGGAGCAATGAGTAACTTGAAGCTTTGACAACAAACAGGAACATGAGCTGACCAGACTAAGCACCATGGGAGGAACAACGAACTGGCACCGGCTGATGATCCTGGAGGAGCTTATGAAGGCAGGTGTAGATGAGGTAAGTGGATCCAGCTGGTCGCATCCAACACAGAAAGGAGGGGGGAGGAGGGAGTAGCTGACAGGCCATGACAGTACCCCCCCCTCAACGACCGCCACCAGGCGGTCCAAGGCGACGATCAGGATGAGCAGCATAAAAGTCATCAATGAGGGTATGGTCCAGAATGAGAGAACGGGAGATCCATGAACGTTCTTCCGGACCATACCCCTCCCAGTCCACCAAGAACTGGACCCCTCGCCCACGGCGCCGGACATCCAAAATCTTGCTGACCGTAAAGGCCGGGGCGCCGTCGATGGTACGGGCGGGTGGCGGGGAAGTGGACGGTGGGCACAGCGGACTCTCAGTGACTGGCTTGATTTGGGAGATGTGGAACGAGGGATGGATTTTAAGGGCAGCGGGAAGTCGTAACCTGACACAGGTGGGATTGATGATGCGGTCAATGGTGTAAGGGCCAATGAACTTGGGAGCCAGCTTACGGGACGAAGCCTGGAGGGGAATATTCCTAGAAGAGAGCCATACCTTTTGGCCCGGTTGGTAACTGGGTCCCACCACCCTATGACGGTTGGCGATCTGGCAGTTGCTCTCCTTGGTGCGGAGGAGAGCCGCCCTGGTCTGCAGCCAGATGTCTTGACACCGCTGGAGATGGAGCTGGACCGAGGGCACTGCCAGATCGAGTTCCTGAGAGGGAAACAAAGGTGGTGAGTATCCCAGGGAGGCTTCAAAAGGGGAAATACCTGTGGCGGTAGAGGAGTGGGTGTTGTGGGCATATTCCACCCACACAAGATACTTGGACCAGTCAGAGTTGTTCTGAGCCGCCAGACACCTGAGAGCCGCTTCCAGCTCTTGATTAGCCCGTTCAGCCTGGCCGTTGGATTGTGGGTGGTACCCCGAAGAGAGACTGACCGTGGCTCCGAGGGCGGAGCAGAAGGCCTTCCACACCTGGGACGTAAACTGAGGTCCGCGGTCGGACACGATGTCGGATGGTATCCCATGGTGGCGAAAAACATGATTGATGAGGATGTCCGCAGTTTCGGATGCAGAGGGTAGCTGAGGCAGGGGAATGAATTGAGCGAATTTAGAGAAGCGGTCAATGACAGTAAGGATTACCGTGTGACCCTGGGACGGAGGCAATCCGGTTACAAAGTCCACCGCAATATGAGACCAGGGACGGCTTGGCGTAGGCAAAGGCAACAGATGACCAGAGGGGGGCGAGTTGGAAGACTTGGAGCGGGCACAGATGGTGCAGGCCGCAACATACTCCCTTACGTCCTTCTCCAGCGTGGGCCAATAAAATCGCCGTTTTAGTAGGTTGATGGTCCTGTGAACCCCTCCATGGCAGGCAATGCGGGATGTGTGACCCCAGGTCAGGACGTCAGACCTAAGGGAATCAGGGACATACAAGGTGCCAGGAGGACATGTAATGCCATTTGGTATCTCACCTTGGGCCTGTTGGACCTTGCTTTCGATCTCCCAGGTGAGATTACCTACAAAACAGGAGGTGGGAATGATGGGTGAGTCAGAGGAGGATCCAGAGACTGAGTATTTGCGGGACAAGGCATCTGGTTTGACATTGCGGCTGCCTGGACGGTACGTGATCGAAAAATTGAAGCGGTCAAAAAATAGACACCAACGGGCCTGTCTGGAATTAAGACGTTTGGCACTGCGGAGATAAGCGAGGTTCTTGTGGTCGGTCCAAACTATAAAAGGTTGCTCTGCCCCCTCGAGCCAGTGGCGCCATTCCTCCAAAGCTAGTTTTATGGCTAAGAGCTCACGATTCCCAACATCATAATTCTGCTCGGCTGGGCTCAATTTGCGGGAGAAGAAGGCACAAGGTTTTAGTTTGCCTGAAGACTCCTCCCGTTGAGAAAGAACAGCCCCAACTCCAGAATCAGAGGCATCAACCTCGACGATGAACTGTTTAGTGACATCTGGTTGTATGAGAATGGGTGCTGAGACAAAGAGTTCTTTAAGTCTCTTAAAAGCTGCATCGGCGGCGGGGTTCCAGGTGAAAGCCTTGTTGATGGAGGTGAGTTGCGTGAGGGGAGCAGCAATGCTGCTATAATTGCGAATGAACCTCCTATAGAAATTGGCAAAACCCAGAAATTGTTGTAGCTTTTTGCGGCTTTGAGGAACCTCCCATTGTGTAACAGCTTCAATTTTGGTGGGATCTGGACGGATATTACCGGCTTCGATTATGTACCCAAGGAACGGGATGGTAGATACGTGAAACTCGCATTTTTCGGCTTTGACGTATAGACGATTTTCGAGAAGCCTCTCCAGGACGAGGCGGACATGATGTTCGTGCTGAGCCGGATCAGAGGAGTAGATGAGGATATCGTCCAAATAAACGAAAACGAATCTGTTTAGAAAGTCCCTGAGGACATCATTTACAAGGCGCTGAAAAACGGCGGGAGCATTGGTAAGCCCGAATGGCATAACTAAATATTCATAGTGTCCAAACGGCGTTTTAAATGCCGTTTTCCACTCGTCACCCTCCCGAATGCGGACCAGGTGATATGCGTTTCTGAGATCAAGTTTGGAGAAAATCTTGGCTTGTTGGACAGAATCAAAAACAGAATCAATTAGAGGCAGGGAATATTTATCTTTAACAGTAATTTGATTTAGTTCACGGTAGTCTATGCAGGGTCTTAATGTCTTGTCTTTCTTCTCCACGAAGAAAAACCCTGCGCCGACAGGAGAGGTTGAGGGGCGGATATGACCCATGGAAAGGGCTTCCTGAATGTAATTTTCCATGGAGGCCTTTTCAGGCCCAGATAGGTTATAAAGTTTCCCTTTAGGGAGAGGGGCCCCGTTAAGCAGTTCGATGGAACAATCATATGGTCTATGGGGCGGAAGAGCACTGGCCTTGGATTTAGAGAATACGTTTTTGAGATCATGGTAGCAAGCGGGGATGTTGGAAAGATCAATTTCTTTATCGAGTTCAGAATCGGAGAAGTTAGTGATCGGGATGGCAGAATGTAGACAGTTAGCCATACAGTGGGTACTCCAGTTGGCAATGCGAGGAGACCCCCAATCAATATGTGGATTATGGGTCTGAAGCCAAGAAAACCCCAAAATGATGGGTGTCTGGGGACACTGGGTGACAAAGAACTGATGGTATTCTCTGTGATTCCCTGAGGTTAATATAAGAACGGGCTTCGTGCGTTTAGTGATGCGGGTGAGTTGTTTACCCCCTAAACCAGCAGCGGTCATGGGGGAGGCGAGATCTTCGAGGGATAGCGTGAGGTCATGAACGAGACGCTGGTCTATGAGGCTGTGTTCGGCACCTGAATCTATGAGGGCCTGGAGTTCATGAACTTGATTTTGATGAACGATTTTTACCGGGACAAACAAAAACTTAGAATTCTTGACGAAATCGGAATTATTCCCCCGGGGAAATATATCTACCGGGGGGTTCGGGAGTTTAAGACGTGAGCTGCATTGCGAGACAAAATGGCCGGCTCGACCACAATAAAAACATAGCCCCTCTTCACGACGCTTCTCCCTTTCTTTTGTAGTCAGTTTTGAGTGACCTACAAGAATGGGCTCACCAGTACTGCAGGCAGGGAGTTCATGGATGGATGGCTGAGCGACACATACAGGAGGAGCAGGAATAGGAGTGTGCGATTGTGGCTTACAGTTCCGTTCCGTGATGCGTTCTCGTAGACGGACGTCGGATCGCAGAGCAGCAGAGACGAGATCTTCAAAATTTCCTGCTTCAGGCTGAGAACATAGGTGATCTTTTATTTTCTCATTCAGTGACTGGTAGAATACCCCTTGGAGAACTGGATCGGGCCAACCCGCTTCGACCGCTAGTATCCGAAAATCAATAAGATGGTCGCTTACCGAACGGCTACCTTGTTTGAGATTTAGCAACCGCCGGATGGCTTCTTCCTGTTTACGAGGCTGGTCAAACACGAGTCGGAATTCCCCGAGGAATCGGTCAAATGGAAGATGATTTATAGGGTGAGACGCCAAAAAGGCCTGAGCCCATTGTAGAGCTTTGCTACGAAGAGAGTTAACGATTAACGAGATTTTGTTGTGATCGGCCTGGTAATACCTGGGGGCCTGCTGGAAGATAAGTTGACACTGAATCAGGAACCCTCCGCAAGATTCAACATCACCGAAAAAAGGTTCCGGCTGGAGACGGACATTTTCCGGGACAGTGGCGGATGCGGAAATGGGATTGTTGCCGGAAGTGTGAACTTGAGCTGCGGCTGCGGGATTAGAGGATCGACCAGTTAGTTCACAGAGGGTTTGCGTGATGCTGTCGAGACGACGGAAAAGATCCCACTGAGTAGAGGACATTTGAGAGATGGCGTCCGCTTGATGGTTTAGCAGATTTCCTTGTAGGGATATAGCGTGGCGGAGACCTTCCGGGTCAGCTGGGTCAGGGGTAAGGCCAGTTCGTTCTGTCATGATCCGACGAGAGTTCAGAGTGACCCAAATGCTGAAACCCAGAAGGATACTCGGACAACGGGGTAAGTTTAGTTTGATTTTATATAGCAAAAGGTGAGTAATGGCTTTTCTCCAGAGGTGGCACGGCAGCAGGATTCCAGAACGAGTCAGTCAGAGTCCAGGCGGAGAACAGCGACCAGGTGAGTTCCAGGGGTGATTCTTCCTGAGACAGAGACGAGAGGAGCAATGAGTAACTTGAAGCTTTGACAACAAACAGGAACATGAGCTGACCAGACTAAGCACCATGGGAGGAACAACGAACTGGCACCGGCTGATGATCCTGGAGGAGCTTATGAAGGCAGGTGTAGATGAGGTAAGTGGATCCAGCTGGTCGCATCCAACACAGAAAGGAGGGGGGAGGAGGGAGTAGCTGACAGGCCATGACATAAAGTTTTGAAAAACTTTTCTTTTAGTAATACTTTTAAGTCATTCTACGCTTCCTGGAGCTTTTGTAATGTAAAATATAATTAATATTAATCATTTTTTCTTTTCAAATATCAAAAAGACATATAAATACTTGTTCTCAGTAAAAAAGACAAATGTGCAGCTTGCTTGCTTGACCTGCAAAAATGTCATGGACCTTCTCAGCTAAAAGCTGCTTTTTTTCATGCCAAATCCAAGGATGTTACACACGCTGCATAACTTTGCAGAGTTTGGAAACCTGTTTTTCCCGTCAGGGTGGCAGTAGAGAAAAGGTCATGAGAAGCACAAGGTTTAGGATTGTTTTACATTTAAATAATAGATTAAATGGTTTACTCCGGGCATTCTGGCTTCCTCCCACAGTCTATAAACCCGCTTCATACGTTACACTAAATTGTCCCTGTAGGTGTGTGTGAGTAATTATTTGTCCTGTGACAGACTGGCGACCTGTCCGGACTGTAGTCGGGACAGCCTGATTAGTGGGTCAAGTCCAGCTCTGGCTATCTAAATCCTACATTTCCAGAACAGACAGTTTCCTGCAACAACAGAAGCAGTAATGGACACGATGTGCTGGTTATATGTTTTCAGCATTCAATTTCTTTATTTCTCTTCATTTCAACAACAAAAACAAAACATTTTAGATTGAAGAAAACTTTTTTTTTTCCCCCTTTATATTATTTAAATATGAGAAGCAAACTTAGAGGAAAGTAGGAACATATATACTGTAGATACCGGTATATATACAGTACAGACCAAACGTTTGGACACACCTCTTGAAGCTCATCAAGAGAATGCCAAAAGTGTACAAAGCAGTAATCAAATCAAAGGGTGGCTACTTTGAAGAACCTAGAATATGACATGTTTTCAGTTGTTTCACACTTTTTAGTTTTGTATACAATTCCACACTTGTTAATTCATAGTTTTGTTACATTCAGTGTGAATCTACAATTTTCATAGTCATGAAAATAAAGAAAACTCTTTGAATGAGAAGGTGTGTCCAAACTTTTGGTCTGTACTGTATATATGTACACATACACATATAAATACATAAAAAAATGCAAAAAATAGTTAAAAGATATCTAAAATTATAATAATAAAAAAATTACTGTCTTTAAGCATACATTTCAGCAACATAGCCTTTAGGTTTGTTTGTGGTTAACATCAGGGTATTCCGTTCAGTATTTTATTTCGGTATCTTTCTCCTGAGTTTCCTAGTTGTACCATAAATAAAGCTCCAAGCTTCACTGTTGTGTTTTTGAGCAACACATTTTAAAGGGAATTTGTAATTCGGCTTTTTTAATTTAGTTCTTTTTAGGATCGTTCCATTTCTTGTTCCCGCAAATTAACTCACAAGAACAGGCAGACGACTGGATCAAAATGCAGCAGGTTTATTAGCTCAGCTAAAGGTCCACAGAGCTAAATCGGGGTCAGGTAGGTCAATAACAGGCATGAAATCAGTAGAGGAGAGACGGGGTAGTCAGGATCCAGGTGAGAGTCGGGGCAGGCGGCAGGCAAATAGATCAGACAAAGGGTCAGGAGACAGAAGATCAGATCCAACTACGACCCTCAATAAGGAAGGCAGAGTGGCACAAACAATACTTCACACTGGGCTTGAAGCTAAAAGCTGAACAAATGCAAATGATTTCAAATGATTCTCACTAACCTCAAACTCACATTGTCTGATATTGACAGATAAAAAAAAAGAATCTATAATCCTTAAAACTGAAAGAAATGTTAAATATGTGTAAACATTTAAATAAATCCATTGTATTTCTTGATCAATTAGAGATTTAACGTTTTTGTAATTTATAGTAGTTCATTATTTAAAAAAAAGCTTATAAATGTTTTAGAAGTTAAAAAAAACTATTTTTAATTTAAAAGTTGATTAGTAATTGCTTATATTATTTTTATATATCGGTTTTATTTTTTCCAAATAAGACCAATACTTGAACACATCAGTTTACTGAGATGTCCAACCACTGAGACGTACGAGGCTTAATGTGATTCAGATTCATTGAAATAGTTCTTTTTCTTAAAGCACACATAAAGCAATACCACTTTCCTACAGTTTTGATCACATTTTTTATATGAGTGGCTTTTGATTTTCAAAATAACAGCATTTCATTCGAACCTTTAAGCAGTAACGGTAGATGGATCTGCCAAAAAAAGAGAGGAAAGACTTTTTAGTTTTTTTGCAGATACATGTCAATAACACTGCCATAGATTACGAGGGGTAAAACTGAATGAAGTTTTGAATGAATTGAATGAATATTGATGTGTGCAGCTTAGAAAAAAAGAGGTCGGGAAAACAAAATAAAAAACTAGATGTAGGGACAAATTTTAGTATACTAATAAATTCGAGTTATTTGGTAAAATCAATTACTTACAAGTACAAATATAAGCCAGCTCCAGATACTTGTAAGTACCATAACATGGGTCTCCAAAAACTGCGTTGGTTGCTTGGATGGTGCAGCTCTCCAATTCATTACAGCTGTGGATGTAAAGGCACAAAAGTCAGACAGATGTTAACTTTGCTCTTCATTGGTGTTTTTGTTTTGCACAATTCCACTTACATGTTCTTGTTACTTTGTGGCCGTGTCACACAGTCACTACGTACATTTAGCGCATATTGCACAGATAGAAATTGGTCATGCGTGAATATACGTGGAAGAGTAAGAAATGTTGTAGTCTGTACGTGAAAATATCACAGATGTAGCAGGAATGAACCATGTCAAAACCACGGAAAAAGTACGAATAAACCACGCAAAAATCAACATAAAAGCCAAAATTCATTTGTGACTGGTGCATCACATAATTACATAATTTGAATGTGATATGTGCACCATACACGCGATAAAAACATTATACATCAGTGGTACATGCATGAAAGGTTCGTTAGACATACATGAACATGCGTGGACTGGTGGTGGAAAGCCACAAATGTGTGAAAATTGTGTATAAACTACATAAAATAGTCATAAACTGTGCAATGCTCGACCAACCGAAAATTTTGAACGGCTCAAAACCAAATTCAAGTAAAACCCCATTGGCTGAAATCCTCGACGGACATCTGCGCATCTCCACGAAACACTCATGAAGTGGGTATATCATGCATATATCAGGAAAGATTGAAGTTTCACACGTGGAAAATGTACAAAATGTACGTAGTGGCTGTGTGACCTTTAATGTGGCCATTAATGTCTTCTTGTGGCTTTTTTATACTGGTTTGTTTTAAGCGTTTTGCATCCTTCAAATGTATTTAAGTATAGGAAAGGTGCTCTGCAAAACAGTCTACCTGAACTCATTTGAAATGCTACAACCCTTTGTTACCTCATTTCTGTTTATCATTCATCTTTTTTTTTAGCTGTAGTCTACGTTTCATGAAACATTTGTCTGTTTAAATCTGTTTGACAAACAAATCAGTCCTTAACATTTTTTTTTTCCACTTGTTCTGTCCAACAACTTAGCAAACAGATTAGAGCTGCAGGCCTTTTGTGTTGGACAGGTTTTACTATAACAAAAAGAGGATTTAACATTGTAAATCAACACAGCACACATATCCAGTTCTCACCTTTGAGCGACTAAGTTGGTTGGATTTGAGCAATGTGTGTTTTCAACCACAGAAGGCAGTTGACCTTCAGAGCAGATGGTCTGATCACGGCGTCCGTAGTTAGCACCATAGACATAAATAACGCACCCTGGACCTAAAACAGAAACACTTTTTTGAATAAAAAGTCATGACAGAGCTCATATGGACATTGCAGAGATGGTTATATATTCTTACTGCAGATCAATTGAGCTTCGTTGTTTTCACATGTGATGAGGTGAACTGTCAAAAAATGTTAACAACCAATCTTTTATTAGATTTCACTCAGGATGCTGTGCAGCTTAGTTGTTTTTTTTTTTTCAAACGTGAGACTTACCTGCTTGCAAACAGGTAAAGGTAGTCTCTAAGTACTTGTAAGTTCCTGGGCAGGGATCAGAAGTGCGAATATCGTTCATGTTGATCTCACAGCTGGTCTTCAAGTCACAGCTAAGATGATAATAAAAGTATGAAAGTTCACACAGCAAATACCAAATGATACCAACAATAGTTTTGGAGCCACCAGCTGCTCACCAACAAGTCTAGGCCTGAAAAAAAAAGCTTTTTAGAAGAAGTTGCACCTGCTTCGGATGAAATCTTCAACCCCACTTAGAGAGCACATTGTGTTACTGAGCTGCGATGCAGGTCTGCCTTCATTGCAGGTCTCCATGTCTGCACGCCCATAGAGGGCTGACTGTATGTTGATCACTCCGTTTGCTGTTTCACAAAAGAGAAACAAGAGGATAATTATCAGGATCAGGTTTCCAGCAAATGTTTTACTTACTTTTAGCAAGTTAGAGCAACAAGAGCAGCACAAAGCAAATCAGTTAAGGAAAGTTTAATTTCCCTTTTCACAGTTGAAATTAGATTAAATAAATCATTGCCAGAAATATCAGACTTACCACACTGAAGGACCTGGACACTGTCGTTCTCACAGGTTGTTGCTGTTTCTGCAGAAACAGCTGACAATTGACAAATATTATAAGTAAGTGAGAAAAAAGTTTGCTTGTTGAATGTAAAATATCATTCAACCAGCATCTGATATTTACCTGATGCCATAAACAAGCAGAGAGCTGCAAACACTGAGAAAATAGAAACAGGTTCTCTTAGTTTCCTTAGCCAACAAAAGTAATTAAAAAATAGTATTTTTAAAAATGTGAAGTATGTATATATATAAACTTTACAAACATTTCACATGTTATTACCAAAATAAATGAGCTTCAGAGCATTTCTGATTAAATTCATCTGAAACTGTGGCAGGTGAAGAGCCTACATGAATTCATACGTTTGTTTTAGTCATAAATCTTTGATCCACTCACACATTGTGGTTCCGTGTCTGAAGAGCTGCATGGTTTCTGAAGATCCAGACGGATAATGATGCTGAAATCAGAGAAGCTCCTCTATTTATTATATAGCTGGGTTATGAAGACAGATAAGGCAAAGAGAAATATCTCTGAGATGAAAATGATGGCGTGTTGTTGAAATCTGCTGACAAAGGTTACTTTTGACAAATCTTTTCTGAGATCATCTGTTCTTCTGGGAAGGTTTAGAGTGTCCACTTCTTCCAAAGTTGCCCAGGTTGTAAATGTGACGAGTAAAACTGTTCTTATTTTATCTCCTGTGTGTCTCAGCAGTTTAGTGCACCACAAAGATGAAGAGATGCAACAGTACAGAAAATGACTTGTTTATAACTGTTTTTTCATGTTAATATTCACTGGGTGAAGGTTTTTAGGAAATAACATAAAAATAAAAAAATAGAACAATTTGGATGGATAAAAAACTAACAGAAAGATAGAATCAAACATTCTGATTTAAAGTGTTGCTGCTGTGTGAGGTAGAGTCACACATTTAGGGACAGATTTAGGGCTTTCAGGACTGCAACTTTCAAAAAGAGCTCATTACCTGTTTTATGGAACAAAAGGAGGTTCTGATTAGATGATGCAAATTTATGTTTTTGATGTGAAGTATCACAAAATTTGTTGTATCCTGAGGGGTACAACATATTTTGACCACAATTTGCCTCACTGCTAACCAGGGAACTGATGGTAAGAAGTAAGTTGTTTTAGAAAATATACATTGTGATACAGTCCTAGAACTGCAGTTTTAAAATAGATGTTACGCTACTGTAGAGAAAAACAGAATCTCATCGAGACAGGTTTAAATAATCAATTAACAATACAATAATCTTGGTTGACCTCGTTGATCAAATTGAAGCCTGGCTCTGGCAGAATGTCAACACTTTATTGGGGTTCTAATATGTTTTTTTCACTCTTTGATTCATATCATAATTTGTGGACAACAACACAATTCATAGTCGATTTTGGTTCATTTTGAACGATCCGATTCACTGACCTAAAATCGATCGTAAACATCTATATTCAAAACTTCCACCAGTGTGACTCAGAGAAAAATACCTGCTACTGAACAGTGCAGGTGAAGTTTTCCAGATTCCTTGGATTTCTTGCAAGATAATTAAGTGTAAATTAAATATGTGTACAGAAAAACAAGTATACAAGAATTATTGTTAAATCCATTCACACGTTTCCTAAAGTTTAACCGACTGTTGTTTTTCCACATCAAAATGATCCAGGGGGAACATAATTAGAACATTCTGTACGGTCACATGTGTTTGCTAAATTCAAAGTGTTTCCACACATTGGACTGGAATGATGGACTGATATGTTTTTGCTGCATCACGCATGTGTTGTCTGCTATGATTCACTAGGTCGTTTTTATCTTGAAGTAAAATAAACCCACTGTGTTTCAATCCAAATGTTATTTTCTGAATTTGATTTAATCGGTTTATTTCA
Source organism: Oryzias curvinotus (assembly GCA_023969325.1). NCBI lineage: Eukaryota > Metazoa > Chordata > Actinopteri > Beloniformes > Adrianichthyidae > Oryzias > Oryzias curvinotus. The sequence continues at coordinate 29,850,761 of CM043712.1, read as the reverse complement.
TTTTGAAATAAAATAGTGAAATTGCTCAGAGGTAAGGACCAGAACCAGCACCCCAGGGACACGGACACCCCCAGGCTCAGATGTAATATTATTATTTTTTTTATTCTTTTTCAAAGCACTACTTTAATTGACATGAAAAGAAGTCATAAAGTGTTACGACCGTATTTGTGTACTGGTATGTTTTTTATTTGTGTCTTGTATATATCGAGAGTTGTGTATGGAGTGAGATGTCTTTTTTGTAGTTTTTTGTGTTCTTTTTGTTTTGTTTCAGGTTCTCTTGAACGAAGGAACAAAGGTTTGAGGCAGCTCAAGATTGGAGAAAGAAAGATGGGCGCCTTTCAGGATTGGAGGATGAGACTTTAAATACATGGCACCTTCACTGCCACAGAGGGGATTTGAACTGCCTTTTTGTTTTGTATGACTGTAATCTCCTTTTTTCTTTTTTTTTTTTGCTTCATGAAGACAGATCAGACTCTGTCCTTTTTGTTTGTGGAGGTCAAATACAGCATTTAACATTGAATTAGTTCTGTTTTGTTTAGTATTTTGCCCTTGGTTCACCCTAAATTTAAATGCTTCATTTATTTATTTATTTTTTTAATCTTTGCATTTGGGACAATAAACCCTTCTTACAAAGCAAATCATATTGGCAGCTATACTAAGTTCAAATTTTCACCAGCTTGTGAGCTTATATCATAAAATCAACAATCAGCGGACCCCAGCACTTTCTGAAAACTGTGTGTACAATTGCTTGATTGTAATTGGTTGAAAATGAGGGCTGCTGCTTCCTTGACAAGTGGAAATTAGCATATTTTTTATTGAAACAGGAAACAACTGTCTCAGCCTAATATGCCAAGAGACCGTGGTTGTTTTTAGGGAGTTTTAGATCAAGAGTCGTAACCTGAGGAGACATGCTAACTTTGGCAAACTAACTGCGAAAAATTGAAGTAACTGGAAACTGTTTTACGGCACAGTAGCGTTTTTCACAGGAGCCTGTGAGTTAAATGAAAACGCCACAAATGCGAGCTACGAGATAGCTGATAGCAGAGCACTGCTAACCTTTTACAGAAGGGGAATTCATTAAAGACTGCACGATGAAAGAACATTTGCCCTGAGACAAATCTGGCCCTCTTTCCAAAAGGTTTGGACATTCATGAATTAATTGAAACCTCCCTTAACTTGAATCAGGAAAAAAACAAAACAAATGTTTATGTGCTGTGATGGGCTTCTTCTCAGTAGTGAATAAATAAATCACTCTAAAATGAGATGACCAAGCCAGCGGACTCCAAATTTCAATATGGGATTTTATTGATCCCAAAACAATGATCAAAGAAAGAATACAAAGTTTCTGGGAGGGCCTGTTGCCACCACTGCAACCAAGACTGCTCTCTCTCAGCTGGGAAAAGTTCATCCATTGTAAAGGCTTAGCCCCTCCACAGGTTAATTAAGAAAACACTTCCTTAAAACAAGGTCCTGCAGGATTCTTAAACATGACTTTAAAATTAAAGATATTTAGCAGAAAAAAAAATAGTAACAATCGAAACACAGAAATATGTTTGAAACAAGATCAATTAGACAGAAAGGGAAACAAAGCAAAAACAAAAAAAACAATTCTGACATATGAAGTCACTTTTTGTTTCCTGTGGATATGTCTGCTGATGTGTTCAATGCTCTGGTTTGGGTGTTTGTGGAGGGAAATTTAGATGGTGAGTAAGATTCTGTTTAAAACCAAGTGTGCACCATTAGAATTAAAAACATTATGAAATGTGAGTGATTTGTTTGTCTGGGTGTTTGCATGTGTTCGGTGAAACTAAACTGCCACTGGGCTGGAAGAAAAGAGACTAAACAAACAATTTAGGCTGGTGTTCAGGCACTGTCCTGCAACTTGTGACACTACTTTGTTACATGTCCATATAACCTATATAATGTTATTTGCATTCTATTGTACTTTCCCACAAATTTTGAATACATTTTCCACCAAATAAATGATAGTAACTTATAAGGATAGAATAGGATCAACATCACCCAGAGGTAGGATCTGTAAAAAGAAGAAAAAAATACTTTTATATTTGCTTGCTAAGAGTGACAGAAATAATTTCTTATGCAATGACAAAATAAGAAAGTAAATGATATGTTAAAAAAATGGATAGGTTTATGGAACGCAGATCTTACCCAGACAAACATAAGCCAGCTCCAGATACTTGAATGTGCCCCCACAGGGGTCTCCAAACACTAGGTTGCTTGCAAAGATGGTGCAGTTTTTTTCCCAACTACACCTATAAGTGACATAGATGTGGTTAATTGTGTTGTGTTGTGTTCAACTCATTAAATGAGTTGAACTTAATCATTGATTTTGAATTAGTTTTATCATTGAATTTGTTTATAATTGACGTACGATTGTCCTGCATGGTGTTGTTTGGTGTTCTTTTATTTGAATTCATCATTTGTGTTTTTATTTTTCACGATCCACTCATGAGTTTTTTCATGCGACTAGCAGAATCACCACCTCACCTTTGAGCGACTAACTGGGTGGGGTTGGCGCAGTAGACATTTTCAACTTGAGAGGCGGGTTGGCTGGCATAGCAGATGGCCTTGTCTTGACGTCCATAGTTGGCACCCAAGACAAATATAACCTCCCCTTGACCTGGTAGTAATGACATAATTTAATGATCATCAAGGATGCCACAAACAAATTAACGCTCATGCTGGTTTAAAAGATGTTTTCTTACCACAGGTCAAATGTGCATAAGAGTTCTCGCATGCAATTACGTGAACTATCAAGGCAATGAGAAAATCATCAGATCTCTCTGTAAACTTCACTTAAAATGATTTACAACTTAATTTGCAAACATGTGACTTACTTGCAGGGACGCAGGTGAAGTTGGTCTGTAGATATTTGTAAATTCCAACGCAGGGATCAGGATGGATTATGTCATTTATGCTGATCTCACACGCCTTTTTGCCATTGCACCTAGAAAATTTTACAAAATAATTGTAAAAAAATAAAAACATGAACATACACTTGGAAATCAGAAGGAACTCTGATGGGGTTTGTCTATGAAGTTTAATTTGTTGCAAAAGTATTGTCCAACTGTAATAGGTTTTTGTAATTACTTTGTAAAAATCTGTCGTATCCATAGAAAAGAAACTGAAAAACTGTGATTACTGTGATATAACTACAGTGTTATTTTCATGCCTCTTTCACTTTCACCCACTGACTGGATCTGAACCATTTTTGTTAAACAGATTTATACCAATAAATGTTTCATGAAACTCAAACTACTCAAACATAAAAAAAGCACAATGTTAAGTTTGAACTGAATCCTGATTAAAGTTTGAGCTTATGAAAACCTTGTCCCCATATATGCAAAACTGTTGCTATGAGCAAATTCACCTGACATGCTGGAATGAGGCCACCGTTTTTGTTCTGACCCTGGGGACCTCCAGTAGACCCGTACCTTAGGACTCTGGGAAGATCCTCAGACAAAAGCAATTCTGATAGGAAACAAGGTCTAAGAAAGTGTTCTTGCTGACGTCACCAAGTGGCAACATAAATAGGTGAAAAAGTGTGGGAGCCAGGATAAAGCTTTGAAGAACTCTACATGCCAGTCTATGCCTCCCAGATGACAAATTGTTTACATTAATAAGAAAATCTCAACCAGAGAGGTAGGAGTCAAACCACTGAAAGACCGTTTAATGAAGCCTGTTGAAAAGATCTGAGTGGCTGACTATAGCTGCGTTTAAATGGACAAAAGTAATCCAAAAGAACACCTGATCGGAAGAAAAATCCTTCATATAAATAAGCCGTTCGGAGTAGTCTGCCCCGAGCAGACTTGTTTGGATAAAAAATCCTTTCCGATCAAGTTAAGTGGGTTATGTGTCAAAGGCTGCACTAAGAACCAGCAAGACCAGATTCAAAAGGTTTTTTTTACACATATAACAACTCGGCCAGACCATCACTTATACCATTTTAGCCAAGCTGCTAATTAGATGGCTTATTTGGGTAGTGAGGTGTCTGTGCCCCATACACCGCACTAACCCCAGAGAGTCTCATAATCTGTAATCTGAAAAGTTTTTCTGGGCCCATGTACACGGTTGAATTCTAATTCGATCTTTGATCCGGTCAAAACATTTTGCAAATTAACCGTGGCTAGTGTTTCCCGGTGTGCTTTGCCAGAACGGCCACCAACTAGAGCAAGTTCAGCATCTCTTCTGAAAAATCCTTTTACATGTTTTCAGTTGATCCTCTAGTTTTGTTTTCAGCCATGTTTATGGTCCCTCTGATAGCTGGAGAAGTGACGACATTACACAGGCTCCCAAATCTATGGTTTTAATAGTTTAATTGTCAATTTTTCTTGTTGACTTTTCTTTCACTAGCAATAAAGCTGCTGGGGACTTTTAGAGATGCTTTTTAAATACTAAATTGTACAATCAGTGATGTTCGGATCCTGTGTTTAAGCCCCCCCCCCACCCCCCCACCGCCCCCAATAATACAATAATACAACTGAAGAACATTGTTTTTAGGAGTAAAAGCATTTAATTTTGTAATGAAAAATGCAACAATCAATCAAATATACTACAGTTTTGGTTGGTGTTGCTGATAAAGTAAAGTCCAGTTGTGAAAGAAGTTTTACATTTTACAGAAAAGACAGTATTCTTTAAAGAAAAATTATTTATTTGTGTGTGCGTTGTGTGTGTGTGTGTGTTTTACACTTGTAACATGTTATTTCACTTGTCTAGAAAAGAGAAAGAAATGTTCCACTAAATCAATGGTTGTAAAGAAGACAGAATAGGACCAACGTCACCCAATAATAGGTTCTGTGAAAACAAAAAGAAAAAAAACATTATCATTGCATGACAATAATATCCGTATTAAGGAATTTTTGAAGAGTATAAGTCACAGAAATCATTCTTATGGTGAAGGAAAAATATGTCAGCCCCCAATTGTGAAAGATCTCCCACAATACCAAGAGGAGAGGCTTATAATTGCCATCATTGGTATATCAGGAGATCAAATGAAAAAAGAAACAATTCAAAAAATCTTGTTGTCTGATTTGGTCATCGGTAGCAGTGTGCTATGAAGTTTAAAGGAGGTGCACCAATGTGCTACACCGGGGGCTCTTACTCAACCGCGTATGCCACCTTCATTAGCCCAGACATTTGTTGTCTTACTAAATACTTTTTACCCCCACAAGCAGTACTTCATTTTTTCTTGCAGCAAAAACTTCTGTGAATTAAAAAAAAAAAAATAAAGGACTTGTTAAAATGAATTGACATGTTTATGGTGTTACTTACATTTACAAACATAGGACAACTCCAGGTACTTAAATGTTCCCACACAGGGATCTCCAAACACAGTCTCGCTTGCTTTGATGCTGCAGCTGTTTTTCCCATTGCATCTGGGCATTTAAAAGGGGAACAAGTGAGACAGATGTGGTCCTTTTTATTCTTTTTACACTTTTGTACAGCATTTTATCAGAGCGTGGAGTCTGGCCTTTAAAAACTAGAGAAAAAATATTGCTGTTTATTTATCATGATTTTAAAACGAGATTTGGTGCTGAATAAGTTCAGTTTATTAATTTTGTGAATATTTCTTTTTATTTGTGATTATATTTCATTTCACAATTTAATTTCCACTGCCAGAACAATACATTCTTTTAGTCTTAAATAATTATTTACTGTTCTTACATCTGAAATCATTATTCTTCTGTATTTTTTAACGCTCAATAGACTGTTGTGTTGTGTTTTTTTCCCCCTTTTTTATTCTTTACACCCTTAATACGTTTTTCTATGTGACGAGAACATAAAAAAGAACAAGGTTTAGTAGAGGTTTTTATGCAGAACCCCCACCTCTCCCTCACCTTTGAGCAACTATCGGGGTGGGGTTGGAGCAGTAGACATTTTCAACCTGAGAGGGAGGTCGGCTGGCATAGCAGACGGCCTTATCATCACGTCCAAAGTAGGCACCAACGACAGATATAACCTGTCCTTTATCTAAAGGAAAGAATAATTCAATTAACATTAAAGCTACATACACATACAAATAAACATTTATGATGATTACAGAGCAAATGTTTTCTCACCGCAGTTCAGATGTGCATAAGACTGGTAGCATGCAATGAGGTGAACTATCAAGAAAATAGGAAAGTCATCACCTCTTTATGTAGACTTGACTTAAGTCAATGAGCATCTTAGTTTCTATATTTTGCAAACATACTTGCAGGAACACAGGTGAAGTTAGTCTGTAGATATTTGTAAGTTCCAAAGCAGGGATCAGTAGAGCTCACATCGTTTGTGCTGATCTCACACACCTTCTTTCCGTTGCACCTGAGAAAAACAAAAACAAAAAGAAACCATAAAAATGTAATGAAAAAACTGTTGGAAATCTAAAGAGGTTTGTCTGTCTTTCTTCCATTTTATCTTTTTTTTTTTTATCAAGACAAAGAGTCAAAGACTACGGCAAGTAACAGCATTGTAGCAGCACACAAAAAAACATACAAAATAGAATTTGAAAAGGTTTTAATGTAGGTAATTAAACAAACTAGACTCTTTTAGAATGATCTATGAGGGCATTATGAGGGAGTTTTTGGAGTGCTTGTTTTTTTTTTTAATGTACTGTAAATGTTTGAACGATACGCAGACATGACCACTAAACTCAATGTGCCCAATGTCTGCATATTTCTTTTCCTTCAAAGCTGTTTCTTCTCGTTTGGGGCTGCTGTGGACGAAGGCTGGAAACACCATGGACAGGTCGGCAGTCTATCGCACACCCATGCACACTAGAAATTGCACCCTAGGGGCCATTTAAAGTGACCAACGCATGCACGGGGAGAACATGCAAATTCCACACAGGGAGGTTCTTCATTGATGTTCTGTTTCAGCTGGGACTTGAACCATGGGCTTCTTGTTGTGACGCACGAGTGCTAACCACTGCACCACCATGCAGCTGACAACAAATGTTTAAGAAAAATCAGAAGTAATTTAGCTTTTGTACTAATTCTGAAATATGTATTAACTATAGTTAAAATGCACTGCCCTAATATAAGTAAGTAAGAATTAAATGAATGAATAAATACAAATTATGTGGAGTTCAGACTATTCACCCTAAACTGTCATAAATACAAATGTAACCCAACAAAACCTGCAAAATGTTTGTTTGGTCTGCAAATTATGGAGCAAGTGTCCTGACGTAAAAAAACTAAAATATATCTCGTTCCCAAAGATTACTATCTTGTTCCCACAAGATAATATTCCGTTCCCTCGAAATAATTAATCTGAGCAAAAGAAATAATTAAGTCGTGCAAAAGGAATAATAATTCACATCATAAGTCATTCATAAACACAGATATACTCTTCCTCCGGCCGCAAAAGACGCTTTCAGCGGTAACTTCTGTGTCTCTGTGACCCACATTCGTTCCAGAAAGGAAAAAGAAAAACAAGGATGATCAATTGATTATTGTCTTAATGAATATAAGAAATATATCATAAGATTTATGACACCTAGGCTTGCTGCTTTGCCGTACGATTCACCGGACACAGCTCCTAGCTCCGCCACGGAGTTTGTCATGCTGGCATTCGGGCAGCTGGCTGGCCGGTAGACAGACAGCCAACTGATTTTGTAGTTTAGGGTCGAATAGGAATAATAATATTCAGGCCTTGTCTTTAATTATTTCGAGAGAACGAAAAAGTATTTTGAGGGAACGGAATATTATCTGGTGGGAACAAGATTTTAATCTGTGGGAACCAGATATATTTTAGTTTTTTAATGTCAGGACACGGGCTCAGCAGTAAATAATACGTTGTTGGTAAATTAGTAATGCAGATCTATTGTGTTTAATGCACCGAAAAAAGAAAGAAAAATGACACATCTGACTGGGTAAATAAAATTGTGCCAGTAATTTGTGGCTATTTTGTTTCTTTTTAACTTTCTAGTAGACATTTCTCAATGGAGATAAATACTCTTTTAAAAATAAATATGTAGTGGCAATAATTTTGCTGTCTTTTAGTATAGATATGTCATATTTGAAAATCTTGATTAACAAGCTGCAGTTACTTTAGTCCTTTACTTTGAGTTGATTTCTGGTTAAATAATACAAAACAAAACATGTTATTGTCTATACAAGTTGGATGGGTATGAAAATTGAGCGTTGAGTCCTTATAGGTATGCAAACAGAGATTCTTCTTGAATAATCTTTGTACGTCTCCCATCCGAGACAGAGTCTTTTCTGTGACTCAATTAGTAAACTTTTTCTTCCCACCTGTTTTTGATAACATTCCCAGTTCCAATTTGAGAGCATCCTGTGTTGCTGAATTCCTGTGGAGGCCTGCCTTCACTGCAGATTTCGTTGTTTTTACGTCCATACAGGGCAGAGTGCACGCTGATCACTCCATTCTCTGTTTCACAGAAGAATCATAAAAAATTAAAATAGGGCTTTTTTGTACGTCTAATTTGTTATCAGCAAAGGAAAAAAGTACATCAACAATCTTTAATAATATTAGTGTGTCAGTAACGTTACATACATTATGTATCTATGAATTTATGTATCTATAATATTAGGTTGCTTTTTTATAATTTGTGAAAATAATATGGTACGTAATGTGCTTTAGTGTTGGTAAATTACCATTTGGTGAATCCAATATATATTTCAAATATTACAATATGTACAGTGTACAAAAAATTTAGTTTAAACTAATTAATAGATTACAAAATTATTTAGTCAGCCACCAATTGAGCAAGTTCTCCCACATAAAAAGATGAGAGAGGCCCGTAATTTTTATCATAGGTATACCTCATCTGTGAGAGACAAAATGAGAAGAAAAAAAATCCAGAAAATCACATTTGTCTGATTTTTATATGCAGAATTTATTTGCAAATGATGGTAGAAAATACTATAGCATATGGTCATCTACAAACAAGCAAGATTTCTTGCTCTCACAGATCTTTGACTTCTTCTGTAAGAGGATCATTTGTCCTCCACTTGTCACCTGTATGAAGGCACTTGTTTGAACTTGTTATCTAAATAAAATACACCAGTCCACAACCTCAAACAGTCACACTCCAAACTCCACTGTGGCCAAGACCAAAGGGCTGTCTAAGGACACCAGAACCAAAATTGTTGACCTGCACCAGGCTGGGTAAGACTGAATTTGCAAAAGGGAAGCAGCTTGGTGTGAAGAAATCAATGGAGGGAGCACTGATAATCTTACTCCATCTGGGATTCCAAGCAAGATCTCACCCTGTGGGGTCAAAATGATCACAATAATGGTGAGCAAAAACCCCAGAACCACATGGGGGGACCTAGTGAATGACCTGCAGCGAGCTGGGATCAAAGTAACAAAGGCTACCATCAGTAACACACTATGCCCCCAGGGACTCAAATGCTGCAGCACAAGACGTGCCCCCCTGCTAAAGCCAGTACGTGTGCAGGCCTATCTAAAGTTTGCTAGAGAGCATTTGGAAGATCCAGAAGAGGACTGGGAGAATGTCCTATGGTTAGATAAAACCAAAATAGAACTTTTGGGTAAGAAGTCTTTTTGGTCATGTTTGGATGAGAAAGAATGCTGAGTTGCATCTAAAGAGCATCATACCTTCTGTGAAGCATGGGGGTGAAAACATCATGCTTTGGGGCTGTTTTCAGCAAAGGGACCAGGACGACTACTCAGTGTAGAGGAAAAAATAAATGGGGCAATGTATGGTCAGAATTTGAGTGAAAAACTCCTTCCATCAGCACGGGCATTGAAGATGAAATGCGGCTGGGTCTTGCAGCCTGACAACGATCGAAAACACACTGCCCGGTTAACGAAGGAGTGGCTTCATAAGAAGGATTTCAAGGTCCTGAAGTGGCCAGTCTTCAGATCTCAACCCCATAGAAAATCTTTAGAAAGAGTTGAAAGTTTGTGTTACCCAGCAACATCATTGCTCTAGAGGAGTTTTGCATTGAGGAGTGGGACAAAATACCAGCAAAGGTTTGTAAAAATCGTGTGAAGAGTTAAAGAAGACATTTACTGTCATTTCCAACAAAAGGTATACAACAAAGTATTGAGTTGAACTTTTGTTTTTGACCAAATACTTATTTTCCACCATTAATTACAAATAAAATCTCTTAAAATCAGACAGGGGGATTTTCTGGATGTTTTTATTCTCTCATAGTTGACGTATACCTTTGATGAAAATTACAGGCCTCTTATATTTTGAAGTGGGAGAACTTGCACAATTGGTGGCTGACTAAATACTTTCTACCCCACTGTAAATACACTTTTCACAATTGGACGTGAGTAAGAAAACATTATTTGAGATCTACATGCAGTTTTCTCCAGTTAAGGTCCTTTGTGTATAAAGTTTCAAGAGCATTTGCAGAATGTCCGTCTTACCGCATTCCAGATGATGGGGAATGTTGCTGTCAGCACAGGTTGTGACTGTTTCTGTGGAAACCCCTGAAATGAAAAGGACTTTAGCGGAGCAAAAGTTTGTTTGCTGTTCATAAAGTTTCATTCAACCTTTGTCCCATGAGATTTACCTGATGCCACGAACAGGCAAACTGCTGCAAGCACTAAAGAAAAACAAGAATAATTCAACAATCAAACAAAATCCTAAATGAATTCTTGTTGCAATTTAGTTTATTCTTTTGTAAAGAAATACTTGAATATTGTAAAATGTACAATATTTCAGATCTTGACCTAAAATATTAGTATTTGTGCATTTAAACATCAAATTCAACTAAAACTGAACTTCAGATGGAGCACTGAAGACAAACAATATTGGAGTTTCATTCAAAAATCATTCACAGACTTACACATTGTTGTACTGAGTCTGAAGAGCAGCATGGCTTCTGAAGATCCAGACAGATGATGCTGATGCCAGGAGTGTTTCTGAATTTATACTGCTGAGTAAAGTGTCTGGAAGGAATCCATGAGGGAAAAACGTGCGAGTCTTTAACAACAAAACATCAATGGTAACATGATATGACTCATCCAAAACAAGAAAAAAGAGAAGGATAAATTACTGACAGAAACAATTGAAGCTTTCTTAACCGAAACACACTCCCGGGGTTTTCCTAGAATCGCAAGACTCTGGTCATTTTCTGCTTGTTCTTTCAGGAAGATTGTTTGCAATTTCTCCAAGAAGTGCTAAAGTGTGGGCTACTATTGTATGTTTCTGAGTTTCTGACAAACAACAAAATGGAAAAATTCCTTGTAAAACTGGGATATGACTCAGAATTATACAGAATTATCATTCAATTCAATTCAATTTATTTGTATAGCCCAAAATCACAACAACAGTCGTCTCGATGGGCTTTGAAGTAAAACAAAGAAAAAAAAGGATCATGAATAGTGAGTCAATAGGAAAATACTAAAATAAACTAACAAACTGACTAAGCTATACTGGCATCCCTGCCCTTAGACCCCCCTTCGCGGTCATTGTATTTCTTCTTTTCCTTTTTCTTTATTTGCTGAGTGAAGACACCTGGTGGAGACCTGACAGGCTGTGCAATCAGGCCCCAGAGCCAGCCACCAGGCCTGCAGATAAGCTCCTGTGGATCACTTGGGAGAGGAGCTCGTTCTGGTTCACAATGCAAACGCATGTTTATGGCTCTTCAGACTAGAGAGTATGGGAGGTTTGTGGACAGGTAAGACAGGGTACCTTGTACAATTCATGGAGCTTGCTTTCGGTTATGCACACTAGGCAAGTTGGTTGGCGCCACCTCTTCAATTCAATTCAATTTTATTTGTATAGCCCAAAATCACAACAACAGTGGGCTTTGAAGTAAAACATGAACTCAAATGGATCATGAATACAAAGAGTCAATAGGAAAACACTAAAATGAACTAACAAACTGACTAAGCTATACTGGCATCCCTGCCCTTAGACCACCCTTTGCGGTCTCTTGTAAGTTTTGATGCCTTTTTTGTAGATATGTCAATGAGACTTTTTTTTCTTGTTTTAGTTTTAGAACTGTGATTGCTAGGCTGGGTTTTGTTCTATTTATTTAATTCCTCTGGCCCAACCTTGGTCCCTACCTCCCCTTCCTCCTCTTTCAATAAAATCCCCTAAAAATCATTGTTTTTTTTTATGTTACGTAAACTCCAGCTCTGGACCCGTATGTTTGTGAACGTAACACAGGGGAAGAAATTGGAGAAAATTTTCCAGAAGCTAAGATTATGAATTAATTTTCTTTGACATAAAAACAAGCGTATGTACCCACATATCAAGGGTCATTCTATAAAAATGTGCCCATTTGGATATGAAACACTTGTCTATTTTTTTAACCAAAATGTTTCCTCTTTTAATATGTTATTAGTTGACTCAGAATTATACAGAATTATTCAGAATTATCATTGTATTTCTTCTTTTCCTTTTTCTTTATTTGCTGAGTGAAGACACCTGGTGGAGATGTGTTTAACTTTCACAAAATAACATTTTCCCATCTCAGGCATTATTTTGATTTTATAAATTTTCCTTATTTCTATTAGTGGTTGAAATAAATTTTCAACCCCTTTACGTACACTATGGAATCTCCATGAATATTATAATAGAAATTGTTTATTAAGATGTCTATATTTTTAAATTATTCACATGTGCCCTGTTCTAATTAAATAATTAAAACTGAAAATTTATCTTAAAGGTTTTTCTTAAATCTTAAAATGTAACTAACAGGTGAAGTTCACTCATTGTCATTTTCATGAAATAAGCAATTTATTGGAATATTTGCAATCCAAAATACAGACTTTTAGATAGTTCTCATATTTTTAGACCAAAGTCAACAATTGTGAATTTATATTTACAAATATCTGACAATTTTGTCACAGGGTTGGAACAGGCAGAACGGGGTTGAACATGGTGACTGGGTTGAAGGAACAAATACAGATTTACCTGTAATTCCATATTCTAAAATTCAATGTTAGGAGTTTCTGGAAGCGTTTTCATTTCATAACCACAGCAACTTTAGATGTAAATTGTAGTTTAATGGAGTTTATAAAAATAATAATCAAGAACAACTCTGGGACAAAACTAAAACTACTTTAAATTACTTAATTTTATACTAAAACATAAAAATCATTGCTATCAAAAGAGTAACAATAAACCTTTAGATTCATGTAAAGATTATTGACTTTTTATTGTAAAATTGGTTGGTATTTGCAATGTAAACTTTCATTTAGGTCATGAGGGACATGACAAAATTGATGGTGTATGCTTGTTACGGCCCCAGGCCTTTTGATGTGTGTGTGGGTGTTTGTGTTTGTGTGCGTGCGTGTGTGTGTCTCCTCCACCACACCACCTGACTTCACCTCCTGCAGGAGATGATTGCAGCCTCCTTCCCTCCACCAATCATCAGGCTGGGCGGGAAGCATGAAAGCCTTAAGCATCCCTTGTTCCAGGGGCAGCTGAATTCCTGGGAGGAATCGGTTTAATCAGCTGGCCCCTGTTGTCAGACTTGGCATTAGAGCCAGTGGAAACGGCCTGGTTTTCCCTCTTGCATGTTATCTCTGTTTTGGGTTTTGTTTAGAGTTTTGGTGATATCCATCCAGTTTAAGTTCCACTTTGGTTTTGCTATTTATTGCATTATTGCCTGAGCATTTAAGTCTGTTACCTTCTTTTTTTTACCTTTGCAGTCTGTCATTTAAATAAACAGCTGCACTAACAGCATTTAACCCTTAACGGCTTAATATTATTTCTTTATGTTACCGATCTTCTCCCTCCCTTGGGGTGGGATGTAACAATGCTGGAAAACAATATTTCTAATTAAAACACATAATTTCCTTATTTTTTTAAAGAAGTATTAAAATTTGCATTTCATTGTATATATTAAGCTGTTTGAATATAAAGCTTGATGACCAATTATATTAAATACAGCTTAAAGTAAGAGAGGGACACAAATTGTCACATTTTTTAGGAATGACTCCTGAAACATTTATAAATGCATTGTTTTGCCAGGAACATTCTTACATGTGGGAGACAGGATTGATCAAGTTTGATTCCATAGTACTTTTTATAATTATTAATTATGGTCTTGGGCTGTCAAATTTATCTGTAATTTGACAGAAAGAGCCCTCTTGGACCCTTAGGTCCTCTTGTGGGACTCTCCGGGAGATTTTCTCCAGGGCCGAAGGCGGATTCTCTTTCGGGGTTCACTTTTCAGTTCTGAACCGTCAGCCTCCAGAGTGGGTTAAGAAAGACTCCAAAACTTTTGGGGGAGACACCGTATTTGCAATTTACGGTTCTCCGACACTCTCCCGCTCCGCGCTCACACCCGCTCTCCTTACACACACGCACGCACGCGCGCGCACACACACTCACACACGGTCCCCTGGGGAGTATCCGATTTGTCTGCTTACATGGCACACGCAAATGCACGTATCCGATTCGTTTCCGATTTATTTCCACATATGAGAGAGGCCTGTATCCGATCTGAGAAAATCGGAAGCCATGCGCTTTTGTCCTGCTTACACGGTCAACGGTCATATCCGATCTGAGCCACATGAGAAGAAAAAATCGGAATTGGGTCACTTGAACCGTGCAGTGTAAAGGCAGCCTTAGTTATTCCTAAAGTTAGAACCAAAAGCTTCGTTCAGGTATTCTGGACCTCGCCTGCAGCCTCGCAGAGAGCCTCAGGGCTGCAGATACTGTTCCTGTTTTTAAAGAAAGGCTCTCCATTTTCATCTGGCCTTTAGCTGAAATTGAGAAATATATTTATTTTTGATACTTAAATTATTATATCCATCGATTGATTTGTAGCTTTTTTTTATGGTCAATTGATTTTGTGACAATTTTTTTTATTCTTTCTATTAACATAAGTTTATCTTTTAATATATGCTTCTTACTTTTTTTTTCTTTTACTCTTTTCAGATGTTTTAACTCCAGTATTGTCCTCAGTGGGATCCTCCAATCATTGGCCGACCATTCTCGTGGAATAGGGGATGTTCTGGTTTTGATCAGGCAGTATCCCATGATGACGTCCTCTATGATCACTGTTGGGTCGATCTCTGGCGTGGACAGCTCCCCAAAATATCCCTTCCTCACATCAGCATCAAGCCAGGTTTCCATGTCGATTTCAATTTCTATTTATACTTTGAGTTTTATTTTGCAGCATGAAAACTGTGGGCTCCAAATTACAATGCTTCAGGGGGTATTCCAGAAAGCAGGTTATCCTAGCTCCCACGGTAAGTTTGAGGCTAAGGAAGTTGATAACCTCAGCTTTCCATCTCCAGGAAATCAGCTCTTTGTTCATCCAAACAGGCCCTGATAAAACACTGAGTAGTTAGGAATATAAAGGATCTTAAAATTACTTTTTCTTTGTGTTTATTTAATTCTATTAAAGACATTTTGATAAGAATGACGGTACCACGATTTAGCTGCAGCTATAACTGTGTAAGGAAAAGTCCCGCCCCTTTAACTGTCTCCACCAATCATTCTTGTAGGCTTAATCACATGTCATCAGTCTGACCAATCAAAAGTGGTTAAAGTCTTCACTTCCTTGTTCTTAATTCTGCTGATAAGTCTCTCAGTTCTAACAAAAATACCAGCTAAAGCTCGTCTTTAGCGGTGTATCTTTCCACAGAATCCTGTGTCAGACCGTGGAACAAGTGAACAAAACAATGAAGCTCAGAGACGCGAGTCTTTCTGCCCTTTTTCGGCAGTTTTCACACTACATCTCCCATGATGCATTGGCTTAAAGGGACAGAGCACAATGAGTCGTCCTTGTGAAACGTCTTGAAACCACAACAAACAAACAGACCATGAATTTCTGCTTTTTTTTTTTTGGATGCTGGTGTGCCACGGGATTTTTGTCAAGGTTAAAGTGTGCCATGGCTCAAGAAAGGTTGAAGCCTACACCTTGGGTCTTGTCTGGTGTGGTAGATCTGAGCCTCTATTGCTCTGGTGCTCAGGGCTTGTTCCTGAGCTGCCAGGATGAGTGCTTCATGTCCTGTAGCCCAGCCCTTTCTAGCCATTGGTAGGACTTCTTGATATCAGCCACTTCAGTTATGGTCCGGTGGTACATCCCATGCAGGGGTTTGTCCTCCCATGAGGATCTGTCCTCCAGCACTGTATCCTCTGTTCTCCATTACCTGAGACATTCACTGAGCACACTGTCAGTTGGGGCCTTGAGCTTGATGTACTCATGCATCTTGGATGTTTCATCCTGGATAGTGGCTTCTACGCTCACTAGTCCTCTGCCTCCTTCCTTCCGGCTAGCATACAGTCTCAGGGTGCTGGATTTGGGATGGAACCCTCCATGCATGGTGAGGAGCTTTCGTGTCTTAACATCCGTGGTCTGTACCTCTTCCTTTGGCCATCTTATTATTCCTGCAGGGCATCTGATAACTGGTAGTGCGTAGCTGTTTATTGCCCGGGTCTTATTTTTGCCATTGAGCTGGCTTCTCAGGACTTGCCCTACTCGTTGGAGGTATTTAGCTGTTGCAGCTTTCCTTGTTGTCTGCTCCAGGTTGCCATTTGCCTGTGGAATTCCGAGGTACTTGTAACTGTCCTCAACGTCTGCTATTGTTCCTTCTGGGAGTGAGATCCCTCCTGTGTGGACTACCTTGCCTCTCTTTGTCACCATCCAGCTGCATTTCTCGAGCCCGAATGACATCCCAATGTCAGTACTGTAGATCCTGGTGGTGTGGATCAGGGAGTCAATGTCACATTCGCTCTTAGCATATATCTTGATGTCATCCATGTAGAGGAGGTGACTGATGTTGGCCCCATTTCTGAGTCGGTATCCATAGCCAGTCTTGCTGATTATTTGGCTGAGGGGGTTTAGACCTATGCAGAACAGCAGTGGGGACAGAGCATCACCTTGGTATATCCCACATTTGATGGACACTTGTGCAAGTGGCTTGCCATTGGCTTCAAGGGTGGTTTTCCACAGCTTCATTGAGTTTCCTATGAAGGCTCTTAGAGTCCTGTTGATGTTGTACAGCTCCAAGCATTCAGTGATCCATGTGTGTGGCATTGAGTCATAGGCTTTCTTGTAATCAATCCAGGCTGTGCACAGGTTGGTGTGTCGTGACTTGCAGTCTTGAGCGACTGTTCTGTCAACCAGGAGTTGGTGTTTGGCTTCTCTGGAGTCTCTATCAATGCCCTTCTGTGTGTTGCTCATGTATTGAGTCCATGTGCCAATTTGTCTTGGTTGCAATGATGCCTGACATGAGCTTCCATGTTGTGGAGAGACAGGTTATTGGTCGGTAGTTGGATGGGACTGCACCCTTTGAGGGATCCTTCTGGATCAGGATCGTTCGCCCTTCTGTTAGCCATTCAGGGTGAGTCCCATCTCTTAGCAGCTGGTTCATTTGTGCTGCCAGGCGCTCGTGGATTGTGGTAAGCTTCTTTAGCCAGTAGGCATGTATCATGTCAGGGCCCGGTGCTGTCCAGTTCTTCATACCTGAGACTCTTTCTTGGATGTCTGCCACTGTGATGGTTACTGGATTCTTTTCAGGGAGGTTGCTATGTTCTTCTCTCAGAGAGACCAGCCACTGGGCATTGCTGTTATGTGCTGTCTCTTTCTCCCATATACTTTTCCAGTACTGTTCAGTTTCTAGCCTTGGTGGGTCTGCTCGGCTGTTTGGACCCTGCCACTGAGCATACACTTTCGCAGGTTGAGCTGCGAACAGCCTGTTTATCCGTCTGGCTTCATTGTCTCTTGTGTACCTCTTTAGGCGGCTGCTCAAGGCTAGGAGCCTTTGTTCGGCAGTTTTTAGTGCTTCAGGTATGGGCATCTGGCTGCATCTCTTAGGCACTTGCTTTCTCATTGTATATATATATATATATTTATATATATAAATATGCGTCACAAGAAAAATGGAAATAAGATCAGAAACTCATGCGTTTACTTTGTCCGTTCTTTTTCTCCAAGCAGAAACTCTTTCTTTTGCTGATGATGCAGCCGTGTTACTTTTTTGATGGGCTTATAATCTTCATACGCTGTCATTAAAATCTCAGACTCCGTCTCACTGGAGTATAGTATAGCGCTACCCCAAGTAAGCAAGTTCAGGCGGATTTCAGCCAGAGTTCAGGGTTAAAGTCAGGGTAGTTTCAACATGCTTCCTGGAATACCCCCCTGTTCTTTAGAATGATACAGTAAACGCTGACAACACACCCTCACAATAGCAAAATGCAGCTATTCTTTACACATTTCCTTCATTTTAAATGCAACACAACCTGCCAGGAATACTTGGGCAATGTTCTGCATTAAAACACACCCTAAAGTTGACCCACATAGTCTTTATGTAGACTATAGTTTGAAAGGATTATTGTTGTTTTTGTCCCTGTACTTCTCTGAAAACCAACACTTACCAGAAACCTGAACCAACTTGAATCTTGAATAAACTTCAACTACAAGGACAAGCCACTAAAAGTCACTACTTAGAAAAGAGAATCAAATGCAGGCCAAACTGTTTTCTTTTATTTTGCACAATGCATGTTCATTGCACTCCATTGAGACCTCAGGCTAACTGATCTTGGGAATCTGAAATACACATTTAAAAAAGTATAGATATTAAAGGTAAATTTTTTTTATCACATTTATGTGTTTCTCAACAGCAACTTTCAGTCTACTTACAGTTGCAGGTATAAGCCAGCTCCAGGTACTTGTAAGTTCCAACACAGGGGTCTCCAAACTCTGAATTCCCTGCTTTGATTATGCAGCTGTTTTTCCCATTGCACCTGTGGAAGAAAACAGTAAAAACGCATGTGAAGACATCACGTTGGATTTTCTTTAGGGTCATACTTCACCTTTCTGCAACTTTGCTAGTGGGATTTAAGCAATTGATGTTTTGGATTTGAGAATTTGGGCGATTGCGTATGCATGTGGTGCCATCTCTGCGTCCATAATCAGCCCCATGGACCAAAATGACCCGTCCCTCACCTGTTTACAAAAAAAGAGATTATCACTGCACAAATGCAAAATCTCAGAGTATTTTAGTCTAGTTTCTAGTTTAAATATCATATTACATCTGATAAAAGACTAAGCTAACAAGTATCTATGATGAATTGTATAGATATATATACATTGTATATATGAATTGTTCTGAGACATTCTTTTCACTTCTATAAAGAGTTCTGTATCTTTGAACGTGTTTTGACAATGGCCTTTTTTCCTGTATGTGGAAAGAAGGGAGCGCTCTGATTCCAAAGTTATCGGTACAAAAAGCAGACAAAATGTGATCTTACCACACTGCAAGTGTGCCAAAGACTGTTCACACGTGACATGGTGAACTGTGAGAAGGAACATAAAGAAATAAACATCAGTTCAAAATCATTTACTGCAAAAAATCTACTGCAGAACTCTTGGAAAAACAAAACAACACTTAACTTGACTTTTGATACTTGATCAATTTATGCTATGAAGATTTTTGAAACAGTGTTATGTCTATTTTACTGATATTGTATTATTTTTTAATCATATACATAATTTTTCTAACATGATCTGCATATAGTTTAGAAATAAGTGATTTGCATTTGCCATGTTGATTTCTAAACTAGTTATGTCGATTTTTTTTTTATTTTTTATTTTTTACATAATTTCAGAAGTACATCTTTGTTATGTGCTTTATTGATACCTACGGATTCTTAATTCTGTCGGATTAAATTTATGAAACTGATGATAAATCTTTTAATAAAATGGTCATGGTAGAACAGCGGTGGGATTATAGAAATTAGCTTCCTTCCAATTCCTTTCAAGCAATATTTAATTTTATGTCTATTTATCTTAAGTTTAATACGTCGTTGTATGAATGTATAACTGATGATTGTAATGGTTTTTTTGGTGTATTATTCTTATTTGATTGCTTGAAATAAACCATTTCAAATCAAAGTAAAACACTGTAAAAAGAGGTAGCCTAAAAATAGAAAAATAAAACTAGTCTTAAGAAGAAAATCACTAGAAAGTAGTAAAATTATCTGTCCATGCAGTAAGTCATTAGTAAGTCACATAACATGAAATCATATCAAAATCTCAAAATGAGCTCTCAAATAAACTTAAAAAGCTGAATGTTAGAATTACTTTAAACTGAATGTTTTACAGCCCAATAAGTATTTTTGCCAGTTTAAACAAATGGTTTATATTTTTTTAGTTTGAAATGTACCTAATTGCCGCCCATTTTGATTACAGTGACAAACAATTATTTAGTGCAATAAGTGGCAATGACTCATTTTAGACAAAAAATGGGAGCAAAATGGGAACACTATCTTAGTAAAAGTTGGCATATCTTAATAAACCTTCACCAAATTTAACACTAGCACTTATTCTTGAGACATAAATCTAAATTTTTGGTTTCCAAATCAATGCCAGTAAATGCCAATCTCAAAACCAAAGTACAGTTTGAGGTTTTTGAGTCTTAAATCCAGTTTTTCTATTGTCAAGAGTATAGTGCAAAAATAATTTTGACTCACTTTAATAATAATTTCCGTAGATTTCTTTATTCTCGACTGTGTTAATTTTAAGAAAAACTTGGAAAAGGAACAACTTAAAATCTGATCCAATATCTTAAATGTCTAAAAACAATGTTTAATATATTTGTAAATAATTTGCAATGATAAAAAAAATATATTTTCAACTATCAGAACATTAACATGCAGTGTATGTTTTTTTCCAAATGCATTGCAAAGTTCATACTGTTGGAAGCCAAATGGAATAAAAGAAGGCTGTAAAGTTTGACTGACCTGCTGGCAGACAGGTGTACGTGGTCTGCAGGTACTTGGTTGACCCTCTACAGCCACCACTCACTCCAAGGTCACCTGAGCTTAGCTCACACACCTTTCCCCCATCACATCTACAGGAAGAAAGCAGAGCATCGCCTCTAAACACAATAAAAGTGAATGGATTCCCTCTTAGTAGCTATAGTAGCTAATTTTGTGTAGAAGTGTACTTCTTCTTGACTATATCAACAACTGCCGTGTCAGAGCAGCCGTGGTGGAGACCTCCTCTGCTTTTCTTCTCTCACTGCAAGCCACGCTGTCCTCACCCCCGTACAGAGATGTCTGCACACTGATCACACCACCTATCTCTGGAAAGCAAAGCCAGTGGAGGATTAAAAGACAGCCACACCAAACAAATCCTAAGGTTGTGGCTTTTAGATCTCACCACAGCTCAGGCGATGCACTACACCATCCACACAGGTGGTAACTCGCTCTGTTGGCATATCTGAAGTGGCAGGCATAGAAACATGAGCTTATCATAAAGAATATGGAGGAGCAATAAATGAAGGCGTAGATACAGACCTGCATGTCCAAGCACACAGACTGCAGCCACCACTAAAACAAAAGAAGGAAACCTAAAAACGGAAAGTTATCTTCAATTTGCAGACTAATGATATACTTTCTGAAGAGCTCCAATCATTTATTTAATCATTATTGTACTCACCGAGTGCGATGCTGAAGGACATGGTTCACACAGCACAGGACTTGGTCCGACAAACACAAAAACCAGACTATTTATTCCTTTAGATTGAGGGCATTCTGGTTTTGTTGAGCAATAAAAACCCAAACCTGAGTCCTGGGACATTTTCCAATAGGCTCTTTTTTAAATCAAAACACAAAAACAGTTAAATCCCACAAGGGAGAAAAAGTAGACATGATGTCTGGGAAGAAATCCTGGAGAGGACGGAACAGGACAACCCAAAACCTTCAGGAGCCAAAAAGAACTCAGAGGAGTTGAGAAATATTAACTGTTGACAGGCTTTCTGTGAATTTGATGTTTTTGTGAAACTATACAGCAGCTGTGCTAAACTGAAGAACAGACATTGTTTCATGTATGTTGGACTTCCCCAATCAACATAAAAATTATATATTCAATAGTTTTTTAAACCACAAAAATTACTTTGGTCTGTTTTTGAGTGGAGTAAACTCCTAAGTATGTTTTTTAACACAATGGCCTTTATTCAGGCTTCCTTTTAACACAGTAAAAGTACTTACACTACATTTTCTTGAAGTCTGTTCTGTTCAAAGATGCCATGATGGCTCAGGTAAAAGTTTCCTCGTCAGGTAAATCTGACTGCGCTCCAAACTGTGGTTTTTAGAGACCTCTAGTGGCGAAAGAGAGAATTACAGCTTTTCCAAACACCTGCAATGTTTCTGATCTTTAACACCATCTGCTGCCAAGCTAAAGGATCACATTTCATCATGTTTTACTCGCTTTGAATCAAAAGATGCATTTTCATAAGTAGACAAATTATATTTGAAGTGAGGCAATTCGTATTAAATTCTTGAAATTTCCTTAGAAAAGAAAAGATACACATTAACAGAAAAAATAGTCACAACTTACTACCAGCTTAGTAGCTCTGTGGTGGTGTCTGCCCTGAGACTGGAAGGTTATGAGGTCAATGGATTCCATTTCCATAGATTATATGAAATCCTCTCCACCTTTATCCACCTTTGTCATGGTAGGAATAACACGTCAATGTAAGGGTGGGGTCATCTAGACCCCATAGGATAAATGCCAATAAATAAAAACTCAGAAATGCAATTTCAAGCTTATTTTCTTTATATAAGTTCACCATCATAACAAAAATACCACACAATGTTAAAAACGCATTTTCCAGAGTGGGTCATTAAGTATGTGTGTAAAGAAGGATTGTTGATGAATACATTTGTTCTGCAGTTTGTGTAAGAGTTTATTCAAAACAGGTTTAGATCAATAAATGATGATGGAAGGTCACTTAACTTCTACCTTTACAAAGAGAGATTCAGAGGCTTTAGCATTTATTTTGAATAATACACATGAAAACAGACAAACACTCCCTCAACATCTACTTATTTTTAGAAAATGACATTCAGGAATCCCCCTTTATTCCCTCATCCTGACAACTGTTACACAGAGTATATGACAGTAGAAGGCCATTTACATACATGTATGGATATGTGCCCTCTCTAAACAACAACCATGTCACAAGCTTCCATTAAGAAATTCTAAAAAAAAAACTTGAAGGCATTTAGATACCATGATTCTCTGGTACAACGTGACAAAAAGTCCATTTCTGTTGCATGCACTATGCAGGAAAAAGGGGTTTGCTTTTATGCCGTAGCTGTTTTGTTTTTCCGTTACTCTGAGGTTTGGAAGTAGACGTGCTTGCGGAGGAAATTGAAGGAGCCAGGCATTTGCTTGTAGAGGCCTTTTGCAGAGTTTTGGGAAACCTCATCGTTTACCTAGAAACAAACAAATTCACAATCAGACACATTTCATCTCAAATGAACTGAAGACTCAACCCCGCTCCTATGCTGGTATAAGAGATGCTCACCAACATCAACATTGTTGTCAGGTCTAGAGTTGTAGCATGTTCCTGGAGAACCCTGTCCAGAACCTCCACATACCAGGAGCCAGAGAGCGTATCTCTCCAGGAAACGTAGCCTGCGTCCATCCAACAATGAAATGAATCAAGACAAGCAAACCTTTGAGCTGCCTGAATATGCATTTAGACAACTGTCATTAAAAAACGGAATAATGAAAGGAAACAAACCAGGGAACGTAGAGTAAGA
The DNA here is from genome assembly GCA_023969325.1 of Oryzias curvinotus. Classification (NCBI taxonomy): domain Eukaryota; kingdom Metazoa; phylum Chordata; class Actinopteri; order Beloniformes; family Adrianichthyidae; genus Oryzias; species Oryzias curvinotus. The sequence continues at coordinate 29,827,294 of CM043712.1, read as the reverse complement.
GACCAGGATGTCGCTGGGGGTGGGCAGCGTTGCTCTGGCATCAACTTCATCTGGCGTGCTCAGAGAGTCGCTGCTAGATGATGAAGGAATGGCGTCTGTTTGGTCCCCATCTCCACCAATGGAAGGTTTCGCCTCATCAGGGGACACCTCAAAGCCAATATCCATTTCCCCTGAAACAAAACATTCCCAAAGGCCTTCAGTATTTTTGTGTGGCTTTGTAATGTGTTTTTTGGTTGTTACTTACCTCCCACACAGGCCTGGATGAAGAAAATTTTAGGTTTGCCTTGTAAGGAGGGGCAATGCTGGCCATTGAGGTAGTTTGTGATTTCCTGAACTGAGATGTGATTTCCATCCACACCGTAGACCGCACCTGGGAAGCGGTTGTGGTTCACCTTCAGAGGCAGAACATCAGCATTTGAATTCTGGTTGAGTTTAGAGAGAAAGGTCTCATAGAAGTAAAACATTTTTGGCCTTTGTCTATTGCATTTCAATTAAATATAAATTTGGATGAAATTAGCATTTTGGTGTTTCAGAGGGGTGTGGTTACGTGTGGAACTCCTCTCCGAGAAAACGACCTTTTCTTGACCTTTTGACATCTAATCCAGAACTGCTAAAAAGGAGCTTCATTTCCCAATCATTTGGAGAAGAATTTCTTTCAGTCTCCAGGGTTTGTTTAAGCATGTTTCTTGGTTTTATTAGAACTTTCATTGATTTGTCTTTTGGTCTCTGGTTATTTGAAAAGGACAGAGGACTCCTTGTTTTTGGCAGAACCTCGGACTTCAACTCTCATAGGAATGCCACTCATTGGGCAATAAAATGTTTCCCTTTCTATCAAGCCTGGTCTATTTCTATCTGATCTGATCTTGTTGTGGCGGACCTGCATATAGCAAAAAGGAATCAAGCAACATGTGAGCATTTTCCATGTCAAAGTCTTAAAGGCATGGCAATGGAGCGGCACAGGGAGCTTTTGGACCACCGATTGTAGCATCTACATCACTGCCGCAAGCTTTTTCCTACAGCATTTCTTTTTCCTCTGCTACTGATTCATACCAAGCTGAATAAAGCAATACTCAGAAATGCAATTCTAAGCTCAATTTTATTTCTATACGTCCATCATGGTGAGAAAAATGCCACAAGGACATGTTAAAAGCGGCAAAAACACAAAGTAAACACAGGAGACGCCTCACCTCTGTCCCATGTGAGAGTATGACAACCACACAGCAGTCGTAAATGGAATGATCCTTCCTGGACAAAGCTGACAGCTCAGATTTGATTTGCTGAAAGAAAGAAAGACAGAAGTGAGCATCTTTACCTTTCAGAAAGATTCAGACCCAGAAGCAGCAGAAAGGATTCTCACCCTCTGTTTCAGATTTGTCCGGACTTCCACCACGAAGTTAAGCGACTTGAATCGTTTCTCTAGCTTGTCACAGTCCACGTTGGATCCTTTGCGAATGGCCAGCTCAGTTTTTGGCTCAAATTCCACGTTGTTTATGATAAGACAAAGACCGCATGGCCTGGCATCCATCTTATAGTACTAACACACAAGCAAACCAAATGTTATTTAAATCAATAGTGCTGGAAACAGAGCTGCACGTGGATGATGAAGGGTACTCACCTGGATGCTGTCCCGTCGTGGTCTGGTCTCTGGCCCCTCGTAAGGTGCTGTAACAACAAAGTATGGTAAACAAACAACAAACAAACAAAAGGATCCAACATGGTTCCACATAGAACTCAAAGTCCCCCTCCGATGAAAATCATGTTTTTCGAGTTTTTACATGTACGTGTGGCATTTTGCTTATGAAAGAGAGCAAATGTATTAATAAATCATTTCATTTTTGCATTTCTGAATATTTCTCCTTTCAAGTCGTTGTCAATCAAACTGTCGGAGAGACGCTCGGTTTGAATAATGAGCGGTTGTGACGTCATTATAGCCCAGGAGCACACGCGCATTGCATAAGCTCCCTGGTCTGCCCCGACCAGCGTGCACAAGCTCAGGTGCAGCAGAAGAGGAGACGCACATTGCTGCATTTCCCGCACGTATTTTAAGTGCATCCAAGGCTGGAATTTGTTGTTGGCCACACGTATTTTAAAATGAAAGTTAAAGTCCCAAATATGTTCTCTGCATTTGTTTTCTCTCTCTGAGTTTGAAGACTTGTTGTCCCGCATTAACCAGAGAAGGTAAACATAAAACAAGAATAAATTCAAGTGACCTTTTTGCCTCGATAAAAAAATAATAATAAAATATCACAAGTACAGGAGGCCAAAGCAGGCTGGCTCCTCATCCCACAGCGGGTCTCTGTCTGGCCGCCAGCTCGCCTCCCAGGAACCAACATAGTGATCGGGATCAGTGGACCCGCCTTCAGTAGCCGGGACGGGTTCTGTTGGGCGATTTGGTTCAGATGGGTACCAAATTGCACTGCCCCACTGAAACTGTGCTGCTTCCAGCCCTTTGTGCAGCAACAGTCATTTAAATCGCACCACAGGACCACATCAGTCACTTAATATTGAAACAGGCTGCATGTACCGCATGAATCGTGTTCGGTGGGAACGCAGCTTAACCATAACTCCTAATCCTAAACTTAACCCTTCCTCTGGATCGGTGCAGCCAAGCAAAAAAAGTTCAGCAGCGGCTGCGCGTATTTTGAAAATTACATACAAATAGTCACTTTCTTCTGTTTTATTTGCTGTGCAAGTGAACTAACCATCTGCATGTGCTAGCATCAAACCAGCAGCTCTGAGCCACAGCCAGCGCTGCTTGCTGCTGCAATGTAGCCTTAATTATAATGTAATTTAAAGCACTTTTCATGGACTTATCAATGTTTTTTCTCCGTCTGTAATTTTATTAATGGGTACACACATTCATGTTATCATTGTTCTAAAAGTTTTGATTAGGAAACAAAAATATGTCACTTTTTCTTTATCGCTAAAGAGAAACTTTTGAGAATAGAGACTGTCAGTCGGTATCATTTGTGCTCCCCTGTCTGCCAAGCTTGTCACTCATGCAAGACACAGCCATCATCATCAGAAAGGTCAAGGGCGGAGCTACCGCTCAGCACCAGTGGCCACGCCCATGTAAAGGAGCTTTTGGAAACAGAGGCTTCAGATTAACATGAAATATGGCTTTTTAAGATATTTAAGGTTGTGGGGTTTTGGTTAAAAATCTCATAGTCATAATTAAAAGACTACTGGGAACCTTATATTAAAAAATAAATAAATAAATGAATAAATAAATAAAAACGCCATGGGGGACTTTTAACACCCCCACCCCTCCTCTCTCTCTTACTTGGACTAGGTTGGGTCCTGGGCTTCTTTGGGACATCTTCAATGCCTACAAAAGACAAATAAACATGATTTCTATGAAATAAGTGATCAAACTGGACTTTGGCAGAGCAGACTTACAAACTGGAGGAGGCTGGATTAGAGGGTAGCCGGCCTCCGTGGATTTCCCAGACTGGAAATGGACTCTTGGAGCTGTTTTCTGGAGTAGCTCCAGCAGATTCTGCTGACCCGTGTCCCGAAGGCCCTCCAGAAAAGCCGAAAACGCTTCATTCCCGCGGGACTCTAAGTCCTTGACCAACTTTCGGGCCTGGTCCCGTTTGGTCTCACAGTTCTGTCGGTCAGGAGACATAGAGATAGACGGGGGTTTTATTTGTATTGTTTGTTCTTTGACTTTAAAAAAGACAACACAAAACTAAACAAAGAGACAAGTAGTGCTAGAAACCTACCTTTATGTCGTTTATCATGCTTTGGGTGAACACGTCGTTTCTAAGGAGAACATCACAGAGGTCCGACAGGTCCAACTCCTTAACTAGATGAACTCGGTTTCGGCGAAGGATCCTTTTGTGTTTTTCTTCCATTGTTTGTTCTGTACGAACGTATTACCAAGACAGAAAACAACAAAAATCACAAAGTGCTGTGGTATTCAACCCAGACGAGAGTTTTTTAAGGATATAAATTCGTTGAAAAGAAAGGTTCTTCGTATCTAGCTTGTTTTCGTGTTGTTTTCGTTATAAATATGCCCTGCGATTGGTTTTCCCCCGAAGTGTCATCAGCCACTTCCTTATTTACATCACCACCACCTGTGATAGGCTAGCTCTCGGGTGCGTTTGATTTTAGTTCCGGCGTGTCTGTATGACTGCAGAGGGAGAGCGGCTACACAAATCCAACTTATTCCCGGCTCGATAAAACGTCAAGTTGTAACACAGAGACGTTTAAGGTGTCACATAACGCTATTACCTTTACTATATTTAGCTATATGCTCTTTTTTCCTAGAGTGGTTTGCCCCGGAATATTGGTGATTTTTGGCCGAACATACCCCGTGTATGTGCATCTCTGGATAGTCAGCATCGTGGAGCTCGAGAGGACCAAAACCACTCCAATGTGGCGTAGAACTGGTGGACTGCCTTTGTTTTTGGAGAACATAAACAACTGGAGCAGACGCAGTCCTTAAGTTAAAATGCGTTTTGTTCTGGAGGAAAGGCAACATAGCCACAGGCGGCATTGCCAGTGTTTTTGTGGTTAGCATGTTATGGATGCTTCCGCTCTGGCATCATCATTTGAGTGGAACAGCTGTGCAGATGTGGAGGCAATCCAAAATCCGTGTCACGATGTAGAGGCGTTTTCTGGTGCGAAGTGATCCTCTGTCGTGAGGGGGACCGATGGCGGGGTCAAAGATGACCCTGGCTGTGGCCGTGGTCCTGGCTGTGCTGCTGACACCACCAGCTCGCGGCGCTGCATCTGAGATGGACCCCTACAAAATATTAGGTGTTACCAGGAGTGCAAACCCAGCTGAGATCAAAAAGGTCTACAAGCGACTTGCAAGAGAATGGTAAATATATTTTTGATGGGACAGCTATCCAGTGTGACATGGTCAGTTCAAATGATCTGTTTCTTCAGGCATCCTGACAAAAACAAAAATCCAGGTGCTGAGGATATGTTCATCAAGATCACCAAATCTTATGAGGTTGGTTCTGGTTCAGGTGGGTTTGACCATTTGTAGCAGTCATGCCTGAAATGTGTGCATCATCCCCAATCCAGATCCTGTCCAGTGAAGATAAACGGGCCAACTATGACCGTTATGGGCAGACTGATGACACCCAACCGTATGGCAGCGGTCATTATGGCCATCACCATGACAACTTCTACTTTGATGAGTCCTTCTTTAACTTCCCGTTCAACAACAAGAACCAAAGAGACTTTGGTGACAACAAGTACACTCTTCACTTCAACCACTACATCAACGACGTGGTTCCTGACAGCTACAAGAGGCCCTACCTGATAAAGATCACCTCCGATTGGTGCTTCACCTGCATCCACATCGAGCCTGTGTGGAAAGAGGTGGTGCAGGAGATGGAGAGTCTAGGTTAGAGATGAGGTCTCCTGTCATACATGAAATCGTGTGGATTTAGATCAACTGTAGATGCCTTGTCTTTGCAGGTGTTGGGATTGGCGTGGTGGATGTTGGCTATGAAAGACGGTTAGCCAATCACCTCGGTGCTCACCGCACCCCATCCATACTTGGAGTCCTCAACGGCAAAGTGACATTTTTCCATTATGCTGTCGCAAAGGAACATTTGAAGCAGTTCGTAGAAGACCTTCTTCCTCAGAGGCTGGTGGAACAGGTACATACGTGTGTGTGGGGAGGGACAAACATGTTTTACACAGATCTATAGAACACCATAGTGTTTCAAATGATTCACGGGTTTAATATTCTGTCCCAGAATAATAATAATAATTTTTCTTTGTTACTGCACCTTTGAGCAAAAATGTAGCCCCCACCACATTCTCAAAAACTCACCAAAACTTGCCTAGTATCCAGGGAAAATGAATTTTTTGACATTGTGAATAACAGCCTAGTGGCCATTTTGTGGCAAAGTTTAACATTTAGAGATTTTTTCACATTTTGGCACAATAAAGAAAAATAAAACTTTTGTTTGAGCGATCTTTAGGATATTTCACACGCACAGGTTAAGTTCCCAACCGCAACCGAAGTTTTGTTGACCTTTGCTCTCAGGAAGAGGTGGACATCTTGAATTTTCCACAAAAATAAAAAAAATCCCCTTAAGTACCTTCTACAAGTCTAAACTCCTCCCAGGTACTTCGATCTATCGCCTCATAACTACATAAAGTATAGTAGAACAGCGTTAGCTTGTGGAGATTGCGAAAGTGGTTACTCACAATTTTTATTGGAATATTGTGAAAATTTCTTTCTTTGATCAAGCTGAACTAAACTATATGACACACAATCTAAATATATTGGGAATGTGGGTTAACAGGAAAATTCCCAATTATTCCCTTTTGCAGATTATTTTAAAAGTGACATAGGCCTGTTCAACCCCAGGCAACCGCAAAATAATATGGTTGCTATGGAGATAAAACTAACAGAAAGGCTGCCATTTTGAAAAAATGTTTTTTTATTAATTGGTCATATGCAGCTCTGACCAGGGTGGCAGAGGGGGAGAATAAGGAGGGTGAAGCAGCCAGTGAGGGCAAGTAGAAAGGGGACAACGCCGCCTATTGCTTTAATTTTTATTATTTTCATATTCCAGGTCAATGATAAAAATGATCAGCAGTTCCTGAACAGCTGGCATGACCTCAACAAGCCACATGTGCTGGTCTTTGACCAAGTCCCTGTTGTTCCCCTTCTGTACAAAGTAGGTTGTTATTATAACAAAAACGGGCATTAATTTCAATGAGTGCAAATGTCACAATGCTTTGTTTGTATCTTTAAAGCTGACAGCCTTTGCTTACAAAGACCATCTGCAGTTTGGCTATGTGGACCAGGGCCTCACAGAGACAGCCGACTTGCAGAAGCGCTTCAATATCAACACTTACGCTCCGACCATTCTGGTCTTCAAAGAGAACATCGACAAGCCCGCTGATATTATACAGGTAAGACAACGTAATAAGCAGGCTTTTAGGAATTCTTGTTTTCCAGTTTTTCCTCCTCTAACGTCTCGTGTTTTAACAGGCCAAAGGACTGAAAAAGCAAATAGTTGACGAGTTCATGTCCAACAATAAGTTCCTCCTTGCGCCTCGACTGGTCAATCAGAAGCTCTTTGATGAACTGTGTCCCGTCAAGCAGTTCCATAGACGCAGGAAGTAAAAATCTAAACTTCCTTCCTTCAGATACAAAACAGTTTAGAATCCAAAGGTCTTCTAATTAAGCTGTTGTCTCTTCTCAGATACTGTGTTCTGCTCATCACTGGTGACGAAGACATTTTTGCTTCTGGGAACCAGGAGTTTGTCTCCTTTGCATCGACCAACACTAAGGAAGTTGTGAGGTTTGCTTATGTGTACCAGCGGCTGCAGCAGCCTCTGTGTGACGTTCTCATGCAGAGCAGAGACGGCTCGCCGTCAACAGCACAGGTATGCTGCCAAATGCCCAGCAGAGTCAGATGTAAATACAAGAACAGTAGTGTCGTTTGGTACTTTCCTGCTAAAAAAAATAAGGAAGACCACTCTTGAAAATCTTTATCTGAATGCAGAAGTAACCAAATAGCTTTGTTATTGTAGAGGTACTATGAAAGTAGGCAGCATTTCCATTGTGCTAGACTGCAAGAACAAGATATACAAGTAACAAAATAAGTAAGAAACGAATTAAATGCATTCTATAGCTATAGCATAATTAGAGTGCTAATTTTTGCCTAATTTTAGGACAGTGACAGTCTCCTACTCCTAGTTCTTGTTTCCAATGACTTGTATCGCCTCCCAGAGGGTAACAGGTCAAAAAGGTGACATCCAGGGTGGAAACTGTCCTTAGTGAGAGCGGTGGATGACCCGATGATCTTCTCTGCTGTCTTTACCACCCTCTGCAACCTATTTTTCTCTGCCTCAGCGGAGTACCACACTGTGATGGCGCTGGTCAGCAGACTCTTCATGCTGAAGTTTTAAAAAGGTCACCAGCAGCTGGGCGTTTAATGAATAGTGTAGTTCATCAAAGGTGTCCTTACAGATGTGCGATGCAACAGACACCACACACTCTGTTTAGTCCCATATGTCACAGATGCGTTTGAAGTTAGAATTCTGAAGGTTATTTGGTTTTGTACTACTTTTAAAAAATAACCATTAACATAAATTTATTTATATATATATATACATATATATATGTGCACATTCAAAAATACATGTTTACTAGTATAATTACACTTCACAAGTATTTAACATTTTTAACAATAATCTACGTTTTTTTTACAGTGTTATAAAAATTTCTCAAACTCTTTTTTAAAAAATTACATAACAATGGGAAACATATCCAGCTTTTTTTTTTAAATTTGACAAAATATGTACATGTAAGATAAAATAAGCAACTACAAGATCGATAGTTTTTATTTAAAAATAAAATCAAAACAGTTATTATGATTCACGTGGCTTCTGTTAAAAATGTTGCCATAACCAGCAAATAAAAAGCGTCACAGTATTGCACAAAAAGTTGTTTTGAAGCTGTTGCAAGCAGGAAATGATAAATTGCAGAAAACAAATAAGTCTGCACACGAGTGCAAAAAGCATAGTATGAGATGAAAAAAAATAACATTCTAATTACTAAACTGATTTGTTTTTTTTTAGTTATCTGTTAATTGTATTTTAAAATAATTTTTCTCATAATCAAAATCAGAGGAAGAGCAATATTAGAATAAAGAAATTAGGGCTAAAAAGAGTATATTCATTTATAACTTTTGGTGTGTTTTGTTGACTTCAAATAAAAACTAATAACTATCAATCCTCAGGTTTGATGTATTTAGTTTTTAGTTTAGAAATTCAATGAATTTTTTTTAAGAACAAGACAACTTCACTTTTCTGGCTGTAAGCCAACTCAGTCATTTATTTGCACAGCTTACTCTCAGAAAACATGGCAAGATTGATGTAGCCGTGTTGCATTCATTTGAACTCCTTCAGCCTCTTTTAACATCTACGTCTTCAGATTTCTTTCGATGCATTTGTCTTTTTTTTACTTCCGTTTGTTGCTACTGTAAGGCTTCTTTGAGAGTAAACATGCCGTTATCAAATTTAAAAAAAGGAATCTAGTTTTCATAGAAGCATTTTTCATGTTGACTTGTTCCATTATCAGTCACAAGGTTTAAAATGATTTAAAAATCATTTTGCTCAGTTTGTTTTGAAAAGGGGATTGTTCTAGTTTTTCTTCATCTTCATTCCTGGATGTGGATGTGTGGGAAGGTGGTGATCCTGGAGCGGCGGAACACTGCAGGGAAAGCCTTGTTCAAGCCGGTTACTCCTTGGAATGGGAGGGAGGAGGAGAAACAGCTTCTCCTGGAGGAGCTGGACCGACTCCAGAAGGACCCCTCCATCCTCATCCATGATGCTGTTCTGCCTGAACTCAACAATGAATTCGCCTCAGTATGTTTCTTCTCAGTAAAATTCCCCTTTATAAAATAAAAGTGACATCTTTGGATAATAATAGACTTTAACTCTGTAGATGTTTGTAATCCGGTGGGTCTATGTATCATACGATTACCTCTCTGAAGTTATCGATGATATTCTACATAACAACTGGTAGGTTGTGGCACCTTTAGACTAAGAATTTCTAATTTTACAGTACAAAGTATTTTCTCAGTCGTCACTTACTTCCTGTTTCTGTGTTGACTCAGGCGTGAGATGATGCCTCTTCTCTCCCTCATCTTCTCTGCCTTGTTCATCTTGTTCGGAACTGTGGTCATCCAGGCCTTCAGGTTGGTTGATTCACGGATTCCATATTTATTTCTGTATCGGAAAACAAACCAAAAGAATGTGAGGAAGGTACACGAAAAATGTCTTTTTTATTTATTGTGCGATTGTGCTATAGGTTTTATTCAGGAAAAGTACCAGATTCTTTCCTCCACATCAGTCTCCGCCTCATTCTTGATGCATGTCAGGATGCTCGCCTCTGTCTTGCGCTTTACTTACATCCGCCAATTTCTTCAAGTGGCTGCTCTAGCCTGTATCTTAATTCTAAATCGAAACCTCTAAGCAAGCATAGTTAAACAAAACAAATGTCTTTTAAATGTTGCTTTCCTCAGTGTTAAAGAGCCAGAAAGTCAACTTCAAATTAAAAGAAATGTGCAGACAATACCAGGAATCTGACTTAAATGATGGCTTTATTGAAATAGGTTGTTCCTGAGCACCAAACCTTTCTAATATGCAGCGACCGGTTCTATAATGTAACAAGGTTGCTGCCAGTATAGTTGGAAACACGGTGGATTCACATTGATCAATATAATATACCATTTCTGAGGCCAGTTGTATCATTTTATTTTGTTGTATTGATCCACCACACCACATGTGTCAAACTCAAGGCCCGGGGGCCAAATGTGGCCCTCCATGTCATTTTATGTGGCCCTTGAGAGAATAAAAGTTTTTCATTTCTAAAAATAAAAAATAAAAATTGGTGTATTTATTCATATTTAGGGGGAAATTGACTTAAACTATCAGATTAGGCAACTATAGATTAGGACTTTAACACTGTCCATTTAACCTAACCTGACAAAATCAAATGTCAAAGGATTTATGCTAGAAAAACAAGCAACCACATATTTTCTATGCAACTGCAATTGTCACTTTAAAAAGTTAGAATAAGTAAATAATGAGTTATTTAACATTAAGGAGTAGTTGCGTTTATTTTTCATTACATTTAGTTGCATGTATAAATTCTATCTGGCCCTTTAAGGACAGCTGCTATGCTGATGTGGCCCTCAGTGAAAATGAGTTTGACACCCCTGCACCACACGTTAGAGGCCAGCCCATTAAAATAATTTAGACTTTAAATCGGTGTGCAGGGCTAACAAGGCTGGGAACCACTTATAAAGAAAATTAAGGTCAAAATTACATTTCTTGAGTATTTATTTATTCAAAATTGTGCATAACATGTTTTAAAAATCAAGTGTGTGTGAAGTGAGCATTTAAAGACACACTGTTAATTGCATTTTTGGCGTTTTTAACGTGTTTGTGGCATTTTTCTGATAGATTATGAAAATTAAGCTCAAAAGTGCATTTCTGAGTATTTCTTTTGAGAATCAGGAGTAGATAAAAAAAATAGTATTTGAAATAAAGCTTATTTGTTACGTAGAAACTATCCTGGGTGTGCCACAAGCTCCTTGTTCCGCTCCATTCTGATGCATCCACTGGCAGATTAGCAGATCCGTCCGTGTACTGCACTGGCATTGTTAGGTTGGCAGTGAGAGGAGCTGTAAGCTAGCGGGAGAGCGTGTAAGCTGAGAGCTCTGTTATGAGTGATGGGAAGATGGGTGGGGTTGCTCCTTGCAACTGGCCCCGCCCACAACGCAGAGGTAAATTTCTAATTAATCGCTCTGCGGCAAGTATGTCCTGGAAAATGACAGGTTTTTTGATTTTGGTTAAAAACGGCATAATCATAATTAAAAGACCAGTGGAAACGCTTAGAAAATAGATAAAAAAAATGATGGGAGTGGGCCTTTAGGGAAAACTCCTATACAATAATAAATAAACAATGCTTAAAACTGTCACTCAGCCTCAAAATCACGAAGGACATTGGCTAAAAAACTCACAAAAACAGATATGATAAAAATTGGTCTCTGACTTTACATTGAGGAAAAACAGCACCATATGCTGGAAAAACATGGCAAATGTCAGAAAACAAATATTCAAGTGCCTTTCTCTTTCTGTTTACATTGTTTTTATGTTTTCTGTGTCATGTAGTGATTCTAGTGCCGATCAGCTGGTGAAACTGACGGGGAAGGATGGGGCTACAGCAGAAAATGGGTCTTCAAGTAGCACCTCAAGGCAAGAACATCCTGCATTTCTCTTTTGAATTTCACGTGTTTATGACCTTTGTTTATTTTGCTTACTTCCTTAGTCGTCCACCTAAAAAGAATTTTGTGGAGGTCACGGAGCTGACGGACATCACCTACATGAGCAACTTGGTGAAATTGAGGCCTGGACACATGAATATAGTCTTGGTGCTCACTGACGCCTCTAAAAACATCCTCCTGAGCAAATTTGCTAAAGAAGTCTATTCTTTCACGGGGTGAGCTTGACAGAGTTGATGGAGGGAAATTTTCCTCGCTTACGTCTTGATATTTGAGTCATTTCTTAATCCCACTCTTGCAGGAGCATGACTCTGCATTTCTCCTTCCTGAACATCGACAAACACAGCGAGTGGATGAACACTCTGCTGGAATACGTTCAGGATGCCATGCAGATCGAGGCAGACGAGGAGGAGGACGGCGGGAGCCGCAAGATGGACTACACTGGCCACGTGCTGGCTCTCAACGGCCACAAGAAGTGCTTTTGTCTGTTTAGGCCCGTGTACACCGGGGAGGACGTCGACGGAAAACTCTCCGAGGATGAAGGGGTGACGTCAGGGGGGAGGTCCAGGACCAGATCCCGTGACGATCACCCCATCCGTAAATCCAGACGCCCTCGCAGCACACCCACCCTCCAGATCCACCACAAGTTGGACCGCCTGGGGTTGTGGATGGAGAGACTCATGGAAGGCACATTGCCCTGTTATTACGTCCAGACCTGGCCTGGAATAGACAAGATCACCTCCAGTAAATAGACAGAGGCGGAGCCATTTCCTATTTATGTCCCGCTTTTTTCCACAAATTTCAAGAACATTTGAGAGGTTTCCTTTAGGCCTTGTGCTATCCTAGGCACTTTGACATTGGGAGTGGGGTCATCTAGACCCCACAAGACAGTGCGCTGAACCTCTTTTCTTCAATGATTTGTGATCTTCACTGGTGTCCATAGATTACATGAAATCCTCTCCACCTTTATCCACCTTTGTCATGGTAGGGATGACACGTCAATGGGTCATCTTGACCCTGTAGGATAGCACAAGGGTTACGAGGTGCTGATATTTCCGATTCCTCTGAGCTTAATGCATGCTTTTCTCTGTGATTGTTGGTAACAATTATTTAGGGAAGCCTATACTGCTTCAGCCTTTTTAAAGCTAAAATCACTGTGGACTGCCTCTGCTCCTGCCTGTCCTGCTGTCACTTCCAGCTTCACGAAGAAAGAGAACGTAAAGATGGAGCCAATGTCAGTACAGTTTCAAAGCCTGGAGGACAAAGAGAGAATGGGATTTTCAGTTTGGTGTTTTCACCCACCTCCATGCGGCTGACCTAATTCCTGACCACAGGTTGCTGCTCTTTGCACAAAGTAAAAGTCCTCAACCATTTCAGATTTTCAACAAGCCGCTGTAGAAAACCTCTGTGGATTAAAACTGTGAGTATGGATGCATGAAACTAACATTTAACCTTTTTTTATGCACCTAAGCTAAACTTTTTTCGAAGGATATGTTCTTGGTGTGGAATTTCTTGTGCAATACACTGTTGTCATGACAACACATTTTACTTTAAACCACAAAATGTGTGCTTTTCCGGATAGAGTGAAGGAAAAAAAATGAAGGTTAAGGAAGCTTTTATGCGTTCAACCAACTTCAGTAGCTTCATGTAGCAAACTGTACAAACCTCTGTGACGCTGTCAGATCATCTTCTATCCACAACAGAAAGTGTGTGTTTCAATGCACTAAATATCAATTTGCTGAACCTTGTGGGTGTAGTTGTTTAGGATATTTATGCCTTTGCAGGATGTGAGTTTAAAAAAGAAAGCTTGGTCTTTTTCTCCATTTATGCTCTTGCTGATAGTTCATGTTCAATAAAAGAATAACTTGTGAGACGACTTTTACTTGACTGTGCTTTGGTGTCTGATTTGTCTTTTCACAAGACGTGCATGCAGCGTTTCAAATAAACATGACGCAGTCTCCTGTTGGGAAAGAGCTGCTGAGATTGCAGTGAAACAACAACAAAATTCCATGGAAAATGAATAACATTCCACTGACTTTCTGTTATGACAGTTATAAAGGAGAGATATCTGCGTTTTTCCATGAACTCCGAGTGTATAAAGAGGTAGAACAGAACCAGGAAACTCTTTAAACTCGTGATGGGAAAAACAATTGATGTTTAAACCAATTAAAAAGTATAATGATTTTATAAATACGTTTTAAAATATGTTTTAAATAACACCTTATAAGTTAGATTTTGTTTACGGTCTATTTTGAGGTCTATTTTAGTTTTGACTTTGGTTATATATATATTTTTCTCTTGTGTTTTATCCTTGTCTTTTTGTTGGGTTTTACCTTCATGTAGAAACTGACCCTAACGAGGAATTGGAGCTGAAGAGAGAAGAGGAACTGCAAATGACTTTATTTCGACCTACCATTGTATTATTACTAAGAATTTGCTTCCTTTATTTTAGTGCAGAAATGCTAATCGTCTTTAAAAAATTTAAAATAAATATTTATAATTATGTATCATTTACAGAGCATTTGGAATGTATTCAGACCTCTTTACATTTTTGTGTAATTGCAGCCAAAATCGTGAGAGTTAATTTTATCTATAGACAAAAAAAAATGTAAAGATCACTTGGTCATTCATCCCATTTCCCCATTGCATCCCTTTGAGCTATGAGTATTCTTGGAAATTATACAAGAAGTTTATCATACCTGGATTTGATCCTCTGCCCTTCCTCCTTGCAGATCCTCTCCAGCTCTGTCAGGTTGGATGATGAACGTTGGTGCACAGCCATTCTCTCTAGAGATCTTCAGTTGGGTCAGGACTCTGGCTAAGCCAGTCAAGAACAGGCACAGAGTTTTTCTAAAGGCACTCCTTTGTTATTTTAACAGTGTTCTTTGGGTCACTGTCTTGTTGAAAAGCTCCAAGATATCTCTAAAAGGACCAGCATGTTTCACTGATGGGACTGTATTGGGCTGGTGATGAGCAGTGCCTAGTTTTCTTCACACACACACTGCTAAGAGTTATTAACCTCAAAAACATTCATTTTAGCTTTATCAGACCAAAAAAATACGTATTTCTCATAGTCTGGGAGTCCATCATGTTATTTTTTTATTTTTATTTTTGCCAAACTATGCTGGCTTTTATATGTCTCAGATGGAGGAGAGGCTTCTGTAGGTCCACTCCCCCATAAAGTCATAAGTAATGGAGAGCTGCAGTGATAGTTGACTTAGTAGAACTTTCTCCCATTTCCATACTTCAATTCAATTCAATTCAATTTTATTTGTAAAGCCCAAATTCACAACAACAGTCGTCTCGATGGGCTTTGTAATGGTAATTGAAAAAGTAAAACATAAAATCAAATATTTCATCTCTTGAGCTCCGCCACAGCCATCCTTTGGCTCTTCTCCCAAGATTACTTAGTTTGGCTGGACGACCAGGTCTTCCAGGAGTCCCAAACGTTATCCATGGAGGATCAAAAGCAGAACCTTTTTTTGTAGCCTTGGCCAGATCTGTGCCTTTCCACAATTTCTCTGAGCTCCTCTGACAGCTCCTTTGACCTCATGATTCTCATTTGCTCTGAAAAACACTGAGCTGTAAGGTGTGTGGACAGATGTGTGGCTTTCCTAAGCAAGTCCCATCAGTTATACTAAACACAGCTGGAATCCAATTAACAAGTAAAATCATCTCAAGGAGAACTAGAGGAAAAGGACGACATGAGAGTTGAATGTGAATGTCACAGCAAAGGGGCTGAATACTTTCAGTTTGCTTTTATTTTAAATGTGCAGAACATTTCTATTTTTAATGTCAATATAGGGCTCTCAGTGTGCAGCATTGGGAAATAAAAAGAACATTCCTGATTTTGGCAAATGGCTGCGATAATACAAAGAGTGAAAAAGTCATAGGGGTCTGAAAAATTTCTGTATCCACTAGACTAGAGTTTACTTTTTTAATTGTATTATTGTCCTGGACTTGGTTGGATCTTGGTTATCAACCTGTAGTGTTTTTATGCTCCACAAGAGGGAGCTTTATGCGCATGTAAAATATCGGTACATATGTTACTTTAACCCTTGTGCTATCCTAGGCACTTTGACATTGGGAGTTGGGTCATCTAGACCCACTAGACAGTGCTCTGAACCTTTTTCTTCAATGATTTGTGATCTTCACTGGTGTCCATGGATTACATGAAATCCTCTCCACCTTTGTCATGGTAGGGAGAACACGTCAATGGTCATCTTGACCCAATAGGATAGCACAAGGGATATGAAAGCAAGAAAAGGAAATCAATTCAATAATAAAATACACACGAGAGACGACAAAACCCATTAAAATCCATCAAACATTTATTTGTGAATTCTATAAGAAACCAGAGGCAGTAACATTTTTTTACAAGCTACATCAGAAAAACAAACATTCCCACCTTTCAAAATGTCTTGAGTCAAATTTTCTTTTTAGCATTTGCTGCCCTTTTTCATTTGCTGCTTCTCTTCATCAAAATGCATCTATCTACAGGGGTGTTTAGGAGAAGAGAGCTACATACTTCTACAGCGATCCAGGTAGGATCGGCTGTTGACATTCAGCTTTTCTCAAAGAAATGACAAAGGACAAGGTAAAAATCTGCCTTCTTTTTTAAGCTTCAACGCAGTGGGACACATTCCTTAACAATATACTCAATTAAATACGCTTTCATTGCATTCTCCTTAAGAACCAAGCATCGTTAGAAAAAGATTAGGTTGTGTGAAGCAAATTTACAGGCAGTCTCTAAATTCAGCTACCATTATGAACACCTAGTAGTTCATTTACATAATCCCAGCATGTAGACTTCTTGTGAATGGGATGAAAACACATAAGAAAAATGATCCACTGTGGCTCTCAGCCTGCAAGGAATTATCTGCCATTAGCTGGTAAAGTGTTACCTGTAAGGTGTTAATGCAAGTGGCTAAAGTCGTTATAACCTGAAGGGCTGGAATGAACCTGACAAGCAGGCAGAAAATGGAGAGCTGAGGCGGGAAAACAAATAATGCCCCACATTTCTTTTTTTTCTGACATTGAATAAAGTATTATGCAATAATAGTAGCATTCAATCTATTGTCATGTCTACTGTAATACAATTTCTGTTCAAACAGAATAAAGTGTGTTTTTATGACAGTTTGAAATCATAAAGTATGTTTTTTTTTCTGTGAAAATCATTAAATATCTTACCTGAAATTCAGAAAAAAAAGTATAAATGTGACTGAAACTGAGCTGCGACATATCCCACTGTCTTCAGCACAAGCTTATGCTTTACCACCACATATAACATAAAATGTATACCTGGTATGATTTGTTTCACCCATGTCGAGGCTTTGTCACAAACAAATAAAATACTTTGTCTGCTGAGCTGCCAGTGGACAAAAAAAATATCAAAAATGATCTTAAAATGTTTATTTGAAATTTGGCATATTCATACGGTATAAAAGATGGAATCAAATCTTAAAAAAATAAATGTAAAAAGTTAAAAGGCCAAGACACCTTTGTAGAGCAAAGGCACTTGAAGTGACTTTCTGTTAGGCGAAAAGGACATTGGGATCAGGTTCAGTAAAAAACGTCATAAATAAATTCCACTGATTTTCTGTAATGACAGTTATAAATGAGATATCTCTGAGTATTTTTATGATCTCAGAGTGTGTGAAATAGCACAAAGAGGTAGGACAGGACCCGATGAACCTTCTGGAGTTTCATACAGGAATAACTTAAAAAAATCTACAACACAGGCTCTGTTACATTATTTTTAAACAGACACTGAATAAATGAAAATTTAAAAAAAATGTTCAAGACAAAAAAAAAGGGTCTGGTCTTTATTATATTCTTGTTATTTGGATTTTCCCTGTGATTACAATGTTTTACCTGACAGGTGTTTAACTCAAAGTAATAGTTGCTTTCTACTCAATAACTGTTAGGTATAGAATAAATGTCCCAAATCTTTATTAATGGCTCACCTCGTGGTAATTGTTATTTGTTAGAGATTTGGATCATTCACACAGTTTTGGGTCGCACCAAAGACAAGTTTTAAGTTTGTCCCCCAGCCTTTGTTTTATTTTATATGCACAGGTTTTTAGTTTTATTTACTTGATTACAAACATTTTTGATAAAAGTGACTGAAGTGCAGGATTTGGAAAATGATGACCCATCAGATAACTTTTTTGATTATTGTATTTTAGCATATCAGTCTAAGCCTAAATTCATCACTGCATTAATAAAGAGGTAAATTTGGACTAAAAATACAACGTTTAGACAATTGAGCAGCGATTGAACCTATTACATGAGGCCGCTTAAAACAATTTCTTAAATTTCAAAAAGCTACACCAACAAGAGGAAAAAGCAAAATGCCCCTGTTTTAGAGTTGTTGCATCTCCAAAAGTATTATTTTCCCTGAAAACCAAATTAGTTTTTTTGTTACCAGTTAGCTTATGAAGTTAGCAAATTCAATCCCAAACCCCTAAAAGACTATAAAGTGTGGGCCAATCCTGTGCTCTGGATTTTCACGCAATGCTCACTACTTTTCTTTTTTACGCCAAACTCATTGTCACCCATTTGCAGAAGTAAAAAAATCTAATAAATATGAACATTTTACCAAACCTATTTATTAATCTACTGTGTTCTGATGGTAAAAACTTGGATGATTTAAATAATATTTTTTTTTTTCAAATGAAAGATCTTCCAAATGCAATGCATTGTGGTCTATTTTAGCCAAACTAGTGAGCCTTGATGCACACTGGTTTTTTGCATAAACTTCTAGAGGAACTGGATTTTGGAATTGTAGATCCCGACATCAAATAAGATAAATAAATAAGACACATAAAAAGAGAAGAAAGAGTAGCTACGACATTTATGGGTAAAAAAAAAAATAAGCTAGTGTTGCGATTAACAGACATTTGGGTGGAAAAATGATCCTGCAGCAGTGAGGTCTGTGCCGACTGTGTCAATGTCTTCTTAAACCTAGAAATAAATGGCAGCATAGAAACTGTGGGTTCTTCATCGGATTACTATCTGAATACATGAACCCTGAATGTAACGCCCTGCTTTGGATCTGTGATCCACCGAAGGGCAAACGTCTCGTGAAACAGCAGGAAGCCTTCAGCAGTTGTTTTGCTGAGTAGCACCACAGTGAAGTAATAAAAACAACAACCGAGTGACGTTAGAGAAAACAATAAAACAAAATAACAATGAAAATGTAGGCATAATTATTTACTTTTCAAAAGCCAAACCTTTATCACAAAATTCTAAAATGGAGAACTTCCTATAAAACTGCTCACTTTTTGGTTGTCTGTGTTCACCGGCAAAAATCAATATTTCTCGAAACAGAAAAGAAAAAAAAAGCAGGGTTTGAATTATGTTTAATTTAAATTTAGTTCATGTTGTGGTGATCTAGCAGGCACTTTGATTCACTGTAGCAAAGGTGATGAGAACTCAGAAAAATGCAGATAATTGTATTTGTATGCTTGTGCTAATTGTTTTATGTTGCTTCAATTCCCAGTTTTCTCTATCGTGAATGGCTAAAAGCGGACTGTTTTTGATGCATAAACTATAGTCAAATAAAGCAGAAAAATTATTTAGCTTTTTTTTTCAGTTGCAACTTATTTAAATAGAATAAATAAGGCAAAAAAAAGTGCTTTTCTTGAAAAAAGCTAACAGTTTCATTGCAACGTTCCACTCTATTTGAGTCCGGTCTGAAAATGAATGTTCAGTTCTCAGCTTTCAATTTTAAGATTATTTATTCATAATGCTACATCTACATTTAAAACTCTTCCTGTTCTTATAAAAAGGGAATGATGTGAGGAGTCTACAGTATACTAACACGTATAAACAGTGTGAAACGGAGAGGATCAAGGCTGCACTTTTCCTAACTTTTTAGTGTTTTGTTATTATTTCTAAGGTGAAAGATCAAGTTTTATATATTTTAATTAGGTATTAAAATGTTCTAAAGTGTAAATCAGTTTCCAGAATCCGGATTGGCCATGTTATTAGAAATGGAATGTATATTTTATTTCTGTGAATACGTGAATTTTTATCCAAGGGCAGAACAAAACAGCAGGTTCGAAGGTTAGAGGTCACAGCTCTGTCTGACCTCTGACCTCAAATGAGTCGATTAAGGATATTTTCTATGGATGTAGGTCCCTTACATGTGGAAGGTTTTTAAGCCATTAGTAACCAACTTTCCAATATTACTCAAAGTCCTTTCAAACCAAAAGCTTTTTGCTCTTCTTATAAGAGATTTTTCAGTTTTATGATCTCACTGGTCCTTCAGTTAAGGCCTGGTCAAGCGGAGCTCTTCCTTTTTGTGCATCCAATAATAATAAACATCCTTGTGATCTTATAAACACTAATCTATAATGCAAAATCAGGATTTCCCTGTCAAACGCTTGTTGGAAACACTCAGTGGAATGTCTCACTCATCGCAGGAACATCTCTCAGCCGAGCATCTGGAGTTCATTTCTGACAACAACAAAAAAAACATTTCTAGAAAAAAAATCAACCCCATCAGCTTCTAACAAAAAGTGATGGAAATGAGTGACGGCCTCCAGAGTAACCCTGGAGTAAATGCATATGCAAACAGCCCCTCTCTACCTGCCTGTTTTTAAATTGAACACATGATTGAACAGTGGGATGGTTAACTGATGTGAGGAGGGGGGTGCAGTACCGCTTCAGTGTGAACTGGGGCTTTTGTAGGTCCGGTTCTGACATCATTGTTAAGAGTGGATGCTGGTAGTTTGTTGGTAAATAGACGTGTCCTTGGCATCAGTGGAACAATCAGGACAGCAGTGACAGGCTGTTGTGTGTCTGTGCTCATGTGGCAGTAGGCTTGTAGGGCAGTCTGCGGTGTGCTCTCAGTGTTTGGCAGTGCACTTGTGTGTGTGAGCATGTATAGATATGAAAGCCTGTGTGTGAAGGCGGTATTCTAAATGCAGTGGAGCAGCAGGAGCGCCGTCACTCATGGCAGCCATCCCCCTTGTCCTCCGCTGTGGATGGAGAGTCTTGAGGTCGATGCTTGCAGTGGCGACCGGAGACTCTTGATGGTCGGGCGAAGCAGACAGACTGGGCAGCGCAGTCGCAGGGGGATTCCTGAATAACAAACACATCTATGCTAAATATTGAATGTTTTATATATTTTAAATGAGAAAACAAAGGGTCAGATCTTACCTCAAGCCCTGGAGCAACAGTGATGTTTATCAGTTCCTTCCCCCCACCCATGATACTGACCATCTCCTCACCAGCTGTCTGTCTCATGAACCTCTTGTTAACAATCCTAGTGACACTGTCATTGCCTCCTCCCAAGGCAGCCCCAGTGCCGAGTCCTCCAGACCCCACCAATGGGCACTCCAACTTGGACTCTTCAAATCCCCCCAGAACTCCCAGACCCCCAGGGCTGGTAAGGGGCTCCTTCTGAACCTTCTCTCCAGAGACAGGGACTCCTCCTGAGCCACGGCTGCTGCAGACGTTCCTGAAGAACTCCTGGACCAGTCCGCCATACCGCTGAGCGCTGGGATCTGACCCAACAGCGGAGGGTTTTCCTGCAGCGGGAAGCTGTCGAGCTGGACTTGCAGTTGGACCGGTACCTGGGGGGAAACACTGATCATTAGTGTGTCTTGGAATTGAGAAAACCTTTTTCTGGTTTTATGGAAATGAAAAGAATTTGGGGAAAAACTAATTCATACTTTATATAGGCTACCATGGGTGTCTAGAAAGGCTCCATATAAATACAATTAATTATTATTATTATTATTATTATTATTTATATCTGCTACTTTACTGACATATATAAAAAGAAAAAGGTTTTTTGAAGACACAACCTTCCATTTAAGAGATAAAAATAATGTGTTAATGATTTGGAGCCTGGCTATTACTGACTGGTACGGCATTATTGTGTTACCCATTAAACTAAAGCATTAAACCCTAACAACATTTTTGGTTGTATAGAACATTTAAGTTTTTTTCTTCCATTGAGCGGTATGATCCCATTTAGAACGGTCCAGGTAATTCTGGTGAGCGTTTCCACTCAAAGTTGGAGCATCCCGGCGCATGCGGGGTGAAGCTAACAACAACAATGGTGGTCATCCAGAAGCTCATATGTTTCCACTTGACTTTTAGTACTTTGTATAAAAACAAAGCATGTATTGTTTTTTGAGAGAAGATTGCACAGGGCAAAGAGGAATACAGCCATGAAACATAAATTATAAATCTAATTATAATATTATCCAAATATTCCATACATAAAAAAATGAGTCAAGTCCCCTTACTAAGAAGTTTAAAGAAACAGATTTAAAACTATATTTGGCCTCCATTGAAAAAATGAAATTATAAAATCACAAATTATCCAAAACAATCAGACTACTCATAACTTTTAAATAAAAACAGAATCCCTATAAAATGAAGGCTGTACCATTACAAACTCCTCCACAGGCCACATGGAGAGTCTTACCGATCTCACCCCTCCAGAGCGACTCCGTGCTGCCTGAGTGCTCCACCACACTGAAGAGGCTGGAGAGTCCGTCGGTGAGCCCGCTCAGGACGGGGCTGTCCCTAGTGGTGGTGGAGCGAGCCCAGGCGGAGCCCCCTCCACCTCCACCTATAGGCCTCTGCTGGAGGCTCCACAGACTTCTGTCCCTGTTAGAGTCCAATCTTGAGGTGGAGCCTAAAGTTTTTTTTAACACATAAAAAGATATGAAACTGAAGGGGAAAAGTGCTAAAAGTGAATGGATAACTAAAATAAATCTTTAAAAACTTTTTACCTGAAGACACTCTGCGCTGTAATTTTGGAGATCCATACTTGGGTGAGCAGCATGGTCTCTCAATACGGCTGTGAACTTTATCCAGAGATGTGGAGATCTGTCGCGTTCGGGCCGACGCCAGTGAGGAGGTGGTTGTTGGTGATGCACGAGGAGACCAGGACTTGGAGTGAAGCCCTGCCAGCCTGCTGCTGCTAAGGATGTCCGTTTGAAGCCCAACGCTGACGTTCTGAGCTGCGGTCTGGGTGGATCTGGAGCACACGCGGATCGGCTGCACGGAGAAACACTTTTAGTCAAGATTATTTAAATGATTTTGCAACATTTCTGAACCCAAGACTTTTGACAGAAGGAAGAATACAAGAGAGGGACATTACCGGACTGCCAGGTTCCCTGCTGGATTTCCTCTCTAGAGATGAAGAGCGGATGGCCTGACGGACACAGTTGGTCATTTCCTTCATGTCGTCGCTTAAGTTGGCTGAAATGTCCCCAATTTCCAGGTCGTGGAAAGCAGAAGATGACATCATCCCATCGACCATTCTGCTAGGTGACCCACTGCTGACACTGTTGTTGATGACGCTCGGCAAGGAGCTGGAAATGCAGCTGCTCCTGCTCTCCAGCAGCTCTCTGTGCTGGCTGGACAACGAGCTCAGCCACTGCTCGTAAGAAGAGAAGAAGGATGCCGGTTGTTGGGGGCGACCTTCCAGCGTGTCTACTGAATCTACGCTGGCATCTTTCTTGATTTCCCCAAGTGAGGAGGTCCCATTTTGACTGTGCTGAGGCTCCTGGTGTGACTGTCGGTGCTCCAGGCGCCTCACAGCAGGAGGACTGTAGTAGATCCTGATCCCACTGCTGACTGGAGCAGTGTAGCTCCTCTGCACAAATTCCAGATCCATCTGAGAGCTGCTGCTGGAGCCACTCGGTCCATCCCAAGTTTTACACCCTTCTCTGACATCCAGCATCTGAAAAATAAAAAAGACTACATATGTGATAATTCATCTGTATTAAAACGATAAGTAAATATTCATCCATTGATTCCCTAAACCTGGTTGGTCCTTTTTGGGCTTACGGGATTGTTGGAGCCCACCCAGTACAGCCCACTGCATAAAAAATATTTATTTATATATAAAAAATGCTTTAACTAAAGGATTCAGATTAGTGATCCTATTAATGTTCACAGAGTAAACACTTTCACAACTTTTCTAAAAAAAAAAAAAGCCTAATGTCTGTTTGCAGAAAAAAATGTATATATATTTGGATTCTGTTTCTGACATCAAATTGATGTCAATGTTAGTGCTGTTCTGCACTGTGGGGCAGTGGTAAGCCCTCTCCCCTCACAGTGAGGAGGTCCTGGTTGCAGCAAGTTCTGAAAATGGATGGATGGATGTTGGCCTTGTCTTGATTGACAGCTGCCAATATGTTCTCAGCTCTAGAACAACCTGACTGGGCGTGTTCCACAGTCCAAAACAGGAAGTAAATTACAAACCTCACGGTTCTGGTGGGTCCAGTGCTTCTCGGTGGTGTCACCAAGCTGTGGGCGACTTATACTGAGCGGGAGAGCAAACTTCTCCTGAGCGGGGGTTCCAGTATCTTCTTGACCTTCTTGATCTACAGTAGATGACCTTCAGAGATAACAACATTATTGGTCACTTTAACAAAAGTGCAGGACAAAAGAAACATTTATTTCGTTTGTGAAAATTATTTTTTCCTGATTGAAAAAAATCATCAGACGTCACCTCTTTGATTCGACTCCATTAGCAGTAATTAAGTCCGTGGAGGATTCGTCACCTGAGGGCTGTGATAGAGGGGGCAAAGAAGACATTAGTACAAAATCAGTAAATTTTAATTCAGTCGTTTAATAATGACTAAGTAACCTGTGCTAAATCTTAATTTGACTTCTTTTATTACCTTAAAACACCTTATATATCCTACAAACATTTTTCTGATTGGAAGAAAAGACAATTTTCAGGGGTTCATGAAGGCAGCAGCCACACACACACCCACACACAGACCCCCCCCCCACACACACACACACACACACTGGTAATGCTGAGGCGGTGTGTTTCACACTTCAGGGGTGACATCAATTTCCCCATCAAGTGGGAAAAGTAAAAACGAGAAAGACAGAGACACACAGATCTTATGTGTGATCTGACACACCTTTTCATTCTCAGACTATTTTAAAAAAATAGTTAACTTTTAACTAGAAAAATAGGTGATAATTAGTCATATGACAAAGTTTGGTGACTGCAGTTTTAATACTTTCAGACTTATTGAACATTTTTGATAAGATCTGATTCATATCTCCATTAGAATTCTAAAAAAAAATACAAATTTGGCTTTCTTCCAAAGTTGTTTGCTGTAGCATGAATATGATGATGATGAGTCTTTATGACTAGCTCATATCAATGTAATCATCTTTTTGTTTTTTGAGATATAAAAAACAACTTTGGTTCCCTTTTTCCTGTAGCTTGCACTTTGCAGATGGTCCCTTAGCAGGCGTCTCATACACGTGTCTGTTTAATTTTCATTATAAAAATATATTTTTTCAAACTAGTGCCCAATTCTGCTGCATTTTATGGCAATAATATGTCATGGTCCATTCATTCATTATGCTGACTTCTAGTAGAGTATTTATCTGGAATAATAGGCTTGAAGTACAAAGTTCTTATCATAATAATGAGAAGAAAACAGATATCTGATCCCTGAACATTTTGTAACATCCAATTTTCATCTCATCTCAGGTTAATTGATCATGTCTGGTTTTGCTTTAGCTTTGTTTGCTTAACAAAGTTTCAGTGGTTAGAATTAGAATATAATAAAAAAAAAAAATCAAGTCTTTCCTCTGAAACTCCCCTTCAATGTCCTCCTTCTGTCACACTCATCCTGAAACATCATAAGAGCATTTCTGACATTCCTCGCCCTCAGGCCCCTCCCACCTTCTCCCTCAGTCTCTGCTCCCACTGAGCTCGCTCCCGACCGAACCTCTCCAGCAGCTCCAGCTTCTCCCTGCCCCAGTTTCTTTCTCCAATCTGAAGCTGTTTGTTCAGGAAAGCCAGACAAATGCAGATGATGCAAGCAAGAGATGAGTTCATAACCTTCAGAGTGGAGTGCACACACACACACAAACACACACACACACAAACACACTCACTACCTGTTTGGTTAGGTCCATCACAGCAGCGTAGGACTCTGCCAGGAGGTGTTGGTGTTCCTCCCGTTCCTTCTTTAGTGCCACCTTCAGGTCTGAGGTGTCTAGTGTTTCACTTGGAGAGAGAGTTACGGTGGCTTTCCCAGATTTAGCCTCAAGCTGGAAGACAAAAACAAAATCCTTCATAAAAATTGTTCCTTTTTTTGTACTGAAAAGTAAAAAAAAAAAAAAAATAAACACACAAAAAAAACATTAGATCTTTCTCAAAATGTTTTAAAGAAGTTCAACTTGATTCACGTTGTATACACAGAAAATGTGCTTTGAGAGGAAAATATATTGTGGTAAACAAATGATAACTCTTAGAATCATTCACAAACAGAAAAGTTGCCACTAACTTTGTAATCTGACAAATTTGGTCCTCATAACAAGAAATGACCTTTTTTGTCATTGATTTTAACTAAAAAAAAAAAAAAAGGCCCAGATCATTTGAAATTAAAATAGAAAGCATCTCATTTAATCAAACATGGTCTTTTTAAAAAAAAAAAAAAATGAATAAATAGTTACCCCTGCAAAAATGATAACTGCCTTCAAATATAATAGATTTAATACATTTAATAAAAAAATATATATACCATTTTTCAGTGATATTAACTAGAAGCACATTAATAGCACATTTTTCAGTGCTATTAAGTTAAATATAAAATACATCTACTATGTTATTTAAAATGAAAGATTAAAAGATGAGAAGAGTCCATCAAAACATAACTTCCCTTAAAAAAAAAAATCAACCCATAAATGATGTTCAATTCTCAAATCACATGGAGCATTATGATTCTCTATAGCAATTTGAACATACAGTTAGAACATTTTAATTTTAATTCAATATGACATTTTTTAAATGTTTTAAATTGTCATGTTTTTTTGGTATTGTAATTCAAATGAAATTCCCATTTTACAATTCTTTGGGCTGCACAGTGACGCAATGGTTAGCGCTCTTGCCTCACAGCAAGAGCCTTTTCTACCCTCAACCCCCTTTCCCAATGCATTTTTATTTTCAAGTTGTCATGCTTTTTCAGACTCAAAATTCAAACTCAATGCTATCATCGGGGCGCGTCCCACCTGCCTGCATTTAGGTGTTCCATAAAACTTAAGGACTTTGGGATAATACAGCATTAAAGGTGGTGAATTTCACAGAAATCATAACCTTATTTTTGTAATGATTTTATATAACTGTGTTTAAACGTACAGTTCAATCTGCAGCAGCTATTAGAAAAACTGAATATGTTGGTAGTTTGGTTCCTTGGTCTTTGTAAAACATTAATGCTCAAAGTGATCAGAATCATCATTTTGCTTAAATGAGACAAAAAACATCTCATTAAACATTTGAGCAGTGCAGATCAGGAAGAGTGATAATGGTTTGTGAATACTTCTAAGAGTTTTATGAAGATGTACTTAATGACAGTTTGAGCTAAGGCTGCAATGTAAAGAAACAGACTTGCACAGATGGTAGAGTTAATTGATAAATGATTAACTGGTTGGTAAAAAAAATGTATTATGCACATCTGTCTTATCTGTCTTTGCCTCTTTCCTCCGTCACTGAACCCTCCTGGGATTCCTCTTCTACCCCCAAACCCTTTTCACCCTCTCTTTTTGCACATTTCCTCATGCCTCCGTGCTCTTGCATTTTTCTCGCCCTTTATTTAGAGCGTTCTCACTCTGACTCTGGGTGCTGTCACTGATTCTGTAGGTGGGATCACTTCAAGTTCTGCATTTTTTTCCCGCCCCTGTTTGAGCCTCAGGGTCTATAGCAGCCCATCAGCTTGACAAACACACCCAGACTCATCTATCTGCTCTCTGCCTTTCTGTTTGCCGCTGTGGCATTTGTGTTAGCAGCTAATGAAAATGTCAGGTAACTTATCACAGCGAAACACTCACAGACTTAGCCCAGCTCCGCTCTCCATGGACTAACAACGAGGTTCCCTGTTAAAACCAGTAAAATGGCGACTATATTTCTCTGGATGACAGCTGCTTACTGGTGGATCAATGATGTCTAGTTTACGCTCGATTTTCAGCAGGTACACCTACTTTAATTTATGAACTTGAATGTGTAAAATTGCACAAAGGAACAGTGATTACATTTTACGAGAAAAAAAATCATGAAAACTAAAAAAAAGGCAATAAATAAAAGGGTTGATACTAATTTGTCTTTGAATTAGATGTTCTTATTAAGGTAAAGATGACTACATTTGAATAAAAAGACACTAAATATTTTGTTTTTAAAGCATAAAAAATAAAATTGTACCTTTTTCAGAAAGTCAAAGTTGCCTGCATGATCAAATAATAAGTTACCACCTTAACTGGTTTGGAGTTCTAGAAATGCTGACATGCAGAACAGCTAATATAATGAATATATTTGAAAGGTTATGCATATAAATTGATGATGAGCAGTAGCTGATCACAGGCTAGTCTCTGTAAAAATCCCTGCCATGCAATATTGAGCTTTCTTTTTGCCCTTTTACATTCTCTCCATCTTTACACTCTGCTACCAACAATAAAAGAAGTGTAAGCTTTCGCTGAGAAACGTTATCCTGGAGAAAGTAACGTATAGCTGATTAACATCTGCCTCCAGGTCAAAATTGCCCCCAAGAAGTGGTGTTAAACCCAAACAAGCTAATATGTTTTCAAGTAACATGTACAATTTTCAACATCTAGCAGATTTTTTTTGTGTTTCGTTGAGTTTTTTGTAACTTTTATAGGCATTTTGCTAAAATAATATGCAGATTTTCCTTCTAAGACTTCCAGATTTTTTTTCTAACATATAAAACATTTCCATTACTGATTTTGCAGTTGTTTGTGACAAATTGTTTCAACTTTACATTTAAAAAAAACTAAGACATTTGCATGTTTTTGCACATAAAATAAATTGCTGTTTAAACTGTTATGCCTTCAAGGACCCACTGCTTTAATCTTTTTAGCTGTTTTAAAAGTGTTCCCATTGGTAATTATTATTATGCCGTTCTTAGCCAAAGGAAAAAAAAACCTGGGTTGTTTTCTAGGACACAGTTTCTGCAGAGCAGCAGTAGTTCATTAGAAATTCACCTCTGAGTTGTGGGCAGGACCGCTTGTTCCTGATTCACAATAATTTGAACAAAGAAATACTCAGAAAAGCAATTTTAAGCATATTTTTCTTCATATATGTCCTCCATCATCAGAAAAATGCCAAATGTTAAAAACAGCAAAAGCACAATTTTCATCCACGTAGATCTTTAAATAGTCTTGCACTATATGCTAACTTTGCCCTTTGAAGGATCTCTGTCAAACTGTAGAGGTGCTAGAAAGAACGTTTGGGATGCAAAAGGTTAAATGAAAAGATTTAACTCATCGATCAAAGGTTTGTCAATGAAAAATATTGTGAATGTAGTGAGAACTTTACAATCAAGACGCCAGTGAACCATTTGCTACGACTTCATTTGCATAAAAAAAAGGATTTAGAACGTACTCGCATATTAACCAATAAATCATACCTTTCCACATTAGGGAATTGGATAAACAGATGTGATACAGAAGGGATCAGAGAGTGCAGCTGTTCGCTCAGTCATTACAGATATGACAGCAATGACGATGTATGTAACAGTCATGATGGATCACTATTAACCAAAAGGATCTGAAGCATCAGAGCAGAACTTATCAGATCTTTATAAATTAACAAAAAACAGACCGTATTATCTGTCATGCTCTCAGCACTTTGGACGTTGCTGACAGTGTTTGTCTATACGCATGAACAGTGAAGATAATTTCTCATCCAGCTGTCTGACAGGCAGAGCAGTGTTTGGAATTGAGTTGACTTGTTCAGAAGTGTCTGCCATGTGTGGTCTCACACAGAGACACACACACACAGATACACACACACACACAGAAACACACACACACTCACAGACCTCTGTGGTAAATCGATTGCTTAGTTCAAAACGTGCATCGCTTAGTATGGAGATTGTATCCAACTGTGGCATCTAGGTCAGGGTAAAACACCCACGCACCCCTGAGCGCGCACACACAAACTCAGAGTTTCACTATGCAGGCAGCGACATTTTAGCTAGTTTAATAAGAATAAAACAACATAATTGAGTAGAATAAAAACATCATTGTTTGCAAAAAAAATGACTCCGACTATAAAACGGTGATATTATTGCATAGCTTAATCAAAACCAGCAGAAGCCACAGATTTAGCAACACAAGAAAACTTTTGACAGCCTCGTGTTTGAACCATGTTAACATCCATGTTTCAGAGAATCAGGGTTCAATTCTGCTGATGTTTCCGAAATACGAAGCTGCGAACACACCGGGCGTGTGATGCGTGTTCACGTTCAAGAGTGCGCTAATCGAGCTTTCTTGAACGTGACTATGACCATTGTGTTCACACTGGACAAGCAGGAAAAGGCGTCTCCTTCTTGTTCTTTTCTACTGTTTATTAGCACACGTCCAGCAGAGTTGGGAAAATATCAAAGTGGTGCAAATCTTGCTCCAGGTTTTTTCTTTCACAGCTCTATTCGGATATATCAAACACAATACTGTATATTGGTAATTATAGTATTATTCATTATTATATTATATTATAGTAATTATTCATTTTTCCTCCATTATTCATTTTCAAAGAGGTTAGAGGTGTGAGGGGCTGAGCTAGCAGGAGAGCATGTAAACAGATGGGTAATGGGAAGTGTGGGCAGGCTTACTCTGCACCAACAGTCTCACCCACGACTCAGAGGTAAATTTCTAATGAACTTCTACCACTGCAGAAATTTTGTCCAAGAAAACCACTCTAGTTTTTTTTATTTTGGCTAAGAACAACAAAATCATAGATAAAATGTCACTGGGAACGCTTTTACAATGGATCAAAGGATGATCAGAGTGGGCCTTGAACAACAATCTGATGATTCGAGATTTTTACAGCTGACGATGACAATGCTGTAAATAATCACCTTAGTACATTTTTGAATTCCAAAGGGAGCAAAAGTTATAGCCCCTTCTTCAGGCAGCTTGTGTTAAGTCCTCCTGACATCCCTATTCCTTACCTGCATTATGACGCTCTTCAGTTCAGTCCTCTCCACTTCCCATGATGCTTTGGCCTTTGCAAATTGCTGAGTGAGTTCCTGGGAGCCCTGTCTCTCCTGACGCAGCTCTCCACTCAGATCCTGTAGGGCAACCCTCAGGTCCGCCAAAGTGCTGCTCACGGCATTCGACTGCGGGAACACAGATGATCCATTAGGATTGTGTGAGTGCATCCTCCCAGCTGGTTCTACTGTTACTCGTAGAGCTGGTGTACATAAAGACATTAAGGGGACGTGTCTGTCAAGGTGAAGACAAGTTTCTAAGTTAAGCATGCTCATCCAAGTCATGGCAGGCGAGTATCCAGAGATGGCTTTTAAGTGTACAGAAAGCATGACTGTGTGTGAGTGCTTGTTTATGCCACTTTCCTCACATTTAAAGCCGGGCTGAAAGGCTGGTCGTCTGCAAAGCTTCTCTTGTCTGTGTTGTGGGTGGGGCTTGGCAGGTTGTCCTCCTGGAGCAGCAGGTACAAGTCCTTCAGGCTGTTCATCTAAAGAAAGAGTCATACATTACCTGTCATTTTTTTAGTTTTATCCAAATTGGTTTGCAATTTTTTTTCTGTCGTTTAAAAGTTCAAATCTCTGGTTTTGTAATGACTTTAGTACCTCCAGGACGTCCTTCCACTCTGCGTCCTTTTGGAAGCCCAGCCTCCACTGCTTGAGGAAGCAGCGCAGCTTGAGGCTGAGCAGCAACAGGGCCTGTTTCAGGTGCTGGGACTCCTGGACCAGCAACGTCCTCTCCTGGTTCCACAACTTCTGCTGGATTCGAGCCTGAAGGCCCAGACTCTGCAGCTGGAAGTCTCGTCGTCGGAGGGACTTCTGCTGCTCCTCGTGAAGCTAAGAGGAAGGAGAACAATATTTAGAGAGAAGTCAGAGTATTAAAAAAATATTTTTTGTTTTTAAAGCAAGACTTCCCATCAGAAACACGTGCTTTTCTTTTGCTTACCAGAATCATATCCATGCTTGTTTACTTTAAGCATTTTAGTTTATAAGAATTATTTCAGGCCAATTTTTAATTTTTTAAATTTTCAGACTAATTTTTACATACATTTCTGTAAAAGCTAAGTGTTTCATGTTTGTTTTAATCTGACCTTTGAGAGTTTTAGAGCAATTTCTTTGTGATCTTTTCTTTCCTTCTCTAGCTTCTCTCGAGTCCCAGAACTGGATTCCTCAGCTTCAGACAGCTCGTCCGGGACGTCACCAGAGTGGACCAGCTTCAGAAACAACAAAAGACACAAGACAAAAAGAATCAAAAACAAAAATAGGAAGAAAAAAATAGACAATATAGGGATACAAATAAAGGAAAAGTGATTGAAAAAAAGTTGGTTTAAAATTGGAAAAGTACAAAAATGACAGAAAAGTTGAAAAGAAAAAGTTTTTACAACAAAATGATGAAGGGAGAAACAGATAAAAGTGGGTTTGTAGTTTTGCCTAGCAACCATTTAAGCCCACAGTAAGTTCACACCCCAAACTCACCCTTCCTTCCCCACGGCTCATTTGGCTGCTGAGTGAGTGTGAGCCATCGACCCAACACTTTACCATTAATGTCCTTTTTTACCCTCCACTGGGCTCAGTGTCTGCTCTCCATCACCCTCCACCGGGAGCGCCACCCAGCCTCTAGTGTCAACCATAAAGAATACCTCTGTTCCCACAGGAGCTCATGGAAAATGAGCTTCAGCCCTTAGAAATAAAATCTACACACATTTTAGTTTAAAATAAGTAAAGGCTTCTTAGAACGGAATAAGTTGTCATTATGTGATGTTTTTTTTTTAAATCAGAAACAGAAGCAAATGAAAGGAAAGCCCAATAAAAAACATCAATACAGAACCCTGAAGGTCATTAGTAATATATATAAGCCATTTACTCACTAACAAACAAAAAGGCAAACACTTTTTCTACATTTCTGTGCAACTCTGGGTAGACCTTTTTTTTAAAATATAATTTACATCATGAATTTCATGCAAAGAGGCAGTGTTTTGAAATTTTACATGGTCTGAAGGTTAATCCCAGTTTCCTGACCTTATTAGTTTCCTTATTATGACTTTGCAGTAATTTCCAGCAGCTGCAGTTGTGTTTAGAGTAAACAGAGAAGCTATAGACCAGGGGTGGCGAACAAGTTTGACACCAAGAGCCGAATTTTTTCACTGTGAAAGTCAAAGAGCCACACTGACCTGCCAAAACATACACACACAAACACGCAATAAAAGCCGTATTACTTTCCATAACACACTCCTCTCCCTACAACAGAACAGCAAGTATTGTACTTGTGTTTATTTCAAGGAAAGTGTCCACCCTCAATACACACATCAATGCAGCTAAACCAGAGTTAACACAGAGACTACCCTGGAGGTCAGAGACCACAAATACACAAACATCTGGACAGAGCATCCTTCTGGTGTCTGATTGATTCATATGCACAATAAACACATTAAATACATTACATTTCAGTTGTGTGCAACTTAAATTAATTTTTACCTTCATTAGAATTTCTTGCCTTTACATGTTTTTATATAAAATTGAATGACTGACTTTTTGCATCGAGAGCAAATAATATATTAAATGTTACTACATTGCAACAGTTAAGTTCATACTTCAGAGTAGTAATCATCTTAATTACCATTAAACTGGCTGCGTTATTCCCTCCCCCTGTACACATTTAGAGCCCATTAACTTGAATACACACATACAGCTAAACGGCATTCAAGTCACTTCTGCAAACAGGTCCCTAACTTATGGTTTTACAATTGAGATTCCCCCCTTCCCATGAGTCTTAGGGGCTGAAGGCGGGGCTAACTCCCGGTAACCTCTCTGATCAGTTCCTTTATGTGAGTGTCGGTCAGAACGGACCGATGCCTTGATTTCACGTGTTTCAAGGTAATAAACAGGGACTGGAGGACACATATTGAGGAGAACGTGGACAGCAGCTTTGAGCAGCTCTTTTACACACGGGGAATTCTCCGTTCTCCAAAACATAACAGGGCTTCTTTCACCGAGATTTTAGCTCATTCAGCTCCGGTTCTCTCGCTGCCTCATCAGTGACCAGCAGGGATCTCATCAGTCAGTCTCTGCATTAAAGGATCCATGAGAAAAGTGATCTGCGGTCGTTTCAGTCCAGTTGCGCAAACAGCGTCACGTTCTGCGCTTTATTCATTTGGATTGCAGCTTCTGCTGTGAGCTCCGCAAAGAAGGAACGTGGGATGATTGTTGTTTTGAATGTGCACTTAGAAAAGCTTCAACTTGTTCATAAAGGAGACAATTTGTGTCAGATCAGGGAGAGTTTTTAATATTTTCCGGGATACGTTTTGTTCTTTTCTGCCATCCCTAATGTTACTGCTTCCAAAAGCTCATAATGATAAACATCGTGACTTGCCACTCCGTTCAGTAAAAAGTAAGAATCTTCCCGTTCTTCCAGAAACGTCCTGTGTTTATCTTATACTCTGAATTTCACCATTTTAACCATGAGGGTAACAGTCTGCACGCACATCAAATCTTTATCTATGTGTTCCGGCAGTGGGCGTAACCCGCGCAAATGATTGGCGGACACGCATGTGTCGGGAGCAGCATCAAACACACACACACACACACTGCCAAATTACTTTTATTATTAATTATTATTTATTTTTAATACCCTCTGATGGTTTGAGTGTGCTTTAAGAGGGAAAAAATTATGAAATGAGGCAAAGTATATAGAAAATATGATGAGACGCAAAGAGCCGCACGCTCATTGGCCAAGAGCCGCATGCGGCTCGCAAGCCGCGTGTTCGCCACCCCTGCTATAGACCAACTTGTAATAAAATAAAGTTAAAGGAATATATGTGCTTTGTATTAACACTGTTTAGACTGAAGGAGTGGAAAATGACTTCACTGTAATGAGTAACAGGAGTTATACACATAAAAAAAACATAAACAAATGTTCTCAAAACTATATTTTGGTGTTTTTCATGATTAAAAAGGCTTTTATGTTTAAACATGTGTATCAATGTTGTGTTTTTAATGTTATTCTTCTACAGCGAGCTCACAATTTTTATGCAAATATGCAGCAGGGTTCACAAAGCTGGAATAGTTTCATTTAAAAAGGCAAATAAAAGCCTGTAGTGCATCTGTATGTTTAAAAATTACAAGTCTCTGTCCTTCTGTGTGGAACAAAAACCTCTGAATAGTTCACCAAATAAAGACAGCTGATCTGTAGTGAGAAAATAGGTTTTTGTTTTAGTTATAACCTCAAGAACTTGACCTATCAGAAGAGACCTTACCCAGGGACTAACTGCTTTTCAGATTCTTAGCTACTTTATAAAAATGGATCCAATAGAATGACAGTCACACTAACACAAAAGAAAAGTGGAGGTATTGTCATTTGGCAACTATCAAACCAATAAGTGACAGGGATTCCAGTCTTTGAGAGAGGGCCTTTTTCTATGCAGTATCAGCAATGTAGGAATTTATGTGACTTTTTCTGTAGTCTTTTTCTTAGTGCAGTGTTAGTAAAAATGGTTACCGTAAATGTGTTTGAAAAGACTCTGGAATATAAGGAGGTATTTTTAACAATCATGTCATAAAGATTCAGATGCATTAGTAGCTCTAATAAAAAAACAGCCCAAGACTGCAAATGTCTTCTTAAGACACAGAAAAAAAATCAGAATAAGATTATTTATACCACACAATTAAAAAAGACAACTACAGCGATGAACATAAATGAAAAGAAGTTGCCAACAAGCAGCGTCATTTGTTTGCAGTGAAACCAGACTGTTGAAAAAAGAAAATCAATCAATTGTCAAAAATGCAGTTGTGTGCGGTTTGCCACACTTCATCTTCCAGTCACATTTGTGTTGCTTTTATGTGTTAGAGCAACAATGGGAGGGGGTTTTATTTGTGGCTTTTGTTTAGATTTGATAAGACTATTCTGACAACTACAGCAAGAAAATAAGGCCTACCAGTGCAGAAGGAAAACATTTGATGACATTTTAGAAAGTTAATCCTTGAAAAATAGGACTTTTAGCTAAATGGGATTTTACTTTTGGCAGCTGCAGTTTAGTTTTTTGTTGTTGTTCATCACCAAACATGCAGTAAGTTATGGTTCATGGTGCTGAACTAACACAACATTGTTTCCAAGCAAAAAAATATAACGTATCCTTTTTGAGCCTAAATTGGTTTCTACAGAGAAAATATAGGATTTGGAGATTGTGTGAATGCATGAAGGCATTTTTTCGGAACAGCTCAAACAAAGAAAAACAAACAATGTTTTTAAAACATTCAGAGCTTCTCTAGTATCAGAGGGGTTTGCTGTCAGCTGCAGGAAGCACAGAAACACAAGCCAGCTCTCCAGCATCAGTTTGTAGATGCCGTGTTGGTAATGACTGAACTCACCACAGCAAGATCCGTCTCCCTGTCTTCCAGTTCCGTCTGGCTGCTTTCCTGATTCTCTGACTTGTTGACGGATCGGCTGCTCTCCTCAACTTCATCTCCCACGTCTGGCTCTGACTGGTCCCTATAATCAGGCTGCTGCATGCATGCATGGGCAAGTTAATGAGAAAAACAAACAAACAAACAAACATAAAAAATCACAGAAGAGATGGAGAAGAAGACATTAATGGACTAAACACAAAAAAAACCAGAAAACGATAATAAGACAAACGATACAACCAAAATAATGTTCGTTCATGTAACAACATCGAGAAAGGCAAAAATAAAAGGGTAACTTATGGGTCTCACATGACAAAGAAAAGGATGAAGAGGAAAAAGAGCTTGGTCAGAGAGGAAAAGGAGAGGGTGGAGAAAAAAAAGATGAGAAGGATGGAGGGTAGAATGAACGGCTGAAGGGGGATGAGAAGAGGAGTGCAAGCATTGGTTATATGCAGTAGAAAACAGAAACGGGGAGGAGAGAAATTACAAGAAAAGAGAAGGAGTAAGGCAGTTAGGATGAACAGCAGCAGCCAAAGGAGCAATGAAGCAACAAGGTGGGAAAGAAGCAGAAAGAAAAAATTGTGAGATTTAACAAAAAAGTCCAGAGAGATGCATTGCAGTTTAGAAAAAAAAAAAAGGGAATGAGGATGCATTAAAAAAGGGAAGAGGAACATTTGACAAGTCAGGAGCAGAAATTGATGTGTTATGGTGCCCATGCAGAGGGGAAGAAGGGAGGAGGAAAAGAAAAAAAGAGACCGCAGGGCTGTTGGAAAGACTAAACATTATAGTCCATCAGTGTCAACTACAGCTTTGTGCAATTAGTGAAAGTAGTTTTCCTAAAACTCATTTCTTTTGTTCGAGCAGTACATCAAATTGAAAGGTCTTCAGTTTCCAAAAACAATAAATAATCCTATACTAAAATCAGTAGTTCTTCAAATTCACAGAATAAATTAACAGTATATAATACAAATCGGTTTTATAGATCTATTTATAAAAGTAAAACTATGAGGGTCCGAAGTAAAAGTATCTTAAATCCGTACTGAGTTAATTGCACTTTTATATTATTAGGTTTACAGTGAATTGAATCTAATACAAACCATCAACTGTTTAGGAAATGATAGATTTTTAAAATTAAAAAAAAACATTGACAATCATCCACAACCCACAAACGCCCCAGGGAAGTATTTCACATGGAAAATCTTGATTTATGAAACATGTCTGAAGGGCCGAGTTTAAAACAACAATGACTAATTAGTTTGTGAATCATTTCTTTAGCAATTTGTTGGGGGTGGGGGCGGGGGTGGGGGGTTTCCAGAAAGAAAAAAATAACATTTTTGTATTTTTGTAAAATGTTATAACTTAATGATTGAAAGTCATAACTTTTTTGTAATCAGGCAAACTGGTTTGAAGCGGAAGCTCGAAAATTGAATCAATATGTAATCTAAATGTATTAGATTAAAAAAACTAACTGTGAACTTGTGAATTTTAATAAATTGTAATTTGGTACTTTGGGATCCTAAATCTAGGAGATCTTGAGTACCTCAAAGTCAGTCAATTTGGGAGTGTTTTGGAGAAAAGCTGCACACACAAACTCCACCCCCCGGGAGTTTCATATAGTTCAACTCAAGCTTGAATGTTTCTAATGTGTACATTCACTTATAACTGGTATATTTTAGGTTTTCATCAGTAAAACTGACATGATTTCACATTAATTTGGCATTTTATCAGCCCAGAGGAGGGATGTTAAGGTAAAAAATGAGGGAATCACTTTGTTAAAGATGTGAAATTGCTGGTGAAAGTTTTATTTTTTTAAATACATGCTTTATTGTGTGAAAAAACAAAAACAGTTGGAATACTCTCCAAAATCTCAGCCAAACTAAAGCTTATGCAAGAAAAGTGAGAACCAAGAGTGTGAGGGGAAAAAATGAACCAAACAATAAAACCAGGAAAAAAAAGTGATAAAAGGTGAGAAAGAGGAGTGTGATTCTTGTGTTGTACCTTATCCTCTGCTCGGTTATCTTGTACATCCCCAGAACAGGGCACAGGGGGGTGGGGCGAGGGTGGAGGGGACGCTCCTTCCACCTGAGGATCCCTCATATCTGATGCTGGTCTGCTCTGACTTTCGACCTGCTCCACAAATGCTTGAAGCTGGCTTTGCAGGGCCTGAAGCCTGCTGGTCAGAGCTCCAACCAGAGGGCGGTCTGCCAGATCCGACAGTTCTGCAATCTAGAAAAAAGAAGAAACAAATGGCTGTTGTGGGGGAGGATCCAGATCTGATAAAACATAAACTACATGAGTGCTGTGAAATATTTCAGTGTTTTTTTTTTTTGCTTTCGTGGAAGAAAAACCAAAGTATACCTGGCTTGGAGGCTGGGGTTTCTCCAGGTCACATGGCTCTGCTGCCTCATTGCTGCAGACCTTGCGATAAATGGACGGTGAGGATGAGAGGCAGTTGGACTCGGGGGAAGTCAGAAGCTGTATGGCGGTGGAAACCAAGCGAGCCTGGTCCCTCATGGCCAACAGGGCATTGTGGTTCTTCTGGCTCAGGTAACCAGGGAACTGAGACGTCGCGTCAGCATTGTCCTCCATCCTTTTTTTCTGCTCTTCAATCTCAATGGTGTCTTTTTCCCCTCCTACGGGCTCTTTGCGTAGTGTTGGACTGATGGAAAAACAGCCATCTTTGATGTTAGAAAACATTTAAACATCTAAAAGGTCATTAGGAGCCACTTTTTAAAAGTAAAAATAAAATTATTTTTTGATGGCCAGGGGCTTTACCATATGTTACCATAGCAACAGAACCGGAACATTTACCTAGACGGGAGGCACTCAGCTGAGTCTCCAGCTTCTGCATCGGTCTCCAGAGCCAGTCTCAGTGAGGAAGAGCATGAAGAAGAAGGACCGTGGTAAGACGCCAGATCGAAGCGCTGCAGGTTGGACAGAAGCACACGGTTCTCATACTGCAGCTT
The DNA here is from genome assembly GCA_023969325.1 of Oryzias curvinotus. NCBI lineage: Eukaryota > Metazoa > Chordata > Actinopteri > Beloniformes > Adrianichthyidae > Oryzias > Oryzias curvinotus. The sequence goes on along the minus strand of CM043712.1, from coordinate 29,788,147 downwards.
CTTCACTTTCCCGCTCAGTTCTCCAATTTGAAGTCTGGCTAATCGGAGGTCCTCCTCATGTGTCGGGGTTTCAGTGCTGATGAGCACAGCTCCTTCCTGGATCGAGTGCACGGGGCTGTCGAGCAGCCCGTCCGTCAGTGACATCAGCGAACCGGAGGTCAGGGAGCCCGCCGTCGGTGGGAGCTCAGATTTGTAGCGATTTATTTCGTTCATCAAGAGCTTGTTCTGCTCCTCCATCTCCATCAGGGACCTCCTCAGGAGCTCGGCCTCTTCCTCCACAAACTGGAGGTGTCTCTGGAGCTCCATGACGTTTTCAGATGAAGCACCTCCTCCAAGCACCATGGCGCCTGCAACCAGACCAAGCCCAGACGCCAGGCCTCCACCGGCTCCAGTAAGCTCATGAAGCGCATCTGTGTTGATAAGAAGAGCAAACAATTGCAAAAATATTTACTGTCAGAAACAAAGATCCAGGACAAAAAAATATTTGACTAAAGGTTTATGGCAAAATGATTACAGAAATACAAAAAACTAATCAAAGAAAAGGGCCAGCAATTCTGGCTATAATTCAAAATCAGTCATTTTCCAAATCTTAGGCACTGACCTTTCAGGCAGTGGTTCCCAACCTTTTTCGGCCACAAATGAGTTTAATGTTGGACAATTGTTTCACCGACCAGTAGGTAGGAGTGTACGAGGCGGACGTAGGCATCTGGTTTATTTATATTTTTTAGATTCCAATTTTCCTTAACCTTTGAGGGTAAAGTTTATCTACATCACCTGTAAAATATTTGCAGCTTCTAGATTTCATGTAGAATTTAGATTGTGATTTAGATTTTCCCTTAACCCATAACTGAAAAAGTGAAACCTAAAAAAATCAGTTACCAAATTCAGACTTGTTCTGCTTTTATGGTGCGACATCTAAAAAAACTAACACGGTACATAAGAGTTTAAAAAAAACGGTCTCTGAATCTGGTATTTTCTAAATATTATAATAAACTCGAATCCATCTTTTGAACAACTTTATTATCAGCATTCTTGTAACTTTAGACAGTAGTTGCGGAATATTATGCATTTTTTTGATGTTCTTTAGGAATAACTGTCACAATAAATCCATATTTAGAGAAAAGACTGATTTGTCTATTAAAGCAGCTTTCTTTTGTTTTGAAGTCGGGGGCTCTTCGTCTGTTTTCTCACTGGTTCTCTTCTGTGAAAATACATTTCTCTAATATGTTTGTTTTTATTAACTTTGCTAGTTTGGGGTTTCAATTTAGCAGCTGGTGCAGCCACTTTAATAAGGTAGAAGAGGCATTTTCAACATGTGACAGAGCGACTTGACGTGTCAAAAATGAGTCAGATGTGATGTAGAGAATCAAGGAGTTTTCCAAAATAAAACTTCCTCCAGATAACAAGTAGAAATGGAAAAAATGTAGGTTGCTCAGTACCAACTGTTCCATAGACCGGTATTGGAGTGCAGCACAATGGTTGGGGACCACTGCTCTAAGGGTTGAAAGATGCTTTTCACTTTGAGGTCCCGTCTTCTATCTCAAAGTGATGGGCGGATGAGAGGAGTTACCTTGTGGCCCCTTCATGTCCTCCATCTCAGCTCGGAGGCCTCTGTTCTCCACCTCCAGCTCCACAATGCGGCGACTCAAGAGGTTAGCCTCTTCCTCCACCAGCTTCAGATGCACTCTGACCTCAGCTTCACGGGTGTGGGGGGAGTCAGCAACCTGCAGGTGTTAAGTAAAAGGAGGGGTTGAATTGACTTAACCTCTACTGTGTTTAATGCACTGTTTGCACTCCACCGTAGAGCGGTTTTCAGCCAGTAAATGGCACTTTTATGAAGGTAATCAAACCGTAAACGTTGTAAAAGAAGTGCCAAGGTGTCATAAAAATGGTTTGATGGCTTCCTCCCATGATCTTCCGTCCCACTCATCCCCTCAAATGTTAGTTTGAGCATGAATCTTTGAGTTTTCACTATAAAACTGACGTGCAGTTAACAGTAAAGTCATTGGGTCCACCTCCTTCTCTCACCTCCTCCACAGTTAGCGAGGCATTGATGTCTCCGTACAGCGACCTGTACTTGGCAAGCTCCTCCTTCATGGCCTCGCTGTCTTTTACCAGCTTGGTCAGTTTCTTGCACATCAGAGCAGATTCCTCTTTGGCAAAGTGGAGCTGACACTTCAGGTCCGAGCTGTCCTCCTGGGACAGAAAGAAACGAAAGAAAAGGTGAGGTGACAAACGGGACACAAATGTTTCTGACCCACAGAGGCTGTACAGCACACACAAAGGTCCCACAGAGAGGACCCGGAGCCATGTCATTCATCCAAAAACAGGTAGTCCTGCTTAACCTTGTACATGCAGACCATAAATATTCATTCATGTGTCAAAAATGCATTTGCTGCTTGTGTTACAAAAACCTGAAACTGTAAAAACAATAGCAACATTCAGGTGTAGGATTAGTTTAGCTGATCGTAGCTTTGAAAACACAAACATGAAAAGTTTTATATTGGTTCGTATATCATATAAATCCTTATTTTTATGTTTACACACTTTATCTATGCTTGGAGCAGACGTTACTGGAGTCAAATTCTTTGTATATTCACTCATACTTGGCCGATAAATCTGTTTCTGAAACTCACAAGTTTAGTGGAGTAAGTTTTGTGTTTTACCAGTATGACTAACCACAGAACATCCTGACTTCCTTGTAACTTGAACGCCAATAACTTCTCACTGAATCCCACTTCTGCATGATACATTTGGCCTGTTTAGTCACAGATGGCAAGATTTAAATATGTTAGAAAGATACTGATAAAGGTTTTTAAAAAAATTAGATTACAAAGTGTTCAATATTTACAAAACTAGAAATTATTTAGATTTGCAAAGTTTATAACTTCAGGTTTTAGATGTTTTTAATTCACAAGAATTTTAAAATGGCTTTTTTCCTCACCTGTCAGTGTTGTAACTGCCTCTAACAAACTAATCAGCTGTGATTTAGATGTTTTATGTTTATGTTTGGAAAAAGGAAACCTAATTCATGAAGTCTCATATTACTATTTTCCCAATGTATAAAAGGAGGAGAAGAAGGAGGAAATGGAAAAACAATGACAGATGCTGACACGCTGCATCTGAAAGATCGCTGTCTGGTAGTAAAATAAACAATGAGACACACAAATGAGGGAAGTCAGCCTGACCTGGGATAGAGGTTAATCCCAGATAGAAAACAAACACAACAGAATAGACACAGAGAAGGATGATCATTGATCATTGTCCACCAGTTAGATACAAAAAAGTAAAGGAACTCCATTCATATTTCTCAAAAGACTCTCAATGATGTTTTACATCAACATTATTAGGCATGTAAATGGTTTAGTTACCTTTAAAGACCCACTTTGATCATCTTTTGAGATATTTTCAAAGTGCTCCCAGTGGTATGCTGTTTTTGGCCAAAATCGTTGCACCCTTTTTCAAGCACATAGTTTCTGCAGAGCAGCAGTAGTTCACCTTAAATTCACCTTACCTAACCTTGTGGATGGAACTGTTGCGCTGCGGCCTGCCCAGTGTAACGGGTTTACAGAAGTATTATATAATTACACAAAATTTTATTTTTTTAATTTAATTTATTTTATATCTGGCAATTGATTAGCATGCCATCAGGGTCCTTCAGACTTGGGTATAAATTCATGCCCCCCCCCCCCCCCTCTTCCCTTTTTGCTGTGTCTAATCTGGAAGAGGTGAGCATGATGACAATCTAGTTCTTTGTATGCAATGTTGGTGCTCATTTGAAATTTATATTTTTAGGCATTATCGGAGTGCAGCACATGTTGATGCCATATTTTGTCACAACCAGACAATTTAGGAAAACCGCTCCAAGAAAGTTTCTCCGGTGTCTCGTGGCTTCCTGAGGGTGCACAAAATCACACAACGCAGAGCAGAGACCAGAAGACGGTTACACCAGTATATTCAACTAATAAAAACTTTTCAAACTTTTTGTCTGCTCCTGATTCCCAACAATTTGAATTAAAGAAATGCTCAAAAATACAAGTTTGAGCCAAATTTTCTTAATCCATCCACAGAATATTTCCATAAATGTTAAAAACACGAGAAACACCATTTTCATCTGACTGGGTTTTTAAATGTTGCAATTTAATGCTGTATTTCTGTAGATGATACTGTAATGATTTAAAATCTTACCATCTCTGAGAAGGTAAATTTAAAGTGTCGAGGCTTTTAGTTGAGTGTCTCACATTATTTGATTGTTATACGGGAAAAGCAATAGGTATTGCAAATAAAGAAGAAAAAAAGCAATATTTGTTTTCATAAGCACTACCTATAATTTCAAAGTAGTGCAGTAAAGAAGAAAAAGCGAGGCAGAGAGGATGATCATTATTCAGAAGGAGATTGATGATCTGACATCATCCCTGAGAATAAAACCCAACAAATTCAGATGTTTTAGTTTCTCGGTCAGACACAATGCCCAGGTTGAGATAAAACCGCTCTTTACTGCATGCCATTTAGAATGACCCTACATTAAATAAACAGGTAATTAGAGAGCTCTTTTGGACTAACTAGGACTTCTGTTTTTCAGATGACGAGGTCAGAGTTGTGCTGTGTTTGTTCTGGACAGATGTGAAGCCCGGAGCAGACAGACAGACTTCTTAACCAGTCGTTAGTGGTTTGCCTCAGACGTCATCTATCAGCAGGAAAGAACATTTTCTAACTCACTCAGAACAAAGATGTTTCTGCAAATCCCTGAGGAAAATAGAGGTCACTCGAGTATTGCCATGGAAACACATACAGACGCACTAAAATAAGTAAAAAAAACGCAGCAATGGGAAGACGTTCATGGGACAGATCTACATTTGCACTGATAAGCTTCAGGACAAATCTGAGAATGTAAAAATGTTTAAATTAAAATAGTGCATACTTAATGCAACTAGTTATGTTTTTAAATGGTAATGAAACAGCATCCAAAAACAAGAATGGTACTTAATTGCTAAAAATACAAATGTTATTTATGTCTTGTACTTTTTGCTGTTTTTTTTAGATAGTGGGGTAACATGGATCTACTGAACCTACAAAGGCACTTGTATCCTTTAAACATGAAGAAAAAAGTGAATATGTTTTACTATTAGAGACAGAGCACAAATACACATTCTTGTCAAAAGAGAAAGTAATATGGACATGGAGAAGAATGCACCCAGTGGCCATGTTAAACTGGGCTAGAGCTGCTGCTGAAGTTGACCTGAGAAGACCGTATGCGGTAATTCCTCAGCTGTGTTTCGTTTACGCCCCCTGGAGCATTTCCAACACTAAACGAGGTGAGGGCTGCTGCCTTCACAGCCCGTTTATGGTATGCGGTTTGGTGGTGAAGGATAAGCAGCAGAGGACGGCAGTGAAAAGAACTGCTTTCCCGGTAAACTCTGCTTCTTTAAATGTATTTGGTTCTTTGACAGGGACATTGGACAATAAAAAGCATCTCTGCAAATGCACCAGTTAGCCAAAAGGCCATTTTAGTTCCTGGAGAGGTGGGATTTGTCTCCCTCAAAACAAACTGACTATAACAACAATAATGCAATGTTAATATAAATGAGCAATATAAATATATAACATTATTAAGGGGTAAAAACTTAATGTAAATATAAAGGGACAGTTATGATTGCTAAAAATTGGGAATGTATAAAAATGCAGTGTAAACCAAAAAGCCGTAAAGATAAAAATAAACTTTGTAGAAACAATCCCAACACTAATGAAGCATTGATTTAGAGCATTTATGGACATCGATTAGAGAAGGTCATATTCATTATGCATGGTAACATGTCTGATGCATCATGAGCCAGTTCTCAAGATGTTTTTGAAACAGACGTTGTTAGTCCTCTGATGATTTGAGGAACCGAGTTCTGTCCCATTGCAGCTTTCACAGAAACACCTCTTTGACCAAAGACATAGTCCCCTCAGGCTGAGCTAGTTCTTATGTTTATAAACTGATTAAAGGGAGGAGATGAGTACTTGATGCTTTAGTAGCTGTTATTTCTATAAAATGGGACAATGATGATATCTCAGTGGTTTTTTTGTCTAGTATTTGGTTGTTTGTAAAAAATGACTTAAATAGTTTGAGTGTTTTATCATTTGCTGTTGACCCGGTTGTAATACAGTGTTATGTAAGATCATGGTCTGCATAAACATTTCAGTTTGCTGATGAGCCACTCTGCTGGGTTTTGATCTGCATCTACGCACTTCTGCTTTCTGTGAATCCTCACTTCAAGCTCATGGTGTCTTTAGACCCTTTAGACTGAACTGTTAGACAGGGACGAATCTGAATTTGGTTGACAGTAGATCAGTAGTAGAGCAGACATGAAGATTGAAATGGCTTCAACAAAACCTCAGATTGAAACGTTTATCACTTCAAACAAGCATCTAAGGGATCAAATAAAGGCCACAGGAAGACGGTTAGAGATAAAGGATAAAGTTATCTGCCCCTATTTGACCTCCACAAGAAGGAGACGCCTCGAAGTCGGCACTCTGTGTTCTGACAAATGATAACCGATAAACAAATAATTTGAAAGTTCTTGTTTGCTTTAGTAAAACTAAAGAATCAATGATTGTTTTACTATTTATTAGTTAAAAACAATTACTTAGATGTGTACGGTTTTACTTCAGTCCATCTCTTGAACAAACTGCTGACATTTTTTGTGAATGATGACATTTTCTACAGACTAACCCGGTTTCCAGACATGTCTGTTTTTCTTATCAGCAGTACTGTTCTGTTTTTGCAGCCGACTCAATAAGTGCAACATTTCCACATCAGAAGATTCTATTTCATTTCCGGAGAGGTGAGAACAAAGTGGATGTTAACATTTGTCATTAACATTTCACATTTCCTCTCAGCAGCATCTACAGATGTAGTTATGAAGTAATGGAAGCTCTAACATTCTAGGCAGGAACAGACATTCCCCTCCTCCTTCAGTCGGTGCTTCTCCATATAAAAGAGTCCGCTGTTGCTATTGATCTTTTCCGGGGAGCACCCAGAAGTGTGAACATGTTTTATTACCTGTGGCGCCGGCTTCTTGTCAGGCTTGTTGTTGGGTCGTGCTCCTCTTTTTTTCTGGGAGTTCTGCAACTGAAGCAAAAAGACAATTTCCTTTAAGAGATGCAACATTTCTTTGATTTTACCGTAAATGAATTACACATGAAACAAAGACAGAGGATCCAGAAAATGTTTTTTTTTCCTATTTTAATTTTCTTGTACACATTTAGAATTGATAGAATTCGAAATTTTTAGATCTCTTCCTCATTTGTTTCATTTACAATATGAAGATGCTGTTAAAGACAACCCATTCTGCCTGGAAACAGCAGTATAAATATTATTACAAGAGGACATTGGGAAGAAATAATCTTATGTGAACTGATTGGGCAAAAAATGAATTAAGGTATAACCATTTAATCCTTTTCCTGAGAACATTTAAAATAACCCAAAATGTTGATTTTTAAGGAGCTTTTTTCCTCAGGGGTTCGTGACACACACAAAAATCCAAAAAGTATAACTTGATTCAGATTTACAAGTAAAAACTACAGATTGTGAACTAGATTATATTAACTATGTAAAGAAATAAGCAAAATAGGGGTGGTATTATAAAAACTTGCTTAACACAACTCATTTTAAAGCAATTAATTAAACTGTTTTTTAAAACTTCAGTGTGTCATGTTTTCCATGTATAAGTTCGAATATGTCTACTTATGATTAAGTGTAATTTTAATGGCTTTATTTACATGTGTATGTATATCAATGGAGATGTATCTTTCTTAGTTATTTTTTTAATTTCCCAATCAAGTCACAAATGATCGTCCAAATTTCGATATATCCATGTAAAGCAACATATCTCTTTTGTTTGTCTTCTTGGTATGTTTTTGTTTTTATTGCTAGAAATAAACCAATTCCAGATCCAACGGATTTTTAGCACTTGCCTCACTTGAAAAAAAAAAACATCTTCTTGGGTCAAATAACAGACAGAAAAGATGATCCTTCATTCTGGCACATTTTCAAATATTTTTCTAAGACTCGAAACTCAGAAAAGTGATAAAACATTGGCTTTTTTGCTTAAAGCAGGTACAGCTCATCAAGTGGCAGCTCTGTTATAGATTTTGATTCTTATAAGATTTCTGCAGTAAAAATAACTTTTTACATTTTTACTACTTTCTAGTGATTTTCATTTTAAGTTAAGTTTGTTATTTTACTATATTTAGCCTACTTCTTTTTGCAGTGACAACATTTACAAGATGCCCAACAGGTGTTTTCATTAATCTAACTACTATCCTAGGGTTAGAGTTTATACTTTTACAACTGTTGTTTCCATAGAAACAGTGACCCTTTTTGTAGTTCTCCTCCCAAAATCAGCTTTATAATGTCTCGAAAGAGCATTACCACATTATTTACTTTTGCAAAAACCTACCAACAAAAATGTAAGTAAAAATACTAAGCTGTGTGGTTTCATGGGATATAAAAAAGCCAAGTTTTTTGGATGGAAACCTTTAAACGTTTTGAAGTGGAAAAGTCCGCTCAGCAAATACAGAGAATATTCTTGTGACTGAGGTATCAAACTGTACAGAATTGACAGAAATCAGAAAGATGAGCAGCATTACAAACCTTTTTTTTACTGTATCTATAGTTCACATAATTTGTCATACTTGAAAATCGTGGCTTCCTGAGTGTCTTTGAGGCAAACTGTTAAGATTCTCCATTAAACAAATCAGCGGGAGATCCTTTTTTTATGTGGAACACATCGACTTCCCCTTGGGCTGATCATGCTTGCCATCGCTATGGTGATGTGAATCATTTTTATGGTGGTTTAAAATCATGACAGTATCCCTTATGACAGAAAAGGCAGAAAGTAAAAGATGACAAATGCACACACAAGTGCGCACACATGCACTAAAAGTTCCTTTTCAGCTCATCCAAGTATCTGCTCAGTGTATCTGACTCTCATAAATCATCATTCCATATCTTTAAAACACACACACACACACACACACACACTGCAAGGAAAGTAAGCTCATCTGCCTGAGTCCGTTTCCATAGAAACAGGCTTCTCTCTTTCAACATAAACCAACAACAAAAGAAACACCAGCAAGAGGGGTAGTTAGAAAATATTAAGCCAAGACACTGCAATTTTATTAGAAAAATAAAGAGTTTTTGGCTTAATTAAACTCAACAAACTTCACAATGTTTTTTTTTTTACACCTGCATAACAAAAACAAGATCAGGCAAAATGATGTCACTTCCACAATCAGATCAACATAAACACCAGGGTTTTATTGCGTCTTCATCTCATATTTCTGTTTTCTCTGTTCATCTCTAACTGCTCCTTCGCTTCATCTCTCCATCTCCCCGCTCTCTCATTCTGCTTCCCCTCCAGCTCATCCCCTCATCGCTTTAATTGGGACACTTTGTGACCTCGTCATTTTTCTTCTCACGCTGTCCTGCTCTCAAACCTTTCTGTCTCCACAGGAGCACTTTCATTCCAGTCTATCAGGGTGCAAAATGGTCTATCAGTGACGCCAAACTCACTGATCAATAAGACAGCCCGATAATGGAGCCACTGATTGTGGCTCCGCTCATGTCGGAACTATCCATTTGAAAGGGGAGCTGCATTCAGTACTTCTCTGTATAAGAAAAATGCGGCTGACGAAGCATTTCAGAAAGTCAGGAGAGCTGTTATTTTCCACATTCCAATAAAAAGTATATAGGACATTTTTCTTTATGAATGGTTTGTTTGACAGAGCTTCTCACGTGGAAGTAAAGAATCGCTTTCCTCAAGTTCTCTGCACACCCAAACTAAAAGTGCTCTTTGAAATGTTCATTATTTATAAGTTAAAGCCCACCCTCTGTGACCAGGGAAATACTCTCATGTTTCAGAGCTTGCAGGTCTACGTTTACACTGCAGGTAAGATAAGCCTCTCATGCCATCTGATAACATATTAAACAGCTTCTGTCTGCCCTTTTTCTTTATGTTCCAGCAGCTGCATGGCTTTGCTTCTCATTTATCTCCCAGGGTGCCCTGAAAATTTGCCACAGCAGGAGAGCAGATTCAGCTGGTTCTTAATGCATTTGTATAGAAATGTGATATTCAATGACCAAAAACAACTCCATCACAGAAAGGAGAAGAGGAAGAGGCGGTCATGAAGAATAACCAAGATGGAGCAATAAAAAAGTAGAATAAGAGACATGTTGTCATCTCTCTGTCACGGATGAGGAATCACACCATTGTGTAAACTGTCCTCCTTCCAATCCCGTCTGATCTGCAGCTCAACCAGCCGTGACACCAGAGGGCTGCAGACTAGAGCAGGGCTCTGGTCAAACGCATGAGAAGAAAATCCCAGGGAACCATGGGAAAATGAAGAGAACCGAGATGAATGTTGATGAGATTACAGAAGAACAAAAAAAAAGACAAGGTAAACCTTTAGAAACCATAGCTGGTAAAGATATAACACAGCTGACTGGGGCTAACAAGGACAACAAAGCATGAAATTAATGATGTAACAAGAGTAACATTAACAAAATACAACCTCCACTTCCAGTAAAGAGAGAATGGCAGCTCATAACACAGACAAATGACCCAAAGCTGCATAACTGAGATGTGCATGGTTTCAAAACATAAAAGAACACAAGTCAGGTTACACCCTTCAAAATGATGAAGCACCTGCAGACAAGAGGAACATTAATCAGATTTGTTCTCTTTGTTCATGAAAGAACTTCCGTGAAAACACTGATTATGCTGTAACAGAGGTACAGCTGGAGATCTTTAACGTTTTATACTTCCAGTTTTATTTCTCTATAGCAATATATGCCCATTTATAAACATTGCATTGCTATTATCAAATCAGAATCACAATGACCTATATTGTCATTGTCTGCACAATGAAAATTATGAAGCTCTCCAGGTATTTAAAAGAATATATAACATTCAGGATTGCAAATAAAGACATATTTTTAATATAAAATATGAAATATAAATAATCTCAGTCAAAATATGTACATCATTGCACTTGTCTGAACCAAATATTACACATGAATAATTCATGTTTATGTATATGGCAGATTAACATGACCGCAAGAAAAAAGGAAACAATGCTGCACATTACAAATTCAAAACAACAACTAAGAGGTAACAACAATTAAAAACAAAATTAATCGTATCTAAAATAAGTGACAGAGCATTTACTAGGCCACTTGGAGATGCAAAAGGAACGGCTGGGATGATTAATCCGTTGTCATGGTTGACCTTCTTATCAGATAAATAAAACTGAAAATTTTCAGATTGATTTATATTTTATTAAAAAATGTATTCAATATGACATACGATATGATATTAGATTTTCTCCTGCTGTGCAACCAATAACATTCTCTGCATGGCATTGCTTTCAACATCATCAGGTTGTTTAGGTTATAGAAAACCTCATTGTAAAAACACAAACCACAGCAACCAAAAGCACGCTAGATGATTTTATTATCCACTCCGTACCATGATATATCATATTGTTTACAGTGTCTGAGTCAACAGTGAGTCTATGAGGGAAGATGTCAGGTCAGACTGGTGAAGTGTTGAGTTAAATATAGCATCTGTGTCTGTTTCTTAAAAAAAAAACCCCAGAAACATTGATTTATTGTTCACACAAATGCATACTTACAAGAAAATATCTCCAACATGAGGATAAGATGCTCCCACTTCACCTACATCACATCCCCTGGATTAAAGTTACACTGAAAAACTGTGCATAACACATTATTTAAGCCAAGTGTGTGTGAAGTGAGCATTTAAACACCCACTCTGTTAATTGCATTTTTGGTGTTTTTTGTGGCTTTTTTCTGATATATTAAGAAAACTGCATTTCTGAGTATTTATTTTTCAAATTGCTGTGAATCAGGAGCAGATGATAAAATGCTGTTTGAAAAAGAGCTTATTTGTTTTGTAGAAAATACACTGGGAGGGTTTACAAGCTCTGTGCTCCACTTCATTCTGATGCATCCACATGCAAACAACAGATTCATGTACGTCTTGGTTTTCCTTGTCCCAGCTGGCATCTGGCTCAAATACTGTGCGGCTGGATAGCTCCAATATTGCATTTTGTTGCAGTGGTGATGTTGAGTTAGGGATGTGAGGGGCTGCAAGCTAGAGGGGGTTCATATAAACAAGGGGATGATGGGAAATCAGGACAGCACTAACGGTCCTACACACAACTAAGCGGCAAATTTCTAATGAACAACTGCCACTCTGCAGAAACTACGTCCTAGAAAATGACTTTTATTTTTTATTTTGGCTAAAAACAGCATAATTATAAAATAAAAGGACACTTTTAAAACAAATCAAAAGATGATTGAGCCATTTTTTGCCAAATTGATTGCACCAAAGAGAAATGGAGGAGTGACAGAAAAGAAAAAGCTGACAAAAATATTCTTTCAACATAATGTTAAAGACAAAGGAGGTCAGCATTCAAAGTTTAATTTCCCCTCCCTTTTTTTTTTCTTTAAACAAAATGATTTTGTAATGTTGTTTATCATACTCTGTTGACATATCTAAGCTGCTCTCATTGGTTATTTGCAGGCATCATAAGCAGCTCAGTGCAGAAGATGAGATGAAAGTAACCCCAGTGTTTTCCCAAATCCCCCGTCTGCTCTGCTCATTACCACTCGTTCACACTATCTCTACACTCTGCAGAACCACTCACACATTTTGGGAAAACATTATTACACGCTGCTTATGCCCAAGCAGGAACTAAGCAGCCAATTTGCTGTCACCCCTGCGAGCTTTAGGCCACTTTGTGCTGCGGCGTCATCCCTGAGCTCCAACAAATGAAATAAATCTGAGTTTTTTCCCCCCTAGTAACTTTTAAAATAAATTAGGCTGGGGGTTCTTTTTTTAAATTGGATATTTGGTCATTTTCTTTTGTATCTGCTTTCATAACATTGCGGATGTGAGGGATGGAGAAAAGCAACACTGCAATATAAAAGATGCAAAAGAAAACAGAAGGGCAGTTTGCACAACAAATCGTTAAAAAAAGGAAATAATAAATTGAAAAACGCGACATAAATGAACCGTAAGTATTGTTAATAGATGTAACATACATTTGCATTCTTTTAAAGTGTAAAATTAGAATTTGCTTAAAACTAGAGTAACCAAAAGATATGCCTTTGCTTTTCTGTTGAGTCTACATGAAAGTGGGTGAAATTGGGGGCACCTAAAGAAAAAAAAATCTCTGAGGTCCACTGGGTTCAACTGAAGCTCTATAGGATAAAATTGAAATGCAGAACTTTGGTCCCAACAGGTTTATTCCAATTAACCATTTTGACTCTGAGTTTCCTCTGCACTTTTGTTGCCTCTAGCTTAGGTCTGTCAGTGAATACCAATGAAAAAAAAACTGCTCATGTGTTCACAAGTCCTTCCATTGGATCCATTTGAACCCAGTTCTCTTTACAAACGTATTAAGACTGCAGGATTCTGGCCTTAATGTAAATGGGCAAATAGGCAAGACATCACATCTGGCTGTTGTTAGAACACATCTAGTCAAGAAATCAGGTTTAGACAGTCAATACGTTGCTGCTTTGGTGCAATTCCAGCAGGTCATGTATGGAAAAAAAATGAGGAGGTACAGAGAAATATACTAGTTGTTCATTTCTTTTATACGGTTTGACATTGGAGGTAGCATGGTAGTTTAGTGGTTAGTACTTCTGTCTCGAATCCCAGCTGGGTCATCTCTGTATGAAGTTCCCCCTGTGCATGTGTGGGTTTGCTCCCACAGTCCAAAAACATGCTTTGTAGGTGGATTGGTGACTCTAAATTGCCTCTAAGTGTGAAGGTATAATTGTGTGACCCCTGCAACAGACTGGCAGCCTGTCCAGGGTTCACCCCACATCAGCTGGGATAGGCTCCAGCAACTTTATAACCCCAAAAGGTATTAGGTTGGTTCAAAAAGTGAATGGGTGGATGAATGGTTTTACATTGGAGTGAAAGGAAACTGATCTGCTAGTGTGAACAGCAAATTATGGGTTATGTGTTTTGACAGTCAAAAGCCATTACTTGATGAACTGACTTCAACATATAAGTGTTGCCATTGGTGACAGAAAGTCTCTGTCTTTTTACTAATCTTTTACATTTTTTCCCAAGCAGGTGATTTTCTTTTGCCCCAAAGAAAGATTTCAGCTTCTTATGACAGCAGACTAAAAATCAAGAATCTAATTTCCCTTTTTTCCTTCCAATAACTTTTTGTTTTGATGTTGAATTAAAAAAAAATCAAATATTCCCACCTCATCTTTATGTAAAAGCCAAATGTGAGAGTGATAAAGTGAAACCCCCACATTACTTATGCCACAAATGTGGAGAAGGAGGATCAGATGTGCTGACCAAAACTAATCTGTCTGTCTGCTGTCTCAGTTGTCAGTGAGATAAGGCTGCAGCCAGAATGCACCCTGAAGGAGAATAGAAAGCAGGTGCTCGCCCAACCAGACACTGCTTCACACGTATTTTACTGCAGTACTTGATATTTTCATTGATTCAGACACAGTAATGCATCACAGATCACTGTTTACCACAAGGAAAATCATTATAAAAAGATCTATTATTCATGATCATGCAGACTGCAGACACCAATTACATTTTAGTTTATATTTTTGGTGTTTTTACAATGATCCTTTGGCATTTTTCTGATGTTGGAGATCATATATTATGAAAATTAAGCTCAAAATTGCGGTTCTGAGTTTTTCTTTATTAAAATGGTTGTGAATCAGGAGCAGATGACAAAAGGCCGTTTGAAAAACAGCTTATTTGTGAAGTTAAAAAAATACAATGGGCGGGCCACTAGCTCCACTTGTAGATGACAAGATCCATGGACGTCTTTGGTTTCCTCGTCTGAACTGGCATTTGGCTCAAAACTGTACGGCTGAATAACTCCAATATTGCTCGCTGTTTTGGTTGCACCACTAATATTACACTGCGGCTGTGAGAGACTTGCTGCTGCCTGAGTAAACTGTATCTTCCTGACATAGGTACAACACAGTCAGCTAAAAAATAAAGTTTCATGGCTGCACAAACTTTTCCTTTTGCTTCTCCTGAGATTAATCTTCAAGCCCAGTCCTGCTGCTAATCAATCTGCTGCTACTCTAATGAAAAGATAGCCCAGCTGTGTATTAGGCAACCTTTTTGCAACAAATCAAATCATTGCGTACACAGATCCCACTGCAATGTGTACACTGCAGCAGCAGTTTTATCCCCAGGAGCACTTGACATTATTCTGGCTATTTTATGCAGGGTTTTTTTCAATCTACAGTTCTCATTACCTTCAGTTGTCCTCATGATATGTGCCAGGCAAACAAATGATGTAAGGATACAGTGATTCAGTTCACATCCTTCTGTGTGGGTGTGTCATGTCAGTAAAGCCAACAGTCAATGCTCCATTAGCATCCCATTAGCATAGCATTAACCCAGTAACAAAGAGCCACACAAACCAACAGGGAATGGAGAAGATGACCAACAGCAGGTGGAATTGTGAAGCTGACCTAAGGTATTCTCACCTGTTTATTATCGCTCTGCTAAGACTATCACTAAAACATGCAGGGAGGAGAGAAGAAAATGGAAAGTAGCATCATTTCAGAAAGAGGAAAGATGGAGGGGAGGCAGTCTGGGGGGTTTCTTTGTTGGCAGAGCCGGCGCTCACTTCCAGCCGTTCTCCGAATAAGAGCTTGTGTGTAAGCTGCCAATAAGTGTGTTTCCAGACTGCATTTAATAAGGCAGTGTGTTAGTGGGTGACCTTGAGCAAATGAGCAGTCTTCAAGCACAACAACCTCTTGTATTGATTAGAGTTTTTCACACGTTGTGTTTGTAGTATGTTTTGCTGCAGTGTGGGTGTGCACAGTCATCTGTGGGTGTATTTGTGCAACGATGTAAAATGTTTTTAAGAGTCTGGCAGCCCTGGAAGCTGAGCAGAGCCATGTCTGCAAAGAAAAAAAAAATTTGGAGGATGATGGTGCTTTTGTGCATTCGTAGCAGTTATCGAATCTGAAGCACCTCACCTCCCTCCTTCAGCCACTCCCTTTGTCCTCTGCCTCCTTCAGCTCCTACATTTTCAAATTCAGTTTAGAAAGCACCTCCCGTCTAGACATCTGAGCATTCTGGTTCGGCTTTCGTAAATGGAATGATGAAGATTTCAGCCAGTGTGCTGTTGTGTATGTAAGAAAAAAATGTAGAAATCACTGGAAAAATGTTCAATTTTTCTGTCTTTTGTTTCAGCAAGCCTTCACTCTGGTATTCCTGAAATGTTGAGGAGTGTGTTGTTTGGTTGGAAAACTGCTGCATCATCACAAAACTAAGTGATGAGTGCCACATGGCGAGAAAGACCGACTTCTGGAAAACCTTTAAAAGTGATTCATAAATGTATGAAGCTATCGCTGCTTTTGTTCTCAGTAACATAACCAGCAAGGAAAGAATCCATTTAGACCCCCCCTTTCACTATAAATGCTTCAGCAACTCCAGGCCACTATGTTGCCGTGACAACAGCGTTTTTTGCGTCCCGTCGCCAGTGCGCCTCCGTTGGCGGCACATTACAGACAGGGGCAGGAAAAGGAGGAGAGGAGATATAAACAAAAAAGGGGGAGGGAAGTGGAAATATACCGAGATGGAAAGGAGCGGGTGAGAAAGAAAAAAGTGAGAAGGACAGGAGGGCTTGCATCAAACACAAAGAAAGCAGGAAGAGCGGGGCCGCTCTTTGTTTGTTTTTGTTTAGCCAACTCCATGGCGCTCAGACGGGAGGCTGAAAGCATTAGCTGCTTCCTCTGAGCGCAATCAGGTGAACCCAAACCATGTCGACAGGCACCAACAGACTGTTGAGTTCAAATAATCAGCACAGGTCTGTAAACTGTTGCCACCAGGAACAGAAGGCTAACAGAATAAAACCAAAAATGTTTTGAAGCGCCACATCATTAAACTGGCGTAAAAGGGTAGGAAGGAATCGAGGATTTTTTTGTCTTCACTGCCACAATCCTCCCTCTTTTTTTCCACTTTGTTTCTTCCTCACACACAAAACACATAAACTGTTTGCGTTTGAAGACATTAATGGAGAAGTGCTCCTGAGTGAAAGGCAATGTGGGAAATCCTTAACGTGATTTACTGTTTAATATCTCAGTGTGTTTTGCAGACTCTTCTGCCCCGCAGGGTTGAGAATCACTACCAAATTCATTTGATTTGACTTAAAAGTTCACTATTTGATTTGATTTCCAATTTATTATTTAAAGATTCCATAAAATATGGATTTGACTGTCAATGTTTTTATTCTGAAACAGGTTTGTTTGGTTAGAAAAATAAACGTTTCACATAACAGGCGATTTAAACAGAATCAATGAAACTTTCATCAATAAATCGGTGGATTGCAACAGTAAAACCCATCAGAGAAAAAAGTAATAATTTACAGTCCCGCTCTGATCTTCTCTCCATCTATTGTAGAAGTGTTCCCTGTGGTCTTTTAATTATGGTTATGTCATTTTCAGCCAATAAAAATGAAAATCTGGGTTGTTTTCTGCAGAGCGGCAGCAGTTCATTAGAAAATTCTCCTCAGAGTTGTGAGGAGGATTGTTGGAACCCCTGCCCTGTTGCTAAGAGATCTCTGTTTACAAGCTCTACTGCCTGCTTACATTTCCTCACACCCATTTGAGTGGATACATCAGAATGGAGTGGAGCAGGGAGCTTTCACAGTATTTTCTACGTCACAAACAAGCTCGTTATCAGACAGCATTTTTTGTCTGCTGTCGCTGCACAAGTTGAATGAAAAAATATTCAAAATCACAACTTTAAGCTTAATTTTCTTTAATCTCCATCAGGAGAAAAATGCCACAAGGACATGCTAATAACACCAAAAACATGATTCTCATTGGAGTAACTTAAGAATAAAGAATAAACTTAATTAAATTGTATCATATTCCGTGAGTTAAAAAACCTATTCATTTTGATTACTTCTTTTTAAACCCAATCCTGCTCTCATTAGTCACAGATCTTGACTTGAAAACACCAGAAGACGTCAACTTGCGACAGAAAGGGGGCAAGAACGAAAATTAAACATTCCAACAAGACGGGTTGTGGTGCAACATGTGTATGAGACTTAAGCAAACTTCAAATCAAATGTTGCATTACTGTGTTACCAATTTACTGTCGTTTAGAAAGAAAAAAACAGCCCCAATTCACACGCGTGTTCATTGATAACTATTTTAGTCTAACTTTGATCAACTGTTTCAGCTCAAAGAAGAGACAGAGAAAGATTTGATGTTTGGGTTTCTCTGTGGAGTTTAGTGATGGTTGGAGAAACTAGATGAATGTTTGATGGAGTTTATGACCACCTCAAAGACTATTACCCTGCTTTCATACGGTTTGGATGGCACTGTTAACTCAACGCCATTAATCCTGTTCGCACGTGGTGGGGTTTTAAAATAATTTTCATAGAAAAACGTCATCAAAGTAAGAAAAAATTGAGGAAAGGTCAAGTAGAAAATTATATAGCAATGAATTTAAAGCGGTGATATCCAATTTTTTGGTTGGGCCTTCATCTCGATATGGAGTAATAATACAAATGTGTGTGTCTGTGTGGGGGTGGGGGGGTGGGGGGGAGGGTTCTGTTGTGTCAGCAGAGGATGGAGTAGAAATCCCTAAACTGATTAAAACACAAAGTTTTATACAAAAATGCAGTTAAAAGCAGACTAACGGCATTGAGTGTTTGCCACGTTATAATGTTAAAGTTAAACATCTCCTCTTCATCTGCATCTAACTTTTCTCCAAAGCTGCCAACAGATCTCCTCCTAGACTCAAAGTGGGAAACCATATGTGCGTTAAAACACAACAGAACACGAATACACACAAGCCTCCAGTTTGACAGTGGATGTCCCGAATTAAAATAAAAAAAAAAAGACACCAGTCAGCTTCCATAAATAGAGGGTATCATGTGCAGTTCGCACGTCGCCAGAAGCCCCTCTGTCACACTGAGGCGTTAACACTGTTTGACAGGAAGCAGATCCAACCTGAGGCCCCCTAACTGCTGCGTTTAAAAATGTCTCCGCTGCATCAGCGAGAAAAACGGCGGGAGCTTTTTCTAAATTATATTAACACACTTTTTGACACAGTGCTAAGTCACTTTTGTATTCCTCATCTTCTACTTTACAACCCTTGTGCCAAAGGATGTGTTTTTCAAACTAGCACATTTAAAAAATGATGCCATGAGTTAAAAAAAAGTATATTTAAGTATTTCATTTTTGGGATGAAGCCAGATCAGGCTGAAATTTACAGAGCAGACACATGAATTTAATAATGTATGCCTCTGAACCGGGAGGTGCTTTAGACATTCACACAAACACATCCAGATGACCTCCAAACGGATAGTAGCCTTTTGATGAGTGTGATTCACAAGTTCTCTAAACATATTCACAAACTGTGCGTGACAGACAGTGATGGGGAGGATGTGTGACAGCCTGCCTGGGATGTGTGTGTTCTGATATATTTAGCCCACATCAGCTGAATCGCTGATAGACTCGCTGTAATGTAAGATGGTTCCGTGTGAGCACATCATCCTACAGGAGAATAATAATTCCATGAGGATTATTTCCCCACGGTGTGCTTCATGAGTGAAGCCTGTTGTGCTTTGAATAATTTTGGCCTGTTTGATGTCCCGCACAGCAGAACAAAGCCCGGCTCTGATGAACATGACAGGGTTCTGGTGACCTTTAGCTGCATTTGACAGTTCAGATAAAACCCTGTTCACCACACACAGATGTAACAATGATAATGCAGTCGCTTCTAAGCTTGATGCCCTCCTCAACCTGAAGTTCATGTTAAGACTTTTCCCACCCTTCGTTCCCTTCATTTCCCACAATCTTCATCCATTTGTTGTGACAAAAAAATCAGATTACACACGACAGGCTGGTTGGCTTCAATCTCTTGGGATGAAGAGGAGGCACAGTGCCGTCTCGTCAGCCATAAATCTCCACAAGAGAAATGGTTTGGCATTTTTCAGGACCCTGCAGCATCAACAAGGTTTCCTTCATTTTGTTTCTAACACAGTCCTGATGTCATTCTGCTGTTGTGCCTGTAAACATCCCAACACTGTTCCTCAAATGAATTGCCATAGCTTTGCTTTTTAAAATCTATATTTTAGCATTCATTTTTTTCTTTATTGATATTTTTGCAATTCTCCCTCCTTTAGTTCTTTACCCATTTGTCTCTTTTCTACCTTTCTAGATTATTTTTCTCCTAAAAATTGTCTATGTACTGTGGATAAGTGGCTAGCACTCTCGTCTCGCAGCAACAAGACCCTGATTTAAGTCCAGCCTGAGTCCTTTCTGCCCGGAGTTTGCATGTTCTCCTTCCTCTGGGCACTCCAGCTTCCTCCCCACAGTCCAAACCCACGCAGAAGTCGTAGTCACAACTGCCCTTACAGGTGGATATGGGCTGTCGGAGGGCAAAAAATGGGCAAACCTGTACGGGGCACACAGGTGGCTCGACTGAAGTGTCAAGGTTGGTGTACTGTGCCTATGGAGCTAAAATGTTCATCCACATTTACAGACATCCTGCGAGCAAACATTTATACAACATGTGAGGGTAAGGGCGACAAAGGGGAGACGCAGGAGTGTCTTATGCATTTTTCCTATTTTTTGACCCCCCAATTCTGCGGGCCGCACAAGGGCTGTTCACATTATCAGTGCAGTCCTGAGATGCAGCCTGACTGTTAGCAATTAGACAATCGGAGCGTGTGTGAACATTTAAGGCAACTATTTATCGCCGTCTTTTGCAATATGCATATCGCACAGGCTGATATCCCCTTTTATTATTATTAAAAACCTTTTATTGTAGGCCTTCCTTCTTCACCAGCTTTACTATAAACATTTCACAGTTTTAAAAATCTGGAGGAAAAAAAGGGAATTTTACACATTGAACTGAACAGCTATTAGCATGTATTTTGTTTAGGTCAGCTCCTTTACAGCAGAGAAACATGCCAAATATCATAGAAAGCCCTTTTAGCTGAATTGGTGTCAGAAGTCAGAATTCTGTCTCCCCCTCACAACGATGCAAACTGTCTCCAAAGTTCTAACCACACTACAACTCTACAACACACTTCCTGGATGCCGCACACCTGACGCTCATTCACACAATCAACCACAGCCTATTTAAGCACTGCACTGAGCTCAAAGTATCCTTTGTGCCACTCTGCCTTCCTTACCAAGTGTTACATTTGGAGCTGATCTTCTGTCTCCTGAGTCTGTGTGTTAGGAAGTTTTACCTTTTGCTTCAAGTAAAAGACCGTATTTCTATGTGTAAAAGGATGGAAGGCTGCATTAAAGCTGAAAAATAGATAAAAACCACTCAGCAGATGTAAATATAAAAATAAACTGAAAGGTATTGCATAATCCTCTGTCCATATCATTTTCATGGTATCACGTTTAGGTGTGCTTGACTGCTGTAAGTAGTGTTTGCTCTAATAAAGGAAAACCTATTTAAAGGACCATCCAGAGATATTTTTTTTTTAATAGAAGTAGGCCACCAGGACTTTAAAAGCAGACCTGATTTAATTAATATGGGGGTGACTCATTGGTTTTTAACGAGTCAGATAATCTCATTTTGTAGGATGGATGTTCACTTGAGCAGTGATGATGTTGCTTTATTCCCACAGATGTCAGAGGAAAACACAGCAGCTGAACACAGCAGTCCTCAGGGGGAGAGGCTGCTGCAGGCAGAGAGAACAAACCTTAGGTAAATAAGGTAGGAACATCACAACGGAAGTTACTTTCACTTACTGGCATAAAGGTTCAGTAAGTTTAAAGTGTGTTTGAAGTCCAGCCCGGGCGAATAATAAGTTGGCGTCTCTCATGTTTGCTCACTTTGGTGGCTTCAAGGTATGAGGTGCCGTGTAGGACATAATTCAGAATTAGCATTCACAAACACATATGAAATCTCTCACACACACTAATGAAATGCTTGTATACATACAAGTGAAAATATATTCATTCATATACACATGTGAAATCTCTCACATACACATATGAAATCCTCTCACATACACATGTGAAATCCTCTCACATACACATATGAAATCCTCTCACAACACATATGAAATCCTCTCACACACATATGAAATCCTCTCACACACACATATGAAATCCTCTCACACACACATATGAAATCCTCTCACACACACATATGAAATCCTCTCACACACACTATCCAAAATGCTCTCACATACACATGTGAAAATTTCAATAGAAATGGAAGGCATTTCAGTAGAAACGTTTTTTTTTTTTTTACTTTATTGTTAGAAACGAAGTTGGTCGACCGAAGGCATTTCAGTGGAAATGAACCTGTGTCCGAATTCCTGCTCTGATCCCTAACTACTAAAACCCTATATAGTGCAGAACTATATAGTTGTCTATATAGTTCTCTGAATTTAAAAGCAATTCAGACACCCGTGCTCAGTACTTTTTTCTTTTGGGTGTTGTTCATAACGCGCCTGACACGGAAACAAAGTGGCGCATTACCGCCACCACCTGGTCTGGAGGCGAACTACTCCTATTTAACGCGGAGAATGACACTTATTTGTCAGAGTAATAACACAATAAATATGAACATTTTACGAAGACTATTTATGAATCTGCTGTGTTCTGATCATGGAAAACGTGACTGATTTATAAAGAATTAAATTACAAACACTTTGGTGTAGATTTGATGTATTTGTTCATAAATAAACCCCCAAGTTATTTTTTCATGCCAATATTTATTTTTGTGCCGCTGAACGATTAACGGGCTCTTGCGAGGAGGCATTTTTTTCTGTAGTTTTCTTACACCTTACTGAAAATGGCTTTGAATATGAATCTGTCCGTGTTCCTGGCAATAATTCAACCATTTTTCATGAGATCAAACCGAAAATGAGCAGATATGCAGCATCACAGCAAGGAGAAGCAGACGTCTCAGAAGATTTCCTCTGGATGCCCTGACCAGACATTAACAACTTGTGAGTTAAACTTATTATTTTTTTGTTAAACTTAAACTTTACCTTAAACTTTGTTACTAATCGTGCTCAAGGTTACAGTCTGATGGGTAAGAGTTTAACATTCTTTTTCAAGAGAGTTGTGTAGTCTAACTACATGAAAAACCTGTGAGTTCAAAGTTTAGAATTTTTTATTCAGTCAAACCATATCACTTGTTTTATACAAAAATACTTTAATTTTTAAAACTGTAAATGAAAATCCAAAAACCCAGACAAACAAAAAACAAGATTTATCAGCATTCATAAATACTTCATAAACTAAAATGTAAGACATCAAAATAAATAAGACATTCAAAAAATGGGATTTAATTTCCTCAATGAAATAAGTAATGTTGCATTTTCCAGGGTCTTCCACGTCTCTACTGCTTTGCCAACATAAAGGTGTCTGTCCTCGCCCTATACGCTGACGGTCAGTCCAACACAAGACCAGATTTTCAGTTGACCCGCAGGACCATCGAGCATCTGGTGGAGGGGGGGCACAGGAAACTGAGGTCCTGGTGTTTCTGTTCTGGCTGGCGTGTGGCACATCTTACAGTGTGGTAGCCAGGGCCTTTGACATGCCACGGTCCACTGTGAGGGACATTGTCCACAGGACGGCAGACCGCATCCTCCAGCTCATCCAGCATCCCTAGTGGGAATGAACTACCATAAGTCGCCTCTGGATATTAGCAGCTCGCTTGGTCTTCCCCCTTCCAAAAGGTCGTGGGGAGCATTGATGGCTGCCACTGAAGAATAAAGGCCCTAAAAGAAAATGCAGCTTGTTATTTTAACAGAAAGCTTTTTTATTCCATTCAACTGCAGGCTGTATGTGACTCTAATGCCAAATTTATAGATATTTTTGTTGGGAATCCAGGATCAAGCCATGATTCACGGGTTCTACGTAAAAGCCCAATTTATGTAAATCAAACAAACCCACCTGAAGGATCCTTTTGGGTGATGGTGGGTATCCCTGCATTGCTCATCCTTTCATGCTGCAGACACCCTACAGGGAACCCATGAGGAATGCCATTGAGGCAGTTACAGCCAGAACCACTCCAGAACACGCTCTGTTGTGAAGAGAGCATTTGGCATGATAAAGATGAGGAGGAGAGCAATATTTCTGGGGGCACTGGAAATAAAACCAACCTTTGCAATGAAAATCATTGCCTGCAGTTCAGTTATGCACAATATGTGCATCAGCAAAGGCGACTGCTTAGCCACAGATGTTGAGCCACAGCAGGACAACACCAGGAACATGCAGGACGAGCAGAGTCACGTCCGTCTGCAAGGACAAATCTTTGCTTTCCTTTCAGCTCCAACTGTGACACACATGACTCTAGAAGACCAGGATTATTGTTAACATGTATAAAAATAAATATTAACATATAAAACGAAATTCTAAATATGTACATCTGATATTTATATGAAAATCCTTTTGAGATTGTTAAAAATAGCTCAGATTTAAATAATACATGTAAATTATTCATTTTTGTTCATACATTTATTAAACAAATTGGAAAAACAATGGCTGCATTACATTTTAGAACAATAATTTCAACTCAAGTAAACTTAACAGACTCTCCTGTCGCTGTTCCTCCCTTCTAGCCCTTTCCTCCTCTCTCTTCTGGCTCTTTAACATAAACCTTTAACCCAGTACGACAACGATTAACCGTTTATTAAAATGAAGTCAAATCTGATCATGTGTCTCCACCCATCTGGCACGAGCTAGCTTGAAACCAAACAGGCTATCTTTCTCCATCCGCAAATGGATCGGATTTTCCTCATCCTCGTCTGTCCCTACATATATGAACACATTTAAAACGTGTTAATAACTTGTGACTATGGTTAGAAGTCACTGCTTTTTGATGTAATATCTAGCGTTTGTTTTTAGCCTTCGGCGCTAATTCGCGTTAGCGTTAGCTTTAGCATTACTGAAATTGATGAGCTTCAAAACAATCTAGGTTGTTGATTGAGGAATATAACATATTAAACACATCATCTTAAGTATTTACAAATATATTTTACAACATATACTGGATATTTTTTAATATACTTACACGTTTCGGTGGTTTTCCTTGCGCAACCGGCTGCCATTTTCGAATGATTCAGACGAATGATTGTCTCGCGATAATCAGCCAACTTCCGTTTCTACTGAAATGCCTTCCGTTTCTGTCGAAAATTTCAGTAGTGTATGTGAGAGCATTTTCACATGTGTATGTGAGAGGATTTTCACATGTGTATGTGAGAGGATTTCATATGTGTATGTGAGAGGATTTTCACATGTGTATGTGAGAGGATTTTCACATGTGTATGTGAGAGGATTTCATATGTGTATGTGAGAGGATTTCATATGTGTGTGTGAGAGGATTTCATATGTGTGTGTGAGAGGATTTCATATGTGTGTGTGAGAGGATTTTCACATGTGTATGTGAGAGGATTTCATATGTGTATGTGAGAGGATTTTCACATGTGTATGTGAGAGGATTTCATATGTGTGTGTGAGAGGATTTCATATGTGTGTGTGAGAGGATTTCATATGTGTGTGTGAGAGGATTTCATATGTGTGTGTGAGAGGATTTCATATGTGTGTGTGAGAGGATTTCACATGTGTATGTGAGAGATTTCACATGTGTATATGAATGAATATATTTTCACTTGTATGTATACAAGCATTTCACTAGTGTGTGTGAGAGATTTCATATGTGTTTATGAATGCTAATTCTGAATAATGTCCTACACGGCACCTCATATCAAGGCTTTTTTCTTTACTTTAAAGAGGAAACCAGCCTAACACTGCCTCCCGCTTCAGTCAGTATTCAACTCTTCCAAGTCATTTTAGGCGTTTCAGGCTTCATTTATATTTAGAGCCTTTTGCATTTGTCAGGACTGCTCTCATTAGACCATTAGCAACAGTTTATGCCAGGAAAGCTACAATCATAGTTTCAAAAGTATTACATACCGGCAGTATGTTTTTTTTTTAAATGCATCTACATAATGTCATTTTTTTTCAAAAGCTACTGTTTTGCACCTTGTAAAAGAATTGCCCCTCAGGAATAAATAAAGCTGTTTGAATAGAACTGACCTGAATAAACACTGAACCCAAATGTTACATAACTGAACTGAATCCTGGGGAAAGTGTACTGTAACATCCCTACTGCACACGTTTACGTTAAAAGTATCAAACATACATGTTGAGCTACATGCAATATATTTAATATTGCTTTGTTACATCAAAACAGGCTTGGTAAAAGCCAACTGAAATGTTTTTCTTTATTTTTACTTGTTCAATAGCAAATCAAAAAAGATTTTTCTGATTTTTGCAAAACACAAATTATATATCGAACACAGACCAAAATCTTTGCATCCCTAATTTTTGACTCATAATGTTAAAGTTGTCTTTGCTAGTTTTAGTTTTGAACCCAATGTTACTGATAGAAAATAATAAGTTTGCAGTTTTCCTTTGATATGTTGTATTAAAATACACAAAAGTATTTGTTTATTTATTGTTTTCATTAAAAATGTCCACTTAACTGGACAATTACCAGCTAAAACTAGGCCGGAAAAAATAATTTGTAAAGAATGAGACGATAATTCGTTGCTACGTTGCTCTTCATCAAATGCTTTTGCTGTTAAGGAAACAGATTTTTCTTCGTCCTGAAGGAGAACCTTGGACCTTCGTGGTGTGCACCCTATTTTTCACATAAATGCTGTCCTTAAAGAAAAATCTTGCCAACTTTCACTCTTTCTGGGCTTCTAAATTAAAGTCAGCCCATAATGTTTTTAACCTCCTGGTGTCATGGTCCCCTGGTCCTCCCATCTATTATGGTCCACTGATGTCCTTTAGCATTGTGCAGAAGGACAAAGGTAAGTCTTTGCTCCTTCTGGATTACAGTCCTCTACAACCCCTCCATACACTCGTTATTTAATGATTTCCTATGCAATTTCAGTCATATTTATGGCAGATGAATCTGTTGTTATTTAAGCTCTTTTCTTTTGTCTTTGTGTTTTTAAATGCAGCATCTTCTTTACCAAAACTCTGCATCTTAACACATATTTTTCTGAAAAGGTGGTAAACTTGTCTTTAATGGATACAAATGACAGTAAAAAATACTGTTTGAAAGTTAAAAGTTGATTTAAAAAGACATGAAGTCCCTGTATTATTGCAGGATGTGTATCATTTCTTTAGTTGCTACATTTACGTGTGTATTCTGTTTAGTAACTGAAAATTAAACTTAAATTACATTTAAATTGTTTTGTCATTTTTGGGTTCGATTTAGGTCTTTTTATTTTCAATTGGTTGCTAAAATTAGACTAAGCAATTCCTAAAGGTTCCTTTTTAAAATGCTCTTCCTCTAAAGAAAAAGGTCTGATATTTTAGGATTGATCACTTTTCTGCTATAATATTCCAGTGGATCATATAAATGCAATACATTAGAAAGGTAAAGGACAAAAAAAATCCTAATATTTCCTTCCTGGCTCCAACTAAAAGGTGAAATCATAAAAAAACCTCTGGTAAATTGTCTCCATTTTCTTCCAACCCCACAAAAACGACATTCTAAAGAGCATCTCTTTAGTGGAGCAAAACATACACTCATAAGAGACGTTTGTTTTAGTTTGTGTTTGAGTTTAAATAACTACCAAGTTTGTTTCATTTTCTTCATCCTTGTTGGTCCCGTTTAGCATAAAGTCTTGCTGTTACAGTAGCTATTTTCTACTTTTCTTATTTCTCTTTTTCTCTTCCCTCATGGCTGACTCAAAAGCTCTTGAAACCACAATGAACACTTACACAATCAGCTCCTCCACCAGTACCCAAACCAGCCCATAATAATCCCTGAATTTTTATCTCACTCAGTCCTTCTGTGCATGATTTTATTACAGCTTTTCTCTGCACACTGAAACTCCTGAAACCGACATAACGCTCCATTAACCCGATTGTTTCTGTTCTGGATGACTGGACCGGTCAGCGTGGTTGTGAGGGTAGAAAAATCTTTTTTTATAATACACATCTACCAAAATTAGCCAAAAGAAAACCAAGATCTGCTAAATTGTGACCTTTAACATATAAAGCATTGCAGAGCAAAAATAAAATATCATCAGGAGAGATTATCTTAATTAAAATAAAAATAAATCTTAATATTTTAGCAAATTTCATCCATCCATCTTCTGAATCCCTTTTGGGGTCACAGGGTTACTGGAGCCCACCCAGCTACTTTTGGGAGAAGGTGGGATACACCCTGAACAAGCTGCCAGTCAATTGCAGAACCACACACTGTCATGGACACTTATAGGCAATTTAGAGAAATCAATCAACCTATGAAGCATGTTTTTGGACTGTGCAAAGGAAACAAAGTGCCTGGGAAAAAAAAAGTGCACCCAAGGGGAGAACATCCAAACTCCACATAGAAAGGTCCCAGCCAGTGAAAGTGCAAACCACTGCGCCAATGTGAAGCTCCTTCTTAAATTTCCATCAGATTTTATTTGTTAAACTGAATTTATAAACTACAACTTTCTGCCCAGCAAACTGTTAAAGAAAAGTAACTACAAACCAGAAGAGAATGCTAAAACACCTGCTTTTGAGGAAGAAGAGCTGACGTACTTGATGATCTGTGATCCCAATCAATCCCAAATGTCTAGAACACCCATCCTAAACATTCTTTAAAAATGTTCATTTGTTTTTCAGTTTACAGAGTTGAAGGGTTGATAGCAAAAATAAAAACAAAAAAAAAGATACAAGAAAGAGGTTAGGAAGACAGAGGAAGAACCTGCAGAACCAGCAGTTCTAACAAAGCTTGACTGATACAAACTAATGAGTGTGGGGCTCTGATTTATGGAACACAAGCTAATACTCCAGAATAAAGGCCTTCAATAAACAGACGGGTAAAAAGAAACAAACAAAGTTAAAACTAGGAAGTGTGTTTAGAAAGTGTAACTGAGGCATATGGGATATTTTTAAGTTAAATAAAAAATTCTCATCATTCAGCGCTAAAGTTTCCATCACAAATTACCACACAGAGCTGTCTTCCCCCAGAGCTCCTTCTGGGCAACCATAGCAACGCACATGACAACCGGCAGTGTAGCCATAGTAACCGCAGTGCAGCCAGACTAGCATCAGCGGGAGGTGCCAGCTACTCACTTTCCACGTCTCCACTTCCACATCACAACAAAGGGCGGCAGCACGGTGATGATGTCAGCCCGGCTCGCTTTGCAACCAGGAAGGGAGACGACAAGAGGAAGGAAGAGGGTGGAGAGAAAGGCAAGGAGGAGGGGAAAAGGAGATGAAAACAAAGGAAGGGAGCAGAAAGGAGGCACATTGTTGTAGCTCAGCCTGCACATGGGGTTTAAAAATGGCCAGCAGCCACAGTTGGTTTGCTCTTTGTAGCTTCATGCAGGGGGTGGTGCCACAGCATGACTTAAGCACGCAGCAGATGACATGTTTATCATGCGAGTACGCTAAACCTCCACATCCATCATCCATTAATGAATTATAAACCTCTCAACCTCTTGCAATAAACGCCGGGCGACTCTTCTCCTGTCAGGAGTTGGGGGGGAAAAATCTAGTACTGATTTTATCGCTTATGAACACAATATAGATGTCTGTTTTGATTAATGAGTTTCTGCTGGGTGTTTCACAGCCATCAATCAGACTGTGTGGGTGTAACTGTGTTATTTGTGTCTCTGTAACTCTGTTTTGGCTTATACACACCGTCACGTGTTTTCATACTTCAGGGGATGAAGCGGTTAGGTTCCCTGTAAATGTATGATTTGAGTCATTTTCTTTTGTCTTGTGGCTCTTTTTTTCCTTTTTTTTTTTTATCTGTGATTATTATTTTAACAAATTTGTATGTATTGAGCTTTCACAAACAAGGCTGGCTGATGTTAATTTGTATTACAAGCTAAGATCAACCAGCATTGAAAGATTTGTGATGCTTTTAAAGACAACAATGAGTTGTGTTGTTCCAGGTTAGGTCAAAATATTTAAAATGAAATAGCCCAATAAAAAGTAATAGAAAAATAGATGTCTGACGTATATGTCTAATCATGAATGACCAGAAAGTTTAGTGTTACATGTCATTCAACAGGTATATCTAGTTAAAACAGAGAATTGCTGTCATCATTTACTACTTGAAAATATAGTTGATGAACAAATTATTTTTTTTTATAAACAATAACCTCGAACAATGTAAAACTTCCACCACGGCGGCTGTGGTAGGGCGGTCGACCCATGATCGTAGTATTGCAGGTTCAATTCCCGCCTTGCACGCCCATGTGTCGAAGTGTCCTTGGGCAAGACACTGAAACCCACCTTGCCTCTGATGGGAAGTTGGCGCCAGTGTTCGGCAGCGGAGCCGCCATCAGTGTGAGAATGTGTGTGTGAATGTGTGTGTGTGCATGGGTGAATGGGGCTGTGACTGTAAAGCGCTTTGGGCCTTCGTAAGAGGGTAGAAAGCGCTATTGAAGTATACGCCATTTACCATTTACCATATTCTAAAGAACAATAAAGATATTGATATTATATTTAAAGATCAGAGCTCTTTTTTTCAAACACAGATTAACAGTATGGCATGTGTCTAACCTATATTGCATTACACAGTAATGAAAAGGAGTTTTTTAATTTTTATATTAATTTTTTTGTTGAGTCACTTTTTTCTGATGATGCCCAGCATCATTTTCATTTTCTTTGGCTTCATTTAACCTGCTTTTAAGCGGTTTCCACACATCCGAGAATCAGAACACAATCAGATTCTGTGTGCGCTCTGCTCTCACATACAGAATAAAACTCTCCAGCTGTAAAGCAGCAAAGTGACTCTGTGAGGGAATATCAGAGAACAGCCAAATCCATTTTTGGACTTTATCTAAACGCACAAAGTCAACAGCAGAGCTGCTTTGAGATATAGTCTGACCTGCTGTGAATCTGAAGAGACAAATCACACAAATACAGACTCCTGAGAAAATGTGAACATAAAAAAAAAAAACCCTCAAAATGTGCATTTATTGTATTTGATTTTGAACCACAAATATACAACGAAGTATTCAGGCCATAAAACTAAACAAATACATACATTCATGAGAATTAAGTCCTAATACTATGAAAAAGAAAGTCAAACTGTTACGAGAATAAAGTCTTACAATTCTTAGAAAAAGTCAGCATTTTACAAGAATAAAATCCTAAATAATGATTAATGATTAAAAAGTTGTAATTTTACGAGGAAAAAGTCTTTTTGAGGCTTTTTTGACAATAAGGTTGTATGTTCATAAAACAAAGTTGCTCATTTACAACAATGTTGTTCTGAATTGTTTGCAACATAAATCTAACGTAAATTAAATGATTGTCTTTCTTAAAGCATTGTAAAAGCTAAATGGAGCATTTTGTTTTCGAAAAGCATGACTTTTTTTCCTTAGAAAATTATGACTTTTTGAAGCTTAATTTACTTTAGTCAATGGTGAATCATTTAATTTTGTTTGCCATATTTTTTGTAACTGTATGACTTGAATCTTGTACAATTTTAACTTCTTTTTCATAATTTTACAACTCTATTCTTAGCAATTTTTATATTTTTCTTTAATGGTGGGCCTAACACCCTGTCGTACAAACCAGTCAGAAAACAAGGTCGGCCCCAACGACACTAGAGGTGCAGCGTGGAAAAGTGTGCAGCCTCTAAATCCAAGGGATTCTCTGCTTTTCAAACATTTAAATGACTTTATTGATTTGGCTCAAAGCACCTTCAACCTGCTCGGGCTCATTTATCTCAGCGACAGTGAAAATCCAGTAATGAGCCCACATGCGGAGTGAACCTGAGGCGGAGAAGATGAACAATTATCTACACTAACTTGAAATATGTGATGCATCAAAACAAAACAAAATAGGCAGTACTAACCTCGTGTTTAGCACTACAGGCCTCTGGCTGGAGGGTTGCTGGATCAGATCTGGGTACCTTCTGAGCAGCAGTTCCTGTAAATTAACTTCTTTTCTATTTTAGTTTCTATTTGTTTGTCAATTTTGGCTAAAAACACCGTAACCCTGATTGAATGACCACCGGGAATGCTTTTAAAATAAATCATAAGATGATCGGAGTGTGGCTTAAAGTTTGAAGAAAAATGAAATTGTAGCGCTGAAGCTAAGGTTCTGTGAAAGTTACAAAGGCTCAGCTCTTCCAGGTAAACAGAGACCTGTGAGTCAGACTGCCACCGTCACCGTTCTGAGAAGAGTCTGATTACAGAAGCTCTATAACAGACCACTGAGCTGATGACAACACACATCAAGGTATTTAAACCCTGCCTAATTAATGAGTTCTTAGCATGATGCAATGTATGCTGAGAGGGCTGACGTAAACAGGGTTCTGCCTTTGGTGACACTTTAGTGTGATGAAGCTGAAGCCATCATGTGTCTCTGCTGTGTGAACGGCGGGTTGCCATGGAGCTGAGGGAAGCTCTGTTCGTTTGAGGCAAACTAAAGCTTCATCAGCAAATCCTTCTTTGTCACCCACAGGTGAGATAATCTGCTCTCCAGTCAGCTTTTAATGGGAGTAAATCTTTTAATGGACGAGGAGCAGATGCCCCCTAATACTAAACCCCCCCCCAAACCCAGCTGTCCCTGACCCTTTCCATCCAAAATGCTGTCCTGCAGGCTGACACAAATGGGATCAAGGCAATCCCACCAACGTTACGTTTGACTTCACCTTCAAAGATGTATGGAGGCTCCGTTCATGAGCGGGGCTGCTTTCCATTTGACGTCCATCAAGCCAATCTTTATGGCTGCTTTGACTTTTACACCACACCAATACAGCAGATCCAGTCAGGTTACAGGGGCTGATTTAGAGGGAAATCTTTTTGAATTTTTCCTTTGGGTTTGGTTTTATGGTGATGGTTTTTCTTCAAGTACTCTCCTGATTTTAGCCGAATTTTATGATCCAGGTGCCATCTGTCAATTTTATTTTATTTTATTTTAACAAAATAAAAAGCTAGATTGGAGAGACTCATACTTGGATTTTTTAAAAATGTTCTGCATTGACAGCTTTGCTGAAAATGTATCCTTACTTGTTATCCTGTTTTCTTTTGAGACTCAGAAAGGGCATCTCTTAGCAAGTTATTTAATAACCCACCTTAGGCAGGGAAAAAGTGAGAACAATTATTCCTGACACTAGAAAATATCAGATATAATTGTTGCATTTTCCCTGCAGCGTTGCATCTGTTTGCTGCCTCGTGGGGCCGACTCAGTAATATCAACATGCTTTCACTGTGCTTTCACATGCTTTTACTGTTGAAACTTATTTTCTTTTTTTCTAATCTATTCTCCTGGCTTTAAAGAAGATTTTCCCACCCTCTGAGAGGGATTAAAATGCTTCAGCTTTAGTCCAGCTAAGAGCAGCGGTCCCTGCCACTTCGAGCTACGTTTTAAGGTTACAAAGGGGGCTGCGGAGTGTCATTTTCTGCTAATGCATCAGAGTGGGCAACAGACAGAGGTGGGTTTTTAGCCCAGCAGTCATTCACAAATTCTGATGGACAAAAAAATAATTGTTTGTGTTTTGCTTTGCAATGCCTGGATATAGTCAGCAATTCTTCCCACTGATCTGAACCCAAATGTGGATTTTTGTGATTATTCTAAAATAGAAAGGAAATTAATTTACAGGAACTTGTTTTTTTTTTTCTTTCTAAATATATTTGTAAAATGTGTATCTTTGGATTTTGGAGTGAGGTTTAAAAAAAAAATACAATAACACCAACACAAGTATCATATAAAGAGATTGGACAAAAGGAGGAGGGTACTTATAGTGTTTCTATCAGATTTGCCTCCCTATGGGGTTTCTGTCGTTGCCACCCACTTTCATCTCTGCATCCTCAGATGCTCCTTCCACCTCCTTTGTCCCCTTCAGGCTTCTGTTCTTCCCTTGCGTGTGTTTACAGTGGCCACAGTGCAGCATCTCCATCAGGGCTTCCACCGGTTTTCTGCCCCTTCAGTGCACAAGGTATCGCAGGCCGGCTCACGTTACAGCTACTGAGCCGTGAAATTCCCCCTGTGCCCCCTGCAGGGCTCTAAAAGATGCAATATTTTTGAAAAACTGAGGCAAAAGCTGGCAATAGAAGCCGCTTTAGAAAAGATATTATGTTTTAGAGGTTTTTTTTTTAATTAAATGAGGAATAATAAAACAAAACTGGTTAAGGGTAAAGAAATTTATGAGCAGAATCAACAGAACATCCATGTTTTCTTTATGCAACACAATTTATCTTAAATAGTAAAACAAATGATAAAATCTAAGTTATGAATAATGACTTTTGGTAGCTATTTTAATTTAAATAATTCAGTAAAATCTAAAAGTTAAACATATGAAAGGATAAATGTTACGTTTTGAAATGTGTCGTCAGTTTAATCCACTCGAGTGACTGAACTGCATCTTACCGGGATGTTTGTGCATAAGGGGGGAGACATCTCTGCTCAATTTAAAATAGAAACTAAACTGGCTAAAGTGTGAACAAAAGTCAAGCTCAAATTTTCTGACATAAATCAGAAAATGTTTTCCATTCCACCTGATTTAGAAATGAGTTTTAACTTTTTATATATAAAAAATAGACTATTTTATGTTAAAACCCTACTCTGATCATCTTTTGAGCTATTTTAAAAGTGTTCCCAGTGGTCTTTTAATTATGATTATGCTGTTTTTAGGCTAAATTAAAAAAAGAAGTCCTTTTCTCTAGGGCATCATATCTGCTGAGTTGCATGGGTCATTAGAAATTCGCCTCTGAGTTGTGGGCAGGACTGTTGGTGTGATGTGTGAGCCGGCCCTCAAATATGGTGAGCAATATTAGAGCACTCAAGCCGTACAGTTTTGATCCAGATTCCAGCTCAGACAAAGAAAACAAAGACGTACATGGATCTATTTGTCTGCAAGTGGATGCATTAGAGTGGAGCAGAACAGGGAGCTTGTAACCCGCCAAGCATGTTTTCCACGTCACCAATAAGCTCTCTTCAAACAATTATTTTTCATCTGCTCCTGATTCGCAACAATTTAAATAAAATAATACTCAGAAGCGCACTTTTGAGCTTACCGGTACGTTTTTTTTATAAATGTCCTCCATCATACGGAAAGTGCTACAAGAACATGTTAAAACCACTAAAAACACAATTTTCCTTAGGGTATATATTAAAATGACAAATATGTAAAAATGGTCACGACTAATCTCAAACTAAATTGAAGATCTTGCACAAATCAATTCTAAATGCTCAGAAAAGCTCAAATAAAGCTCTGAATGAGGTGAGCTACATCCAAAGTTAAACTTTCATTAATTTTTCCATTGAAGTAAATCCATCCAGAACTTCTTAAAACCAGCATTCTAATTTAGAGACCTAAGTGACCCTAAAAATGGATCAGTTCAACTAGAAAATAGGGCTGGGCGATATGGCCTAAAAATAAAATCTCCGATTTTATTTTTTTTAATTCGATTTCCGATTTTTCCCCGATTTTTTTCCCCCCCATCCTACTTAAGGAAAGCAATAAGTACAAACGGCAGACAACTTAAAGCAAATGTTGCTTTTATTAAATCAAATCCAAGACTAACCCCCATTTCTGGGATGAATAATAAATAAATAAAAACACTCTTGGAATCAAAGTTAAGTATAAAATTTTTTCTTCTTCTCACTCCCTTCTGGACTTGTGTTTATACAATTTTGTTGTGTTTTATATAATTTTTTCTTGTTTTATATAATTTTTGTCTTGTTTTTGTCCTATTTTGTTATTCTACACTTGTTTTCACTTGTCCAAAATAAAAAGGTTACTTACTTCAAGTCCCAGCTGTGTTTTCAGTCACACTTTGTAGTATAGACTAAAATGAGACAAACATTCATCTTGAGAGTAGCAGCATTTTCTAAAAAGTTATCAATACAGCTCATATCTGGGACTAAAGTTTTAAATAAATTAATAAACCCCGTCTTGATGATGAAGCAGCAGGAGTTGCGGCTACCCCCCCCCCCCCCCCCCCCGCGGCCGCCTCCGCCAAAAACAAAATCCTACGGCGGCCGCGTCGCAAATGAATACCTGTACAAGTAATAATTACAACGCAGTATTCTTTATTAACACATAACAGTAAAAAAATAACTATCTAACTAATGAACTAACTATACAGGCGTTGTAGAATGAGTATATGTGTCAGTTCGCGTGTGTGTTAGGGCGCGTGCATGTGTAAGAAGACTGAGCGCGTACCACACGACTGCGCGTAAGAGAGCCTTTGACTCCGATGGGCTCCTTTAGGTAAATGTTGCAGCGTGGGGGGGTGTCTCTTCCTCCACGTCTGTGACAGTAAAGCCATACCAGTTCCACACAACAGATGAGTTTATTTCTTTCTTGAGAACAAACTGCCCACCGGTAGCCATGCTGTCGCGTGCTGTTTCGTGTGTTGTTTGTCGCGTGCCGTGTGAAACTAAGGCTACGGAAGCTCTGAGGAGCCAAAAATGCACCACATAAAAACTCGATTTAGTTATTTTTGAAATCGCCCGTAACAAAAAATTCGAATTAATTCATTTGATCGATTTATCGCCCAGGCCTACTAGAAAAAAAAACAACAGCAGAGTAGAAGAAACGTTTTCTAAGTATGTGTTGTAATACACAAATGCTTTATCGGACCAAAACAAAACCGGGACCCAAAAATCAAGGTTTCAACCAAATCGTGGAAAAGGGGTTTGTTGCATTGTTTGTTGTTTGTTGCTGAATAAGATTAACCTTTACACTAAAAGTATCTGCTTTGAATTTATTACACCTGCAATTAAAAAACAAGACACTGGACTTCTCTTCTGAGTCAGGCAGCAAAGTATTATGTTATCTAGAGAATTTTTGGGTTTCTTTTACTGAAAAAGAAAGTAAAAATTGTGCATTTTTTTCTTCATATTGCCCTTGTTCTGATCTGTCGCTTAATCTCTGTAATCTCAGATGCATGTTTGCCTATAAAACTGTTAAATTCCCCAAAATACTCTCAGCCCTTGCACTTTACAGTGTGTTCAGTATGTGTGTGTGTGTGAACACCAGTGTGTAAGTGTTTGAATTCTGTGTGTCCCAGTGGTACCTGGCATAGCTCAATTCGACCCAGAAACCCTTCCGGCAAGATTTTCCCTCGTCTTTCCCTCCTCCTGCTCCATCTCTCCATCTCCCTCCATCCATTTTGTTTCCTCTGGAGCCGACTCTCATCTCTTCTTCTCAATCCCCTCACCACCATCCTCGTGGCGATACCTTCTTATTATTTTGGTCTTTCTGTTTTAATACAAAAAAAACTATTTTTTTCTCTCATTGTCCATATAAGTCCCCTGTTTCTTATTTATTCTAAACTTTATAGCTGCTTTTGGCAACTTTTATCTGTTTTACCCTAATATAGGATGTAACGATTCAACAGATAAAATTTCAGAGATAAATCGCCTTTTTTTTTTTTTTTTACAAAATACACATTTAATACGGACATTTCTACTTTAAAAGGGTTTAAAACATCAGCAAACTAAATCACATCAAACGAAATATTTTAACTTAGTTTTATTTTTACTTTTTGGTTATAAATGTTCTATATTTACAACTATTTTCTAATAACAAGCCATTATTCATCTTTCTCCTTTTTTGTGTTTTATGTTCAGTAAAGAGTCAGTTTCAGTGGAAAACCAAAAATACTGGGTAAGTAAGTTTTTAAGGTTTGCCCAACATTTTATTTTTCTTTTTTTTTAATTATTCAAGCTTCAAGCCCTATATTTAAGGGTCAATGACCGCCAAAGTGTGCATAATCAGAAATGAACGCTCGCCGTGGAAGCCTGAACCCTCCTCTGCTTCACGTCGGACGGTTTCTTCCACGAAGTGCATTAATTTCTGCTAATGCAAACTTCAAAGGCCATTAACTCGCTTATACCATGGTCACTTACGAAAGAAATAAACATTCAATCCGTTTTTAATACTTTATTGTTATTTTTTCGGTTTGGATTGCTTTTTTCACAAAAAGCTGACTGTCACAGTAACGTGACAACGCTGAGCCGGCTGAGCCCATCGATGACATCGACTGCAGCAGCAAAGGTTTTTTTTTTTTTAGTCCAGATGAAGAAGCAAAAGTTTGTTTTGAAGAAGGCAGCACAGTTATATAGAACATTTAAGCTATGTGACCGTAACTTCTTTTTTAGGCGTGCATCACCACTTTTTAATGCACACCCAGCAGCCAATCAGAATCGAGTATTCAACCGGACCATGGTACAATCGCTAAAGTAATTCACATATCATCCTGTAGTTTTCTCACCATCCTGCAGAATTTCTCAAGAAAACCTAGCTCTTTATTTATTGTTTTCTATTAAAGCCAAAATTGTGTTTCCTAATATGTTTCTCCAACACGCCTGTCATTCTGCCTCAGGTGTACAGTAGGTTACATGGCTGATGTCTTCCCCTAGTTCCTCAAAGCTCATCTTTATTCTAATAAATCACTCTGCCCCAGATAAAAACCAAGTTTAAACCCACTCTGATGCCCTGACCCATTTCACAAGTCTTCTGGATCTCCCTGAACACAACACAGAGCTTGCATTGTGTCCCAAAGGCCTGCGCCTGTGGTACCATGACATGTTTGCTGAAAGCATGGAGGAGAAAGGGGGAACGGTCGACAGTTCACGCTGCACTGAAACACCTCACTGTTGTTTCAATCTGATTTTACTCTAACATCAGCAAAAACTTGAGCCCTTAGATGCTGCAAAAACGGAATCTTAGAAAAGTAAAAAATACCCTTGTTCCCAGAAAATGGGTCCTATTTTCTGTCTTGCAAGAAAAATAATCTCATCAAAAAAGTTTCTTAGTGGCAAAATAATTAAGAAAACAGGAATGAAAGAAGGAATGAAGGAAACTTTATTTATATAGAACTTTACAACTCCTTAGTGCACCAACGTAATTCGCAGTAAAGAAAGACAAAACAAAGTTTAAAATCTAAAACATGTCTTAGTGACTAGAATTTTTTTCTTATAATTAATAATATTGGCAATACCAGTTTTCTTACCCTAATGGCAAAATATATTTTTTTCAAGGGGGAGATGGGGGGGGTTGTTTTCGATACAGTTTTTTTTTCTTTCTTTGTCAAAAATGCAATGTTTTTGTTTTGTTTTTTTCAAATTCCCAATCACAAATATAATCAGAGTTTTAACCGTTTGAGAAACAATGAGAATGTGCAGAACATACTTTTGGACTATTAGTTTAAGTTTTGTCCATTTCTATGGCGCCTTGATATGACCACAGTCAAACAAGACGCCGCACATTAAAAAAAAGATGAAGAAAAATGACCAAGGTTTGAGGAAAACATGTCAGTATTGAGTCTTTCAGGCACCTTACATGATTTATTAAAAGGGTAATTGAGGGTTTGTTATTACAAAAACACGCCCCTGTTTACACCTTGGAACCAGAGCTCCAACTTTCCGTTGCTGAGCTCAAACAGACGCAAAAGGTCTTAAATTGCCCTCTAAAGCCTCCAGCTACCCTTTTACCTCACATCCTCACTCCAAACAATGGGCAGCACTTCCTGAAAGTCAAAAATAATGGAACTATTTCCTCGAAGAGAACTCAAGAAGGAGAAAGGCGTTTTAAAAGCAATTAAGGAAAATAATGCAAGCTGATGCCCGAAATGATTGTTTTCCCCCATTTAATAGTTAATGAAATATTTCAGTGCTTTGGACTGCATTAGTTATAAAGGTAGAATATAAAAAGTACAACTTTTTTACCTTATCCACATGCCTGCTGTGTCAAGTCTGCTATGAATTTTGCAAACACTGGTAGCTGTAATCTGCAGTGAAAAAACTGAGGGGAAAAAATGAACCTTAACAAAAGCAGACAGGATGACCTTCTCATCTGCAATGGAATACTTTACCCCGTTCGCATAAACACACAGAAACAGCAAAAGGAACCTCCTGAGTGACCTTCAAGAGGAACACGCAGAGAGGTGGAGACCACGCCACTCCGAAAAAAACAAAGAACAGAAGTGGAACAGAGCGCCAGCATGGGCAGGAAAGAAGAAGACCAAGGCGTGCTGCATTTTTATGTCTCTGCACCTCACAGTTGTTAGGATCAATTTCTGCAGTTAGGGTTGTTATCTCCTCATGTGTCAGCCACCCCTTCGCTTCAGGATGCCTTTTTTCCTCTCTCAGCTCATATTTGTCTTTGCAGATGCTTTATAATTGATCTCCTATGTCTAACTAGTCCCCATGCTGCTTTACTTTTTTCTTCTTCAGCTCTTAATCTTATTGTTTTCAGTCAAATTGAGGCACCAAATCTTAATTATTTTAAAAAAATGTTTTAATTATTATTTAAAGCTTTAAATGAAATGTACAAATAAGTATTTCCTTTTAGGTGTCTTAACAGCTCTTAATAATTTACCAATTGTTTGATCTTTAAAACCAAATCTCTCGAAGTGCATCTTTTACATCATCTGCTTCCCAGCAGTAGGACTTCTCCACCTCCCTCCATTCCTCTGTACCCACTCCTCCTTTTTATCAAATCCACCCTTGCCTCCTCCAAAGGTCAAACAGCTGGAATGGATCGATGGTTTTGGAATGTGAAGAGCAGCAGACGGGTAGAAAAATGAGAGGAAAGCATGAGACAGACAGAGTGAGGAAGGAGGAGGGTAAGGAGAGGCTGGAGGAGGTGACGTATGAGGAACTTAAAAAAGAGGTGAAGGAGAGACCCAGTAAGAATAAAAAACATTTAAATAAAGAAAAAAAAAGCAGCGAGATGATGAGACATGGACAAATAATAAGAGGCAATAGTAAATGTGGACAAAAAAATGGAGAGAGCAGACAAGAGCACTCGGGGAGGGGGGGACAAAGGACAATTGGTGAAGGAAAAACTGTTAAGCTGACTGATTGTTGGCAAGTTTTGTTAACAGAGGCTTTTTCAGAAGAAGTGACTGTTTCATTTCAAAGTTTTCATAATCTAGAAAATTCACAAGTCAACAGTAAATTAAGTCTCTGAAGGGAATCAGATCGCAGGAACAAAGGCTCACAATCAGCAGCACATTAGTGCAAATATGTCCACGTTCACCAATAAAAGCTCATAAAAGTGCAAAGAATCCAATTCACGTAAAGTATGTTTTCTATGGGGACCATCTAGTCCTATGGTTATATCAGGACAAATAATATTGAAGGCAAAAAGCTGAAACTGTTTTAAGGAAACAAATATGGATCTAAATTTCGTGGACCGTGTATTAAGATATTTTAGGGTGAGGAGAGCCAATACTGCAACTCAGCAAGTGTTAGAAGAGAATTCCCACCTTTCAGGGATCCAATGTGACAGGAAAAGGTGCAAACTCAACATACTCGCTATGAAAAGAGTTCAACTGCATTTTGAAATGCTAACATCACATTGATGTAGCTGTAAAAACAGTTGGAATTGCAACATGTTTGGTGTTTTAGCTAAAAACACTGAATACAAAGGCTGGAAATTGAACCACTGACAAATCATCTAGCAGGCAGCTGCTCTGCATCCGGACATCCATGACTGAATGTTTAATGACTAGTACAGCTAAAGACAGCACTAAACAATAGTTGTACATAGAAACTGAGAAGTAATATGATACATTATCACTGAATGGAGAGACTTAATGTCATAAACTAAAATTGCAATTAGTACATTTGCTTAAAAACCTGGAACTATGTGACGTTTTGTAGGGATGCCACAATTCTCAGTTTAAAACAAAACCATGTTACCACTGAACCAAATCGAGGGGATAAATAATCAATGCATCCTACTGCATTTACAATCAAAGTGTCAAACCCACATGTTGTGTACATTGACCCGTCCAGTAAAGGGCT
This sequence comes from Oryzias curvinotus, assembly GCA_023969325.1. Taxonomy (NCBI): domain Eukaryota; kingdom Metazoa; phylum Chordata; class Actinopteri; order Beloniformes; family Adrianichthyidae; genus Oryzias; species Oryzias curvinotus. The sequence goes on along the minus strand of CM043712.1, from coordinate 29,746,323 downwards.
GCAAAGACCCTTTTCATGTATGCAACAAGGAGAAAAACAAACAAACGCAAAAGGCCCACAAAATTTAGGAAAAGCCTAAACAGACATGAACAGTGTGTAGCAACAAGAAAAGACAGACACACACTCGACGTGGTTGCGAAAACGCAAGTATTGCAATAGGAATGTATTTTATTGTCATTGTTATTATCACAGTTATTCTTCTTTCTTACCTCCCTATACCCCAAAACTCACCAACCTAGTGTTCCTAGTACAAATGTTGTACCTGGTGGCAGGTAGACGCCTGTGTTTGGCAGCGGAGCCGCCACCAGTGTGTGAATGTGTGTGTGCATGGGTGAATGGGTCTGTGACTGTAAAGCGCTTTGTCCTTGTAGGTAGAAAAGTGCTATACAGGTATACGCCATTTCCCACCTGTACATTTGTGCATCTAGTTACTTAGTGTGTTTTGACAGTGTACAGGCTTGGACTAAGTCAACTGAAAGGTTTTTCTTTATTGTTACTTCCTTTATTAGTAAATTTTTAAATGTGTTTTGTTTTTGTTTTTTTGTAATATACAAATCATACATCAAAGCAACAAAACAAAAATTAGGGTTGAAAAAAATCGTGGGGAAGAAAATTGTTGCATCCTAGTGTTTTGTCACATTCATAACACAGAAATATCTTAAAAACCTTTCCTTTAAAACTCTATACCACTCTGGGAGTGATTTGCTTTATAGCTTTAATCAAGAAGAGTTGACACAAACTCTAAAATGGACTCAATCTTCTGTTTCGTGTTGAAAATCCTTTTTTTTTTCTTTTACAAATTTAAAACACTTTTGTTTGATCATAGAGAGGCTGAAAAGCTGAGTTTTCTGGGACTCAGAGTTAAGCATGGATGGAAAAAAGTCTCCCAGATTTGAAGCATAAATCAGAAAAATAATGTGCTCCCTTTTAGCTGGAACTGTTTCTGTATCAAAATAGCGAGAGGCAATAATTTGACAGAAAAGAATCTCTGTACTGTTCTCAACCAATTTTGATGCCTTGCAGCTCAGTAAAGGTCTAGCCAGCAGACTTTACAACTGGAATCTCACAGAACATCGACATCTGTGCAGACTGCAGGCTTCTGCGGCTACATAATCAATGTTTTACTATTTTACAAGCAGCAATTGCAACAAGTGTGCTTTGTAAGGCCTTTGGGCTTTCAATTTGTGGACTTGTGTTTATGTTTTGCATGCTCCTCAGCCCACGTTAGCCTAGATGAACACGTGTGGTGTAAATACATGCCCTGCTGCTGTTTACTGTGTTTATTTCATTTTATCAGATTTAGCTCACCAGTTCTTTTTTAGCTGCAGAAACCATCAAGTTTATCTGACAAGGCAGTGAGAGAAAAGGGAAGCCAGGAAAGCGAACCTCACAGTTCCTCTTTTCCATTTCTGTAACATAAATGTATCTTTGCTAGACACTGTTTGGGATTCAAATGAGCAGCATATTCATCCCCAGCATTATATCAGTCCAAGCACAGGTTTCTAAGGTCTCTGTTCGCTCAAGAATAAAAAAAACAACTAATAGACCCATGTTGTGCAAAGTCTGAGCCGGTAGACGGCTCTCCTGGTTGAAAAAGAGCAAAAATTGATTAAAAAAGGGACATTTTTCTTTGTATTTATGTATTTCATGAAAAGAAAACAATTTAAGCTGCTGTACATAAAAACAAACAAGAACACAAAACACCAATCCCCACTCATGCAATATAATAATTAAATAAGATTAGTCTGGCAGCAGCTATTAGTAGACAGGGAATTAAAGATCCTCAAAAGCACTATGGTGCATAATGCCAATAGTGAATCTAATGAAGCACTTATAGCCAATAAAATCCATCTATCCACCAATTTATCCATCCATCAATCCATCCATTTCCAAAACCTGCTGAATACCCTTCAAGGTCATAATTTAACCCACCCATCCACCCATCCATCCATCCATCCATCCACCCACCCATCCATCTACAAAACCCGCTGCATACCTTTCGGGGTCTTCATCCATCTTTTCTATTCATCCATCTCTAGAACATGCTGAATATCCATCCATCCATCCATCCACCCACCCACCCACCCACCCACCCTCCCTCCCATCCATCCATCCATCCATCCATCCATCCATCCATCTACCCATTCATCTTCACAACCAGCTAAATCCCTTCTGGGGTCACAAGGCACCTGGAGCCAACCAAGGTACTGTTGGGCGAAGGCAGGAAACAGCCTGAACAGTCTGTTACACATGCACACCCTGGGGCAATTTAAAGATATCAATTGACTTATGAAGATTGTTTTTAGACTTTAGGAGAAAGCCATAGAGCTTGGACAAAACCCAAACTGCAAACTTCACACTTATAGGATCCAATCAGGATGTAAACCTGGGCCCTCAGGGTTTGAGGCAAAAGCACTAACCACTGTGCCAACGTCCAACCCCTGCCAATAAAATCCTAAATAAAATGCTGCGAATATGTACCAATATGTACCAATATTCAGTACTGGTAGTTTCAAAAACACATTCTTAAAAGGAAAGTGCTAATATTTTCCGTGACAACCATTTGGTAAATAAGGAGGAGATTCTATATTTATTCCAAAAAAAACTTTTTAGATAACACTTTTCAGAAAAGAAAAACTGTTAAACTGTTAAGTAAATTAATCTAAGCAAAGTAATTTTTTAACAAGTACTTCAGCAAGAACAGACCTAATTCTGTCAAAAAACTGTTATTTTATTGACCGAATGATGCAAATGAAAGGAGACAAAACAGAGTGATGGAAACATTGATCATCTCTTCCCGTCCTTTCCCATTTATCCTGCAAACTGCAAACTAGCAATTAGTCGGAGGGAACACACAGTTCAGGAATCCAAGTGTCCATCCAACCCTAACCTACATAAGAAGCCTGGTTCCAAGCCAAGGTCATGGCCAGACCATCTGACATTAGAGGAAACAGACAATGAGCAGACGGCAAGGAGAAAAAGAAAGAATAAACAGATGAGGCCCCCTTCCTCTACTTTTAATTGTGTTAGATTCCACCACTCATCCAGAACAGTGAAAACACTATCAGGACCTTGCCGAACAAACATGGCACCACATCAATTTATCTGCTTTTTCCTTATTTCTGTAGGGTTATTCTGTATTCGGTAGGGTTGATTTATTTTCAGGCCAATTTGTCTTGACGTCATTTTCCAATCTTGCAGTGTTTTCTCGGCCACCCTTGGTTAAACAGGAAGGTCCCTGGAGTGGCAGCTGCATGTCAGAACTGAAGTCAACATGAGATGAGATCTGAAGCAGACCCTCCAGAGGCTCGGAATGAAAAAAGAAAAAAAAAGAAAAAGAAAACTGACCCAACAAACATCCAAGCAGACAATAGGCTAAAAACAAACGTTTCTCAGGCATGTTTTTCATCCATGTAATCAATTCAAAAAGGGGAAGCTTTAAAATAATACATTTTGGCCTTGGTGTCATTTGTTCAATTGCAGTTAAACTAAAGTGAAATTTTGTTTGTTTCAGTCAAACACCTGGACCTGTACAAGAGCAGTCCTTACAAGTTTGTGCTCTCCTGAACATTAATGTACTGTTCTCTACAGAAAGAGATATGTCATAGACATATCCATGTCCCCCAGTGTTATCATGAGTGCCCCAATAGATAGGCTTCAGTCAGCAAAATTCCAGCCCTACCTTGTCAACCTCCTGCTGCAAAACCTGTTTAGCCACCTCCAGCTCCTGCAGTCGGACTCTCAACTCCTCGTTTTCCTGATCCAGTCGACTCCTCTTTTTTTCCACACTGTCCAGCTGGACATGGAGACGGATGGACACATCCTTGGCCACCTGAGACAGACAGATAAATAAAGGAAACTTCACTCAGTGTTAAAGATGCAACAAATTATTAAAAAAAAATAATAATAATAATAATCCAGACATCAATTATCAACGATGGTTAAAGCATATTTTTCTAATTGTAGTCAATAAGCCCTCCGCTTTGTTTCCTGATGTCTGTTTTGCATTAATGATGTATGATTACCGGTACCTGATTTTGTAATAATTTCTGGAATATAGCAATGTATCTTTTTTTTTACAATAACAAACATTAGGCGATTAATTTTGATACTTTATATGACATGTAATAATGTATTTACATAATATGTACTTCATCTTTGTCGTCTGATGGTATTACTACTTGTAGATTTTTGAAATTATCTGCATTTGTGTTGGTAAAGTTTATTAAACTGATCAGAAGTTAAGGACCAGATGATGATAAATATGTAAAAAATAAAAAGTAAATAGTTAAGCAAAGAATAATAGGAATGGATTACATAAATTCACTTCCTCCCACTTCCTTTCAAGCAACTGATCAAAAACATAAGAATGACAGAGGTGGGAATATATAATTTTGCTTCATCCCACTCCCTTTAAAGCAAGGACTTCAACTCCTTTTTGCTAAACTTAATGTTTAATGGTTTAAATGTGGCATGTACTGCATGTAACAGTCCAAACATGATTAGGAGTTATTATAATTACATTATTTACATGTGTATCTGGATGTATATGCATATATTTATATATTTTTCAATCAATTCATGACTAATTATCCTAAGTTTGTCATATTTCTGTATAGATATATATTTCTGTTGTTTGTCTTATTTTGTTTTGGTTGCTTAAAATAAACTAATTCCAACTCCACATCCAAAATCCAGAAAGAGCTGCCAAGGCACGCATCTTTCAAAAGTGAAACTAATTTAAGGTAAAGATGATCCTTTTATGCTAACATTTCTTCTTGAGTCATAAACTATATTAGCTGGTAAAAAAGGAGGAAACATACATTTAGCAAAAATGAACATTTAAGGCAGAAATTGTGCACACATCTTGTTTTTGCACAATAAAGGTTTTTTAAAAAGATTTGTTACCACAGCATATTACAAAGCATATATTTTGTTTAAGTTCTTAACTCATAACTAAAACAGAACTAATGTCAGTCTACTTTGATTTCTTTTCAGCCTCCGAACGGATCTAGAAATGGTGCTATATCCTAAACTGCATGGATCAAACTTTAGATTAGTGACTGCGTCTCTGAATTTACTTGTCCATCAAAAGTAAATGTCTACACTGGATGTGTGTGAAGGACAAACAGCTCGTAGCCTCATTAGATCCTCATAAGGTAATTCAGACCGACGTGGCAGAAGTGTATGCATAATGTAGTCTCATGAAAAGTCAGATTTAATTTACTCCAAGGACAGCTGCTCATTTCAAGTTTTTAATGCCAAAAAGTTTAAATAAATTCACTCCCGTGTCTAAGTACAGCTCCTTATTGTCTCAATAAGGTCTTGAGAAGTTTTCAAATGGAGTCAAGCAGATCAAATCCAATATATCAAACTTTATGTATAAAGCACTTTTTATACATAGGTGACACAAATAAAAAATCTATTAAAAATATTTTTAAACCTAAAAACTAAAACTTCTCAAAAATAATAATAAAATTGTAAAATGAACTCATTTTTGCCTTTGCACTGTGTATTTTACCTTATCTTTATCTCATTTGTTAGACACATTAAAAAATTTTAGTCTGCTGTGTAAAAATGAATACATTTAATTGTTTAGCATAAAACAAAGATGAAATAGAGGTTTTTTAATTTTTTTAAATATCTATATTAAAATAAATGCTTCTTAATTACTTTTCATAACTAAATGAAATTGCTTGGTGCTAAACAATTTAGTCGTGCTAAATCTGTCAATTATAAATGTCACTGACACGAAAGTTTCATTGGTTTTTAATATTGAGCACAAGTCTTGTTGATTAATTATTCACAGTCACTTCTCTAGGCTTCAGTTTCCCATATGAAGGAAGGCAAATAGTGTCAGAAGAAAAAATATTTATGACATATGTAGTTTGTGCAAACTGATCATAGATTACATTGATTTTTTTAGTCTGACGGCAGTTTTTCCATTGCTTATCTGCAAAATATCTTTGGTTGTAAGGATGTATTCATGTGTTTGGCTCGGTGAATCAGTCTCTGTTTGTGATTGAACCTTTGCCAATATGCAGCTGAGTCCCACAATGCCCCTCTCTGTAGTTCAAACCCTGTCTTTTCCCTATAGCTCCACCAAGCTCCAATTCATGTTTTGATGCTGCGTGTTTTACGTTTTTGCAGACGTGGAACTCTGACAGGTCAAGCGGGGTCGCTTTAGCTTTGGCTCACATCGTGAAGTGAAATTATCCACAGTAACCAGATCATTCTTTGTTCTTTGAAAATAAGAAAGAAGTTCAGAGATTGTGGGTTGTTTCATGAAAAAATTTTGATGAGTTATCAATATTTTCAGCTTCTCTGCATCCACTGATTATGTTCCCAATATACAATATAAAAGCTATGAATTTATGAGAACTTTTCTGTTTGTAACAGCAATGAGCGGATTTTTTTTTTTCCCCAGAAAATAATGGTTTAAAAAAACGGCTTTGGGATTAAGAAAGTTGCATCTCTGCTCTTTGCAGATTAGATGGTTCTTTTGACTTCCTTAAACTGTGATTTAAAGCACCCACTGCAGCAGTTTGCAACTGAGGCTGAGGAAGCCATGATAAAAATCAGCACCTCCAAATGTTAGACTATGGTTTTTAACTAGAAGAGAGTGGTTTGTCACCTCAACAGCAATTTTCTACCTTTATTAAGACCTATGAAGCACTTATCCCATTCACCCACGCACACACATTCACACTGATGGTAGCAGAGCTGCCCAGAGCTGCAGGGCCTTTTTTAGCATTTAAATTCAGTTCACAAATACTGGAATTATTACCCAAACACAAACTGAACAGTTACAGGAGTCTGTGTCAGTCAAAAAAACCTGTAACGGTAAGTTGATTCTTGGAGTGGTTGTGGATTGCAGTTGCTATAGCAACCAATACATGCTGCAGCAGACCCGTGCCGATCTTGACTGCAGACACCGAGTTGCATCATTTAAAAGTGGGGTAGAGGCTGCAGAGTTGCCACCTGCACTGTAAACCTTACGCAGCTTTTAATTCATGCAAAAATAGATCCAAAGGCTTCAGGGTGATCAGGGAAACATTTGTTTTTTATCAGACATGTAAATGATGATATATAAGGTCAAACAAAATGTTTGAATAGTTTTAAAAACATGACACTATTGGTTCTTAAGGCTCAACTAAAAGTCCACATCAACTGCATTTGAACTTCTTTGTGACTCCCACTACCTTTACATCTGTGTATTTCTCTCACTTCTACTGTGTGCTGCTTTGTTCTTCTTTCTGATAAGGAGATGTGAAGGAATTTCACATCATCAAAGCTTTAGAATATAATTAGATGTGTCGAAAGTGTAAATTTTTTTATTTATTTTTTAGTTTTTTAACTTCAAATGAGGTTTCTTCAATTCTAGCCAATGACCGAATGACCGAAAATGCATTAGTTTAACATTTTATACCATTCGCATGGGTATAGGGATCGAGAAAACCGTAAAAAAAAAAATTAAAAAAAAGATTAAATATGAATAAAACAGTATGTTGCCTGCATCTGAGCCACACCCACCGTTCACCCCCCATTCAGGCCTTCATTCTTCAAGTGACAGTTGGGGCAGTTTCTTATCAAAGGGGCTTTTCATGCAGTCGTGTGCTCCTCTGTGTTTGATTGCAGTCAACAGCAAGAGTCTTGTTCCTCAAGTCATCCCCTTGTCTGTACATGTGCCACACACACACACACATCCATACATCCACACACACACAGTTTAAGAGGCTGCAACCCCCTCAGATAAAGTGTAGGGAGGAGAGTTGTTACAGAGAAAACCATTATGAAAACAAAGCAGCTTGTGTTGAAGTTGGGATGATGTCTGTGTGTCTTTGTTTAATATTAAATTTCAAACTCACAAAAAAAATGACGACTTCAATTATTGCTGGGTGATCGTGGTGACAACAACTGTAATGCCATTTCTCTTCTATCATTTCTAACCTAATTTTATCAATTATTACAACAATTATGTCATCAAATAGCCTTCCAAATCTATATTAGTGCTGTCCTGTCACTATACACATTAAGTTTATAGAAGTGAATATAAAGAAGGATTAAAACGAGTTTTTTTAGTGACACTGTTTCGTGGTTTTGCGACCTGACGCTGCTTTACGCTCTGATTCTGAGTAACGCAGGTTTGCGACATGCTTTACGATATTTAAGCGCTGAACAAGTGCTAAAAGCTTTAGAATAGTAGGGTTAGAGTTTTCTCTGCTACCAAATCTGTTGGAATTAGTTGCATAAACGGTGGGAAAGTTACCGTAATTCAAAGACCATGTGTTGTTTTGCTGGATCCAGTCACAGCTATATTATTAGAGGGTTCTGTTCAACCCCGATGTTTACATTATACACTTTATATTGGTTTAAAAACTTCGCACTACAATGTTGCAGATATCAGGAAAACTGAAAAATAATTTGTTTATTTTTTAGAAAATGTTCAAAATAGAGTAAATTTAGCAAATTCCGTTTAAATAACTGTATGAATCAAGAAAAAAAACACCACCAAAGCTATTTTCATTTGATACATTTATTTTGTTGCACTACAATGAATGTTACTTATGACAGTTAAATTAATTTGATTTCAAAGTAAAGTTGGAGAAATATAAGCAATGACATTTTCAGAGAATAACTGAAAACATTCGTTATTGTGGTATATTGTGGTATAAAAGTATCTATATCATGATTTATGATATTTTCCTTATCGTCCAGTAATAATTTTAAGTCACAAAACAATTTCCCCCCAAAAAATGGGTATAAGAAATATTTTAGACTCAAAAGAAATAGTCGTTTTTGTTTTCACACAAAAACTGTCATTTATTAGCTGCCTCTCATTGCATTGACTGAAGCAGAACGTGAAATGGAGTTAAGAGTGGTTAAATGGTTTTGAGTATGTGAGGAAAAAGTCTGCAAAGAATCAGGAAGCGTGGAATGCAACGTCTCCATGGCAACAACCACAACAAACATCTTAAGTTAAACTGTTTTTTTTAATTCAGGCAGACGTGTGGGAAAAGTAAACTGGAGCACATTACGAATAATTAGAGGAAATGTCTGAGTGTGGCAGCAAGTACAGCACAATTAGCACAGCCTCTGCAGTTCATGCCCATGGCTTCCACCTACTTTAAGAAAGCGGGTTACCAAAACATATTTTTAAAATCCTTAGTTAAAATGACTCAAATGCTAACCTTGATGCCATGTGTCTAGTTTGTGGACTTCCTAGCTGATAACTAGAAAAAACATCAAATTGAATTGCTTGTAATGCATACAAAAATAAAAGACACTGTGCAGGCAGGTGACACACACAAAAGTTCACGCATCGTTGGCTTGAAGTGGCCGTGACGCTGGCGATTAGGCAGATGGTCGTATTTTGGGGCTTCACCTTTATGTATTAATGAGAAAATGCATTCTGCTAGATTTAATTGGTTCAGCTCGCTTTGAAGATGCAGGCTGCTTCAGCACATTGCCAGGGGACACCTCCGGTTTTACCTGACAGCTGTGACAGAAGAACCTGTAACATCTGCTGAAAAATGCATGTGTTGTGGGGAGAAAAACAAGAAAACTTTGTCAGCTCCAGTGGGGTTAAAAAAAAGGGGCCTGAAAAAACAAACTTAGTTTATTCTGTGATGTAAAAAATATAGTTTTTTTTTTCATTGTAGCTGACAGGATTCTGTGTTGTGTTATTGTTTTTACTTATTTGTCTTGTTCCTTCGTCATTCTATTATCAGATATAACCCTAACATTAATACAAGCATATCTAACAGAGATGGCTTTTATGTCAGTGCTATTGTTTACCTCAGCACTGCAGTTCACTGAGTCCAAAGTAACAAAACACTGCGGCTTCTCATTGGAAATGATGACTTGGCTAAAACCGAAAATTATCTGAGATCATGGAAGAAGGGAGGACATTGTTTTTTTTCTCTTTCTTTTTTAATGAGCAGGGAAAAAAGTGCTGATAGAGTGTGAATTTTTAGCAGAATAACCAACTGCCAACTACAAAGCTAAAGCCATCAGCAGGGAAGATAGCTCTGCAGAATCAGCCAGAGGAAGTGCAAAGACTCTTTTTGACTCATCAGTCCACCTAAATCTTTCTGCATCCTGTCTTTCAGTGCAGCCTAGAACAGGTTTTTTATAGTAAACGTTAAATATACAAACTGACAACCGGACTATGACTTAGTTAGTTACAGTGGTCAAAATTATGTGCAGAGTATTTTGAAAAACTCAAACAAAAATTAACACGGGCTCATTTTTTCTTCTGCCCACCTCGACCACATCATCCATACACATCCATATTTCGTTTGGCGTGCTCACCATCTTCTTTTTGAAGAGCATGTCCATACCATCTCAATCTTGCTTCACTTATCTTTTTTGTGATGCAGACAATTCCAACTCTCCAACGTATTTCTTTTCTTCTAATGTGACTCCAAAAATCCTTCTTTACATTCTTTCAAGTAGTTCCTCTTCCTTTTGTCTGAGTGTCCATCAGGACCAGCCTTATCATCGTCTTATACGCCTTTCCTTTTACACTAACCGGCATACATCTATCACACAGCACACCAGCTTTCACATCCACTTCACAACCTCCCTTCGAGTTGATCATCAATCCCAAACAGTTAAATACCTCCACCTTCTTCAGTCTCTTTCCTTCTATATCATTGATAATGATCAAGCTTTCATCGTTCTTGGAATAGACTATTGTCTCTGTCTTACTAGGGCTTACTTTAAGCCATTTGGTTTCAAGTACTACTTACCAGTTAGCAAACATCTACAATAATATGCAGTTTAGCTCAAAATAAAGGATGTAATGATGATTTTGTGTGTGTGTGTGTGGATAACATTATTTGCTAATTCTGGTGAATTTAGCCTAAGGCAGTGGTTTATTAGAACTCCTTGGTGAGCAAAATGTCACCTTTGAAGTGTTGCCTTTAAGGACTAACTAAACTTTTGGCTCAACACGGGTCATTTTACCTCTTTCTTTCTATTTTCTGTTTCTTGCAGGAGCTTCTCATTGGAGCACTTCATGATGGTAATTTAAATTGGAGCTGTCATCCTGAAAGCCCCTGATAAGAAATAACACTGCAGTAGTCCTTAATGATACAGATGTTTAGTGTTGGCAGGCTTTTTTTTTAATACAGCCAACATTTTGGGTTCTAAGTACTCTACCCACTTAGAGGATGTTACGTCACAGATGGTTTTCTTTGTGCCTATAAATAAAAGTGGCGTGAGAGAAAGAGACAGAGAGAGCTGTGGCGTGACAGCTGTTCCAGTTCAGGCTGTGATCTTCTATCTTTGGACAGAAGGATGGAGACAGTCAAGGATGGAGGAAAGTAAAGGAGAGTAAAGGAGTGGTCAACAAAACAAAATCCACCCAACCTTTAAAACCTTTTTAAAATAAAATCAAATTAAATGATCTGTGTTTTGTTTCCTGCTATTCATCTTGTTTTAAAGTGATTTTAATTATAATTCATGATTTTACTGTGTGTAATTTTACTAACTTTGGTTTTTTATTCTATTGTTGTTTAACTGTTAGCATTTATGTATTTGGATATGCTTTTAATTTTGTCCTTTAAAGTACTTTGAATACATCGCGCTTCACAACTAAACCTGCCTTGTCATGTCTGTTTTCTGTATCCACATTGAGCCCGAGGAAATAAAAGCTTTCTTTAATGTATTTGCTGCACTACATCTATGAGGGACCCACTGTCAGGTAATCTACTTGGCGTTTAGTTTTACGCCCTAATCCTTTACTTTTTCCCTTCCTGAAGCAACAGACTGGACAGATTAGGCTAAAATGGGCGTTTTGCTGATAATGAACTCAGTGCTCCACCCACTGACCCAGCCCCTGAAGGGGCTTCAATAAAAATATACTTTACCACAGATTTATGTTTAAAACATTATTTGTTGTCTAGAAAGTGCTAATTAATAACAATTTACAATAAAATCATACCGGTTATGCATTTCCTTTACGGTTACAATTTATAAAGTTAAACTCAAAGCAATTTGAATTTTTTCCACGAAGTAAGTTTTCGTATTTTAGCCCTTGTGCTATCTTATGGGGTCCAGATGACCCGATCCTTACATTGACATGCTCTCCCTACCATAACAAAGGTGGATAAAGGTGAAGAGAGTTTCTTGTTATCCATGGACACCAGTGAAGATCACAAATCATTGAAGAACAACGGTTCAACGCAATGTCTTGTGGGGTCTAGATGACCCCACTTCTAACGTTAACTTGCCTTGGATAGCACAAGGTTTAAAAGGTCACATAAAGCCATAACATTACGGAGAAAGAAATTCAGTCATACGTTGTGCACAGCTAAAGACAACGCTAAACTCCAATTCCTGTAGTAATCATGGAGGTAAAGTGTGATACTTTCACAGAAACAACTTTCAGTCAGTATGGCATGAGGTGGGACATTGGTATGTACTTAAATGTGTGTGGGTGTACACTCTGAGCATGTTAGAGTGAGCTCCGTCCCAAACCACAGCCAAAATCATGGTGGTGAAGCTGTGCCTGTCCAGATGCTGCAGCCCCCTGATGACTTTCGGCTCTACTGCTGTCGTCTTTGAGAGGACCGGTGTGAGTCTGAGGCCATGAGAACATTCCCTTCATATCTTCAAAGCGCCGTTTGGAATGTCAAAACTAAATGTTTTTATAATTGTGCATCTGAAAGGTAGGACGTGTTTCCAAATGGGTATTGAAATAGTTTAACTTTGCTGAAGAGATAAAATGTAATAAAATAGAACTTAAGTGGTGATTTTTGGCAGTTCACTGAAACCCTCTACTGTATCTGGACTTCAGCTTTGACAGGTTATCAACAGTATCAAAAATGTGAGGATTAAAGTAAACACCACTATGAAATTATTAAATAACACAGCGCAAAAGAGGGCGAAGTTGCAATAAATGGTTACCTTAAATGGGCTAAAACAATCTGATGGCAGCTTGAAGTATTTAACAAATCAAATAAATCCATTTATGCATTTGACCAATCGGATGGAGCCCTTTTATTTTAGATGTTTGCCTCCTAAGTAGACGATCGTCATTTGGAGTATAATATTTAAACAGTTCCAGCGAAATGGAAATGACATTTTTGGTTGTTTCGCTATTTCTTCATCTATCGCAAGTTATATCGTCATCACAATATTCATCAATATTATCTCGAGTTTTCCTCAAATCATGCAGCCCAAGTGCTAAATGTCATTTTTACTGGAACATGAAAATATATTCCTATTTCACATGTTTAATCTCCTTTGACTCATTGCTCGTGCCTTTTAGGATTTATCCTAAGATTATTGTATTTGCTTTTAGAGCTCCTAATAGCTTTGCCCCTCCTTCCTCTAAGAGTTGCTGCAACCTTACTTAACCTTTCAATCACTCAGGTCAGTTGATCAGTTGCTCCAGAGTGAAGGCTGTGCTTTTGCTGCTGCAGTTCCCAAAATGTAGAATGCCCTACCCTTGGTCTAAAGCTTACTTTTATTGATTTATTTTCTTTTTTTTATCAATAGTACATTTGCTTGCTTTTATTTTTTGTTGTTGTTTCGTTAAGCACATTGCTTAGTGTAGAGTGTTTTCTTTATTTTTTTTTTAAAAGGCCTTTTTGAAGTTGTACTACAATAAACTGGGGAACGTCTTGGATGGCACATGACCAACATTATCTATGCTAAGTTCTCAAAATCTGTGCACAAATGGTCAATGTCACATTGCAGAGGCAACAAAAACTCAGCGTGTAACACAAGTACATTTAGTTTTACGAAACTGTCCTGTTTGGATGCACATGCACGCTGAAAAAGGACCGGTGTGTTTTTTCCATATTTGGGCTTAAAGTTCAACACAGCAAACATCCTCTGAATTCGCCCACTGACAAAACCAATTTGCTGGGAAAAACATTCTAGCAAAGAATACGCTGAAAAGCTCCTCTGAAAAGTTCTGATAAAATGAGAAAGTTTGGTAAACTACTGAATTAATCATCTATGGAAGCAGATAATAACTTGCATGCAAACTTCATGAGAAATCAAACAAGTATTTCCTTTTTTCATTTGTGTGTGTGTGTCCAGATGTCTGTGGCCTGTGGGAATGGGAGAAGTGTGTGAGCAGGACAGGAAGTGATGAGGGAATTTCTCATGGACAGAGGCAGCTGTGAAAGCCCAGAATGGCCATGCTAGCACACAGACACGCTTATTGTCAAAAAGTCAGATGTTAACAAGCAAACCACAGAGAGGCCAAAACTGGTCCAAGGAAAAGCATGTGACAAAGTGTTTCACAAAAAATTAAATACATTTGCTCTTCGTTTCACCACCAACTCACTAAACTTTACCAGGGAGAAGTCACGAGAACAGCCTGACACACAGGAGACAGACGCCTTTGAGAGTGCACATTTTGCTGATTTGGTTGCATTTGCCTGGGAGTGACTCATCAAATCTAAAGCCTAAAGCACCGACAGTAGTTAAGCCACTTTTCCAAAGCAGCTCAGGACAGAGCTGCTCAGCAAGTTAAGGTCAATTCAGACCACAAGGTGCTAAAACTGGCTTTGGCCAATGCAGACTTTAATTCAAGAGACCAATTTTGTTTTGTGTGAGGGGGAGAAATAATAAGTACTTTGGTTGTGTAACAATTTCTAATAGTAACTTATTACAAAAAAATGTTGTTTTAATAAACATTTTTAGCTTTTGTTTTTAAATCCGCTTAAATGAATACTGGCTTTTCATGAGTTAAATTCACTGCGAATACTGGGACCATTGAACTGTTTCGAGTTCTAAATACGATAAATACAAAGCACCCTCCTCCAAATCACCCGTATGTGTCTGCATGTGACCCAAATGGTGTGGGTTTTGGGGTAGACAGGAGCGGCCACAGGTAGGGCTGTGACGATAACCGCATCACCGCATCACCGCGGTGATGAGGTCATCACCGCATCACCGCACTTTTTTTTTCGTTGTTTTTTTTTTTTTTTTAGTTCAGCATATGGTCCGTGATTGGAACTATAATAAACACATTAAACACATTCATCTTTGCTAATAATTTACTTTTTCTGCTAGTCCTGTGTTCAGACTTTCCTTCTTTCTATCAGACTCTTCTCTCCTTTTCTCCCACCGCGCCTGTCACTCTCTCTAGTCTGCGCACGCGCTCTCAGTGCCTCCGCGCTGCACGTGCCACGCGGCTCCCTGTACACACACAGGAGCGCCCTTTCAGAAGCGCACACACTCAATTTACAACAGAGGTTTCCGTCTCATGAGGAAATACGACAAATTAACTGCATTCTAATTATTCATTTCCATTACATTCTTTTCCATTACAAACTGCGTGCGTTCTTAATTGCGGCCGCCCGCCGGAGGATTTTGTGTTGGGGGGGGGGGGGGTTATTACTGTTCTCAGTCACTCTGTAACACCAAACATGAACGCACACTGTTAAAGTTCGATGAAAATCACTAAATGTTGCCTCCACCACCCCCAACACACGTGTGCGCTCCTCCTAGTTCTACACACGACGCAGCGCTCACACACAGTCATTCTACAACACCTACATAGTTAGTTCATTAGTTAGATAGTAGTTAGTTGTTACTGTTATTTGTTAATAAAGAATACTACGTTGTAATTGTATTTATTTCTGATGCGGCCGCCGGGGGATTTTGTGTTTTTTTTTTTTTTTTTTTTTGGGGGGGGGCGGGGGGGCGCGGTGTTGCGGTTAACCGCAACACCGCGCCCCCTGGTGGTTGATCACCGCGGTGATCAAAAATCCAACACCGTCACAGCTCTAGCCACAGGTGATATGTAACTCCCTTTAGATCAGTGTTTTTCAACCAGTGTGCCGCGGCACACTAGTGTGCCGTGGGAGATGGTCAAGTGTGCCGAGGGAAATTGCCCTCATTAACTGATCTAACAACATTTCCCATCTCCAGGAAATCAGCTCTTTGTTCATCCAAACAGGCCCCTGATAAAACACTGAGTAGTTAGGAATACAAAATATCATAAAATTATTTTTTCTTTGTGTTTATTTGATTCTATTAAATTCATTTTGATAAGAATGAAGATACAGCGATTTAGCTGCAGCTATACCTGTTAGCTATACCAGTGCCGCCCCTTTAACTGTCTCCACCAATCATTCTTGAAGGCTGAATCACATGTCATCAGTCTGACCAATCAGAAGTGGTTAAAGTCTTCACTTCCTTGTTTATTTAGATTTAACTCAAAAAGTCTCTCAGTTCTAACAAAAATACCAGCTAAAGCTCGTCTTTAGCGGTGTAGCTTTTTACAGAATCCGGTGTCAGACCGTGGAACAAGAGAACAAAACCATGAAGCTCAGAGAAGCTGGTCTTTCTGCGGTCGGCCGATTTACGGCACTACATCTCCCATGATGCATTGGGTTAGAACGGCTGCCTTAGCGCACAATGAGCCTCTCCTGTTAACGTCTTTAAACAAGGAACACACATCAAATAGTTTTTGAATCTTTTAACTTAACTTTTAATGCAATTTTTTTTAGAAAAAACAGCTGCAACTTCCAGCTTTTTCTGCACATATCATGATGCCAGATTCCGGAGGGGGGGGGGGGGGGCTGTGATCATCAAGGTGCTTTTTTTTTTTTTTTGATGCGGTGCCGCGGGATTTTGTCAAACTAAGTGTGCGTGCTCAAAAAAGTAAAATGCTTTAGATCACCCATAGGGTGCCCACACAAACTATAGTCTGCTGTATCATTTCACCATTTTCATCATTTCAAACAGTCATGGCAAGGACCCCACTGCTCGAGTCCTGACCAAAACCAGGAAGTATGATCACATTAGTCCTGTGTTCAGGTCTTTGCACTGGCTCCCTGTACCTCAAAGAATAGACTTCAAAGCAGCTCTGCTTGTGTACAAGTCTCTCCATGGCCGCGCACCAAAGTACATCTCTGACATGTTTGTGCCATATGAACCATCTCGCACTCTGAGGACCTCAGGGTCCGGCCTCCTAAACAAGGGGAATCAGCGTTTCAATATTCTGCAGCTAAAATCTGGAACAGCCTCCCTGAAGTCGTAAGACAGGCCTCTTCTGTGTTCATGTTCAAATCTAGACTTAAAACATTTCTGTTTAGCCGAGAATGACTGAAAGGTCCTATCTGCACTTTTCTGTCCTTTCCTTCCTTTCTTTTTAATTCAATTTTCAAAATTTTCTTTTCTTCAAAGTAAATTTTACGTTGATTATTTATATGATGTATTGTGATTTTAATGCATTTTTCTGTTTTGTAAAGCACCTTGAATTACTTTGTGTACGAATTTTGATATACAAATAAACTTGCCTTGCCACAAGGAGCACGCAAATTGATCAATATTTTGGTTGTTTTTTTCTAAGGAATTAACATTATAATACACTTAAAAGCTAAAAAAAAAGATTTTGCATGGTACAGACCCTTTATAATTTTGTGTGGGCCACCTGCGCGCCCATGTCCACACATAAGAGCAGTTGTGATTAAGGTATAAATCCCTTTAGTGGTGAGGGATTTTTGCTGATACACCAGAATTATATAACAGAGTTTGAGCGTTATGCAACAAGGTCCTTTCAAATAAATCTCAGATGATTGGGCATATTAAGAATAACACTGAAAGCTAATGCACTTAGCTAAAGGAAGTTTGCCCTGTTCTTAGAGATGAAGACACTGTAAAGGCATCTTAAACGTCAACAGGTCACCAGTTTTTGTGCACACATTCATGCATTACGTGTACAAAAATGCCACACACAAAAAAAAAAACATGTCATTGCACAATTAGTGTTGCACACTGTGGATATACCGTAAGACATTTCTTTGAGAACAGAACATTAAATGGTCATTTGTTTAGCTATTTGACAGAAATCCTAGTAGATTTTTGAAAAACTCAAAAATCAGATGCAGGCTCATTGAGCTTCTATAACTTATAGAACATGGAAGTGCGGCTGGCCTTTTGAAAGCCATTGCCTTTCATTTAGGTAGCATTAAAGAGATGTTCCAGCCCAGCTGAGTCACCGCAGTGGGAGTGAGGGAGGCTAATGATGAGAATGAACAAGGGGAGTGAATATAAGAATGACCAAATAGGAGCTTATCAAGGGCTTAATGCACTAACACAAGCAGGCAGACACATGCACACACACACAACCACAATGTGTAACCTGACCTGCAGTCTGAGGCTGTGAGGAAGACACAATCAGCCATGTGTTTGAGAGAGACACTCACAGTCAGCTCAGGTTTGCCTCTCAGCTGAGTATTTCCTTCCAGTTTAGAGTCATCTTTCTCAACTGACAAAGACTTTTTGCTTTAAACAATTGCTTTATCTGTCATCCAAGACATAAGCCATTCTGCCAAAATGAGGACATGACTGATATTTAAAATAAAAAAAAAAAAATACAGAAAGTCCCCGCTTTATTCTCTCAATTTCATTGGCTCATTTGAATTTTCAAACAAAGACCAAACCCCCTCAGCTAACAGTGGGAGGGTCACTCATAAATGTACAGCCATCGTTTTCCTTCCCCTTTTCCATCTGTCTTCCCTCCACCAAAAATCATCCAGATGGTGAGACAGCAGCTGAGAGACAGACAGCAGCAGCAGGCAGAGAGCCCTCAGACTCGCGCTGTCTCGCTCTGAACATGCATAAAGGCCTCTTTGTGTCTCCATCAACATGGAAAGCATCGCAGGAATGCTGCGAATTTCACAGAGAACAACTACGGTCCTGGTTGAGTTCTAAAGTTTACCCGGAGCTGAGTATGTTTATGTGCCAAGCGTCTTTGATTTAGGATTCCTAAAATGACTGGAGTGACTGTTGTGTGAGTGAGAACTCAAGGATGGTTGCATCAACTGCAGCAGAGCAAGTTCAGCTTTGTGCTAGCTTGTTTTGTTTTGTTGTGTTTTGTTTTATTTATTTTTATTTATTTATTTATTTTTTAACTAAAGACGATTATGGTCATGTGAACTGAATGTGAGGCTTTCCAAACCAGTCCCAATGCAGTGATCCCTGTTTGTAACAAGATGAAGCGAACAAATACAGCATCACAGCTTCAACGCTATGGTCCAAATTGGCCATAAAACCACAAAAATATAAAATAAAACAAACAGACAAATGTGATTTAGGAAAAAAAATTCATGCAAACTGAAAAAAGACCCTTTGAGGGTACAACTGTTTGATTAAGGACAGACATTTTAGGATATTTTTCATTGTAGTACTCATTTGCAGAAATAACAATGATATTGAAGTACTGATGCACATCATCACATTGTCAAAGAGTTGAAAAAAAAAACAATACTGAAAAAATAATGGGTTCAGGACAATGGAAAGATGGTTGAAGTACTTCACACAGTATGTCTTGTCCTCTTTGATATATTTTAAGTTTTTTTAGGCAAAATGAGATATTTTATCACCAAATGTTTGTTTACTTAGTTTGAACAATCAATTTGGTTTATATCTCCTCTATTTTGTGCATCATCTTCCATCCATCCATTTTCAGAACCCGCTATATCCCATTCGTGGTCAGGGGGCTGCTACACACTCGCACACACTTCCATTGCACACCTTGGGATCATTTACAGATACCAATCAACGTATAAAGCATGTTCTTGGACTGTAGGAGGGAGCTGGAGTGACAGGAGAAAATCATACATGCATTAGGAAAACATGCAAACTCCACACTGAAAGGTCCCAGCCAGGATTCAAATCAGGGCCTTCTTGCTGTGAAGCACTAACACTTGACTCTTTATTCAGTTTTACTGAATAAAGACTTAGTGATAAAAGTTCAAAAGGTATCCAAAAAATTGACTGAGGAACTTATTCAATCTCTGATACAGATCTCTCACCTCAAGTTTTCCTATTTCTTCAGTACTTTTACTGATTTTCCCGGAAGCTGCACTTTTATTTCGACTTGTGCTCATTGTCAACCCACAGCTCAGGATTCTTACTTTAACGTCTTGTTCCAGCGTCCTTATCAGTTCTCCATCCACCTGGCCTGTTTGGGCCACTCTGAGAGAGCGCCGCTCTACTTTCCTCAGGCGGTACTGCAGAATGCGGCACGTCTTGTTTGCCTGATAGGAGACAGAGTCAGAAAATGAGGCTAGGTGTCATCTGTCTAATGGCTGACAATATTAACAGAGAATTAAAGATGAAGATCAAGAAAACACAAAAAAAAAACACAATTACATTGAACCAGTTTAAAATTATAAATAAAACATGTTTTGTCCTTCTTAAATATATAAACTACATGATATAAGGTAAGTCTTCTTGCTCAATCCGATTTTCATGTTATAATTAAACTTATTAAATTTCCAAGCCAAAATAACACATGACAAAAAAGATTTAGTAAATCTCCTGCAATGAATCCATCTTTTAAGAAGCTCCGTACTTGTTCTAGCTGCTGCCGCAGCTCCTGGAGCTGGTAAACGTCTTCCTCCATGTACATGTCCCTCATCTCCAGCATCTCGGACCTCAGGCCCTCCATCTCGTCCTGGAAATGAGAAAAGACCGAGCAAATAAGTATGAAATTATTATTGCCAGAACATAAAACAAACAGATATATTAGTAAATATTTGGTTGTGGGTACAAATGGTAAAAAGCTGATATTAATGTCAGTAAATTGGATGAAAATATTTTCACCTATCAGCTATGCTTTTATTCATATGTAAGATGTAGTGCTAGTAATAAGTCTTTAAGCATCAAAGACATGTGACAGTGTACTTCCAACAAGATGCTCAAACAAAAGCCTTTGCATCTAAGCATGCGTGTTAATGAGGAACAGCAGAAGAAGGAGCTGTAGTAAGAGTAGTGCTGTCATCATTTACTACAGCTGAAAATGTGGGTCAGCTTCTGCAGAGTATTGCAGCAAGCTACAACCGACTCTTGGGATGTGTGCGTTAGTGTGCATGGAATACGAAAGCAACTCGGGGCTAAACAGCGATGGCAGCATGCCCTCCTGCAAACTGGATGATAAGCATTTACATTTTGACAATTAATCGTTGAGGGATAAGCAGCCATATGGGTACATTTGATTAAGGAGTCTTGCATAGAAGGTTTGCTGATGAGCTCAAACATCTGCATTAGGACACCACCTCTTCCTCTGCACATCTGCAGAGGAAAAGGACGATAATGGACATGTGGAAGTTAAGTTATTTAAATGGGTCAAAGTGAAGGTGAAATCAATGAAATATGATAGAATAACAAAATGGAAATAATACAGACTTTCAAAAAGATGGTAAAAAAAAAGTGCCAAGAAACTAAATTACAGAAGTCAATGTGAAGAGACCCAGAGCTGATTCTCTGACCTGATTCTCTGACCTAAGATGGAACAGTGGAAAACTGGTTGTCATGTGAGCAACCAGCCAGTCAGGAGAATAAATCAACCAATCAGTTTTCACGCCGCAGAATCAGAAGGGACACATTCCTCTTTTTTATGTTTCTAGACTTCAACTGTCTACAACTGATTCTAAGACACATTCCTTTAGTGTGTGAGTTCAAATGTTGCAGATGCATTACTTCGTGACATCCAAAAATTCTGATAGGTTGTTCTAGTTCTTTCCTTTGGTACTTGTTTGGTGTCCAACCTTAATAGTTTACTGGTAACTGGGTAAGATGAAAACTGGCAAGTATGAAGACTTATGATGGTTAGATTTGCATTGATTGATTTTGAGCTGGAAGGAAGGTGTTAAAAACACCACTAACACCATTTTCATTGGAATAGGTCTTTAAGATTTAAACTTTTTTATGAAAAAAAACAAAACAAAACACACTGCTGAGGACTTTTCAAATACCGGGAGAAAAAATATCAGTAAAGGAACAAATAAAGGCAGTAAACTCCACCTCTGCTGGACTTCGAACTGTTTTACATAAGGTATATAAAATACAAATATGTTAACATTTAAGGATTTAAAGTGAAGCACGCTAAAAGCATCACAGATGCTTGTCTTTGCTTTAAAATTGTATCCATGAGACAAACATGCTTTAATGCCAACAACTGAATCTGTGACTTTGTGGGCCAAAGTCATGATTTAATTTATTATCTAAGTGAACTTGTGACTCCAATATTTTAAACTGTCCACTTCACGGAGCCATCCGTGTGTTTGCAGCTGTAGAAAAGCATCTGTGAGCTGTGTTGAACATCTACCCACATACTGTGATAGAGCTGCGACACATTTTAAAAGGAACACAAAATGTCAGTTAGTGTGGTTTCCACAGCGGCTTCTACCCTGAACCTCAAACATAAATCTGGAAGTAAGCAGAGGCTGAACCATATGCACAAACAAACGTGCAGACAGGTGTCTTTGAAGTTAAAGGACAAAGTCAGAGTGAAATGCTTGGAATGAGTTGAGTAGAGTGACTCCATGAAGGTATTCTGTTTTTAAATGGTTTCTTTGCTGACCAAGAGCCCCCAAACTGCTGCAACAACAGACAACTTCACTGCAAAGCCTCCCATGAGGCTTCCTAGTGGTCCAGGGTGGTGCCCCAGTAGTCCTCTATTGAGGAACAGAAGAAGAAACCAATGAATACAAAGAGTGCATCCAGTGGGCTTTAATT
Source organism: Oryzias curvinotus (assembly GCA_023969325.1). Taxonomy (NCBI): domain Eukaryota; kingdom Metazoa; phylum Chordata; class Actinopteri; order Beloniformes; family Adrianichthyidae; genus Oryzias; species Oryzias curvinotus. The sequence continues at coordinate 29,723,823 of CM043712.1, read as the reverse complement.
ACAAATTATAAATCCTAGTGTCCCTTATAGGTGGATTGAATTTATTAACCTTATTATTAAGATCAGCATTATGTCACTAAAAGTTGAAGAAGTTGAAACTTCTAGATTACAATCTGATGACTATTGTCAGTTTGGGATGGGATTAATGATCCTATTGGAAAAGAACAGCTGAGGTCGTGGTTCTGTAACACATAATTCCATTTTCTGATGGAGCATTTTAACACCTTTTCGCTTTGTATGCATCACGCTGTGCATTTCCCCTGAAAAGTACCGGGTGTGTGCTGCTGATGGCACGGCTCCAAGCCCAATCAATCTCCAACAATTAATGGCTTGTCTGGTCAGTACCAGTGAGAGCTTCAGAACATGCTCCCAAATTGATCCCTCCCTTCATCAATAAAGCTTTCTGCAGACTTGAACAGTAGGTAAACCTACTGCAGGTTGACACCTGCAAAGTTGGGAGTTCTAGTCCTCCTTTTTTTTTTTTTTTTGTAGAAAAGCATCTTGGTATGAAGGTGTACAACTGTTCGATGCTGGTACAGTACAGATATACATGGTAAAAGCAATGTATTGTTGCATGCAGACACAAATCTTTGACAAAATGAAGGAAAAGTGTCAAACAAAGTAAGAATTGAATTCCAGAGAATAAAACTGGAATAGTAAAGGAATGGACACTTACTTTGAGGTAGTCGTTCTCAGACCTGAGCTCCTCTATTTCCCTGATGAACTCCTCGTGCATGCTGTCCATGAACTCCTCTGTCAGGTCTGAGAAGGCGAGGGAGGTGCTGGCTGGAACCCTGCTGTCCACTGAGGTGAAGGACCGTTCCTCACCGGGGGATGCGCTCCCTACCCCGGTCTCCGTGCCCAGGGACAGTCGGTCCTTGTCTTTCTCTGCGCACCAGCTGGTGGACTTGGCGACTCGCTGGTTCGCTACATCCGCCAGCCAGCCTTCCCTGGGCGGCTTGTCGCCCTCCGCTCCGCCGCCCCGGCTGCTCCTTGACTCGGCGTCGCTGCTCATCGCGTCCGTGGAGAGCTTGTTCTCCTCCGAGGCGCAGTCCGACAGCTCGGAGCTGCTGTCGGTCGGGGAGAGCTTCCCGGGCGCGCAGCCAGAGTCCTTGGATAAATCCTCGGACCCTGTGCTGGCGTCAGACACCTTTCTCCGCCCCCCGGTGCTTTTAGCCGTCTTGGATGCCAAGGTCCTGGACGCACCGGAGGATTTACCGGTTGTTTTTCCGCCACCCCTCTCAGCCTTCCCGTCCTTTGCAGCGAGGCTCCCCACCGGACTGCGCCTGGAAATGCGGCTTCCCAAGTGGATGGCTCCGGGCTTCACGCTCAGAGTCGGGGTCCCGATGCCCCCGCGGATCTTCGTGAACGACCACCCCGGTACATCCTTCGGTCTGGCCGGGGACGGAGCCCGGTGGATCTTTTTCTTCTCGCCTGGAGGCAGGACGGGCGCCGCAGCCGGGAGCCCGGTGGAGTCAGGGCGGTCGCTCTGCGCCTTTCCGCCGTCCGAGCTCTCCGTCCCGCCTCCGCTGTCCATCTTCTGCCGGAGATGGAGTCTCCGTTCCTTTGGCGAGGCGATGGCGAGGCGGGTCGGAGAGTTCTGGACATCAACCTCCTTTGTTTTTGTCATTCATTCCGTTTGGCACCACCCGATAACGGCGAAACGGCAGCCCCTATTTGCTGAAATAGGCGACAGAAGTTGGAGACGGAACTGCGAGGCGCACAAAGAGGAGACGTCCGGCGCTAATGGAAGCGCGCGCGGCGCAACAGGACCAGCCGGAAGTTCCAAGCCTGCAAAACATTCAACGGTTCCGATCCAGCTTTCTCCTGGATGTGCAGTGGATTTAGAGGGAATCCCGCCTCTTCTCTTTGTTGTTCGGATTCTGCATGAACTGCATTGACTGGCCGCTGTTGTTCCCCCTGCCAGGTCTGAGCGAGAAGAAGCGCTGAGGCGCTGTTGTGGCGGTGTGGTCACTATCTCTCCCCTTCTCTCTCCGCCCAGATACTGGGATGGAGCTGTGGTGTAGCGGACTCCTCTCCTTTTTCTGCAGTTTTCTGTCGCCTCCACTGCAGAGTTTACAGTAAAAAATGTGCAACAAAGCAGAACATGACAAATGACATTCAAATGACCTACTAAAGTCTCCATTAAACTTCCAAAAAGCCTAAACATAAAGCAAAAAAAAGCAAAAGAAAATATATAAACACACTGATAGGCCTACATGTAAACAATCATTTCTGTGCATTTCGGAGACAAAAATGCCCAAATGTCATGTCATTTATCGTAATAATTATTATGTATTTTTAAATGTCATTTTTTTCCTTAATATAAAATATATAATCTATTGGTTTGAATGACTAATGCATATTTTATTAGTTGCAAATTAATTAGTCATTTCTGGATTTTTATGACTAGTTGATGCACTTTTTTATTTATTAGTTCTAAATTATTCAGTTATAATTTTGTGTTTTTAATGACCAAATGATGCATGTTTTATTATTTATTGATTATGAATTATTTGGTTGGTTTTTTTTTAATGAACGAATTTTTATTTTTATTTATTATTTTTTTATTTATTTTATATTTTATTACTTGCAAATAATAAATTCTGATGCGGACCTAAGTGCACTTTTACATTTAAAATATATTTGTATGATCGCAGCAACGCAATCTTTATTTGTTAAGAACCACCAAAGGCTGTTTGTTGTAATAACTGTTCCAAATTTCTGATTAAACAACAACCACATTGAAAAATGCAATGTCAATTCAAAACAAATGTCTGCAGCTGCTGGTTAACTGAACAGTTTACAGTGAATTTAATGACTCATCATCATCACTGCATGTGTGCAAACAGAAACCCAAAAGGTGAGGCAACCTCCATTGGAACTAGATGCATCATCCTGCAATGCACTTACCGGTATTTGAAGTTCTCATGCCTTAAACGTGCCAACACATGCCACTGAGAAATTCAACCCAATCGTGGGACAGTGAAACACAACTCATTTCCCTAAAAATGAGAAATAATGTCCTTTAAACAGTCCTTGATTTCATTAATGAGCTTTAGAATGTATGATGTTTTTTTTACACCACTGTGACCCAAAATGCCTCTGAGAAATCTAAAGATTGATTCCTGTGTGGGTTTTCTTCTCCATGACTTGATATCAACCAGCAAAAAGTCATTCACCAGACTAAATAGCTTGTTTATTGAAAAGCTTTTTTCAGTTTGCAACGGATTTTTCCTTTTAGGTCCTCTCTAGCTGACCATCATTTAATCAGTGCTGTCTTTACAAATGGTGCCTGTTTGGTGTTATCCTGAACCCAACTCTATGAATGATTAACGAGTCAGCAAAACTGCAGTGTTTACCACTCAGACTAAAGGAAATTATTTATTCAGTAGAGGAGGGAAAATGATTTAAATGAAGGAGAATTATGATAAGAAAGGTGATGATGAAAGTAATGCAAGTTCTTTAAAGTTTCAGACATCAGAGGTTTATGACGCAACTCTGTACTGTGTCTCCTAATGGGATGAGAGCCCCATGTGATCAAGAGCATAGTTTTGCATTTGCCGTTGTTGTATGATCCCATCTCCATTCATCTGTTTATCATGTATGATCATCATCATGAGCGTATCTTTTCCTTTTGAGCAGGAGAGCTGCATTTGAAGGCCACACAGTCCAGAGCAGTCTAGAGTGGAAACTGAAGGGTTCTTTTTTCCAAAACGTCTTTTGCTAATGTAAAAAACAAGCTAAGTCTTAAACAAAGCAACAATACTGCCCCACACAATATTGCCAAATAACACCACATGACGCACACCATCGTTAAAACCTGATCAGAGAAAGTAACTGTAAGTTACATCAACCTGACGGACCCGAGGAGAATAGCCATTCAACAACCAAACACTCACACTGCAGGGGGCAATGGTCTGATGTGCCAATCTTTGAACATAATTGGTTCAAAAAGAATACACCATAAAAAAAAGGTCTCATCCAAACACATATCAGCATTTTAAATTTGTTAAAATAAAAAGATTTGAAGAAATGTTTTCTCATCAGGAAGGGGGTACGCTTTCCTCATTTCTTAGTTTAGAAAATGTTTGTTTCAAAATGTAATAAAAAAAAAGAAAGAACAATGATTTATTCTTGCTGGTTGCAGGTTTGCATCCAGTATTTTCCATTCTATGTTCATGAATTTTAGAACTGCATTTTCGGAAACATACATTTTTAAATCACTGGACGTGATATGTCTCTTCAATGAAGTAACTGTAGCAAAACTCAGCCCTAATGTAGGTTTCAGAACTCCAAAAACAAGAAAAGGTTTGTCATTTCTAAATGTTAAGATCAACCTTTTTTAGCATCTAACTTCATTTAAAGTCTCTAGTTAGTACACTTGCACTGTGGGCTCAGATTTTTGTATTTGCATGACAAAATATACAAATTACAATAAAGCTGTAAGAATGTAACAACATATTATTGAACATACGTTAATGCTTAATAAGTGGCAGACTTGGCTTTAGCTCAGTCACTTTTCTAGTTATAAAGCCTGTGTGTTGGCATTAAATCCACACTCGTAAAAAAAGGGAAACATTTCTTTAGATAAAAAAAATGTCAGAGTAGTTTAAATCATTTTTTTTTAAAAGCTTTAAAGAATTGTGGCACATCCATCCATCTTTTTCCGCGTATCCGGGACCAGATTGCAGAAGGAGCAGTCTAAGCAAAGATGCCCAGACTTCCCTGGCCCCGGGCACTTCCTCCAGCTCCTCTGGGAGGACCCCAAGGCGTTCCCGGGCCAGGCAAGAGACGCAGTCTCTCCAGTGTGTTCTGGGTCTTTCCCAGGGCCTCCACCCAGTTGTGGCACACTGAACAGAAAAACGTACTGTTTCATAGATTGTGGTTTTGGAAAGTAAAAATCTCCACAGCTACATGATTACCAGTTGATGAACATTGGAAAGTCACAGAAGTTACAACACAAAGCTGTAACTTTCCTCTAAATACTTACTGCCTCTTTTCTGCTTGTAGCTATATTCCTTTTAAACAAGTGTTTTGCAACTATGACTTCATATCCACACATGTAGATAGGTCATATCTGCCAAACTTAAGTACAAGTGAGGACATCATGTTACAAATACAAACAACTTTTGAAAGTTATACAAATTCCTACCAAATTACAGTGCTTACCAGCATTTAAGTCTCTTTTAAAACTTTGTTTCATTCACATAACAACACTTCAATTAAAAGAACAAAAACTTAGAGATAAAACAAGAAGGAGAATTGCATTGTTAGCAGAATTTGTTTAAACTTGACTAAGCTTGGGATGGAAGTTGAATTACCTTCCATCGCCATCTAGTGGTGAGGAGGGAAGCCTACAAAGAAATGTCTGCCAAATGGGCAAGTGAACAAAAGAAGAAGGACTTGTCATTGTTTGATTGATGGAGATAATATCGTTGAAGTCATTTATGGCAATCTAACATTGCATATAAAGACTGAAAAACTTTTCATTATAAAGACTAATGTGTTGGGGCTAAAGGCTGTTCTGCTGACTTTAGCCTTTGTCTTCAACTTTGTTTTTTAAAAGCTACAAACTGTGACTCTTCAACTTCTAATTGCATTTTTAATATTATTTTAACTACTTAATCAATGACAAAAGCTAATATTTATAAAAATGTTCATTTTCACTGTGAATACCTTGGTTTTTGTAGTTTCATTGTGGTGGCGTGATCATTTGTTTGTGCGGCGCATACTGAGTCTTTGTGCCAGTTATTGTATACAAGCAGGACTCTGTGTCCCACTGTGAGCCTGAATAGAAGCCATTTTTCCTTGTGTTCTCTGTCTGTTCCCCTCCTCCTGTCACTCTTTTTCTAATCCTGCTCCCTTCCTACTTTTTTCCTTGTAGTCTCACGGTCACAGTCGTTATGTAAATTGAGCGAAGGCCCCATCGTCTGATGCTGAAAGAACAGAATAGTAAATCTTTTGTAAATTATACTTTTATATAAATATATTTCCATTTTTACAATTAAAGGTATTCAAAATGTTATGTAAATTCGTTATCATACCCTGATGGAATCTAGTTTTATGTTCCGTTTGTTTTGGGTTTTTTTGCTCAACAATGCTGTTTTTTGTTTATTGCAAATAGAAAACCAGAATTTGGATTTCCATAATTCATTCTTGCACTTTACTGCAAATGTTTAGAGTAAACAAATGTAAATGCGTACATAGGCAAACATGGCAACAATGTGCACTTTAGATGAGGACTACAAATTTATGTCAGTACTATTACCAAAACAATCAAAGCTAGTTAAGGAATTCTGAAAAAATAAATTTTTACAATACATAAACCTCGATTACCATCATTTTTCAATGCAAATTATCTGGACCATGAAGCTATACACTTGTTCATCTTTCAAAAACTTGCAACTTTAAATTAATTCATTTCTTATTATTTTTTTCAGTAAAGTAAAAAACAACAACTTAAAGACACTGACTCTGACTATTGTAGCCATTCCAATGAGGAAAAAAGGCTATAAATTGTTTTTTTTTTAAAGAAAAAAGGAAAAATAAATAATAATAATAATAATAATAATAATAATAATAATAATAATAATAATAATAATAATAATAATAATAATAATAATAATAATAATAATAAATTCTTAAAATATGTTCATAGCTGAATTTAATATTTTCTAAATTAATGCTTTGTTTTGTTTTTCGCTGAAAATTGTTCAGTGATTGGCTGTGGCCAGCCCCGAAGGGAAAAGCCGAAAGGAAAAGAAGAAATTTATTTTAATTTGATTGGCTGAGACATCTGTCTATCAATCATTCAACGCCCCTTCAGAGACCAACTTCCGCTTCTGTGTCAAGACAAGGCTGCTTACTACATTCCTGCCTATCTTTGTGGGCTTGCCAAAACATTCACACTTCGCACACGGCCGAGGTAAGATGACAAACCCACGAGGGTCTTTCTAAGTCTTTCTTTTTTTCTTTCTCTAAAGTCCGCTTTGCCTTTTGTGTTCAAAGGCTGATGCTAGCCATGCTAGTTAGCGTTTTTTTTTTTTTTTTTTTTGTGTAGTGTCCCGCCCGCTAACTGTTTTGTTAGCTGTCAAAAAGCTCCCAGAGTTCCAGTCACAGTCGGGACAGTCTGCTTGTGTATGGCTTAGGACTAATCGGGGACATTTTTCTAAGGTAATTTTTTAACTTTCACTATATTTATATATATATTTACGGAATTGTTTTTGGCACCATTCTGGCAAAAAATAATGGAGTAAAACCCTAAAGGATGAGATTTGGAATGGCTTTTGAGTTGTTTACTGATTTTAACTGATAGCTAGTACAGGGGGGTATTCCAGAAAGCAGGTTATGCTAGCTCTCACGGTAAGTTTGAGGCTAAGGAAGTTGATAACCTCAGTTTTCGGTTCCAGAAATGGAGGTATGTTTCAGGGTGGGTCAAGTTGCCATGGCAACTCATGCTCTGAACATAACCTGGTCGGGAGCAGGTTTAGTTGAAGCTTAGTTTGTTTTCAGAGAGGTGCAGCAGCATGGCGTGTCCATTTGAAGATGATTTAGTGGATGAAGAAGCTCAGATGATACTTTTTCTACCGTGAGAGGCTGATAAGACCATATATGGATGCTGGAAAAATATTTTTTTTTACTTTGATCTAACTTTATTATTTGTTTCAGTTAAAATAAATAATTTTTTTGTAAGTCGGTTTAAAAATTACACGTAGTTTTCAGACAGTTATTTTACTTTCATTCAGAGTAATTCAATTAAGAAGGTGTAACTTTGGTGCTGCTGTTAGAGCGGCACCGCAAAGGATTGTGGGATATCGTTCCCTTTGCCTGTCTGGACGGATTTGGGTTTAGGTTTGGGTTTTTGACCAAATATGTTTAGTTGTTTAGCTGTTTTACTGTGTTTTGCCATGCTTCGCCGAGTTATTTTGCCGTACTGAGCTTACGTCTCTGCACCATGAGTGAGAGTGAAGGAGAGGATGGTTAGTTTATATAGCACCCCTACAGCTTGACGTTATAATGACAATCAAGGTAAATTATTTAATGAATTGTTGCACTCCGTGCATTATTCCCCCCGTCTTTTTTAATGTTATAAAAATGAGTATATCTGCCGGCTCAAACTTAGGCATTTGAGAGTTCAGGAAATATAATAAATTAAGATGGAAAAAATATTAATTGAATTGGAGTAATATGGTATTTAGTTAGATAAATACGTAAATTTGAGTTGAATAAACAATTATTGAGTTTTATAGACGAAAGAAATTAGGTTGAATAAATTTAACTCAATTTTTTGTTACCAATAGAAGTAATTCATTTAAGTTGGCAAAATTGGACAAGTTATATATGTATGTGCGTCACAAGGAAAATGGAAACAAGATCAGAAACTTGTGCGGTTACTTTGTCTGCTCTTTTTCTACTCGCAGAAACTCTTTTTTTGATGATGCAGCCGTGTTACTTTTTTGATGGATGTGTAATCTTCATACGCCGTCATTAAAACCTCAGACTGTCTCACTGAAGTACAGCGTTTTCTTTTTTTTTCACCACGCGTTTCCATGGTGACTCCTGAAATCGGCGATCTATTGAGAATGTCTTTATGTACTTGCCGTGCACGCCCATTAACCCAGGGTTACCAAGTCGAGCGTAATTACGCCAACTCATATCCAGTCTTTTGGAACCGACATACCCAGAGTAAGCAAGTTCAGGCGGATTTCAGCCAGAGTTCAGGCTTAAAGTCAGGCTAGTTTAAACATGCTTCCTGGAATACCCCCCAGGTCGGATTTTCTTAGAAATTGCTAGAAAAGCGGTTATATTCAATTGTGGGAAAGCTGAGTTTAAAAGATGGTTAAGTGGGACTCCAATAACACATATGTGGAGCTTGATGACAAACAAGGTGCGCAAGTGGGAAAGTTTATATTGTGAAACTCCGCAAAATTGCCTGCTGCAAGGGTTGCCTATATAGCATCATCGTTTGCTAAAAGGTAAAGACGACCTTTATGACGTCGAGCTGCTCAGCAAACAGTGGGAATGTTCCCCTGCCTGTTTGATTTCTCACAGCTGACTCACAGGAGTCTAAACAACGCTCTGCCTTCAAGCTCAGGTCACTGTAGGTCAATCATGACTTCTACAGAACCCCCCTCCCCTTCACTTTCTTGATCTTTTGTTATTAAGAGATATCTTCACAAACAGACCTGGCAACTCACAGTGGAGTTAACCAAACCATGTGAAAAAATTAAACACTTTGATTAACGTTCACATGATTGTTGTTACAGTTTAGCAGCACCTACTTTTACTTTTTTTTTTCATTATATTTTTATACACAATATTAACTTTTTTGTTTTATTCACTGTTTGAAAGATTTAAAGTCAATTATCAATGTTTTAAATTCAGAGAACAGAAAATAAATAGTTTTTTTTTCAGACCTTAAGGAGATTGAAAGAGTTTAATAAAGCATCCCGTCATGAACGGTAAACATATCCACATATTTTGGTTCATAAAATTAGTGTAAACAATTCTAATAACTGGTGCTTGTGGGTTTTATTGTTACATTTAATCTGACATCATGCTGGTCTCTGTGGAATTACAGTTGCTATCATTTTGTTTTGCGTCTTCTTTCCTATGGTGCCCTCATTATCCCCATAGTTTGTTGCTATGGGAACGGACTCCTTCTGAAAGAGAAGCATCAGTCTGTATTTGTGCAGTTCCTTCAGTCTACTGTAGTGTGAGACTGTTGCATGTTGTAGTATTTGACACTTTAATAACACTGCACCATTTAGAACTTGTAATTTAAATCAGTTGATCGATTTTATTTTATGCACTCAAGTTATAATGGGATATCATTGCTAGCTGTAATGAAATGTTTATTTTTCCCCATTACAAGTTGGAGGTTTGGCGGTCAGGAATTATTGTACGTTATTTCATCATATTGGGGGATTTAGTTTAAAAAAAAAAAAAAGGGAAAAGATGTGGTTAAATACAGTGGGGACTGAACATGGTGTTATTAAACACATTTTGAAAGCCACATTTTGTTATTGCTGAAAGAAAATGCTGCATGAATGGTTTCATGATGTGACATTATTTCTTCCAAATTTTCTAAATTGCTAAATAGCTCAAACATCAACGCTAAAGAGGAACAAATAATTTGTGTAATGAAGCCACATCTTCAATTTGTTTAGCAACCAAAAAGACTTGTTTTTATTACAGTATGAATGTGTGTAGTGCAAAAATACTCTTGTAGAATTTTTTTTTGTCTGATGTGTGTTATTTCCAATATAGTTATAAAATCACTCTGTATTTTGCCTTTGTTTGCTGCGTGTCGTCATGTCCAAGCCGCCATCAACAGAGAGCTTGTGGAACGTTTAATTTACGATCGGTTGCCATTTGAGAACTTCCTGTAATTATCAAACCATTGTGCTGATTTGTTGTGCATTTTTTATTGTTTTTTGTTAGTCAGAAGAGACAAATGTTAAATGAAAAACTGCATCAATATGGCATTTCATTTTGACCAATAACCAAAAAATAATTAAGAATTGATTAGGTTTTATTATAGTATGCTGCATTCATGCAGTGATACTTTTTTATTTTAAAAAAAGCACCATAAAAATGTAAAAAGAAATTCCCCCTAAAGAGAAGTTCTAAAGAACCGATCAGAATTTTTATAATTTTTTTGTGAAGTTAGTATTCGGCCATCTTTAAATTTTATTTTTGACTTTTTATTTCCCCCCCTTATACTGACTATTCTGCTGGCATATGGCAAATGAGTGCGAGCATGATTCATGTCTCAGTTTACTGGGGGGGTAGAACACTGTCCGCCAGTGAAACCAGTTCTTTCTTTGGCTGGAGCAAGGACCTGTATGACTTGTTCTCTGTTTATACCTTTTTAGATAAATCCATAAATTAAAAATCCAAACCCCCTTAACTTTTTTGAATGATTGAATTCAAATTTCAAAAAAGGTTGTTGAGTAAAACTAAACGGGTTTTCTATCCAGGCGCAGGTGTCACAGAAAAATGCCATCTCAAATGGGAACTTTATGCGATTATCTGTCGGAATGTTGAGCACAAGTAAAATGTAGACACTATTGTTATCACTTTATCTCCAACGGGGTGATTGAGTGTGAAGAGGAAACATTCTGTTCAGGGTAACTGTATGCTCAGTATGAATGACTATAATGAAACTTCTTGTAGTATTTCGGATACTTTTGTGTGATATGCATTTATTGGCTTACAAAAACTTATAGGATTACAAGAATGTTTCATGATTTGAACTCATGCCTAGCCCTTATGACTTTTTTAACAACATACGACTAAAAAATTCGTTATGTTCCTTAGTCTTAATTCATACTATTTTACAATCCATTTTTTTCTTAATTTGAACGGTGATTATGACTGATGAAAGTCTACTTATTAAAACACTGTTGCAGCAAAGAAGAACATGGGGTTCCTTGAAGACAGGGACAGAACAAGCAGTTACAAATATTTAGATGTGAATCATTGGCATTGGTTGCCATGGTATCCATGAAACATGAGTCTTTAACTCCAATGTGAGCTATATTACTTGTGATATTTATGTTTATCAATGCATCTTTAAAATGATGATACTCAGATGTACTTTCACTGCAGATCAACTAGATGTGATGCACACGAGAGACTCGCATTGTTTTCAAACAACATAGCTATTGCTTAGTATGTTACAAATAACTAAAGCAAGTGCTTACTCCAAATATAAGAGTTTTATGTATTTAAATCTGCCTCACTGTTATAGCTCTTTTTTTCCAATTGCTTTAAATCTAACTTTGTACAATATTCTATTGTTTACATTTTAATTTCTAATCTGCAGAGTTTAAAATTTGCATTAGTCGTATTTTGAAGGATCAGAGGGACTGGGAAACAAGCTTCTTTTAAGTAGTTGTGGCCAGTGACTAGGTCAGTCTTGTGATGAGACTGTGAACTTAATGTCATCCTTCTAGATTCTGCTCTTATAAGAAGTCACTTGTACTTTTTTGACTCTCAATCTTTTTTTGGTCTTGTGATTTGCCCATCTTTGTGTCTCTCCTCAGGCAGGACTGATGTCTGTAACATGCAGTATATGCTCTTATGATGGAGGAGTTTGAAAACAATCTAGTGCAATCTATAGATCACTAGGTTATACTGTAAACAAGTTTTTTTATTGATCTATATTTGTGTTGTGCCTTGTAATGAGAGGATAGTTGAAGACCCTCTCAGAGGAAAATTGTGTTTTTGGTGTTTTTAACATCTTCTTGTGGTGTTTTTCTGATGATGGAAGACATATATAAGGAAAAAGGACATTTCTGAGGATTTCTTTATTCAGATCATTGTGAATCAGGAGCAGACAAAAAATACCGTCTGGAAAAGACTTTAGAAAAATGCTGGGGGTGCCAAAAACTCCCTACTCCGAGGAACAGGGAGGCAAAGGGGAGGTGCGCTGCACTAATGGGTCCGCCCACAACTCGGAGGCAAATTTCTAATGAACTGCTGTCCCTCTGCAGAAACTATGTCCTAGAAAAAGACAAAGGTTTTCGATTTTTGCTAAAAAAATTGTATTATAATTAAACTACTAGGAACTCTTTAAAAATAGATCAAAAGGGAGTGGGACTTTTTAAAATCACTTCCTGACTTATACTTGTTCTTTGTTCTGATGAACAGTTTCCTCCAAAAATTATATGGGTTCTGGAATAAAAAGTGGGAATTTAATTTAAATGTAAGTTTCATTGAACCATAAAAAAGTTTGGTTTAATTTCTTCCTTCTTTGTTGATTTCAGTCCAAAAGTCACAATAGCAAATGTAGTTACTCGGCCTGGTAAATGGACGACAACGTACCTTTATTTTACAGATTTTGTCTTACTTTTCCAACAATTGTGTGTGTACAGAATCAACAATCCCGTAATCCTGACATCTCCATAGCAACTATGCTTACCGTAGTCAGCTCCTGGCCTGCTTTTTCTTTGTCGCTCAATGTAATGCACAGAGGGAACCCAGAGCAAAGTGCTGCTCTGTTTGAACCTTGGCTAACACAGTGGTCCATCTGTGCTTCGTGTTCTCTAGAATGCCTCTCAGGCTGCATTCACATCCTGCCTCATTCTCACTCTCCTGACAACCAACCCACTTCTGTCCCTCTGACTGTAATCATCTGTACTACACTTCAGTACTGGACAATTCACACAGTTCTCGTGATTCATTTACTTATTGTAGTTAAAAATAAAATGTTTAAACAATTCAGCACACCAGAGTACGCCTTTATCCAGATTAATCTTTAATTAAAGAAGACTTAAATGCCCTTAACAAGTTTGTAATTTCTTGGAAAGTTTCTTTTTTTGTAGCAACATTTAGTACAAATTCAAAAATGTCATGAAACCAATAAAATTTTATTTTGCTAAATAATCAAAGACTAACAAAAAAATTACTGACAGGAATGTTTTTAAAAGAACAAAAGCAAAGTAAAGGCAGAATACACAAAGAAGAAGCTGCTGTTAAATTATTCAGCAAATGGATTTAAATGCAAAGCCACAGATCACCGTGCTGCTTGGTGCTAATGAGTTTGGAAATTGTACATGCTGTAGACCTGACAGGTGTGCAGCTGTTGTTGCAGAGCTTTGCTTTAGTTTCAGACTAACTGTACTGGATCTGGTTTGGGTGGCCATCTTGCCTCTGGCTCTTAGCATTGTCCACCTTTGATGGACTGCATCACAAAACAAAAAAACCATTACTGCTCTGAACCAAAGAAGATTGCATGCTTGCATAAATAATGCAGGTACTTTGTGGTTTGTGTCCTGGCAGGTTTGGCTGCTGTCAAAGAGGGCGTGTTGCTCTAAATATAAGAAAGGATCTGTTGGGTTATGTCAACAAATGAGGTCATGGGTATAGGGTGCTTTATTTTCTTTATTTATAATTTAATACCTGTAAAATGAGTATATTCTGTTGTGGTTTATAGTTTTAGAGTAAATATTTTTCCTTGTTAGAAAGACCAGCAAAAGCTTGGGTTATGTGTAAAAAGCTTTGGCCAAGTCGGGGAGAGATGTTTTGTGATGTGTGTGTGTGTATGTGTGGTGCCATGTCTGTTGTGATTGCGTAATACCCATCCAGCCTGTAGGACAGAGCAAATGGTATGAACTGAGATTTCTGTAGCCAATCAGAAAGCTTTGCAGTCTGTGGGTGGGTGTGAATCCACTCCAATTATTTGCACAATTATGAAATACAAAGAGGAGTTTAGTAAAACGACAACATTTATAGACTGGTTTTGGTTTGTTTTGCCAATTTTGTACTTGGTGTAAACGTTAAACCATTAATTATAGTAGTTTTTTGCTTAAAAGTTTGTTCCTCTCGTTTCCTTGTGCTCTTCTCTAAGATATTGGTAAAAATGTGTCCCCATTTATTTGTTTGTGTCTTGTTTCTTAATTCAAAAGATGAATTGTCCAATGGTTTCAGGAGTTAGGTTGGAGTCCAAACTGGCAGGATAATGCACTTTTTACCTCCTGTTGATCCAACATTTTCTAAAACCTAACAGCGATAACTTTCTACAAACAGTTTAAATTTTCTAATTTTTGAAGAAATTTTCACTGATCATGGGGAAATGGATCAGTGAAGAACCCCTGCTTTCAGTAATAATGTATTAATTTGGTCAGATTTTACTTTTTATTGGTAATTGATCAGTCTTTGGTTGATGGTTGGCAAAAAAAAAGTAGACCAGGGAAGAAAAAGGAGGAGTTTCAGTAGTAACTTTTAATAAGGCATAACAGTCTTTCAATTTTTAATTTCTGTTTCCTTCTTTTTTTTTCAGTAGTGTTTTGTAAAATATCTTTTATTGTCATTATGTGTGTACACCTTTTGGCATATCTACAGCAAATCAGCTTCAATGGACCGGCACAGTCCATAAATACAGTAGCGTGAAGGGTCTTGCCTAGGAATTGGAATAAGCTCATTGCGCCTATTGGGAATCAAACCTCGGTTTTCCATGTGAAATGCATTTGGGGCTACAGAGTTGCCGGAATGAGTGGTAACCAAAGAAAAACAGCATTTTTCAACTTAACTCAAACCTCAAAGTAAATTTTTTTTTTTTACAACACGGATTATTGACGCATTAATACGGAAGAAAAGTAAGAAGAACTTTACTATTACCGGTATAAGAAATGTGTTTTTTTAAACCTAACCTAAATGTAAGAAAAACATATAATGTAGGCATAAAAATGTAGTTGTGTTTGAGTAGCAGGTTAACGTCTATCATCCTGCCTTTCATATCGATCTGTGGAGACAAAGGTTCTCTGTGTGCTGACAGGTGTTCCCTGTCTCTGATAAAGGTTAAACTATTAGTCTGAACACAGGAAAGCAAGAACTGCTGTTCGCTCCCTGTCTCTATGAATCTGATAACTTGTCAAGTAAAATGTTTGTGGATTTAATTCTTTTCCAGGTATGTTTGAATTGTAGAACTGTAAATATTCATGAATATCTTTATTTTTTGGTTTTTATTAAATAATGGAACACAGGTTGTACACACCTTTCAGCCATGGATTGTGAATCATTTTGTGACTCATTCTTAAAAAATGTAGCTTTTTATGAATTCCATCAAATAATTTAACTTTGAAAGCAGTTTTAACCTGTCTTATAGCAGGTCAGAACTAACCGTTTCCGCAGTTATCAGGGTTTTGATAGTGGGTGTGCTTTTCATGAAGCACATTCTTCAAACAAAAACTACGACCAGCTCCACTGTATTGTTGAGTTTATCTTCACTTTTTATCCCCATTTTTCTGAAACAGTTGACAGTTTAGCCTGTTACTTATTGATACCATGAAAACAATCAGCAACTGGACAGTTTGACTGAAATCTGTTGTGTTTTTTTTTCATTTTTTAAAAAATGATTTTCATTTTATACTTAAAAACCGCTTATTCTGTGTCATAATTAAAACGAAAATGCAAAAAAGCATTATTAATTATTGCTTTTTCATTTTAATTTTGAGTCATTTGATGCAGTTACATTTTGAAATTGAAAAAGCATTTCTGTTAATCCATTTTAACCGTCAATTCAGACATTTCTAAATGGATTTTGCTACACATTTACCAGAGAACCTTTTTGAAAATGAAATGTCAAATACCATTTTCATTATCATTTTAATTAAGTGACAGAATAAGCTGTGTTGAAGAAGAAAATGAAAATGTATTTTGGTGGTTTTCTTTTTCATTTTAATTTTGAGTCAAAAAATGCAGCTTCATTTTGAAAATGAAAAAGCATTTCTGGTTTTGACTTTTATTTTTAATTATGCTCTAGAAAAACTTCCATAAAAAGGTTCTTTGGTCTAGGAAATACTTTACTGTTGAATAAAAAAAAACATACTTATTTTTGTTTAGCTTTTTAGCTAAATATAAACGTTTCTTTCTCAAATTTTCAAAACTGTTTTAAAGATAATGGTACTTGCCCAAAATATGTCATCGAGGCCCTTTTTTATTTAAGAAAAATTAATTCAAATTTTAGACCAATCATTTTAGTTAAAAAACATTTCCAAATTCAACAAAAGTGAAATAAGAATTCTTGTTTATCATTTGTTAAATCAAAGACACATCAGCAAATTGACTTCTAACTTATTCTAACAAAATGTCTGTGTGCTCCTTAACACTTTAAGAGCGGGAAAAAACATGCACATTTGCATCGCCTAATTATTATTATATAAGACATTATATTGGATTGGAATTGGTTTTGTTTAAAATGCCAACGTAAACAAATAGAAGATATTTTTAACTATACATAAATAAAAACTTTGGATGATTAATCGTTACTTGATGGGGAAAAGCAACAAATTAATAATAGAAGAGGAGGAGTCTATATATGTACATACTAATGTAACTTATGACAATATAATTACCTTTTAATCGTAAATACACATGTTTGTACTTGTACTTTAAATACCAATCAATAAAAGGCAGTTTTTGTTTTCATTTTCCCTTTCACTAACAGTTCGCTGCCGTTTTCTCTTTAAAGAAAATATGGTTTTAAGCATTTGCGTCAGTGTCCGTGTGGTTTAGGGTTAAGTATTGGAACACCAAATAACTGAGTTGGTCTGTTTAAAAAAATTCAAGTTGATATTTTACAAGCAGACTGAGCTATTCCCTTTTGGGCCTTAAAGGTTAATGTTTGCAGGACTAATAGACCATGTGGTGTCACAAAGACCCAGATTGCCAGTGACTGGGTTATGTAACTGCTGCACTGGAAAGCTCTGTTTGCACTTATTGGCCCATGATGGAGCAGGCTCCTGCTCAGACAGACACAGCAGATTTTCAGCTCTGCTTTCAGATTGTTGGACATAACCTTGAGGATTTTGGATCATACATAGAAGAAAAAATCTAAGCTAAATACATATAAGCTACGTGGGAAATGATGTCTCCAATGGAAGTTTTCATTCTTTTTATGATGCTATTTTTCTTCCTCTACAGGTTATTAATTTTGCTCTGATCATCAACACTGCAGAGACTGAACCCTCACCCCCCAGCCTTCTAGCTGCTCTCAGATAACAGACAAGCTGGTTTGATCTGACTGACAGGATCGTCTGCCTGACGTCAGGCTCTTCCTTTATAGCGTCATAGGATTTGACTTTAACCTGCTGCCGCTCCGAAGCACACTTGGTCAGAAGGTCGCCCCTTCAGAAGAACCGGGCCGTCAGCAAAAGAAACATGTGCTAGAAGTTGAGCATCTGTACCAAACAACTGGTCGGTTTTGACTCTGGAAGATGAGCAATGAGGACGAGTTTTATGACGCCGTTACAGGTGGGTACCCATTGTGGTTCATTGATATTATCCTGTTGTTTTTGCCACATTATGTGTCTGCTTTCAACATACTAACTCGTTTACTTTTTAAGCAAATAAAAATATTTCCTCTCTGAAAACATGTTAATGAAGAAACAACAAATTAGTTAATAAAAAACTTTAGGTAAACTGCTTTAAAGACGATACATATAACCAGCAATTTCAATTCACAGTCTACCACTGCTTCACAACAATTTCAGTCTACTTTATTAGATTAATAATTAATAAGTCATAATGGTTTTCTAGTATTTTTTAGTCTAGTCTTTTAAAGTTAAACTTGCAAAAAAAAGGTTTTGAAATGTTTTTTTTTTACATTTCCACAGGTTTTTCATCAAGTTTAAATTTAGGTTTAATGATGGACTGTCTCTCTGTGTTCTATTTATTTTTTCTGATTTGCAGACTAATCCATTGAAAAGGCCAAAAAAATAAGTATTTGCTTTTTGAAGCCATATGATCCTCAGGTAGTAATTCAAGCTTTGTTGTTGAAGTCTGTGCACCCCACTGGAATATAATCTGAGCTCCATGATCAATTTAATATTTATGGACAGCCTATCTGGTGGATGTGATGTGTTATTCCAGGAAAACCTTGAGAAAGTATAAAGATTATTTTATCATTGAAAACACAGGAACACGCATTTTATTCTGAAATCATCAGATCCAGGTAGATTGTTTTTGATTTTCTTACACAGGAAGGTAAAAAGCAATTCAAAAAAGGCACTAAATAAAATAAAATATATAAAATTAAATATTTCTGCTATTACATCAGTAATATTGTTCTAATTTTGGGAATTATTCTGTGACGTTTTGTGGTTGTATTCATACACTAAAGTGACAGCAGCTCATTTATCAGTTATCAGTACTTTAGCATTAGCATCAGGTGCAGTTTTGTTATGACCTTAAACTGCACCTTAATGTTGACAGGTTCTCATTATACTTTTATAAATTAAACTTACATCCTTTTCAGTCTATTTTTTTTAAATAAGCCACTTTTCAGAATGTTGTTTTTCTTTTACATATAAGCTTAGTGGGAAACAGTCTCTCCAATGGAATGACAGGGGAATGTTTTTGCTATTTCAAGATTCAAGATTTGGTTTGTTGTCATTCCACACATAGTATTTGCAAAGAAATACACGGGTGAGACGAGATGTTGTTTCTCACTAGCATGAAAACAGCAATAATAAAAAAAATAGCACTAAGATAACAATCCTAGAATTAAAAATAAGATGAATAAACAAATTAAGTGAAATAAATAAGATATAAAATAAAATAGAATAGAGACCAGCATTCAGTGTGAAAGTGACTATGTGCATTTAACAGCAGTCTTGTTTATGGGGTGGTTGCTAGAGTCTATGTCCATGTATTGTGTCTTCAGGTTGTGTGGGGGTTGGGCGTAATCCATGGATCTTATTGCAGAGTGGAGTTTGTGAGAGCATGAATGCACGAGGAGAACAGTCCGTTTAGCAGCCTCACAGGCTGTGGGAAGAAGCTTTTTAGCATCCTGCTGGATCTGCAGCTGATGCTCCTGAAACTCCTCCCAGATGGCATGAGGGAGAACAGTCCTTCAGAGGGGTGCTGGGGGTCCTTGATGAGAGAGGTTGCTCTTCGTAGGCAGCGCTGCTCGTACAGCTCCTCCAGGATCGGGAGAGGTGCACCAACAATCCTGCTTGCAGTCCTGACAATCCTGCTGAGACGTTGTTTGTCCTGAACCTTGCAGCTGCCAAACCAGGATGTGAAGCTCACGACCTTCTCCACAGCAGCACCATTTATGGTTAGATGTGATTGGGGGTGATTTCCAGATGTCCTGAAGTCAATCACCATTTCTTTAGTTTTGTCCACGTTGATCTGGAGGTTATGGGATTTACACCACACTGCTAGCTGCTCCACCTCCATTCTGTAAGCAGATTTGTCATTGTCGCTTATGAGACCGATCATCTGCAAACTTGACAATGTTATTGGTGCTGTATCGAGCTGCGCAGTCATGCGTGAGCAGACTGAACAGCAGTGGGCTCAGGACGCACCCCTGTGGTGTGCCCGTGCTCACTGATGTGTGCCTGCCGATCTTGACTGTCTGCAGCCTGTCTGTCAGGAAGCTGAGTGTCCAGTTGCGGGTTGCAGTGGCCACGCCTAGTAGCCTAAGCTTCTCCACCAGCTGCTGTGGAATGGTGGTGTTAAAAGCCGAGCTGAAGTTGATGAGGAGGACTCTAGCGTAGGTGTTTTTCCTCTCCAGATGTGACGGTGTGAGGTGGAGATGGCCTCTTCTGTGTTTTGATTTGCTCTGTATGCAAATTGTAAAGGGTCCATAGTTATTGGAAGACTGTTTTTAATGTGTTTTAGGACCAAGCGCTCCAGACATTTGGTCACAATTGGTGTGAGAGGGCCACGGGGTGAAAGTCATTTGGGGAGGTTGGATTTGACTTCTTTGGGACCGGAGTAATAACAGCTGTTTTCATGCATGTGGGTACAAATGCCTGCCTGAGTGATGTGTTAAAGATGTCAGTGAAGACATCTTTCAATTGCTCCGCGCAGTCTTTCAGAACCCATCCAGCATATTATACCCCTGTTTGAAATCATATCTTTTTTTCAGAGGAATTTCAACTTATGATTCAGTGTTCAATTGCATTTAAACATTGAAAATTGTGTTAAGGCCTTTAAATAAAGAGCCAATCATACAGAGAACAGATGTGACCAAAAATGTATTAATCTGATTATTTTGTTTGGAGGAAAGTCTGAAAGTGTGTGGATTTTCAAATTAAAATCCCATGTCATTCATTGTAATATATGACCTCCTTTCTTGACATAATTATCCTTTGTTTTGTTTGCATTTTTCTAATATGCTATAATAATTTATGTGCTGTTGTTTATCAGCCTCTCAAACTCTAACATGTTATTATTTGATCTCTTCACGTTCTCCAATGTAGTTGAATCTGTTGATTGTTTTCTTATCAGAATTTGAAAGATTTTCTGATAGAGATTTAGTTTCTCGCTGATTATTGCTAATAATAAGTTACTGCTCTTCTGCAACAGAGTTTCAGGGTTTTTTTTGTTTTACACAGCCGTTTGGGGAGTATTTCAGGTTTCATAGAATGACAGAATGTGAATGTTGGACCTTCTGTTAGACGCCCTTATAACTTTAGATCTTTTACTGAACAGTAATCCTTGTTTCTGAGTTACCTCTGTTCCTGTTAGTGGATAAATATTGACATGGCTGATTAACTAATGCATACCTAGTATAATATGTAATGTTTGCCACCTGTCAGACTTTAAATATTGCTGTTTGGAGTCTTGTGTATTACCATTTCTGAGTAAAGGGTAATTATGACTATGTTATAGGTTTTTCGGGAATATGGTTGGGATATTGTACTGTACAAATACACAAACTTGTTATATATTTTATTTATTGATTTTTTAATATATATTTCTTGTGGATCTTAGTTGAACTCGCCTGAGTTCCAGCCCGACTTGTGTGTCTCTAAGGGATACACGCCTAAAAGCCTCACGTGTAGGTGTGTGTCTCCTCACTGAAGGTGAACTCTGGTCGATTTAAGGTTAGTGTTGAGCTGAACTTGTCCTCAGCTCCACCCTTCACTGTATTTAAGGAGTTACAGTAGTGGCTGAAGGGTAATGACTAATTCCTCATTCAGCCTCGTTATTCCGATTAGGATCACTGGAGACCAACCCATCTGTGTTCAGACAGGCTGCTAGTGAATTAAAATCCCTTTGTTTCACGCACTACAAATATTAAAGAAACTTCATTTTTTAATATGTTTGCGTTAAAATTCATTAAATTAATAAAACACTTTATTTGCAGGACACTTTTCATGAACATGCGTAGAACGCAAGCTGCTTGACATAAGACAAACATAATAAACATGGGTTAAAGCAAAAAGAAGTCATAAAATACAATAGACAAAGACGACAGCAATCAAAAGACTAACAAAGGATGGTAAGAGACACTGTGGCTAATGGTTTGAGAAGGAACTGTATTAAAAGATAGGTTAATAAAAGTACAAATGATAAACCATTAAAACAAACAAATAAATAAGTTAAGTAAATGATTTATGTAAGAGTTAAAATGATGACTCTTTATTTTGCATTTAAAAGTCTCCACAGATACAGAAACTCTCTTATGCTCAGGTAAGTTATTCCACAGTTGAGGACCACGGTACTGAAAAGAGACCTCGTTGTGAGTCCAAATTCTCATAGTGGAATTAGATAAGAAAGCAGAACCAGTGGATTTGAGAGTTCTGGAGGGTTTGGAAGAACTGAGAAGATCTGTTAATAATTTGGAAAGTTCCAATGAAAACATTTAAAAACTAAAAGCTTAAAATCAAGCCTGAAGCTGACAGACGGTTAGTTTTCCATCACTGTCTTCAACAGTGGAATCAATGTTGAAAACAGAATGTTGTAGACAGAAACAATGATCCACTGCTGTTTTGGTTAGAAGTTACAGTGTAATCTGTTCCAGATGATCAATAAAATTTGCAAGTCAAATCCAGGTATGAAGTCCCTTAATGCAAAGCAAGGTGCAAACGCCAAGTGTAATGTTCAAATAGGACAAACGAAGCATTTAAAGGGCCATTTAAAGGGCATGCAAAATCAATTTTTGGAGCTTTTAAGTGTATTAAAATGTTCATTCTTCACAAACAGAAACCCCAAAGCAGTATTTTGATCCATTCACAGATTTCTGAGTATTCCTCTAAAACCCTGCTCTCTGAGCAGCGGCCCTTCCCAACCCGCAAAAACCAGCGGGTTCTCGCGAGCTGACATAGACCAGTGAGAACAGCCCCTTCCAGGAAGAGCCTGCAATACCAGCAGCACCCCCAGGCTGACACACACACCCACTTTCTCCATGGAGCTAGTGGTGATCAGCTAAACGCTTTGATTTTATACGCACAACATGCACATCCGTCTTTGCCAAGGTTTGGATGTTTGTTTTTTCATGGGCGAGACGCAGACATGCTGCAGAGGCCGGCTTTAGGTTGAGCCACACCCACATGGAGCGAAAGGCGGGACCTCAGAGATAACTATTTAACAGTTTAATATTTAATTAAAAAAATAGTTAATTAGTGTGACAAAGGAAATCTATTATCATACACATGGATATTATTTACCATAAAAAGCGTAAGAATAACTTGGTATAGGCCCTCTAAGAGGATCCAAACTCGAACTTTATTTATCTGTATAGCGCCCTTCATTCAGGTTGAAAACACAAAGCCATTCATCGTTTGACTTTGTTTTTAGATTGAACTAAAGGGCGTTCATTTTGTCCATCTACAGGCCTGGATTCAGATGAGTCGTACGAGGGGGTGTCGGAGGCCAGTTTCAAAGATGCACAGTTTGACTGCGGCAGTCACAGAAACAATGGATCAGTGCCACACAAGAATGGGATCAAGAAGCACAGGTACAACTGCATACCTGAGCTGCATTCCTACAGTGGTTCTCTGGTCACGAGCGAAAACAAAACCAAAGAGAAGTTTTCTGCTGTCAGCAGGTGGCTGTCCCACCCCAGTTTGTTTGATGGTACATTTTCAGACAGAAAGGAGGCAGAATTAAGAATGCAGGAAGACATTTTTAACATTTCCTTACTGGTTTGCTTTTCTCTACTTTTGTTCTGTCAGTGTCACCATCTGGTTTTAGTTTTTCTTTGTTCTTATACAGTAAAAATAGAATACTTTTTCAAAATAAAATGAGGAAAACATGTATCCAAATAAGTAAACTTAATCATGAAAGAATTTTTCCGGAAGATACAAATCAATTTTTTTTGTCCCTATGCAGAGCAGAAATGTACCACTTCCAAATAAAAAAAAAAAAAACAAAGATGGGGGATTTCTATGTAATATATTTTTACTTAACAGAAAATGTACCAAGTTATCAAAACACATTGACGATTTATGTGCAACAGTTTTTTACGCTTCTTTTTTTTTTCTTCCCAGAACGTCTTTACCTGCACCCATGTTTTCCAGAAATACTGTCAGTGTCTGGAGTATCTTAAAGAAATGTATTGGACTGGTAAGGGTGATGTGATCTTAAGAAAATCTTTTTATATTTTTTACATTTTTCTTTTATCTAACCCTTTTATTTAACTATAGTATTAAAGCATTTCCCCCCTCTCTCCAAATGAGAAATGAAAAGAAAAAAATATAACAGATTCTTTTTTTTTTAAATATGTCTTTAAAAAAAAAATAAATAAAAAAATAAATATAATTTAATTTAATTTAAAATAATATGTTACTAAAGCTGTGAATTTCATTGTCTTTGGAAAAAAATAGTGGAGTACAAGGCTTCCTACTTTTACTTCCTTTGAATATTCTTGTTGCTTTTTTGTTAAAATTAAAATTGAATTTAAATATTTTATTTGCATTTCCAATACATTCAATACATTAGATCAGGTATGGAAACATGTAAGGACTTGTGTAATAAATACAGTGCATTAGTATCCAATGATCATTGATCTCTACACAGCATAATTCTACTTTCTACGTCACAAGTGGAGATTTTGTTGTTGTTGTTTAGGTGTTTACAAACATTAAACTCAACAGTAAAATGGTTAAAACACACGATTTCATTAAGCTGCTGATCAGATTTAAATTCTGAAATGTGTTTTTCCTCAGGAATTGTCCAAGATCACCATGCCTATTGCCTTCAATGAGCCTTTAAGTTTTCTGCAGAGAATGACGGAATACATGGAACACACTTACCTCATCAACAAAGCCTGTTCGCTGTCCGACTCCATCGAGCGAATGCAGGTCAGAGACGTCTTTGACAGTGAATTTGTCCTGTCGTGAACAAGTGACTTCATTTTAGCTCAGAGGCCATAAATAATAATATATATATCTCCTCTAACTGCAGATACTGGATTGCAGTATCATTAACTCAAAATGTGTTTTTGTTTTCAAAAAACAAGATTATTTTAATGTTTCCGCCTATTGCTTTTTTTTAAATACAATTTGACGTCTTTTTTGCTTAAAATATTATTGGGGATCACCAGTAAACAATGACATTTGGATGGAGCACGCAGGAGGTCATCAGCATTTTTTATTTAATCTGCTAAAGAGATTGAAGATGCTCCTTAAAAGGACAAATGGATAAATCAATACATCTCATTTAGAAAAGGAAAAAGAAAAATGAATCAATGAAACCAAAGTTATATAATCATCTTTTTAGATTGTATTTTGATCAGATTTTTTTCTTTCTTTCATTTAAAATTCTTTTAAGGACTTTGGGCCTTAATCAAGGTAGAAATTTTCTCTCTCTCTCTCTCTCTCTCTCTCTCTCTATATATATATATATATATATAAATGTATAATCAATATATACGCCATTTACAGATTGTTTTGAGTTTAATTGATCCTCGGATTGTAATTTTGTGGTTCTCCTGAGAACAAAGGAATCAGTAGACTTGCAGATGAACTCTGGTGCAGTTCATTGCAGTGTGAATACAAATAGACTATCCACACAAAGAAGAGTTTTTTTTTTTCTTCTTCTTTTTTTGACCCTACTTTCAGGTCTCCATAAGTACAAACTAAATCCTTTGTGTTTGTGTGTGTTTTAGGCAGTAGCTGCTTTTGCTGTGTCAGCAGTGGCATCTCAGTGGGACAGAACTGGAAAGCCCTTCAACCCTCTGCTGGGAGAAACCTATGAACTTGTCCGGTAAACAAAGATCGACACATCCATTTTTCCGAGGCTCTTCTCCTGTCTTGACACTCAGAATATGTGGTTTCACTGTCGATAGGGAGGAGCAAGGTTTCCGGCTAATATCGGAGCAGGTGTCCCATCATCCTCCTGTCAGTGCCTTCCACGCAGAGGGTTTGGCTGGGGACTTTGTTTTCCATGGTTCCATCTATCCCAAACTCAAGTTTTGGGGAAAGAGTGTTGAGGCCGAACCTAAAGGGACTATCACACTAGAGATCATCAAGTACGGCAATAAAAAGCGTAATAAAAAAAACGTCAAAAACAAATTAATGTCATATTTACACAACTTACTTTGCATTTCCTGCTATGGCATGTTGTTTAACCTCACATTTTTGTCATTTAGGCATAAAGAAGCTTACACATGGAGCAACCCTTACTGCTGTGTGCACAACATTATATTAGGGAAACTGTGGATAGAGCAGTATGGTAACGTGGAAATAGTCAACCACAGGTAAATGAATTTCTCTGAACCACCTGCAAAGATGTAACCAAATCCTTAAAGATCAACTCCAATCATCTTTTGATTTGTTTTACGTGTTCCCAGTTGTCTTTTGACTGTGATTATTTTTGTTTTTAGCCAAAATCAAAAAGCCTGTGTTGTTTTCTAGGACGTAGTTTTTGCAGAGCCTAAGGAGTTTATTAGAAATTCACCTTAGAGTTATGGGTGGGACTTGTTTTAATTATGATTATGAAGTTTTTAACCAAAACTCCACAACCTACATGTCTTAAAAGCACAAATGATACCGACTGACAGTCTTTATTCTCTAAAGTTTCTCTTGAGCAATAAAAAAACGGTAAAAAGTGACACATTTTTGGTTCCAAATCGAGACTTTTTCAACAATGTGCAGAATGAAAATGAATGTGTGTACCAGACCCTGCTGTTACACATGAAAAAGAACTTTGATAAGCCCATAAAAAAATGCTTTGAATTACATAATAATTTAGACTACATTGCAGCAGCGAGCAGCACTGACTGTGGCTCAGACCTGCTTTGATGCTAGCACATGCAGATTGTTGTGTTCACTTGCAATGCAAATAAAATGAAACGCCAGAAGGAACGTGACTATTCGCACGTAATTTTCCAAATATGTGCAGTCAGTAACTTTTTTCTTGGGCACACGGATTCAGAGGAAGGGTTAAAGTTTGGGATTATGGTTCCGGTTATGCTGCAGCTCACCGCTCCTCCAGGGGATGGATCAAATGTTGAGAACACATTTCAAACACCCAGGAGCTAATGGAACTTTAACTTTACGTTTAGTTTTGAATATGTGCAGTCAACAACAAAATCCAGCCTTGGTCGCACTTAAAACACATGCGGGCAACGCAGCAATGTGCCATCTTCTCTCCTGCCGCGCCTGACCTTGAGCATGCTGGACGGGGCAGATCAGGGAGCTTGCTCATGCGCTTCTGGGCCATTCATTTTTAATCTGAAATGCAAAAAAAACATGATTTTCATTGGAGAAGTACCTCTTTTAGTAAGGCTCTCCATCACTAATTCTTAAAGAAACCACGACAAGGTTACATTCATATGCAGCTCTGTTGTATTGAATGCCACCCACCAGCTTTTCAGCATTCCTGTCACGCCCCAGACTTACTATTTCTCATTGTTTCATTCTGGAGTGGGGACTTCTGCTTGCTTGCTTAGTGTGGGGCTTGAAAAGATCATCGCCACCCCTGTTTGCCATTATTTGCACTGTGAAGCCACGTCACACGTGTTGTCTTTGTGTGGTGAAGCCACTTCTCATTGTTACTGATTAAAACAAAAGTCTGCCACACCAGGGCGAGAACATAGCTTTAATTTATGAGCTAAATATAGCAACATTATTATTGTTGAAGGTTATATTTTGTCTTAAAAGCTTGGCTCCTCTGAAAAAGATAACCTATTTCTTCTTCCATTCTAATAATAAAAAAGAAAAACTATTTGTTTTTTCTCTACAGAACTGGAGACAAGTGTGTGTTGAATTTCAAACCATGTGGCATGTTTGGCAAAGAGCTGCACAAAGTAGAAGGATACATCCAAGACAAGAAGTTAGTTTGTGGTTTTCTACAAGATATACAATTTGCTGTACTATTTTTTTTAACTGTACTTTTTTCTTTTTTTTGCCTTCACTTTTTTTTTGTATTCCTGCTCCTTTTTTCCGTCCATATTCCTCTTTCATCTTCACCATTCTACCCCCCCCCCTTCTTTTTTTGGTCTAATTTTGGCCTCTATCTCACCCCCCCCCCCCCCCCCCCACTTCCTCTTCCTGTCCTTGCTCATCTGCTCTCTGTGCAGTAAAAAGAAACACTGTGTCATCTATGGGAAGTGGACTGAGTGCATGTGGAGTGTGGACCCTCAGGCCTACGAGACCCACAAGAAATCAGACAAGAAAGGAGATAAGAAGCAAAAAAATGTGAGAGTAATTCTGGGTTTTTTGATCTGCTACAAATTTTTTTAAGTCACATATCGATGTGTTTTTTTTTTTAATTCCTCATAAATAATCCTGTTTTTTTGGCCAGGTTTTTGTGTGATTTTTAAATGTGAGATACATTCTGGAAAAACTAAGCATGATGGGTGGATACAAACTAAAAATGGGCAAATCTACATGAAACACGCAGGAGAAAGGAAAGGAAATGACATCCAGACGTTTTAGATGTTTAAAAACGGATCAAACATACTGCAGACCTCAAATGGAAGGTTTTAACATTTAAAAGCTGTAAACCCATTAATATACATACAATAAAAGGTGGGAAAAAGGGGGTGGGAACAAGATTTCTTCTTCTGCCCACTCCTCTTTGAGCACATTGTTTTATTTTGTCTATCTATAACTCTTGTGCTTATTTCCATTTGTGTTTGAAAAACATAAAGTAAATATTAGGCCAGAACAAGAAATTGCAAATTTATCGTTATCTTAATATCAAGCTGTGGAATACGCATATCGCAAAAGTCAGTAGAAATTGCGATAAATGGTTACCTTAAATGTTCTTAAACAATCTTATGGTAGCTTGAGGTACTTAATAAATCAAATACTGTAAATCTATTTATGCACTTGACCAATTGAATGAAGCCCTTTTATGTTAGATGTTCGCCTCCATGTAGACGAGGGTCATTTGGAGCATAATTTAAGTTATGGTGACTCCTACTAAAGATAAACTGTTGCAGTAAAATGCAAATGATGGATTTAGTTGTTTTGCTATTTGTTCATGTATCGCAAGTTATATCGTCATTGCAATATTGATCACTAATATTGCAAATTGCGAGTTTTTCTAGTTTATTATTTTTGAGTGACTTATAAAAGTGGGTTTTATTATTACAGGAGGAGCTTCGCAGATCAGAAAACGATGAAGCTGACAACATGCCTGAGGTCCAAGAGACCGTCTCTGTGGTTCCAGGAAGCACTCTTCTGTGGAGGATAGACTCCAGACCAGCGCACTCTTCCAGAGTATGACATCACAACCACACCTGCACATAGAACACCTTGAACAACACACTCTTGTCAGAGCTATAAAATAACTTAATTGTATAGAGGAAATCTTTAAAAACCCACTTTGATTTTGATTGGTATTGTTATTTGGTCAAACAAATACATGGTGAATTGAAAATAAATGCGCTCACATCACTTCATTCCACGTCGTCCTTCAGATGTACAACTTCACAACATTTGCAATGTCGCTCAACGAGCTGGAGCCGGGCATGGAAGCCATGTTGGCCCCAACTGACTGTCGCTTCAGGCCTGACATCAGAGCCATGGAAAACGGAAACATCGGTAATTTCCTCTGAAAAGTCTTATCAGCATGGCACAGTAACTTAGTTATCCAAACTCTTCTGCTGGAAATGTTTTAAATGTGTCATTTGATATTTACGTTTTTTTCTTTCATATTTTGTTTGAATGTTTGAATGTTAGGAAACCTCTTTGCTGTGGTGTTTGACTTTAGCAAGGAAAACTGAAATTAAACATTTAGCGAGGCAACGCTGCCACCTGCTGCAGCATTCCTGCCTCACTGTCACCTGGACTTGACTTTAGGTTATAAATCTGAATGTTTAACTCTGTATATTAACCTGAAATTAAACATTTATTGTCGCACACATCTTCCCTTATCCTTTCAACAAACAGTAACACATTTTCCTGATTGTTTCTGCATCTGCAGATGAAGCCAGTAAGGAGAAGGAGAGGCTGGAGGAGAAACAGAGAGCTGCTAGGAAGGAGAGAGCAAAGAGTGATGAGGATTGGTCAACACGGTAACAACCACACACATGCACGAAGGATAAATGGAGAACAGAAAAAGATGAACGATAACCCCAGAAACATGTTTTTTTTTTTACAAGCCTCTATTTGTGTAATGCATAAAAGCGAACACATCAGCTATTACATGCCCTAGAATCATATATTTGCATTATATCTGGACCACTACCTTCACCCCGTTACAGAGACACAAAATTCTCTCGAATCCGTCA
The DNA here is from genome assembly GCA_023969325.1 of Oryzias curvinotus. Taxonomy (NCBI): domain Eukaryota; kingdom Metazoa; phylum Chordata; class Actinopteri; order Beloniformes; family Adrianichthyidae; genus Oryzias; species Oryzias curvinotus. Next base: position 29,693,894 of record CM043712.1, on the reverse strand, counting down.
GCTCCATATCTGGTTAAAAAGTTACTGTCACTCCCTGAATATCCACTACATTGACAATTTCACCACATTTTACAATAGACCAAACCTTTTCGAACTAGACGGCTTAAATCCAAACCATAAAGGCTCCCATCTTCTGGGGATGAACATAGAAATCACCCTCCTCTCCTGCACTGCTCCTTCCAGCTGACGGTTCAACCAAAGCACACACATTCCCTCCATATCCTTTATTCCAGTACACATCACGAGCAGAGATCACAAACGTTCACATTCAAAGTCAACCATTCCCTCAGTCAGATGTCTCCGTCCTATTCACATAGCACCAAATACAGAATCAAAATTAACTGCAAAATCCCTGGTTTCACCTGCCACACTGAACATGGCTGTTTTTAACATCAGATCTCTTTCTAACAAGTCTTTTATAATTAATGATCTGATTGTTGACCATGATTTAAAATGCTTGCTTTTAACTGAAACCTGGCTTGGTACTGATGCTCCAGCTATTCTCACTGAGGCCTCTCCACCTAATTTTAATTTCTTATTTTCTGTAAGGGAAGGTAAAAGAGGTGGTGGAACAGCATCAATTGCTCAACAAGGTTTAAAAACTGAAACTGTTATTTTAACTGATTATCCTTCATTTGAGCATCATTCCTTCCTGTTCAGCAACCCACCTATTTTAGCAGTGACTGTTTACAGACCACCAAGTCCTCCCTCTGGTTTTTTACAAGATTTTTCTGAACTTTTATCTGTCATTCTTCTGAGGCACAATAGAATTTTAATAACTGGAGATTTTAACATTCATATTGACAACACGAATGATCCTTTTGCCTCTGAGTTTTTAAATCTTTTAAATAGTATGGATTTTACCCAGCATGTGGCACAGCCGACTCACAACAGAGGACACACCCTGGACTTGGTCATCACCTACGGCCTGTCTGCTGGTGTGTCCTCTGTTGTTGACTTGGCTGTGTCAGATCATTATTGTGTGTTTTTTAAGGTGACTGGTTTTATCCAGCAAGAGGCCTCAGTGAGAACTGTGACGAAACGATATATAACTCCTGAAGTGGCAGAAAATTTTATTGACATTTTAAAACAAACTCCTGCTCAGATTTTACCTTTGTCCTGCGATTCTCTGACTGTTGATTTTAATGACAGACTTAAGTCTGCCATTGATTCAGCCGCTCCAATGAAAACAAAAGTCTTGACACATAAACCGAAGATGCCTTGGAGAAACGGTGATATTTTAAATCTGAAGAGAATTTGTAGGAGAGCAGAGAGAAAATTTAGAAAAACTAATTTGACAGTCGACTATGACTTTTTAAAAGATCAACTAAAAACCTACAACCACGCTGTTAAACAGGCAAGGACACTTTATTTTTCAAATCTCATCACAAACAATAAACACAACCCCCGGTTTCTTTTTAAGACTATTGATTTTTTACTAAACAAAGATTTTAATAAATCCATCATGCCTCACTCACAAACTGCATGTGAGGACTTTGCTGACCACTTCAGGAGTAAAGTCAATGCTATTAGATCCAACCTTCAACCGGTACATAACAGTAATCCTAGCAGGTCAGTGGCATTGTCTTTACCTGAGGAAACACTGGAGAGTTTTGTCCTGGTTGATGCAGAGATGCTTGGTCGAGTTTTTTCCCAAGCAAACACTACAACCTGCCTTTTAGACCCGATTCCAACTTCTCTTTTTAAAGCATCTTATAAATTCTTTGAGTCAGAGATTTTAAATATAGCTAACTGCTCTCTTCAGATGGGGGTCTTCCCCTCTGCCTGTAAGACGGCAGTGGTGAGCCCCCTTCTGAAGAAGAGTAACTTGGACCCAAAGATCATGGACAATTACAGACCTGTATCCAACTTACCATTTTTAGGAAAACTTATTGAAAAACTTGTTTTTATTCAATTACATGATTTTTTTAAGTGAACATAATGTTCTTGAAAAGTGTCAGTCTGGTTTTAGGACTAATCACAGTACTGAGACGGCCCTTTTAAAAATTTTAAATGATCTCAGACATAATTATGACTCGCAGAAACTTTCTGTTCTGGTGCTGCTAGATCTTAGTGCCGCCTTTGATACAGTGGATCACCAGATTTTAATTGACAGACTTAGGAGTCGGGTCGGCCTCTCAGGAACTGCTCTTAAGTGGTTTCACTCCTATCTCACAGATAGACACTTTTTTGTAAGTATGGATACTCGTTCCTCAGGAGTCCATGAAATAGGTTGCGGGGTTCCCCAGGGTTCAATCTTGGGTCCAATACTTTTTAACTTGTATATGTTGCCTCTTAGGGATGTCATCAGGAGACATGGCGTTGACTTTCACAGCTATGCTGATGATACACAGCTTTACATCGCCGTGTCTCCTGATGACCTTGAACCTGTCAACACTCTTTTAAACTGCATTTTAGATATAAAGCTGTGGATGGCAGAAAACTTCTTGCAGCTCAACCAGGACAAAACTGAAGTTTTAATCATTGGTCCTGAAGACAAGAGAGAGATGATTTTACCCAAACTTAGGAATTTTAAATCTTCTCAGTGTGTGAGAAATCTGGGCGTTCTTTTTGACTCTGAGCTGAATTTTATTCCTCACATCAGAAACGTTGTGAAAACAGGATTTTATCATCTTAAAAACATTGCCAGAGTCCGCCCATTCCTCTCTCTTGCCAGCACAGAGGTGCTAATGCATGCTTTTATTTTTAGTCGTTTAGATTATTGTAATGCCCTGCTCTCTGGTTTACCCAAAAAGTCGATCTCAAATCTACAACTTCTACAGAACTCAGCGGCACGAGTTCTGACGAGGACCAGAGGGCGGGAACACATTACACCGGTTTTAAAATCGCTGCATTGGCTACCTGTGCGTTTCAGGATTGATTTTAAAGTTCTCTTAATGGTTTACAAATGTTTTTATGGTCTTGGGCCCTCTTATTTAAATGATATTATTTTAAAATACGAACCCTCGCAGACCCTGAGGTCCTCTGGCACTGGCCTCTTAGTTGTCCCTAAGGTGAGGACCAAGACACACGGTGAGGCTTCGTTCCACCATTATGGTCCTCGCCTGTGGAACAGTCTGCCGGAGAACCTCAGGGCCGCAGAGACTGTAGACATTTTTAAGAAGAGGCTCAAGACCCACCTTTTTAGTCTGGCTTTTATATGATTTTGATCGTTCCTTATGTCTTTTATTATTCATCTATTTATTAATTGAAGTATTTATTTACATATTTATTTATTTATCTATTTTCTTGTAAGGACTATTATTATCTCTGTTTCTAATATGCAATTCTTTTTATTGTTATTTTACAAATGATACTTAGGTTATGTTTTAATCACTGACGTATTTTATTTTTTAATTACTGAGATACTTATATCTTATTTTATTTTTTATCTTTTCCTATTTTTATTGTTGTTATTTTATGATCATTTTTATTCTGATGTTTTTTACTCCAGTGTTTCCTCTTGGGGATCCATCGTTCTTGGGCACCACCAGCTTGACCTGTAGGGCGTGCCGTTGCTGTGGTGCCCGTTCTCATTGGGCGGGCTGGGGTCCTGCTCTGTGGTTTAATAGCCATGGAGTGGGCCCTGGGCTGCCCTGTGTTGGGCGGGCGCTGCGGTAATGGCCCCTGTGGTCGGGCTGGGCCTTGGAATGAATGGATCCCCATGATATCGTTTCCTCACAGCAGTACCAAGCCAGACCTTCAACTGCAGTTCTTTGTTTCTGTTCACGGTTCTACTGGGGTAACTGGGTGGGTGGGGGTGGGTGGTGGTGAGAGAGGGGTACCTTCTTTGTGTGATTGTCCTTTGTTTTCTGTTTTTAACAACTTTCATTTTTTTTTTATGACTGTTTTATCTTTTTTTATGTTAAGCGCTTTGTGTTTTTAACCAAAATGAAAGGCGCTATATAAATAAATAAAGTTTGAGTTTGAGTTTGAGTTTTGATTCAAGGCTAAAACACAGCTCTACGGCTAAAGCAAAGTACGATGTTCCCTCGTTTATCCATAGGGTTACATTCTAGTAAGTAAGATAACAGATGTTTCAAGGCTGGAAAAACCCTCACTACACACTTTAGACACTTTTTTCATTTTCACACTCTTTTTATTTTCACACTTTTCCCGCTTGTTTAAACTTAAAGTTCTAACCTTTCCTGAAAATAAGTCCAGTTTCATAGGTCAACAGCTATATGTTTAAATATTAAGGAAAATTTTAAAAAACAAAATAAAGCTAAATACACAGCTTGGGGCAAAACATGGAACTAAAAGCTGTGCTCTCCTCTTTATATGCTGGACAGTATTCCATAGACAAATCCACAGGAAATGCAAAGATAATAATAAAAAAAACTTAATTTAAACATAAATTAAAAGGTAAAATAAAAAAGTTGAATGATTGCAGATCAAATAAAATGTGCTTTTTGTTTCAGATTTGTTTTAAACTACTTCATCAACACCAAATGAGGGAAAAAATTCAAAAACAATAATAATTTAGAATTCTAAAACTCTCAAACAACGCTCAGATGAACGTACAATGAAATAAATACAATGCTGTATTGTTTTACTCGACAAACTAAATTACTACAATGACTAAATTACTATTACTAAATTACTATTACAATTACTGAATTTCCCTTCAGGGATTAATAAAGTTGTTCTTGAATCTTGAAAAAATAAGACAAATGTGGATAAAGGGTGCAGGAAATAGAAGAAAATGTTTTCAAATAATTTTTTCACATTTTAAATTCTTTGAAAGCATGCCCCCCCCAATCACACACAATGAAAGTTGGTTAGTCTTTGGATTCATTTTTATGGTTACAACTTGTACTAATAGAACTGCTTTTTAAATCAATTGATAATCAAATTGTAAACAGTAACTTACTAATAGAAAAACTGAAACTTAAGTGAGTTTGTCTCTTTAGATGGTTCCATCTGAGCACCAACCCGCACACCGGCAATCAGGATTGGATCTACAATGGTGACTACTTCAACAGGAACTACAAGGACCTCCCAGACATCTACTGAAAGTCTGGACACCTTCATCCCTCCTGACTCCATCCACTGCTTCTCCATTCCAACCCGACCCCATCTTCATCGTGTCGCCTCTGTCGTCCCCTCAGAGCGACTCGTATACAGGTTAATAAGACTTGAAGTGAAGAAACACGTCAGGAATCTATTTACACGTCAATTTTACGCTACATTTTTGCCTCTTAATGACCGGCAAACTTCTATCATCTCTGAGCACAATTATCATTCTGTTCTGAGCAGCACTGAGCTGCCAACTCTATACCACACTCAGCGGCACCATCTGAATGTTTTACATCTTTGCAACATCTGGATAGTTTATCATGTCATTATTGAATAAACGAGGAAATACTATATTACCTGAGACTTAACGGGTCACAGTTTTCTTCTTTATGGATGTAAACAGTCAAAAAGAAGACAGGAGAAGTTTTATTTGGATGGGTTCAAATCTGACTCTTCAAAGAGCAAGCTGTTTGTCTTTGTTTTGTTTTTTTGACAAAGACTGCATGTCAAAAGCCAAGAAATTCTAAACGCAGACGCTGACTTTGGAGCTTTTACTTGTGAACATCAGTTTGCTGGTAATGTGTTTTCTGTTTTTTTTTTAAAGGAAAAGTTTGCCTTATTTAGAGAAAACAAACCAACAGCAGGATGTGCTCACATAGTAAATTACCTGTAGTTTCTAAAACACATTTATAATAACAGTTTTGATCATATGCAGAGTGAAGCACAACATCAGTCAGAAGCAAAATATGTGTTTGGTTTTTTTTAGGTTAAATAATCTTACTATCAAAAACCAGGGGGATGATATTATTCTTTATGCAGAATCAAAGGCATGTATGTTAGTTTTCCACATGCAGATCTGCTAGTGAAAACACAACCATAAAGCCGCATCCCTAAATATATAAATGTAAAAATACAAATTTGGATTTTTTCAACTGTATTTGCATGTAGATGTAGTCCTGAAGCTGCGACAGACTGGCGACCTGTCCAGGACAACGAGTGGCCGGGATAGGCTCCAGCAGCCCCGTGACCCCCGAAAGGGACAAAACGGGTTTAGAAGATGAATGAATGTAGTCCTAAAGAACTCACTCCTGGGTTAAAAATACTTTATTTTTCATGTTTTAGGTTTTAGAACACTGATCACCTCCTCCACATTTGAATAGGAGTAACTGCATTGTTTTCTCACATTTCAAATGTTCTAATTGTACAATAGGAGGAATAGTCTTTATGGACATACTTTAACCTGCGATGCAGCGGCTGATGAATGGAGCAGCTATCTGGCAGAGAGCCAGGGGGGGGGGCAGTACAGAGAATCCACAACAAAAACACTGTAAAATCCAGCAGTAATTGGATTTTTCTATGGGGGGGGGGGCAGACTGGAGAAATGCATTTTTGGATATTTGTTCAGACACATCACACACCCAGAATGCATTTCTATTTCATCTGCAAGCTGTAAACTATGTTTAGTTTGATTCACAACATAAAAGGCTTCAAGTATTTCTTATTGTAGAGAAGATCCAAATAGGTTTAGACGGAAAATCTAAACAACCTGTAGTAGAAATGGACTCTTCAGGTTATTTGATGCATTTTTGTTTCCTTTTAGCTACAAAATCTGCATTAATCAAAGTCAGACTTTTTGACAAGAACTTAATTACATTTTAAACTTTTAGTTTGAAAAGCCAAGTCATTACATGTTTCACACATTCATGTGAACCCCAAGTTGTTAATCCAATACTGTAAGGCAGCTTTACTTTCTTCTCAACCCGTTTCTTCATCATATTCCTTTCCTAAATGCTCTTTTAGTTTCTCATCTTCAGTTTCTGTGATGAAAGGAAGGTTACAGTTTATTCAACCACTTGGGAAGCAGCTACTAATGCTGTGATTCCTAAAGATCTATTTTATGTTCTGCTCAGTGCCTGGAATTCTTTTTTTTTGTTTTACATGTTCTGTTCATAAATGAATCCAGTTTTAAGAAGGGTAGGAAGTGTTTTTTTTTTCTCAGATTATTTTTCTTCTGTTGCAGACATGTCTCATCAGTCGAGACCTAAACGGGTTTAATGTGGGTGTCTGATCAAAGCCAGAGCTTGTTACTTTATATTCTAATTGTGGACGTTTAAGTTATAAAGTAATAAACATCTTCATCATTCTTATTATTGGATAGTAGACTCTTTACTCCCTTGTGTAACCTGTTTAAAGCCTCGCTTTCCTGCAATAGTCCTATTTAAGACTGTCTTTGAAGCAACGTGCACAAGAATGCACGGAGTCAATCACAACCCGAACAGCAAATAATTTTGTGCAATTGATTTATTTTTATATTATTTAAACAGATTTCGGTGAGAAACATTGCACAAGATGTTTTATTTAGGGGCGTGGGGGTGGTATCCATACTGTGTACAGTTCAGTAAAATAAAATTCTAACAACAGTTTTTGGCTGTGTCTTTTTTTTTTTTTTAAATATTTATATTGACATGAGATTTAAAGCATGGATTGAATCCAGTTTGTGACACAATAACCTTAACACAACGCGGTTTCAGACTTCAAAGTGGAATGAAGAGCCTTGCACTCCTTTATGCACTAAAAGGCCCACTATGGCGCTGCGGGAGCAGCATCCAGTTATTTATTTTCTAGTTTCGTGGCCTGTTTTATGTTTTTCTTTCTTTAACGTATAGATTTCTTGTTGCAAGTCTGCACACAGTGGAACCACACTTATTAAGAGTTGTACAATTTTATAGATGTGTTCTTCCGTTACTTTGAACTTATTTAGACCTGATTTTCCCCTTCTTTGCACCTTGCTGCCTTGATTTGAATGTTTCTAAAGTGGGATCAATAAAGTTGATCTGATCTTAAAGATGGTATTTGGTTCTGTAACATCTAAGCACGGCTCGTGCATTGCCGCTAAGGACTGATCCCGAAAAAATCTTTATAAATTTAAATGTTTCCGATCAATCAAACCTTGCAAACCTGAAGACAACCCCAGTTGTGAATAGGCACTTTATAAAAATAAAAAAAAATAAAGCACTTATCCTGATAGATTAACTTGTCTTTTAAATGATCTCAAAAGCTTACTTTGCAAAAAAAGAAAACAAAAACACAGTTGGGTTGTTTTTATTTGTCTTTTAATTATCTTCCTGATTGAAATGTATTGTAAGGTCATAATTTGTCATTCATCACATTACATGGCATGATGCACCAGGTCTACTACACTCATTTACAAGAGGGATACACGGAAACATACACAAGGTTTTACAATGGGGAAACAGGAAATTTAGCTCATTGCACTTACAACAGTGAATGGAACACTTTGTGGTCATTTTTAGGCTCACAAGCTTTTTCTGTATTTTCATTTTCTTCCCTTTTCCTCTATCAGTTGGATTGATTGATATTTCTTTTCTAGGCATCTTCCCATCACTCTGTAGCACCTATTGCCTTTCTTGCCGTAAACACTTTAAAATCAAAATAAAAAAAAATCACTTGGAAGCCTGGATGTTTTTCCCTTTTTTGTTTTTGATGTCATTTCATTTAACAAACACAACATGTATAGAAATTCTACACAGACCATTATGATATTTTTCATATCCGAATACACTTAATTTATTTTTTGTTGAACTGTCCGCACGAGCCGGCCACATAAGTACACAATGCAACTTGTCAATTATTACTGCCCGTTTGTTATCTTCACCCACAAAAAGCACAAGTTCGGCATACTCCCCTGCTTGTATCGCCTCACAAATGCCTCTCCTGCATGTGTGTGTGTGTATTAGTGTGTGTATGTATTGCAGCGAGTTAACATGTTTAAGATTTACACGTTTTACAGGACATGCCTTGGGTTTTTCTTTTTCTTTTTTTTTTTAAATGGCATTTACAGGTCAGTCAGACGTAGACTCTGCTCTGTTCTTGTCTGGTATTTACACTGGGAAAGAAGATGGCAGCCAGTGAGGTGGGGCATCAAGGGTGGAAAAAGTGGATGTAGGAAAGGGTTGGGAAGGGCGTTCAGGTCATGCACTTGATCTTAATGAGTCGATGCAGTTGAAAGATGGGGAATGAAACGCTCCCGCATGGCTTTACAGTGATTCTCACAGATGCTTGCTTCTGCATTCAATTCATTTATTTTGTTTGAAAAACTCTCTGTGGTTCTGTACACCAACATCGACTGTCTTCCAACATAACAGCGGTGATGCTTAGTGCAGGCATCACGCCTTTTTTTTATTGTATTTTTTAGTTAAGGAAACTTACAATCACAGACAGCCTGGGTTTCCTTTGAGGATTTCAGGCTGCAGTAGATGCAACAAATTTGATCTGTCTACTTCCTGAATCATTTGAATAAAATGTGAGTTTTAACTTCCTTTAAAACATAAAATGGCAAAATTCCTAAACATAATGTTCAAGAATTCTCTAGTTGTGACCTAAAAACCAAAAATTATGGGGGTTTTTTGTTTTCTCTATTTCAATGTATGTGTCAGCTTACAGCTCCTGATACTGTGGAAGTTTTTGCTTTTTGAAATCCCTCACTGATAAGCCTTAGATGAGTCTTTGATTAGCTTTAATTTTTTAATATTTGTGCTTCAAAAAACCCTTAAAAACCAGGCCGTGGCTTTGGGGTTTCGCCCACTGCTGTGATTTACTGTGATCACTGTTCTGACGGTAAGGCCATTGCTTTCCTGGATGTGGACATATATACCATACAGAGCATAGACAGAGATCATGACTGGCCAGACGGCAGTAACAGAATGGCTTTCATCAGTAACCAGTATTTTAGTATAAAGCCCTTGCTGCTATGCATATTTAAGTTCCCTTGGGGTGGCTGTAGGAGCAGAAAGCAAGTGACGTTTCCACTTTCCAACACATTTATTTTCGACGTTGTTGCGGTTGTGTCACTCGTGTGTTACCGACCCTCTCTGCTTCACAGCCGATCCCAACTGTGCCACAAAGTCTTAATCGGATTTACTGCACAAACACGCCCAAAACCTGCCGGAGTCTCTTCACTGCCCTCAACACAATGCTGCATTTTACTGTGTGCTTTCCTGAGGCAAGAGTGATCATTTTATTGAATATTTTCCTGGTGCATTTTTTTGTTTTTTATAAACTTCCAAAAACATGCGACACACAATAATGGAAGTTATCTACTTGGGTAAATATATTTATAGTTTACTTTGACATGTAGTTCAAATCTTGTTGAAGTCACTGATCTGGCGGCAGTGTACCTGTGTGGTCACGTCTTAAAGATTAAAATGGAAAATTAAGATTTAGGCAGAGCCAGAATAATGCGATTATGGCAGTTAAACTCAGCATATTAAAAAAAAAAATCAAAGGTCCTTTAGAATAGATGTCTATATATATATATATATATATATATATATATTACAAAATTGTGACTTGATCTGCATTAAAAAGGGGGATTGAAAATGTATGTGGCATGAATAACAATGTGTATAAATGTAAAACAGCACATTCATATAAAAAATATCACTGATAGATACAATTAACAATATACTCAAAAAATGCTATATTTTTAATCTGATTGTTATGGATGTGCATGAATCCAGCAATAAATAAAGTCTCCTTTAACATATCCTCTAATAACTTTATAGATTTATTTCCCTCTATATTCTTCAGTGCCAGGCAGCTTTCTGTTCTATTTCATAAAATAAGTTCTTAAATAGATGATTTACTTAAAGCTTCTACGAAAATATAAATATAGTTTATTTCTACACCGATTGGCATCTTTTGAGGGAAACTAAGGATAATCTATGGGCTATTTTCATACTGCATGAATCGGTTCTAATCAGAATTTCTATTGACTTCAGATTTATTGTCCGTCTGTGGGGTTTTTTTGGATCAAAGTTGATTGCAATAGAAGGGGTCCGAGACCCTTAAGCTCTATTTTATAGAATTTCATTGGCTTAGTAGAGAACACTTTCAGTTGTTAATATAGTTAATGGAAAAGTGTGTTTATACTAAATGAGGTTTTAATCTCAACATTCTTGAATTACCAGAAAAAACTCTAACAATCCTAGTTCTTCCTGTGATATCACTTTTACCTCATACCAATCACAGTTTTAGATACTTTTACATGAGTTTTATCATCATAGAAATATAGTCAAAACCTTCAAAGACCTTCAACCCTACTGTAGTGTTTCACTGCTGTTAAAAAATAATGCTTCTCTTCATCAAGTTGAAGGTATATTTTCACTTTTTTTTCTCTTTAAGACATTTAAATTGTCTGTTCTAAGTGGAAAGAAATAAGTACATAGTTTGGAACATGTTTTCCTCTTCATTTCCTCTTGAAAACAGTTTTTAAGTGATTGAATAAATGGCAACCCACTACTTCTTTCCAGAACGGAAGCTGGAAGTATGGAGGCCTCCTCTTTCAGCACATTGGATTACAATTTCTGCTAATTAATTTCAAACGTTGTCACATTTATAAAGGCAACGATGCAGTTTTTACAAGATGCAAAATAATAGACCCAATTTTTCCAGCGAAGGCGTCTTTGGCTCCCTAGTTCAGAGGAGATGGGACCCTGATCAGGATTATGTGAACCCGTTAAAAATATTTCTCCTTTTCCGGAGTAAACTAAAATTATGAGAACTGGGGAGTCATGATCAATGATTATGACTTGTCATTGCTTTTCTCAAGCCTTTACCTCCCTGTGTTACTCTTTAATCCAAATATGACTCATTGCATAGAATGACTGGAGATGAGAGGTCGCCTGGATGAAATCATGTTTGTCTGGTTTGCTTTTCCGCATTGGATGAGGGTTGTTAAATACACACATACACAACTCCCACACACATACATACAAACATTAGCAACAGAACAATATAGAGGTGACTGAGGTTTTCTGCGCTGGGCGGCATGCGAGGGTTCCCAGCGAGCATTCACACAGACAATATACAGCAGAAGTTTGTAGGTCGTTCCGTCCGTTGCGCTGAAGGCCTCGCAACGTTGGGCCGGAAGGAGATTGTGTCCTCAGTACCGTACCACAGATCCCACAATGCACTGCAGGAGCAACAGCAGGGCAAACGCTAACCTGAGAAGTTTCCATGACAACTGACAGTCTGAGGTTGTTGTTTTTGTTTTGTTTTTTTCTTTTTGAGGGGGAGTTGTGTTACAGGTCTGGACTCCAACACGATAGAAAAATCAAACGTAAAAAAAAAGGCGAGTGACTTTGTGACACAACCATGTGTGTTACTGTTGGTTCCTCAGTCACATGAGTGCGGTTTCTCGTTGTTGTTTTGCTTTTTCCCGTTTGCAAACATCAGGAGTGTGCTGTCATGTGCACAGTTGAACAAGTGAAGACACATGCTTACACACGCTTGCTTGAGGAGTTTTTTTTTTTTTTTTTTTTGTACGCTCCCAGTAAATGTCCATCTTGGAGGATCAGAAGAATCCCATCAAAAAGCCCAAACCCCCCACAGGTGATGAAGTCAGTCCTCCACGGAGTAACTGCTTAGCTTTTCCAGGCCTCTCTGCTGCCCTGCAGTGCTTCAGGTCAGTCTCCAGCTGGCTCATGCCAGCGGCGCATCGCTTTGATCCGCTGACTGACGACACCGAGGTCTCACCGTCGGTTGGAGTCGAAGATCTGGATGGTACCAACTTTGCAAACATCTGATCTCTGCTGTTACTGGACAGCAGCACAATATTGGAATTCATTCTGTGGTAGGTTAAAGTCGGACTTGAGTTGAAAATTGGTAGTAGTAAGTGTGACAAACAGAAGCAACACATTTCAATTCCCTCGAATTCTAAAATGACACCAAATTGTGCTATTTGCTCTCTTACCTCTTAATCTATTGCTTTTCTGATGAAGTAAAAGAAATTGAGGGGTTGAACTCAATAAAAAGTTACAAACACAAAAAAAGAAAAGTTTGATCACAAACAGCTATAAAAAAAATATTAATTGAAAAAATATATATAGATGAATCTCTTTGTAGCTGCTGCTCCAGCAGTTATTACTTAAAAAAGGGACATGAAGGAAACCATCACACGACGTAACAAAAAAAATGATACTCTCACTTCAAAATAACACGTTTAAAAATGATTAAGGCATAACATAAAAAACAGGCTAATAGCAAAGCAAAACAAACAAGAAGGAGAATAACCTAAGAAACTTCTGAGAGCCAGATTTGTCGAGCAGCTGAAGAGTTACTGCAGGTAAATGTTGTCTTGATGGCTTTTGAAAGGCTAAAAGGTACCTCTACCACATACAGCTTCATGCTGAAAACAAGAACAAACAAAAAAACACAATAAACAGGAGGCTCCTCTTGTTTTTACAGTCTCATCACTATGAGTTGCTGCATGAACGTTTCCCTCTTTTACACCACCAATATTTTTCTCCAACTGTCTGTATGGCCTCTGTTTAGAAATGATGAACAGTGTAAGGTCTTGGATACAAAGTCCCATGCGTTCCTACATTTTTGTGTGTGTAATCCACTATTTTCTTCTCTTAAAGACATTGCAAGTAGTAGATTAGAATTGGAAAGAAAGAATCAGCTTTCAAGAGGAGAAAAGACACGGTTCCAACCTGGAATGTAGAAAGAAACAGGAAGCTGTGGACAGAAACACACAGACGCAGCTTTTTGTCGTCAACATGACATTCCTGTCCAGCTTTATCCATGACTCAAGATCCTTGTTCGTGTTCAGTGATGCTATAGAGGTCTTTCGTACCAGAAAAACCGGTGTGTTTCCACATTTTCCACACTCTGACTTTACTTAGAGAAGAGACAGAAAAGAGGAGAGGGATGAACTGCTGCCCACGTTCTTGTTCTGAGCACGACTGTGACACCAGAGGTTCCTGCAGGCCACCGTACTTTTGCTAAAGCTGTAACTTCCTGCGCACCCAATCAGGAAAAAGAAGCAGCACAATGGCGTTGTCAACATTCGAGAGTAGAAATGAGGATCTTGACCTCCCTCCACTGAGAGGGCAGAGTGTAGTTTGGTCGGAGGTGTAATGTAGGTTCTTCCGGTGTTCATCTGCTGTGTATGAGTGGCTCTCACCGCCGGCCAAACTTCGACAGTTGTCCGTGGTTTGCTGCTCCAATCTGATCGTAACGAACGGGTGTGGACATTGGTGGCTGATGCAGGTTTTGGTTTCTGGGATGAGGGTGGCTGAAGAAAAAGAGCTCACCCGTAGATGGATGGATGTTGGCTTTAACTTACTGATCTACAAAGACAACAGAAAAACATAATAACATAACATAATATAAAATATTGATCAGCAGTGCATTTTTGAAAAGTGTTTTAAAGGTGTTCTTATTTCTCTAGAGTATTAGTAGCCTTTTTTAAATAATAAATAGCAACCTAACAGTTCATATACTTCATAGTAAAACCAATTTGAACAATTTTAGTGCTTAAAGGTAAAATATAACCAATTGAAGTAATCCTGCTCAGCAATTTACTACAAAAATGTGAAACAAAGAAAAAAAATGTAAATAAAAGCAAAATTTTTTCAAAATAAATGAAAGGGGAAAAAAAGCAGCCAGGCAGGGTATTAAAAAATCTATTTTATGATGAAGTGAAAAGTAGTCATCCAAATCATTCCTTGTTGAAGCAGTGGAACTTGACTGTCAACTGTTTTTTTTACGTCACCCTAGCAGAGTTTAGCTGTTCCCTATCAAGTTTTGACGGTCCAAAACCAGCTCTTTTTCTGTTTCACTTCACGACTGTTGAAGCGAAAATGATGATCATCAGCACCTGTTGATCAAGCATTTGACCATAACCCAATGAAATCCCAGATTTTGTGCATGTGTACTACTAAGATTTGATGATGGTTTGAAGGCAGAAGGTAGTTAATATGGACTTAATTTTGACTTTTTTTGCTCTGTAGTTAGCAAATTAATACTTTAAAAAGAAAATCATTATGTTTATCTAAATTTCTTTAGTACTTGTTTCACATTTGCTCTCATACTTCAGTGCAGTAAACTGGATTTCTGTCTTTTTGATGTAGATTCAATGGCTTCCAGTTTTATTACCCCCTGTGCCTGACCCAGAGTAACAACTCCAAACACGCTGCACAGCACCAGACTCAATCTGTTCCAGTAAAACACAGGGTCCCAAAGGTGCACAGACACAATCAGGGAGGACGAGATGCTCAGGCAGAGTTTAGGTCTACAGTACTTCTGTAGTTGTCTGTAATCTTTGTTTTAAGGTTCTAAATAAAGTTATTTTCCTGTAGCACAAACAGCCAATAATTCAAATTATTAAATAAATCTTACCTAAAATAAATTGCAGATTTTACAAATTTTGTGATCTCAGCTACATTGGACCCTTTTGGGGAAGTGAAGTGAACTCAGTCCCACTATTGAATGAAAGCACCACCAAGAACAAATTTCCTCCAAAGTAGAGTTGGGTTTAATAAAACATGCTCCAAAAATCCGATCTTCAGTTGTGAACATGTTTTCTCTAACAATAATTTTTCTTTATCAGGAGGAGGAAAACATGGAAGACAAAATAAAGAAGAAAGCAAAAGAAGATCTTGATGGAGGAAGGATGACAAAGTACAAGCGAGAAGACCAAAGGAGGACAAGTGTTTACAGCAGAAGTGATGTGGGTGTCGTGCGTGAAAGAGGCACAGACAGAGAGCGTTGTCTGCACTCAAATGAGGTCCCACAGAGTGTCTAGCTGCACAGGACACACCGACACGCAGGACATCTCATTAGCAACATAAGCAACGCTGTACGACCAATGTCACCTCACAGGCTGCCATTCTGCTCAAAGGACTCTAGAGTATCAAAGCAGAACCATGTTTAACAGATTTCTGCAAAGACCCGAGACATATTCTTAACCAGGAGGCATGAAATGAGCTGACAAACTCTTTGAAAAAAGAAACTCAGGTTGACAAATACATATTGGACTTTTTAGGGAGCTCTAAGAAGCTGTGCTGTTTCTGATGTTCCTAAGCTTCTGTAGGTCATGTTTAGTCTGATACTGCCTGTTGTAGTAACAGTCACTCCAGGTTGGAGTTTATAAATATATCCTTGGACTGCAAGGACCATGTTGTTGTCACATTCCATTCTTTCTTACTGCTAATTTGAGCAAAAGTTTTGCCCCCTGAGATGCACAAAAAACTGACCAACATATGCACACACTTAGGTTGTGTCAGAATTCCTTTACTACTCACTACTTAGCACACTATACAGCGCATTCGCCATTTTGAAGGGTTGTCCAAATCTACAATTCCAACATCGAGTGCTCTAGAAATTTCCCAGAAGTCTCTGTGAAAAACCAGTGTGAATCGATGCTCACTAGATTGGTGAATATGGTGAACAATCCATTATGTCGGAACACTTTTCACCAAAACTTTTATTTAAAATGTATATTTTTAATAAACAATTAATGTTTTCATCTTCAGAAGACAGTGAATCCAGAAATAATCGTCGCTAAATGCTCATATCGATTAAATTTTAGCTTCGTCATGTACTCCGTAAAAAAAAAAAAAGTGGTGTGCCTGGTGTCCCAATTATTTTGAAATCCAGGGCACTACGTAGTCCCGCACTATATAATACCCCCCCCCCCCCCCCCATACATTTTTTTTAAAATACAAATATTAATAATAATGACCCTTTATCCTTTTTGGGGTCACAAGGTTGCTAGAGCCAACCCAGCTTCTGTTGGACAAAGACGAGGAAGCGCTAAACAGGTTGTCAGACTGTTGCACCACACGCTCACATACCAGTATATAGGGGCAATTTAGAGACATCAATCAACCTGAGAAAGATGTTTTTAGAATGTGGGAGAAGAAAAACCGTACATGCACGAGGGAGAACATGCAAACAGAGAAAGGACCACACGGATAAGACTTGATTGGGACTGGGATTTGAATCAGGGATTTTCCGCTGTAGGGCAAGAGTGCTGACCTTTTTTTTCTGAAGTCCTTATTTTCTAATGGCTATTAGGAATTTTCAATGTAAAAACTGGGGACACAACGACAAAATTGTGCTTTCTGTCATTACTAAAAATGTATGTTTAGCAAAGGGATGCTAATATTTTATAGTAGTTTTTTTTCACGGCTGGAAAAGTATTTTTCAAATCCAATTTGCACATTGAAAGGAACTTACTGTCTGGCCTGCCAGAGAGCTGCAGGTTCTCTCTGGCAGTGTGCTGTGCTCAGGTTCAAGACATGAAGTTTCCAGAGGATGTCTGTCCTTGTTGGCTGCAAAACATAAAAGTTATATTTTAGTTAAAGATTGTTTTCTTTTTCTTTTCTATTTAGCTAATAAATAACTTTACTTTTAAATCAAACTTTTTTATATTTAAATAAAAGCCTGAATGAGTCCCTTTAGCTGACTGAAAGATAAAAGCCTTTGATAATAGTATGAGGAATTACACTTAAAGCACTGACAAATACACAAGCACAAAAATATTTTTCTTTTTGTTCCTGTTTGTTTAGCAGCTTTTAATATTTGTGTGTATACAGCGATGTTTTTGTGGCTTTCATTGTTGTGAAAGAGTGAGACGTTATAGCAAACACAAGAAAAGAAAACTCTACTATCTCAGACAAAATTTGGTTGTTTATTTTTAACAACATTGGTTAGTAAAAATGTTAGGCTCTTTTATTGTACAGTACGTATCGTCTCTCCTGAGTTTTGCTGCCACAATGCGGCTTTGGTCTTCAAAGGCTTTGAAGCTTCATCTAGAAAATGTTTGCTGCTCCTCTAAAAAGGCAAGGCAGGTAACATTTTTGAAGGACCTTTTATACATGGAGGCTATTTAAAGTGCTTTACAGAGATACAAATGCTCTGCAGCATGGGAGAAATCGTAATTCATAAAAGTAGTATTGGTAAGAAAACAAAAAAGTACATTGAATGAAGCATTAGTCAACCTGAAGAAGTTACTCAGGGGGATGTTTTCATGTGCGTCATTTGTATTCATGAAGAGGCCTAATCCAAATACTAGTAGCATACTGGAAAAAAAAGGATTTTGTCATGTCAGCTGTTTTTTAAATTATATTTTAATGCATAGTGTAGCAAAAAATTCAGTTTTCTCATTTACCTTTTAATTTTGATGCAACCAAACACAAAGTTCAGGGAAAGACAACAACTTTTGCCTGGAGGTGTTCCAAAGTTAGCTATTAGCTTGAAAAATTTTTTTTTTTTTTTGCTCAGTTATAAAAGTTGTTACTCACCAGTCAACGCAGTTCTGCTCTCACTTTCCTGTCTCTTTTTCTTTCTCTCTCAGTAAAGAATCAGCAGAGGAAACTTCGCAGGTTTTTCTGGTAAGAGGCCTCATCACTTTTTTTGTTTTTATATTTTATTAGTCCTGCAAAAGCATGAATATATTTTTAGTGTGTCAGAAAGAAATGTAAACAATAATGATGTAAATAAAATTCGACACTGATCAAATTTCATTTAAAATTTACAAAAGTGTTCCATAAAAACCCAAACAGCTTTTTCTGCATTTCTTTGACACAAACTTCAGCATTTAGCAGTTTGTTATTACTCAGATATTCCTGCCCATTTAATCAAACCTGAAGTTATTTTTGCAAATGTTGCACGTCACATGTAAAGAACTGAACTAAAAGTAGAAAAAAAGAAACAATATCCTAAACAATAAAGACATCCACGTCACAAACTGCCTGTTCTGGATAAATCAGTTTAGGCTGCCCTTCGAGAGCCAATGAGTCAGATGTGTGTATTCCTCAGCGGTGCAGCAGCCTTTGAAGTGGAACCACCTCAAAATGTATATCTACTCCAAGTATTTCCCAAAAAACGGTCAAATGTATTTAGAGCTCCTTGTTCATGAATCATTGACCAGAACACCGCTGGGTTCTGATTACTTCATACTTGGGCAAGCAGCAAAATTGCCTTTAGCTTTTTTAACCTCCACTTAAATGCGAAGAATGTGGCACTGTTGGTTCAATGACTGAATTATTATCTGGGAATTATTGTTTCTTTTGAAAGTGTGACAAAATAATGAAGCAGACACACCTTAATGTTGTTACCTCAGAAGAGAGAGGTAAACTTTTTGCCAAAACCGGAAATGGCTGTAGGGAATAAAAGTACCAAAATGTAGAAAAAACAGACTTGTAATGCATTCAAAGTAGGAAAATTTCAAAAAATTTTAGTACACATCAATTTCTAAGTGATAAAATAATATCTGATCTGATAATAAATATAGATTTAGAATGCTTTTTTGTGTTTTTTTCCTACCTTCTCCCAGTTTGCCGGCCTGCTCTGCGGCTCCTCCAGGCAGGATCTTTGAAAACATGCCTTCTCCCTCCATGCCCGGCTGACCAGCCGCTGCGCTGCCAATTCCTCCTGGTCTAGGAGCCGCCTTGGAGCCTGGACAAAATAGCAGATGAAGAGGGGGAGAGTGCCAAAAGGAGTGAAGGACAGAGAGAGTTGAAGAGTCAGTGTGGTTAAAATAAAAGGGGGAACTCTGCTAATGCATGAAGAATGGATTTATTCTACTATAACAGCTTTTTATTTTGATTAATTTTTTTTTAAAGAAAGCAGTAGAAATAACTGGATGGATGATTTCCTCCCCTGCTGTTTAGATGACATACTGGTCTGCATCTCATTACTCTTTTAATCATTTGGTCTAGTAGACTTCCTGTTTGCTTATTTTCATCCCTGAAAACAGGAATATATATGTATATACATTTTAAGAAGTTACCTATTTGCTAAAAGTAATTCAGGCATGAAAATGATCAAAGATTAAGAAAAAAATCTTAAAACCAAATTCCAAAGCTAATTATATAGCATCTTGGCACACGGAGTGTAATCCCTGACCATGATGTTACCCCTTGTGTTTTTTACTCCGTTATGAGATTAACTGCAGATAATCTCAGATTATATACATATATATATATATATGTGTGTAAAAAAACACAAAACTGTTGGATAAATCAGATTTTTTTTAAAACAAAAGATGATGTGAAAGCGTTAAAATATATGGTGGGTGTACAGAACCTATTCCTGTTAGTGGTGGTCCGGCGGTCTTTGAGGCCATGATGGGTGCCGCTTTCGCGCCGATAGCTGTTGCTGGAGGCGTCTCAATCTTCGTCTGCGGAGAGAAACGCTTATCGTTTAGCTTCTTTTACAGTAAAACACTTGGATGTTCAGAGTTAAAGTGATGAGCGTTATGTCATCTCAAAATGACACACACACACACACACACACACACACACACACACACACACACAGGACTGATGTGTTTAGTCAAAAGAAAGCTGAATGAGAGAGTAGGATGGGGAGCAGAAAGCATCACAGAGGAGGGACAGAGAGATTGAAAATGGCACAGAAGGCTGCTTGTGTTGTGACAGTTTACTGACTGTTGACTAAATGAATGATGCGTTTCAGCTCTGTTGGCTGTCAGACCGAGGATTCCTGCAGCACAGGCAAGGATCTTCAATATCTGGAGCTTGGTTTGAAATCTCCATGTATTCAGGCTAAAATTGGTAACAAAGATGAGTAAAACCTTCAATTTCTAAAGTAATAAAATTACCAATTAGTCAAAACTTTTTTTGTTTTTGTTTTAACCTTTTAGCCTTAAAGGGCAAAACAAGTAAAAGCTTCTCTTTTTGAATCAGTAATTGAACAAAACTGGATACAAATAGCTTGCAATGTTATAAAGGATTTGCAGCTAATGACAGACTTCTCTCTTCATGGCTCAAGTGCCCTTGAGCAATGTACCCAACCGCTCCTCAGGAGATGCACCTGCCTATCACTCCGTGTGTGTTTATTGCCTTCGGTATGTACTGCTAATTGCTTCTTCTGTCTGTTTACAGTTGGAGGTAGATAAAAAAAATAAAAACGATAAAAAATACAAACTCCACACAGAAAAGATGAGCTGGAATTCAAACCAGGGACTGCTAGGTTTCAAACTCTGCCTGAATCAAGAAATTGCCAAAGCCCAGTTTCCTCACATCAGAGCTTCTGCTTTGCTCAGGCTCAGAGACTCATCGATTAGGGAGTATTGACATTTTCTGTATCAATGTGAACTGATTACAGCTCAGTGTAACTCTACTCTCACTGTCTGACAGGTGAACTGCTGTGGCGTCAACAGTAAGTACAGTTTTAGAAGAGATGCAAACCAGGCTTTATCCAGGCCCAATACCCATCACTGTTGCACTTTTCTAAAAAGAGGCATGTGCATCAGGGAGAGCTGAATACATTTGGCCAACAAGCCGTCATTTCATTTCTGTCTTTCTGAGTCTTTTTGTTTAAAAAGAGAAATTAATCTGAATTCAGTGTATTCAAATAATTGTGCTTCAAGCTCCAGTAAACAAATTTCCATTAATGACATTTCCTTGATCTATTTTTTTTAATCGCAGAGCAAATCTAACAAACGGAAGGGTTTGTAGAATTAATATATATGAATAAATCTTTTTTTTTGTGTGAAAAAAAGGATACCTGCAGATTTCTTTGTGTAATTATCTGATACTCTCAGAGTTAAATGTTACTGCTTGTTCAACATGGCTTTAGTTTGTATTTTCAGTCCTGATTCTCCTCTCTGTTGCTCACCATGGGTGACGGTGTAGTTCCTGCTGGACCTGTCTGCCTAGCCTGGCCCATCGGTCCACCTGCCGGTCCCATCTGTCCTGGCTTGGCCTGACCCTGACCCTGACCCAGCCCCACTCCCATCCCTATGCCTTGTCCTTGGGCTGGGGTCGGCTGCTGAGGCCCAGTGGTTGTCGTGGTACCAGGTTGACCCGGTCTATTGGCGGATGTTTGGGCTTGCTGCTGGAGCGGCGTCCTCTGTCCTTGAGTTCCATCTGTCTGAGAACCTGGCCCAGCTTGTCTCCCTGATCCTGCAGGCCCACCTGCAGAACCTTGACCCCGCACAGAGCTGCTACCAGATCTGGAGGAGCCTGCATGGAGAAAAAAGTAGGTAAATAAAAAGGTTGCACAATGTTTTTGTTTTACCAAAACAGAACCTTCACCAAAAACACCAGACGAGTTGATGGAGTTAACGGTCAGTTGTTAGTAGACTGTACAAAATAACAGAAAACGTGCAGACTTGTGTTCTCTGGTTCCATCTGTTGTCCACTGAAACATTGCAGTCAATGCAGCTGTGATTTGTTTTCCTTCTCAATTGTGCTGGAAGATCATCTGTGCCAACAGGGTTCAACACTTAAAAACGAAGGACGATAAATAAATGAAGCCTATTCATTTTATGAGGTGACTGCAGAAAAAGCAACTCTTTAAATAAAAGAGTTTGCAATGTTGATAAAATGATGAAACTGATAATATTAATTTTCTTTTTTGAACTTTGATTTTATTGCGCTTTATAGGCTTTTTTTTATCCTAGGACTCAAAGCACATTCTGTGTGGAGCTTTGGAAAACATCATCCATCAAACATCATTCATTCATTTAGAGTCTGCTGTTTGGGCTCTAAATGAATGGGTTTAAATCTTGAACAGCTCTAAATCTTGTATCTGTTTTATACATATACAAATATGCATAGAAGATCCAACATTTTTGTGTGATAATGGATGAATTCCAACTAATTTGTTTTCTTTGTGTGTTTATTAAGAGTAATTTAAAATAATATTTTTCTTTCTTTCTAAAAATGCTAGTTAAAACAAATAATTGAGGGTTAAAAAACATTCCATTTCCCTTTTTAGTGTAATAATGTTGCTACTGTAGAAAACACACAAACAGGCGTGAATTAAAGAAAACCTGTTTATAAACCTGGACACAATACTAAGATTTGGTTTAACACAATTGTTTTAAGTGAATAAAACGTTAGGAGTTCGAGTTAAATGTTCAAGGATGCTTTGCTACTCTCATCTTGGGAAGACCACTGGGATGGCTTTCAAGTTTCTTTTCCTTTTTTTTTTGCAGATTTCCCTATGCTAACTCTTGCACTGTTTTGCTAGTTTTTGTCTCAGTATTAGTTCTCAGCAAATAATTGACTTTACATTTTTAATTACTCCGATGCCTCTTTGTAGATTTTAACTTTATGGAATTTTTTATCTCAAATAGTCTAACTATTAAGACTACATAAATTTAAGTGCCAAGCCAAGGAGTTAGCCTTATTTTCTTTATGTTCTTTGCAGCACAGTTTTCTAAATATCTCCAAAGCTCTATACTGAGGTTACTTGATCTTTTGCAATAGTGTAATAAGAAGTGCATACCTGGTGGTTGGCCCTGCATGTCCACCGGACCTTGGGATTTGCTGCGTGAGGACCTGTGCGGGTCTCCCTGCCTGGAGGACCTTTGGCCATGATGGTGTCCTGATGGATCCCGATAGTCAGTAGAGTGATACCCCCCAGACCTCGACTCACCACGCCTTCCTGAAGATGACGACCGTCCTGAGGGGTCGTGACGCATCAAAGGGTCTTTAGGATGCCCTTTAGAAGACCTTGTGGATCTTAATTCATCAGAGTGGCGTGATGACGAGTGGCGGCTAGAACTGCCATGATGCCTGTGGTCACGGGAAGATGAGTGTCGCCCTCCATGGCCATACTCATCCTGAGGCCACAAGTCCTCCTCAGGAGGCTCATCATAATCATGATAGGTGTGTTTGACACTATGCCGACTCCTCCCAGATGAGTGGCCGCTGTAGTGTCGAGAACTGGAGCGTGGCTTCTCAAACCAGTCTGTTTCTTCCTGGCCCAGATGGTAGGCTTTGGAAACCGAGAGCAGATCACAGTCAATCTCCATGTCGTGTGGAGACAGCGGCATGCAGGCTGAAAGACGGAAGAGGGCGGGAGGAAGACCAATTGCATGCAAAAGAAAATGGTGGGTGGGAAAGAGAAAGACAGAAAGGCAAAAAAAAAATAGTTTTACATCCATGCAGTGCTAACTTTACAGGTCTACATGATACAATACACAACAATAGAGAGAACATGGTATGACACAGCAAAACTGTCTGCTGCAAGCTGGGTTTTTGTTTCGTTCAACCAATTATCAGACCAGACAAATACAGCAAACTTATGCAGCAAAAACAACTGCTTTGACAACTTCTTTTTTTTTTACTCTTTTTGAGAAAGTAATTTATTTCAGTGAGGATATAACAGATTAGGTAAAAATAATTTATTAAAGGACAGTTTTGCAGTGTAGACACAGATTTCTTAAACATAACACATAAACATAGCATATAGGCCACAACAGTAAAACCCTGTAAAAGACAAAAAACAAATTACAGTGCATCTGTTCTGTGCAACTGGATTCAGACAGTAGTGAACAATATTATGTCCACTCAGAGGAAACCATGCGAGTTTTGGACAGACAACTGGACGGACTGGCGAATGGACGAACAGGCAGACAGACAGCAGTCTTGGGAAGACGAAAACATTGGCATGCAACATCTATCTCTGTGTCTCTACTGCTGCTTCTTTCATTTGGATAAGCCTAACTTCTGGGTGGGTGGGGGATGTTTAGATAAACGGTGGGAGTAATAATAGATAGTGAGACAGTGTGGGAATTCAGCTCCCACATTTACCTTCACTGTCTGACACAGCGCAATAATAATCATCTATCATGTAAGTATCATCCGATTTGTAGACGTGGGTCCGTGGGAGGTCTCCTATGTGGTCTTGAACATCTGGCAGCGAGTGACTAGAACCATATAGTCCATAATAGTAATGATATCTACTGCTGCGACTGTCATACGGGTCGGGACCTAAGCTTGAAGATCGCCCAGAACTCGTGAGCCTCCCCAAGGGGCTAATTGGACTCTCCTCCTCAGAGTACTGTCTGGTTGGGTGGCGCCCCCTGTGGCCAGCGCTGTATGAGCGGTCGTCTCTCTCGTAGGATCGGCTGCGATACCCATGGTAGTCTTTGGCTGAGATTTTGTCCATGCCGTAGCCATGGGAACGAGAGCGGCCAGTGGAGGTGTAGTAAATCCGATCATCGTCATCCACCATCATACCATAGTAGCGACTACCATGAGCGGTGCCACTGCCACCCTCGTAAGCACTCCTCTTAAAGCCATAATCCTCCATCAGCTGACGCCCTCGAATGTTAGAGGAAGGGTATGCCCCACCGGTTGTTGAGGAGTAGGAGGCCAGATCTGTTTCCACATCCCGTGCCTCTTCAATGGGGGAAAACTTTGAGATTTTCTGCTCCATACTCCCCAGCTTTCGGTGCTTGCTGCGCTTTGAGGACATGACAGCAGGAGCAAGGAGGCTTCTGGAGAATACGTTTTTCTGTACCCCAGTGCGGATGCTGCCATGTTTGCCGTCGTAGTCATAGTAAAAGGGGAATCCCCCACCCATGCTAGTGCTCACACTGCTGCTGCCCCCTAGGGGTCCGTGCCTGTAGCTGCTCTTACCCCTGCCATGGTGGTCGTACAGCTCATCCTGCATCGCTGTTTCCTCCTCAGGTGCCCTGCCGTAAGGAGAGCTGCCAGTTCCCCCACGCGCCGTGCTGCCAGTGGTGCTGCTGTGGCCATGGATGTCACCCTGGTAACGCCCACCGCCGCCATGATGCATCATGTCCCCTGTTGTTGTGCCCAGCCCATCCTTTGCCGTCAGCTCACTTACATCATCAATCATCATGTAGTTTCTTGGAATGTTTTGCTCTAAGCCAGGAGCCCCATACATTCCATTTGCTGTGCTGTAGGTGGAAGGGCTGTCAACTGGGTGTCCATAGGCACTGGAAACTGTGGACGGATACTGTCCATAGGAGCTGGCAGTAGTGGTGGTGTAGCCATAAGTATTAGCATTGGTAGTAGTATACAGGCCATATGTACTAACTGATGTGGAAGTATATGGACCATAGGTACTGGGTGGCATTGTGGAGTACCCACTATAGCTGCTGGAGACGGGTGCAGAGCCATATGGCCCATAGGAGCTCGCCATGGTTGTTGTTCCTGTGAATTGACCATAGGATGGAGGTGCACTTGAGAAGGTAGCATCTTGGGCAGTTGTTGTCACCACAACTGTAGGGTTGCTAATTGTCTCATAGTTGGTTGGCATTTTGTGCTCAAGATCAGCCAGTGAGGTCTGCCTTGGTCGTCCTGGATGAACTGTCAGGATATCAGCTTGTGGTTGCCCAGGATATGGAGCTGTCTGGCTGGGGTAGGAGGACACAGCACTAGGATAAGGTGAGCTGTGGGTGGGGTATGGGGGCTGACCAGGCGGTGCAGGTCCAAAACCTGTGGGTCCTGGTTGAGGCTGAGGTGCTGCTGGTATTCCCAAGTCTGTCTGGGGATATGGGGGCTGCGTTTGAGGATAGGTGTGGGATGGATATGATGTTTGGGACTGGTAAGAAGGTCCAGGAGGTGGAGCATGGCTTTGAAGAGGTGTGGGTTGTGGCAATGCCTGTGATTGGGATACTGTTGGATAGGGAGGCTGATTGAATGTAGATGATTGATATGGAGCACTTGATTGCTGAGATGGTGCTGCCGGTTGACTCTGGGGATATTGACTAGAGAGGAATGATGAAGTTGGTGGGTACTGGCCCCCCATGCTGAGGTCACTGGAAAACTGGCTTAGGGGAGCGGTACTTGGTCTGGTTGTAACTAGTCCATTGGTCTCATGTGAAGCAGCTGCAGCTGCTAAACGCAAGTTGTTTAACTCGCTGTCAGACATGTAATCCCGAGTGTCCCCCATACATCTCAAGTAGGCGATATCTCTTCTTTCCCTCTCCTTAACCAGTGTCTCTTTCCTTTGGTGAATTCCAAGTTCAAGGTATCTCAACTTAGCATCAATCTCTTTCTCTTCCTCCTCCAGTTCAGCTTGCTGCTTTCGTAGCTTGGTAGACTCTTGCTCGACTGCCTTCAGCTCGTGAGTCAAATCTTTAAGGAGGCTGGCTTTGGCGGCTAAACCAGACCTTGAGCTGGGCTTAAGGCTGGGCATGGAGGGCAGGTAGGCC
Source organism: Oryzias curvinotus (assembly GCA_023969325.1). Lineage (NCBI taxonomy): Eukaryota > Metazoa > Chordata > Actinopteri > Beloniformes > Adrianichthyidae > Oryzias > Oryzias curvinotus. The sequence continues at coordinate 29,667,118 of CM043712.1, read as the reverse complement.
TGTTGGAGGACAGGTGTCATCATGGGCATGTGAGCTGATGGAGCAGTCTCATCTGGAGGAGGGCTGGGCAGGGTTCGCTTGACCTTTCGAAGCAGTGAGCTCTGCTGTAAGGCTGCCAACTAAAGAGGGAGAGAAAAGGGTAGGAAAGCACGGAGGAGTTGGAATTTATGGGGAGTGAAAAAGAAATCATGTTTGGCAAGAGGAAAGTAGTAGGAGCAGGAACAATTGATAGGATACAACAATGTTGTGAAAATGGTGGAAAGATAAACAATGGTTGAAAAACAAGTTTAGGAAATGTTGAATTAAAGATTTAACAAATACAAATCAAAATCAAAAATGGTAATGGATTTGAAGATAAAGCAAAAAATTATAAAGAACATTAAAAAATGGTAATAAATGTATAACAGGTGATTTATGAAGATGATGACAGATGGAAAACAGAGATGAAACGAAGCGAAATGTAATGAAAACAAATTTAGAGAAAGGAGGAAGTGAATGAAGGAAATGGGAGAACAAAATATGTGAAAAACAAAACAAAAGAAGAGTGAGAAGAAGAGGAAGAGGAAGGAGAATACTCCAAAACATGAAGAGATCAAAGAAGTGAAGAAACAGACACAAAAACAAGAGACATACAAGGAAGACAAGGAGACACATGTAGACAAACAGAGGACAACAAAAAACAGAGGTGAAGTTCATGTTAGAAAATGCAACAAGCACAAAAATAGGAAGACATTTTCTGCAATTTTCTGAAATGATTACCCGCCATTGTAACACAAATAAATACAGTTCTTTAATTTAGGTATATTTAGCTCTACAGTTTTCTGACATCTATTATTTAGAGTGAATGTTTTTGCATATTCAAGACTGAGAGGATCTGAAAAATAATAAAAATCATCCTAGAAAAAAAAATTGCATTTGGACACCATACACTTTGAGCAAAAGAAAATTATATAGAAAGAATGAACAAAATTTGGAATTTAAATATTTGCTAAATAAATATATATGACAGACTAAGACACTACACTGCTTCATTTATATTTTAAGAAATGGTGTACAAACTTTTACTTTGGCTTTAGACCGCATGGCCACAGAATGGAACTGATGCCATATACAAACAAACCAGCAGTTTATTCCTGATAGATAAAAAATATCAAATTAATATTTTAGTTGCATTTTCTCCTGTACTTTATTTCAAAGTGTAAAGCTCTGCTTTTAGTTAATAAATACATCATTATGTGATATGTGCTGTTATTCATTATGCCTACTTATGTGAATGTAACAACTTCTAAAATAACTCTTACAGTCTAAAACATAAAGGTTACTCTGCATGTAAAAAGTAGGATAAAAAGTACTGATCAACAATTATAAGGCTGTCTTTTGAAGTGATTGCTTTGTTATATCAAGAATAGCATACATGACATGCAAAATAATAAATAAGAATGACACACTTTTGTAAACATTTAAAGTTGCCTATTCTAGACTTGCTGTAATTTCAAGTTTAATTGTGGATGATTATCCATTTTGTCCTGTAAATATATAGCCACACATTGAAGATTACATTCTGACAATTAAGTTTGTCAAATGTGTACAGTATACGTTAAAAAAATATGTACCCAAATAAATAAGTTGTTAAACCACCAATGAGATAAAGTGGAGCTCATAAACAGTTTTAAGACTAGAAAACAGCATGGCTTCATAAGATATAAACAAAGATATTCTTGCATTATTCTTGTGGTCTAAGTGAAAACGTTCAAACAAAGAAGAAGTCTAAAATTAGAATCCTGCCGTCTGAATTTAGAGGAGAATAAACATGGGATAAACAGAAAAAAAACGTTTTCTTTTCTTTAACAGTGCAGTGACATTTACTAATAATTCGGTTCTGTTTGACTGAATTTAAACTACATATAGAACCAAACCTAAATAAAGCTTTGTGAAATGGCAACAACAATGGCAACAACACCAAAAAGATGCCAAGCGGAATATATTTATTATTGGTTTATTTAATTAAAATTTATTGAAGTCAAATAGATTTCCTGGCAATTTTATTGTCAATAACTTCTTCATTTAAGACTTCTATGCTATTATCCCCTAGAGGGTAATGCCTTTTTGACAAAATAAGACCCTTAAAAAGAAAAAAATGTCCGAATGACCAATATAGAGATTTAAGCACAAAACTTCCCAAATTGTGTTAGAAAAGACAAAGACCCACTCTATTAGTGAGTTACAGTCAATGGTTTCTCCATATAAGATACACTGTGGTCTATTTTCTTGTCTGATGATCTCATATTTTATGTATTTTAGGGTATTTTGTTTCCCAAAGATACCTCTTGGTATTCTATATTTAAAGAACATCTTACTGTGCCAACCTTTGCTGCTGGTGAATTTGATCATTGTTTAATTTGCATAAATAACTACTATCTGTACATTGTTATTTCTTTTCTAATATTATTGTTACTTTTAAATACATTTTTGTACTTTGGTGTCAACCGCTTTACCTGACTCTGTAATGCTTGTTGTTGGTACAGGGACAGTCTAGCCTTGGTGTGCTCGTCTGCAGTGGGGCTAAGGGACTTTGGGTCCGACATGGACCTTTGGCCAGACTTGATTGGTCGGGGCATTGATGGGTGTCGTTGTGGGGACTCGGCTGTGTAGGACTTCTGCTGCGGTGTGACGTGGGCCTTGTTGAGTCTCTCACTCGACAAAGTTGCCTCTAACAGGCGGTGAGGGGACACTGGCGAGACGGGCGAGTGCAGGACCTGTGGAGATCTTGGAGCTGTCTGCTGCTGTCTGATGATGCTGGAGATGGATTCATTGTGGAGGTGGTTGTGTGGCTGATAGTTGATATCAAGTGGGTCGGGCCGCCGTCGCTCAAACTTGGCAGCATTGGCTGAGATGTGCTGCTGTTGGCGTTGCTGGGTCAGCATGTCAGAAGAACCAGACTGCTGTGTTCCAGTACTGGTCGAGGAAGAATATGGACTGATCGTAGTTGGTACACTGAGCTGGGGAGCTACAACACCCTGTGACTGGACTTCTGAGTCAGTCTGACATGCAAGAGATTGTCCTTTTTGTGTCCGCTCAGGACCGGAAATGTAGTGAACGATCTCTACTTTATTTGGATCTGGCACTTGTCACATGGATTGACGGGGAAACTCTCCCTAAGTGTTCCACCTCCGTCTGGCAGGACATTTCCCTGATGGTCTGGATTGCAATGCTGGAGGAAACCATCTTGGGTGCTTCACTTTTGGTTTCAGCTGCTGAGGTGGCTGTCGAGGCAGAGTTACTTCCAGCTGCACTTGACTCAGAATGCCGGGAGAAACGGGAACGTCTTCGTCGAACGGGATGTCCTGATTCAGCCTTGTCCTCATCGTCATCTGTTTGCACGGAGCAGTCAACGCTGCGGCCACGCCTCCTAGTACGGTGACGTATCATATACCTGGTAAGCGGGAAAAGAAGGGTACTTATGTTTTATAATGTTTTTCCTTAACATAGGTGTAGCATTATGAGGTGGACATGATCAAAATTGTTATTATTGTAAAAAAAAAAAAAAGGTCAAAGCTACAAGCTGACCAGATCACTCGAGCCTTCTTCTGTGGTGTTGATTTTAAAATAAACCCTAAATGTGATTGGAACCATCCTGCAAAAAAGTTTCAACCTCCAGGCGTTTAGGTTTCAAATTCTTCATGTACAATTCTCCTTTGCTGCTGTTAATAAGTGTAAATTGCTTATAATATTTTTAACACAAAAGATTCTATAATGTCATTTTTTGCCATGTATATTAGTTTCTGATTTCAGTCTAAATTTCCTCCCAAAAATGTGTACAGATTAGGAGTGATACATTTTCTAATGTCATATGACTGAATAATTTTTTGCTCGTGTTTTGGGGAATTTTTTTGGGGGGAATTTTTCATTATCACCCAAAAAAAAAAAAAATTTGATTGAAGCAATTTATTTTTCAATTGTTCTTGTACTTATAAACATAATTGATTTCTTCTGACCAAAAAAATTATTATGTGGGGTTCAAATAGACTTTTATGAGTATTCTTTTTTTGATTCACTGTAGCCATAACTTCATAAATAGATCTTAAAACAGTCTATTTAAAATAGAAAATTAAAATAAAAAAATAATAATTAAAAAAGGTTGCTGAGGGTGAAAACAGTTTGATTTGATATTTCCATAATGCAGAATTTAGCATAAACCACTAAAGATGTATTACTATGTTCATGTACTCCCACACCCAAACAGAAACATACCTCTCCTCTCCATCTTCGTCATCAGTTTGCACACAGCTATCCACAATCCTGCGGGGGGAGCCATAGAACACCACACCATCTCCATCCAGAGCATCTCTGCTTAACCTGCTCATGGAGCTGTGCTTCCTGATGCTGGCCCTGGCCTCCATGTGGTCCTCCTGTGTTCTCAAACACATTTCCGAGGAGGAATTGGGGAGGGAACGAGAGCTCATCTGAGAGTCTATGTAGGGGTGTAGCGGCTCTCCGTTCACATCCAACTGTAAAGAAATGACATTTGATTTAGGAAAAAGTCCCAGCACCAAATTTCACTTAATATTTAGATGTTAAAACAGCCACACACAAAAAATGGACAGGGATGAAATACTACCAGAAAAAAATTCTAAGTTGGGTACATTTCCATTGTTACAGATGATGTAACATCAATATCAGTGTTTATGTAACCTTATTTAGAGTGATAGCTGTGCTAGAGATTAAGTCAGAATTGTTCAAAAAGCAAAAAAAACACAATTACATGAAATGTACTGGAGGAGTTCAACTTCTAGTGCTGATTCACATTTAGATTCAGAAAATGTTATAAATGTTGAGCATACCTGATAGAAAACACTACAGTCAACCGCAAAATTATTTACAAGAGGGAGTTTGCCAAGTTAAGTACAGCTATAAAAGTCACTGTATCACCTGTATGTTCTGAGCTGATTTCTGCCTCTTCTGCTCTTCTAGCTGAAGCTGGAGCTGCTGCTGCAAAGACTGGATCTGATCGAGCTGCGCCTTCTGCTGAGCCAGCTGCTCCCGCTGCAGAACAAGTTGTTTCTCACGTTCATGCTGTTGATGCTGAAGAACCTTAAGATACAGGTAGAACTCAATATAAGAGTTTGGAGGAAATATAGGAAAGTAATAAGGATAGGAAATGTTAAAACAACAGCAAAAATGAAGAATGCATATAGAACAACAAATAAGAGTGATCAGTTTTTTTGGAATAAACTTTAAAGATGCAACTCAGTTTGCAAAGTTCTTCAAGCTGAAGGTGTCATGAGATTTCTCTTATGCTAATGGATTAGTTTTAAACATGTTAGTAAAACTCGGGTTATTTACCTGAAAAAAAAAAACAAGAAAAAAGGGAAGTGAAATTTAAATGAGGTGCAGCGTGTACTGGTAAATTGCTGTTACCAGTAAATTAATGCTTTTAAAATTTGATGGCGTTTGTGTCTAAAAGGCGGAAGTTAAGGGGTTTGGGATTTTTTGTGTTCTTTGCGTGTTATGGGATGCATAATAAACATTCCATTTCTAAATCATTATCATGGAGGAAGGCTGCCACACCTGTTTTACAGAGTTAACTTGAAAGATTTTCAAGTGCTTGTTCTATCAAAAAAAAAAGAAGAAATTGGTTATGTTAGTTATCTAAGTAGCGTCAAAACATATTCTCATATACAGTATATTAAACATATAAATACTCACTTGCAAACCATAATTGTATATTCTACAAATTATTTGATTTTTTTTTCCTTTTTTTTGTCAAATGCACGTCTGACCATCATTTGGAACATTACACCATGTTGAAGTTCCTTTATATCATCATACAACACATCAACCAAGATGGGAAGCACAAGACAACATTTAAGCACCACCATCAGTTCCCAACAAAGCAGATTCAAACTACAAATGTGTCCATGCATGAACAACTTCTGTTGGTCTCTAACTTAAGCTGAGAGCAAAGATTTGTTGAGGTAAATTATAAGACATAAAGTAACCTTTATGACAGATTTTTGATTTCTCCTTTGGTGCATAAAAATAGATTTTGTGATAACAAAGGGGTATTAAATAGAAACACAAACAAAAAAAAATGTACAAAGAAGTTGACACATTTGAATAAAACATGCATTAAAAATCATGCATACGTTGAACTAAACACATTCTGTTCTAAATGAGATTTTTTGAGAATATTCATTCCAATGCCTAATACGTTGATAACATACAATAAAGTATGATAGACAAATACCACAAAAAATAAATAAACCAAAATCGAGACAAAGGCATTGCCCATATGTCACCAGACAACATAGCAACACAAGTTAAACTCTTCATTACACCTGAAGGTTCTCCCTCTACCTGTTCCTTGATGGTCTGTAGCTCCTGTAACTCTCTCTGCACAAGCATCTGCTCTTTCTCCCTGTGCAGTTTTAGCTCTATCCTCTCCCGTTCCAACTCCTCTTGCAGCCGGAGTTGCCGGAGCTTCTCCAACTCCACACGCTCCCTCTCCATTTGTAGAAGCTGCTCTTGCTGTCGATGCAGCCTCTCTGCCTCAGTTTCACCTTCCTTATGTATGGCACCTGGTGGAGGAAAGGGAGGAAGACCACCTGCACTGGGTAGGCCACCAGTGGGGACAGAAGGGCCTGCAGGGGGTTGGGGATAGCCATGAGTGAGTGCAGGGCTTGAGGGTGGGTAGGTTTGACTTGTAGCAGGAGCTTGTGGCTGTTGTGTCATTGTCCCTTGTTTTTCTTGCTGTTGTTGCTGGGTATTCAGGTGTGCTTGGGACAGGTTTATTGGCTGCTGCTGTGGCTCAGATGGTATGACAACTGCTCCTTGGATCAGAGGAGTCTCTGCTGAGGAGGAAGTCACTTTAGCACCCTTGCCAAGGTAGACTGGCTCATCTTGAATTGTCGAACCAGCAGTTGTCACAGAAGCAAGGGTTCCTATTGGTGCTGATGCTGCTGCAGCAACAGTGGTTGAAGTTGTTTGAAGAAGTCCTGGTGCTGGATAACGGACAGGGGCTGGCCCAGTCATAGGAATTCTGGGGCTCATTGGTAGTTTTGTAAGACTGGAAAGGGGCACTGGTGTCAAGTTGGGTGAAGCAAATGGCCGGTACACGCCTCTCAGAAGTGGTCTAAGAACAGATGCAGGCTGAGTTGTGATGGGAAGTGTTGATGCAATGGGTGTCTGAATAGTAGAATAAATCATTCCATCAGAAGATCTTATAGCAGCTGGGTACATAGCTCTTAGACTTGCCTGTCTGGCATTGATAAGGTTGGCCAGTGCCTGACCATGAGAAATTGGCTTTCCATCAAGCCCAAATAGGAGATTTTGTCTCATTCCTAGCCCAGCTGCAAGTCTTGAGGCTCCTGGACCAGTACCTCTTCCCAAGCTGCCAAACTGTACCAAGTCTGGGTTGCTTCCATAACGATCCATTGAATTAAGTGCGGCACACATTCGACTGATCTCTCTTGCAGTTGTAGCACTGTACTGGGCCAAATTAGCTTCTTGGAAGCTAGCAATGTCACGAGCAGAGTACCCATAATCTGAGCTAATATTAGACAAGGAATTAAATCTTCTTATGGGCAATGTTTGGGCTGCTATGTCCCCTCCATGTCGCAAATCTGTATAGGACCCATATTGCATCCCCACATAACCTCCATAACTTTGTTTCATTGCAGTCAGGTCCATGGCTGGCTCGCCTGATGTTTGAAGATGGGGTTCTAGTTTAGAATAGTACGATTGTAGCCCGGCATCAGCAAGGTTGGTATCAGACATTGAGGGCTGAAGTTTACCAGGATAAGGTAATGTGTAGGCCTTTCGTGCATCCATTGGATACTCATGATATCTTCCAGGTTGCCTTTCATGTTCAGACTCATAGCTAATAGGTGGGGCTGATTGTGGCTTTATGCCCTCTTTCTCTGGAACACCTACACAACTTCCACCAAATGGAAGTCTATAAACAACATCACAGCAAGCCGGTTGGTTATCAGCTGTAATTTGTCCACCTGTCAAATCCACAGCATCCTGTCCTTGTTCTACCTTCACAAGTTGAGTTACTGTCCTGCTTAATTCCATTCCTCCATCCACCTGCACTACCATACTATGTGGTGTTTTACCTCCTACCATCAAACCTGGAGGACTAGGTTTACCTTTTAGCTCAATGGGACCAGTGCCATATAGCTCAGGATTAATAACAGGTGATACAGCACTAACCACAGTTGATGCTGTGCTAGTTTGGCTAACTAACAAGTCTTTTTTCAGTAAAGGTGAAATCTGGCCAGCAAGATTGTACCTGTTTAGAGTAGAGACCTGTTGTTGCATCTGATGGTGCTGCTGTAGTTGTTGTTCAAGGATCTCTTGCTGTTTTTGCAGCTTCTCTTGCTGTTTTTGTAGCTCTCTCTGTTGAATGCTAAGATCTTCTAGCTTGGCATCAATTTTAGGTATTGCAGGATCAACTGGAGGGGAAATAGGTGATTTGTTGTGGGAGAGACACACTGCTGATCCCATGCCCTGTCCTAGATCTATTCGATTTTGATGAGGATCACCATAAACAACTGGCTGCTTAGGCTGTGTCATAAACATAGATGCAGCCACAGTAACACTCACAGTGGTTGGTGTGGTGGTCTCCTGGGTGTGCAAGTTCATAATCAGTGGCTGTACAATTGTTGAATGTCTATGGCTCTCTGATCCACCATGATATTTCCTGCAATCTGTGGCTAAAGAAGTGAGATCCATTCCCTGGTCAGTCATAATTATAGGAGCTGGCTTAGTGGCTGTTCTTAGGTCAACAACACTTCCACCTTGAATCAAATGCCCTGGTTCTACTCTAGATGTGCCTGGAACTGTAGATATTCTACAGAGGGAGATGTTATCCATTGAGACTGACCCTCTGGTGTATATGCTGGCTGTGGTGACCATACTTGTTCCGACATTCACTTTCTCCACTCTTTGTGTTCGATAGAAGCTCCGTGTGGGAGACTGTTGGTATGGTGGTGTGTCTGGAGGACTGCCACATGGAGAATAGGAGTCAAATGTTGACTGGCGGCTGAACCGGGTAGGTGAAGATAGGGGAGAAGTAGCAGTATTCACTGTCATTGGCCTTGCTGGGCTTGGAGGTGGTGAGTATGAAGCATCCTGAGAAGATTGCTGCCGATAGAGTCGAGGAGAAACTGATCGATGCAGTGTTTGAGTTCCCTGTGCCATAACTGGAGAAGTAGAGCCAGATGTACCAGACTCCATTCGCAATGCTGAGTTTAAAGTTTGTGTTGAAAACTCTGCAGTGGCTCTTCTTGAAGGAGCCCGAGTGGGGCTTTGTGGTGGTGGTGGTGAAGGAGACAGAGGAGGACTCGTACTTCTGTAATAGGTAGTATATTTGGGAGAACGTGGCTCAATAATCCTCTCAGCAGAGGACGTTGAACTTTCTCGTGCCTGGACACCTCTTGTTTCGCCAACCCTTCTGGTAAGCACTTCCCTCTGACTGTAGGCTTGAGTAATTTCTGCAATCTTGCTACATACACTTGAGACAGTGGAAGAGGATGTGCCACCACTACCTGCGTGCCGACGGGCTACATCGGATTGAGTAGAAGTTATAGTGTGGCTTGATACGGTTTGAGAAAGAGTTACTGCATCTCTGGCATATACCCCATAAGCTGCAATGGTGGTAGCAGCTACTGCTGGAGTTATCCCATTCTTTCCTGATTGGCTTTTAATTTTGTCTTTGTGTCCATCCTTTGAGGTAAAGTGCTGGCTTACTCTAACGTCAGGTATCCGGCCCCCAGTCTCTGCGAAAGAAACAGGAGCTGAGATCTGGGTCGGGCTGGTCCCTGGAGTTAAGAGAGCATTGCTTTGCTCCAGCAGTTTAGCAAAGGCTGAGCCTGTGTCTAAGAGCTGCTTTTCTGGGTAAGAGCTCTCAATCTCAATGTCTACCTGTTCATCAGTGGCCTGCTGCATCTTAGTGATGTTTTGAGATGTTTGTCTGATCTCCTCATAGATATCTGTTTCTTTCTCTGCACTGTCATCATCATATCCTGTTTGATCTTGGTCATAATCATAGTCATCATCATAATTTTGTCCATTGACGTCCTCTTCATAGTAAGGCGCATGTCTTCCATGTTGCTGCTGCTGCTGTAATTTCTGTTGTTTTTGTAGAATCTCAGCCTTCCTCATCATCTCCTCATAAACCTCCTCAGCACTCTTTAGAGCTTTAGAAGTTGAAGATGGTGCAGTGGTGGTGGTTGTTGTGGAGGACTTCTCCACTGGCGAGTATAGAGACATGAAGGTAGGGAGATTGTACTCACTGCCAGATTTATAAAGTTTAGACTCATACCCCTCAGCTTCCGAGTCCAGACTTTGTGGGGAATATTCAGAAGCAGAGGAACGATGAAGCTCTTCCATCTCTGCTGCTTGTCTTAGCTCTTCTGTAGGTGAAGCATCCTCTATTGGTGAAAGGTTGCTGGGTGGTGTCTTGGATCTCTCTCTTCGCCTCTGTGCCCTCAGTTCCTCCTTATCTCTTTTTGTTTTTCTTGCTGTGCTTCTTATTCTCTGTTGTTCTACTTCCCTCATTTTCTCCTGTTCTCTCAGAAGCTCCTCTTCTTCTCTCATTTCCTCTTCCTCTGAAGAGTCTTCAATGGTTGGAAGTAGAGGGCCATGAGAACGATGCCGTGCTTTTCTCTGCTGCTTAGCTTCTTCCAGTCGTTGCCTTCTGCTGGGGCTACTATCGCTGTCTTCCTCCATTGACGAAATGGATGTAGGAGACTGCCCTGAACCATATGAAGAAGATGTGGGTGGCAGCGTTGAAGAATAGTCACCCCGAGAACGCTCCTCAGGAGATCCAGTCAGGCTTTCCATCTCTAGCTCTGGTTCACGATCAAGGCTTAAGTCATTTTCATTGTTCAGTTCCATATCTCGACTGTAGCTATTTGTGTTGTTGAGTTCAATGGTTTTGAAGCGCCTCAAGCCCCCTTGTGATGCCATCACATCTTCTTCACCCTCCTCCAATGAGCTTTTATAGACATCGGTAGAACTTTTGGTTTCCTCCTCAAAGCTGCTGGAGTGATGCTGAAGGCGTCTCTTCTCTTTCCCCGATTCTGATATCATATGCTTGTGGTGGCTCCTTTTTGGTTTCTGGTAGCCATATCCTTCGTCTTCTTCATCATCATCTTCTTCCATCTCTTCCTCATCTTCAATGTCTTCATCTGCACTCATCTCCATTATTTGTCTTCTCATGAATTCCTCGTCGGTCATCTCGGTGGGCACAGCTTCTTTTTCTTTTTTCTTCTTTTCTTTCTTTTCATCCTTCCCTTCTTTTCTCTTACCCTCCCAGTCTACTACATTTTCTTCTTCCTCTAATATGCCCTCTAATTCCTCATCAGAGTCATATGCATCTGGTGGAATTGATAAGGAACGTGGACGCTGCTTCCCCCTATCATCCAAGTCTCTGTCTCTGTGTTTCCTTCCTCTTCTATCCGCCTTCTCTTCAGAGAAGCTCTTCTCCAGCAAAGGCCTCATGGAACTCTCCAGCTTTGTGATTTCAGAGGGGCTTGGTGGGGAACCTCGTCCAATAATTCCTCTCTCGCTAAGCTTCATCTCCTCCTCCTGAATTAATCCAGTAATTTCGCTGTGGGAACTTGAGATGCCATCAGAGGAATAACCAGTGTCACTGAGGCTCTGGGGGCTGCGGGACAGGTCATGGGAGCTGTTGTTTTTTGTATCCTGAAAAAAGAAAAACAAAAAAAAAGAAAACTTTGTTTAGTTATATGAACTTAAAATATTATGTTTGGATATGTATTCAAATTTAGAATAATAAATACTTGATTATGGTAGGCATAATTAGTATACTATTTTAGTAGTACATGTAACCTTTAAAGACAAATATAAGATAGACTCTTAAATAATTTTTCGACCTGAACTATTATGAAACCCCTCAAATGTTCCAACTGTTATAATGACTTGAGTGCATGCCAAGCCTATATTAACATTACAATGTTTGATAAAAATCTTTGTCTGTAGAAATACCTTTTAAACACAGTGACCTTAAAATCTTAACAGAGATGAGGATTTGTCGCTTGAACTTGATTCACCTTTAAGTCTCACATGCGATGACTCCCGGTTTGTCCACAAGACTGAAGTTGGACAAATCTGAGACTTGTAAACATTTTTTCCATTTGTTTTACTATGTTTCCATCTATAGAAAATTCATTATACAGTAAACTGTGACAAAAATGGTGTTTCCAACTGTGATAAATGGATGAAAGTGCAGAAGCTATATATGCATATTTCTAAACTAGTAAAACTAATACTGATACTTGTGTTTTCAAGACATGCACATTTACACAAAGAAAATGAACTTATTGCAAATAACAGCATAAAGAAACCACTTTTTTAAACAACAACCATTTAATTACCTGATTTTTATAAAAAAAAAAAAAAAAAGGAAAGAAAAGACGGTTTTAAATTTTCTATGTGAAAGTAGCTTTGTCAAACGTTTTAATGCATTTTGAAGGTGTTGACACTAAACAGTTGACATAAAATAATGAACATGAGGATAAATATGTAATCACAGGAAAGGATCTTTACACTTCAGTTCTCTGGAACAAAATAAACGCTTAAATGCTAGCGGTAACCATACTAAGTCTTCTCTGATAATTGAACAGAATATTAAGTCTGCAGGTTAATAATGTAAATATCTGTTTTCGTTTTTAGTGTTAGATCCATTTGATTTTCAAACACCAGCCTGAAATACAAGCTGTATAGTTTCAAAATAAAAATAAAAAACATCATAAGATTATTTTGAAGATTGTGAAATTTGCAAACAATGTTCAACAAATCTGGTAGAAAGCAGTTCCCACTCTAGTACACACAAACTTAATACACCTGATTTTATTCAAAATCTGGTGTATTAAAGGTTTTGATGTTCCAAGAGTTTTGTTGCTCTCTAAGACTTTATTTAACACTAAAACAAATGTTTTTTTTTTTAACATAATCGAACTTAAATGAAACAATTGATTATATATAATAATGGAATCTAAATATAATGCTGTCATGGCATAAAAAACTACCTTCTGTCAAGCAAAACGTTGATTTTTGATTATAACTTGGGCTATCAAATGCACTGTGCCTATCACTGATGAGTCAACTGGACTTGACACAGTGGGATGGGTCAGTTACAACGCCCATGACTGCTCAGCTTTGTTAATCTTTGAATAAGAAAATGTCAAACACGACATGATGCCAGACTGGATAAATGATGTAAATTGAGATGGCAACAGTTAGTTGTCAAGATTGTCATCACATTATGCTCATCATCCATGATGGAGAGGCAACTTAAAATTAAGGCAGCCCACAGAGATGCATGCAGTTATCAACCTTGGCCTGCTTTGCAAAAGTGCATGTCTAGCTATATACATTTTAATTTGTTTATGATCTTTCTTTTCTCTGCATTTCTTCTGTTCTACTCACGTCATATTGTCTGGACTTTTTGATGTCCTTGATTGGTGTTATCTGCTCTCCTTTCTTCTGACTTGGTTTAGTCTCTTTGGTTGTTTGGTTCTCTGTTTCGGTCTTGAGCTTCTCTTGTGTTGGTTTCGTCTGCTTCTGGGCCTCAGTGGCTGGTACCGGTGTTGTAGCTGGTGCTGTGGTCTTGGTTTCAGTTGGCTGTTTGGCAGTTGTGGTGATGGATGGTCCACTAACACTTGTTGCCGACTGAGTTGTTTTTTGTGTTTGGGGCTGGCTTGGCTTAGCCGTCTGCTGAGTGGTGGGTTTGTGGAGCGGGCTCTGCTGACTTGTTGTTGTCTGGTGACAAGGTGAACCCATTTGTTGGTGTTTGGGGGAAGGATGAGGAATGGGAAGTGGAGGATCATCGAGTCCACCTCCTGACATCAGCCGCTGGGTCTGGCAGTTTAGACACAACCACTCCTTTTTCTGAAGGAAAAAAAAAACAAAGAGCAAAAAAAAGAAAAAAAGAAGACAAGCAAATAAGAACAACCATCCAATTTTTTCCAAGTATCAAATTTCATTAAACAGCTCATTTTAAACTCAAACCAATTTTCCAGTGGTCTTTCAATTATGTATTTGTCGTTTTTGGACGAAATAAAAAAACCTGTGTTGTTTTGTAGGACATAATTTCTGCAGCGGGCCCAGATGTAGGCGTGGGCAAGGAGGGGCTATGTCCCCCCAAATGCCAGGACTGCCCCCTCAAATGTGACGCCATGCAAACGGTCCAAATTTCAAAAAATAAAAATTCTTCATTCATCTTCTAATCTGTTTGTTCCCTTTTTTTGGGTCCTGGGGCTGCCGGAGCAGCAAAGCAGTACTGGAAACTTGAATCCTCGTGCTCAGCCCAGTACATCTAGTTTGTCAAGTTTCACAAGCACAGCCCCTGCTTACACAGTTTCTCCCAGCCCTGCGCTGGCCACTGCAGATAATGTAGATTTAGGCATGAACACTTTACAACCATCACAACCCACAGCCCTAGTTTTCCCCCAAGCCTAACTTTGGTAAGAACTCATTCTCAGTCTACCCAGGTTAGTATTGTGGAAGACCATAGCTGGAATACTCAGCAAAGCTTTGTGCTTGCTTTTTGTTTCCGGTGTGGTAAATTCGGTGGGAACAATGACAGGGACAACCAATGATTTGGTTTTCACAAAACAAGGATTTAATAACTGCAAAACTGCACTTTCATGCTACTGTGACAAGGAAATTTCCCATTCGTGGGATTAATAAACAATCTTGAAAAAGATAAGGGACTCACAAAGTCACCCAAATTCTTGAGCATCGTTCTGCTTCAGGTTATAGAGCAGCTGAATTTGCCAGTCAGTGTTATGACGGAGCTTCTGTCATGAGTGGGGTCAGGGGTGGTGTTCAGACCTCATTGCAAAAGAAGGTAGGAAAGGATATACCTCGCATCCACTGCTATAACCACCAGCTGCATTTGGCAGTGGTCCATGCAAAGCAAGCAGAGCCATGTGCAAAAACCTTTTTTGATCTATCAGGATCCCTGCACTCATTTTTTCACTGTCATTATGTGTCACAGAACTACGATGTTCTCTCGCTAAAACGACTGATGGAGATCAGGAGGACAAGCCATCATGATGTGACCAAGTGCCTTGTGAAGAGTCAGGATGCTATAATGAGTATCCTGTCAGAGGTTACTGAGGACAGTGTTACTGCTGTTGACATCCGCACACAGGCATCAGGGTTACTGATGATGTTAAGGTGGCATCATTTCTTTGAAACAAGAAAGTTTCTTCTACAAATTTGGGCTTCCTTTAAGTCAGCACATGCCATGCTGCAGGCTTGTTCTGTTAAGATGTGCTGTGCTTCAGAAGTAGTCAGTGCATCTCTGCATGCTCTGAAGCAGATTGAGGGATGTGGAGAGTGAGATGTTAGCCAGCATGCCTGCACCAGCTGCTAAAAGAAAGAGAACAATGACTTCAGTGCTCACAGGTAGTGGTGTTATGTCCACTGTGGGCCGTGCAGAAGACTCCTTGACTCCTTGCCAGGCTCTGAAGAGAACTCGTCTCAACATAGTCATTGTAGAGATGGAGAGAAGATTTTCCAAAAGCGATTTCAACCTCATGAAAGCAGTTAAGTGTCTTCAACCTTAATCTCAATCTCGCTCTCTTGCCATGTTAAGTCCTCTGCAGAAAATGGCAGGGAAGTGACGGTGACAATCTTTCCGAGATTCTTGTAGCAAAAATAATGTTGGAAAAAGAGTTTCAAAAGACTGATGCTGACAGCAATGTAGAGTTTGTAAATCTTGCCAATGTTTGCAAATGTGCAAGGGCATAGGAATGCCTTTCCTCAGCTCCATCATACAGTATGTATGTGACCTCCATTGTGATTGGTGTGTGATCTACATCATGCAAAAGCTCTTTCTCTACTTTGTCTCAAGTTCTTACCCCCTTTTGCTGCACCGTGCTACATGAAAGAAAACAAAATTTAGTTACATTAGCTCATTAGAAGACCCTAACAAGGAGCCTGGGGATGGACTAATACTCTAATGACTGATATGAGAGTGTTCATAAGTAAACAAACTGAGTGCTCTCCTGCTAGCTTACAGCACCACACATTACTGGTGCAACTACAATTGCGAGCAATACTGGAGCTATCCAGCCGTACAGTTTTGAGCCAGAAAACGGCTCAGACGAGGAAAACAAAGATGGATCTAGTCATCCACAAGTGGATGCATCAGAATGGGGTGGAGCAGGTTATTTTTCACGTAACAAATCTGATCTATTTAAGATGGCATTTTTTCGTCTGCTCCTGATTCACAAGGATTTAAATAAAGAGATACTCAGATGTACAATTGTAAGCTTAATTTTCTCTCAGTCATCAGAAAATGCTACAAGAACATGTTAAAAACACCAGAGACACATTTTCATCAGAGTGGGACTTTAATACTTTGAGTATTGCCATGAACACAAATTCTGTTTCAGACCTACTTTTATAGCAATGTAGAACCTCAAAGGTTTGTGTAACCTTTAGGACTGTGTTGTCCAAGTAATATTTTGTTTCAGACTGTTCTGGCACAAACCAAAAGCCAAACTGCTGTAATATCAGGGAGCAGGAGGGTGGAGCCACTTAAAAATACAATTCTACACTAATCATAAATCAGAATGGCATAGAAAATTGTAATAAGGCACCAAAACTGTTATTTATGTCATTGCAGTGACTTTATTGTGCTGTAATTGTTTTCCTTATCTTTCCAATGTCTTGTCACCACCCACCACCAGCACCATCTGTTCATTTATAGCGTTATTTCTGTCTCCGTACAGGACAACTAATGTTATTTGGGCTTGAGATAGAATGCAATGATATATAATGAATAACTGATGGATGCAGTTCTTCTTCTTTAACACTTCCTTTTCAGAAGTTTTCTACCTTTAATATAAACTACAGCTCACCTTTCCACTTCATTTATAACTCTAATGACTCTTGAGCCTCTTATATTTGCTGCCTCTGAGTTCATTTACTTTACAGTCTTTGTTTTTGGTTCAGTTCTGTCAAAAAATGTAGAAGTTTTTAAATCCCCTGTTTTGGACTGACAGGGGGATGGCATTGTTTGCAGCCTGCCTGATTTAGGGCAAGAGAACAGACTGTTTGTTATACACGCAAAATAAAAAAACAAAAGTCTTTAACTTTAATGCTATGTTCACACCATCCTCTGCAATTTGCCATCAAGCAACCGTGTCCTAAAGTCTATGTAAATGCATGTATATGTTAAAACATAATAGTTGTGTTAAATGAATAAGGCCTGTTGTTGTTTTAAGTATTTTTTTTAAATAAATAAAAAACAAATAAACTTGCTAAACTACTTGTGTTTTAAGTGCTGTAGATGCTAAATGACGTCAAGTTTGGAGCAAAAGCAAATGTTTGCATCAATTGGCATAAAGGGGTTAAAACAGTAAATCACCGCAGATACTTTTTTCTTCTTTGTACAATTTTTGTGTGCACTTTCTTTCTGTGAAGAATTTTGCACATTTACATCTGCAGTTTGTCTCATTTCTCCACCACACAAAGATTAAACTCCTATCTGCAACCCCCCACCCATCTCCCTGCATGTCATCCCCAGCCTTCTTTTCTCTCCCTCCAACAGAGCAGGGCCTATTTTTACCCAGAATGCCATTGTTCTGCTTGAGCATGCACTACCATGGCGCTGGCTGCAGCTTTAGGCAGCACTCTGCAGCAGCACGCTCTCACGAGCACAAACACATATGTGTGTCTACATCAACGCCAAATGGAGGAGATGCCTCACTGAAGGCTTAATAGAAGCAGAGGGATAACGAGAAGAAGGGGGAATAGAAAGAATAAGGAGAAAGGTAAAGAGGAGCCCGCTGGGTGCAGGCAAGGAAAAATGGAGGAGGCAGTGAGTGAGACCTCATGCGTATATGAATAAGTTCACATATACAGTGATTTAGCTCAGCCTCTGGTAATGTGACTGTGTGCTGATTCTGATACAGCAGGCTTCAAGTAGGGGCTCCAGAGAGATGAGAAAGCTACAGTAAAGAGAGAGATCTACAAAAAGATGTCCAGCATCCAGTAGAAGCACACAGAAAACGAGCCCCACTGAAGTTTTCAGAGATTCATATTTCTCAGATCAGGCAAACCAAGAACATTATATTTATTCGGTTTCCTGTATTATATTTTTTGAATAATGAAGAGCATTTAACTAAAGGGGACCATATGTAGCCACATTTATCAAACACAAGTCAAAGTGTGTTTGTTTTTTTGCTGCAGAGATTTATTAGGTTTCAACCATCTGTATCGTATGATGGCCCTGAATTGGAAATCACATCGTCACTTAATGCAAAAACATTTTAAAGATGACTATTAAAAAAGCAAAACGAAAATAAAAAAAAACATGTTGGAAAACAAGTGGTTTCCAGAAAACAAAATGACATGTTAGAAAAACGAAACACAATGAGAAACTGGAAAGGATAAACACTGTAGGACATTGCTGATGGGATGATGATGTTAGTCCATCATCATGAAGTCCAACATGAAGTTATCAGCGACGTCCTATAGTGCCAACTTTTTCTGGTCTGTTTCGTGTTTTTTGCCTTCTGGAAATTTTCTGTAATGTGTTTTTAATGATTTGGTTTCTGTAATTCTGTTTTCTAAAATGTAATGCTGTTTTTGGTTTATTTTTTTGCTTTTTGTAGTTATGATCTTTAAAATGTTTTTTAGTGTTAAGTGGTTTTCGATGTGATTCGGACCTCAAGGCCACCGTAAGCCTTTACCAAACTTTTAAAATAGAATTTAATGAAAATAACCAATCTGTCTACACCCAGTCACAACCGTCTTCAGGTTCACTGTTTAAAAATGAACATACAAGTTTTCTAGAAATAACTTAGGACTTAAAGACAAAAATCACAGCCCCAGAACTCCTTAGCACAACTGAGACAGAGTTAGTGGGAAGATATTTAGTATTTATAAAGTCCATTTTTGTGAAGAGAAAACTTCAACTTAGTAGAAAATGAAAAGTTTAATTTTCTTTCTAAAAGTGAAGGCTGTTGGCTGAGGTCAGGATTTCAGCTGCATTTTATTCAAGAAATCTTTGCCTGAGCTTTCAAATATTGTTCATATAAAAATAAAAAGCAAAGAAAGCTAAGGGGAATTTTAGAAAAGAAATGACTATTATATTAGGAGGACACCAACAAGGGCAGAAGAGAAAGCAGAAGACATAATGAAGAAGATGACTGACGCTTGTGGAGCAGAAAAGAAAAGCCGTGAATTTGAAAGTAAAAAGGGAAAAAAAGACATTTGAAAGAGATTGAACGTAAGAGGCACAAAATAAAAGAGGGATTGGATAAACCTGAGAAGTTTATTTCCATTCTCAGATATTTTTATATTTCCTCATCCCTCATCATATCTGTGTTCAAGTGGGTGTCTGTCCACGCATTCTGCTTTTTTGTTTGTACTGGAGTCACCTTTTGCATTTTCTGTGCCACATCTGTCACTCTTTTACAAAAACAATAGAAAAACTCAGGCGAGGATCATCTGGGATCCTTTGCAGAGGAGAACATGTAGGAGGATCTCATCAGCATATAGAGGGAAATTACAGCTGCTATGATGATATGCTCTGGCAGAAGAGAAAACTGTAATTTACTTTATCAATTCAAATGCTGTGTTGCAATCTGATTAAAGATTTATGCGAATTTGGCAAACTGAACGCATTCTGTACAGGAGACATGGCACTGAAGAAATTGATTGACAACGTCTACAGCCAAATCAGGATGCAGAACACAATCTGCTGTAAAAAAAAAAGAAAAACATGCAAAATTGTACAAAAAAGAGCAAGACTGTGGTAATCTCGAATGGAGAAGGACCGCTGTATGTCTAAGACCGCCTTAAATCTGCTGTTTGGCTATAATGACTTGTAAGGAGAAACTGGTTAAAAACATGTAGTAAAATAAGAGTAACAAAAACATTAGTGCTTTCTACAGTGTGCGTAGATAACAAACTTCCAGTTTTTGTGCTATTACATGTCTGCAGCCTGAAAACTGAGAAATGTGGTAGTGCAAAAACAACAAATTTAAAGGTGTACAACAGATCTTTCTGTTGATTAATTTACCTAAAAGGGATTTTTTTTTTAAGAAATTTTTTTTAACTCTTTATGTAAAAAATACTGAAAACAAATTTTTGATCCGTTCTGACTGGTTCCATGTGGCTAAAGGGTTTGATAACTTTCTGAACCTCATTCCCAAACCTCATTTAGGACTCTTAGGGTTTCCCCACAAACATAAACTAGTGACCTGGTTATGATAGAAAGCTCAGATATTGACACAAACCAAAAGTTGGGAGGAGATTTTGCTCAGAGTTTGACCCACAAATTTTTTTAAAGTTATGTATGAAATTCTCTGATGCGTTGGGCGTCTAGCGCAGGCAAACTGAGACACACATATATAATTTATACAGTGTGCAAACACCACTGAAGCACAAAGGGAAAACAGTGCTGTTGTGGATGGTGTGGCCCCACAGGGTTTAGAGAAGTGTGTGTGTGCGTGCGTGCGTGGTGCGTGTGTGTGTGTTTATTTGAACAGGCTGCAGGGATTGAAGGATTTTGACTCCTGCAGTAATAAGATGGCTGCTAGCCAGCAGCAAAACAGAGCATAGCTTCAGTGGGTCTTTGCAATCTCAGCCTTGGCCCAATAGGGAACATGTAGAAAGATAAATCAACTAACTACTACAATTGTGTTCACACAGTCATGAAACTAGAAAAAAAAAAAAGCATAATGATTTGTCATTTGGTGGTGAACTTGTCTCCAGAACACAACAACTCATTAATATTTTCTGTGTTGGCAATAAATCAAATTACTTGAAATGAAATGATGCTTTCAGACTGCATTCAGCCTTCACTCAAGACCCTTTTATGTTTCAAGCCTGGTTTCTTAATACAACCTGAAAGGAAAACTTGACTTTTGTCTGTTAGAGCACCTTTTACTTACTTTTACCTTTTACTACTTGAGGGTGTTTATGTTGATCTCACACTTTTGCACAACAATAATGTACAGTACACGGTTTAAAAAGGTGCCACATACCTTTCTAGTACACATTTGAGGTCTACATTACCCAGGAGAGTTCTGGTAAAAGTTCACAAATGAAGACAAAAGAGAACATTTCTGCTCTGATTTAGTCCCTCTCAATGAACTATGCCATTATGAATTAGGTATTACATGCTAAAATATTTTGAATATTAAATATGTAAATATTATTTCTAAATTATAGCATTTTTAAGCAAGTTTAAGAAAAGTGTAGTTACATGGCAGAATGTCATTGAGGCTTTGAGTTTGTTAAAAAAAAATGATCAGAAAATTGGCATTTACATAAACTAAATAAGAAAAGCTTTGAGTTTATTATATGGTTTATTGAAATTTGATTGATAGGAATCTATATTTATTATGGCAGAATTCTTTAAGGGGGAGGTTTTTACCTACGACCATATGGTCTCTGATGCGTTGAAGACCCGCTCCGATGAAAAACGTGTTTTCTGTGTTTTTCTTTACATGTTCTTGTTGCGTTTTCTGATGATGGAGGACATGTACTGCGAAATCAAAGCTCAAAAATCCGTTCCTGAGTGTGAATCATGACTACACAAAAAATCTATTTTAAAAAAGACATGAAAAATACACTGGGTGGCCCACAAGCTCCCTGCTGTGCTCCTTTCTGATGCATCCACTTGCAGACAAACGGATCCATGTACGTCTTTGTTTTCCTCGTCTGAGCTGGAATCTGGATCTAACCTGTCCAGCCGGATAGTTCAAATGTTGCTAGTCATTTTTATTGTACCATCAATTTTAGGTTTGGGATCTGAGGGGCTGTAAACTAACAGTAAAGGGTTTTAACAGAGATCTCTCAGCATCTGAGACGGCAATAGAGAGTGGGGTTGCTCGGCGACAACGGACCCGCCAAAACTCAGAAGTTAATTTCTAATAATAGTTCATGATACTTGATTATTTTACTGTTCTTATACTTTTATGTAATTGTTTTTATATTCCTATGCCATTAATTTTTGTACTTTTATGACATTATTTTTTATATACTTTCATGTCATTGTTCTTATACTTGTTTGAGTGTTTTATTTTTATCCTTAAGTCTTTTATATGTTTTATGTATTTTGTGGCAAATGGTTCTTGAGGCTGTACTAAAGCTTATTCTATGCTATTCTATTCTACACTCTAAAAAGAGTATTTGGGCTGTTGTTGGAAAGATGAACTTTTTTTTACACGGATCAAACTTAATTATTTAGTTTGGTGAACCATAAATATAACTAATGTAGGGATTATCCATGAAAAGTTGATTAAAGCCTTGTCTTTAGAATACAGCTTTTTAATGTTGCTTTTTGTCCACCTTTTTTTGCTTGTGCTTTAAGATAAGATGTTGCATTAGAGCCCATCACAGCCAATCAAATGCTTGCAGGGAGGGAAAGAAGATAGTGGAGTGGCGTAAGGAGGACAGGGGGGAGTGATGCTCAGAACTGCTCTGAGAGAGAGGGAGAAAGGCAAGGGGATGAGGATGAAAAGGCGTGAGAGCGTGGGCGAAATGGAGGAGGAATGATCTGTAAAGCTGAGGATGGGGAGGGAGAGAAAAAAAAGGAAAAAGGAAACCAGAGTTGGTAGTGGAGCAGGGAAAATGTCAGAGTGAAAGAATGAAGCTGTGAGAGAGGCTAAGGATATTAGAGAATTAGGAGGAGATGAGTGGAGGATGAAGGGCTGAGAAGAATCCAGCGGAAAGAGGAGAAGGAAGAAGCTGACTCAAAAATGTACAGTGAATTTGTTCTGCCTCATGAAACTGCCAGTTTTGGCTGAGAAACGCTTTGGGGAGAAGCCTCAGTGTCTTTGCTAGTGAACAACTCCTGCTTTTACATTTGCATGAACAGGAGTGCATGTGCGAGTCTTGATATAGGGCTGCCTGCTCACAGTAACAGTTGGTAACTGAAAAGACCCCCCCCCCCCCGTTAAGAACAAAGCTGACGTGGTTTCAACATTTAGAAAACACATTTGCTTTTTCTTTGAAAAGAGCAGCTCTCTGGAAAGAGCACACAGAGAGCTGACAGGGTCAAATACAACGGCCCCTCCTGCAGCTAAGTGCAAAACAGAGAAAAGACAAACAAATAAAAATAAACTCTGCCTGTCGCATTAACACACCTCATTTCATCTTCAACCTGTCTTCACTAAAATGCTCCGTACGCGTTATTCAGTCTGTTACTGTCATCCATAAAGACGTGGGGATTTAAAATATATAAATATTGTACATATTAGCTTTTCACCCATCAGCTGCTTAATTAACCAAAAATCAATTTTGTCCTTCATAAATCTAAAGAAGACAAATGAATGTGACATATTTAGAATGCTTTGACTCTAAAAACTGTCATTGAGGTGAATGACTGCTGAGAAAGTGAAAGTATGGCTTTAAGGATTGCATTTCATCAGGTGTTTTTTGAGAAACAATATAAATGTTCTTAAAAGTCTAAATTTTTGTATAAGTTTCAGGCAGATGTGAAAATAAGACTCACATTGTTTATATTTTGAAAAGTAGGATTTGAACTATGGTTTGTGCTGTGAATCATACTACATCTAAAATGTTGTTTTTTATTTCTTAAAATATTATTAGGTATATTTGTTTGGAATGCAAACTTGTTGCACTAAAACTCGTCAGCTGAAGGAAAGGTTGACATTCTGTCTCCTGTAAATGTAATGCAAACACTTCTCTTAATTTGTGTTCACACCATAGAAAATTCATGCGGCAGAAGCGGCCAATTTCAATGTTAAATCAATGTGCAGATGACTGATATCAAAGGTCAAAGGTCCAGTATGTAAGGATTCTGTGCTTTTGTTTTCTGTTGTGTTCTTGGTTTTGGTCATGTTTTGAGTTGTTCCCCCATCAGCCACCTGGTTCATGTTGATCATCCACAGCTTTTTTCATTTCTGTCAATTACCCTCCGTCTGTTTAAGTGTCTGGTTTCCTGGTTTACCTTGTCAGTTCATCTGCTCTGCTCTTTTATATATATATTTTTTTCGCTGTGGTTTTTGTAATGTTTCAGTTTATTTATGAAATGTTTTCGTTTCTGCCACCAAACCTGGTCTTCTGCATTTTGGGTCCTTCACCACCAGTTTGTGACACAGCAACGTAGATTGGGTGTTGGGTGTGACGCCTGTGTTTGCTTCACTTCACTGGCTCCCAGTTGAATCTAGAATCAAGTTCAAAATCCTCCTGCTAATCTATAAGGCCTTAAATGGTATGACCCATCCTATATTAAAAATCTCATTGTGCCTTACCCCAAACAGAACACTTTGCTCACTAAATGCAGGACTGCTTGTGGTTCCTAGAATTTCTAAAAGCACACTTGGAGGTAGAGCGTTTAGCCACCAAGCCCCTGTTTTATGGAATAAGCTCCCAGCTCATGTAGGATAGGCTGACACAGTTTTTCCATTCAAAGTTAGGCTTAAAACATTCCTCTTTGGACAGGCCTATGCCAGGCTAACTAATCAGAGAATATTGAACTCATTGGTCAGCAATTTGACACCTTGCTGTCCTGCATTAGTCAGAGATTGGAAAAAATAAGAATGCAATTAGAGGAAAATTTTAATATTGTCTCCACACAAATAAGAAACCACTCTAAAGTTTAGGAGGAGAACAAACAGATTCTCCTCCGTGTTCCAAAGCTGAAGTGACGTGAGGCAAATTTTGCACCTAATTTCAGCTGCCACCAGACCGCCAAGCCATGACTGATGCTCAAATCGCGCCACCTCTGATCGCGTCAGTACACTGACTTAACGCTCAAACTGGTCGCCCCTTAATTGCATTCAGTGTGAACGCAGCTTAACAGATCACATCTTTATAGACGACCCATCTAATTTAGTACAATATTAAGTTGAAGGGCCCATATGAGCATGCTCCCCAGAATCAATCATTCCCCTGACTGAGTAACTATAGGTGTTGCACCTACTGAAAACCAAACAAACTTCAATACAAAATGCACAGACGTGCCAGTTTAAATATAGCATATAGAAGACTTAAAGGTCAGCATGATGTGCCCTTCACTGAACATAATGCATGTGTGTTTGACTTACAGCGTGCTGAGTCAGCTCTTAAAACAGTGCATGATTCTCATAGGACAATCTCTTGTGGTTTTTTTTTTTTTTTTTTTTGCATTTTTCACTAAATAATTTTGCTGGGAAGTGTTTGAACGATGTTTATAAGGTCTGAGGGTGACACATAAAACTCAACATTTAAACATTAGCATCTGGGAGACTGTGGCGTGAGTCTTCTGAGACTAAGCATTTCATTCAAAAGATGCTGAAATCTGTCAACTTTGCACTGCTGCAATGTATCTTAACTTTAAAATAAAGTTCAAATGACAAATTTGCAGTTTTAAATGTTACTCCTTTGGGTTATTTTATTCTTTAGGCTGTCCTTTACATTAGGACTGTGAGCAGTAATCCAAGCACATCAATCTTGTGGGAGAAAATTGTTCGTCCTAAATGTGCCTGCAGTGTTTAATGTGAACAAAAAAAATGTTAAAGCTTTCTTTTATTTACTTCTCATGTTGGATTAAAACTCAAGGAGGGTTGTCTAAAAGCAAACCATAATTTGCAGTCATAAAACCTCCATTGCTCGCGCTTTCGGCCTGCATCTGTGCATGTATGTGTAGCACTGCAGTTTTGCAGCTGCATGCACTCGTGCTTGCACTTTCACCATGTGAAGATGAATGAACTGATGCAATCAGACACAAGCAAGCACACGTCCAAATTCTGAACAGCAAATGTGAATAAACCAAGAACTTTGCTCTCTTCAATAAGATCTGACAGAGCATGCTCACTCTGCAGCAGAATTAACCACCTGCTCTGAAAGACTGTGGCTCGAAAGAAGGAAGTCAGCTGCAATATTTTAATTCTGTCTATTTGCTCGATTTTACCTTCATCTTTGCCGTTTCTCTAACAGCCCGAACTAAGTGTCTACATTTCCAAAAAGTAGTAGCATAAGGAAAGATCTTCAGATTTCATCCTGGTAAAATCTCCATCCTTAATGCAATGTCTCCAGTCCAGCAGAATGCAGCTTTGCTGCCAGGACTTTGAGGAGATGTTAAGGTTTTAAATGCAAATTAGCTGCCTTTTATATTTTAGGGCAAAAGCATCTGGGTTCTTTTTGGTTAAAAAAGAAGCATTCAATAGACAGAAAGTCATTGTACAACATTTGGTTGGATAACACTAAAATGTTTGGATATAAATAGATCCTTTGTCATAAATATCTATATTTTTCAAACTGTATGCCTTACGAAATCTGAGCGTAGACTGTCCCTTTTATTTTGAGTGATTTCTTCCACCTTTTGATAAGTATGATTTGATGTTTACTCCCTCTCTTTCTTCTAATTTTAATGGATTTTAAAAAAAAAACCTTCAGTTTAGTCCAAGTAGTATTTGCAATAGACTCTAATATTCTGCTAGAGTCTGGGAGGATCTGAAGTGTCTGCAGAGGCAACACAATCACCACATGGTGATTATTTGTCATCTCTGAGCTGTGATGACACGCTGCCTGTCTATGGCTGCAGCTTAGATGGGCATTGATTAGGTGTCACTGTCAATCCTCCGCAGACATCAGTCTCATATTTTACACAGAGGCTAACAGAAAGCCTTATAGAAAGTGCTGAGCCACTGCTTTGAAACCAACTGCAGAATTACAGAGAGGATAGCAGAGAAGGATTCGTTTTTGTAAACGAGGCAAGTTCTGTTTATGATTTTATTCTCTAAATGTCTTTAAACTGCCTAAATGGTTCAAAGGTGTCTTCATTATATTTGCTTAGAAGAAAAATAACAAGCAGCTGTTTGCAAATCAGTGGCCTGCAGCCATCAATGCATCACTGAGATGAGTCTTCATGGAATATTTCACAGTTCACTGGAGAAAAAAGGAGGGTAACATTCAGTGGTTTGAAGAGCAATAAACACATAAGCTAAGTAAAGATTAAAAAAAAGTACTAAATCTTGAAGAGATTCTTTTACTATTAGGCCAATTAAAATATTCATTTCTTCTGATGTCTTTAAAGAAGAAAAAAATGATGTAATTTAAGCTCTCTGCAACAGGAAAGGGAAGGGTGGGCGGGGTTGCTCTACGCCAATGGTCCTGCCCACAACTCAGACGTATTTCTAACAAACTACAGCCGCTCTGCAAAAACTGTGTCCTACAAAACAACAGGTTTTTGGATTTTGGCTAAAAAAATGCACAATTGTGGTTAAAGACCACCGGGAACACTTTTACAATAGATCAAAATGTGATCAGTGGGTCTTTGAAGAGCGAATGTGTACCAAATGAAAGACACATACATCCCAGTTAACTTGACCCTGACAAACAAACAAAAAGTGTAGTTGGGTATAAAATTAAGCATAAAACAAGATGGAAGGTGACAACAACCGATCAGTTCTAATTCAATCAATATGACACGTTTAATAAAACCAAAAGCAAAACCCGAGCTCTGTTTGTGCAGCTACCGCAGTGGTAAATTTTAAAATTTCTTATGGGAAATTGGTCGTAAAAATAACATTTTTATGTCATCAGATTAACTTCAAATGGCTAAAAGAAACATTGGAAAAAAGACAAATGTTTATGTCACATTTGCAATCACCCAGCATTGCATTCCCCTGCGCTTCAGTTTCACATCATCCCTCAGGACAAGTCTTCGACCTGGAAAAAGTATTGCCTTTCAACAGCCCCCCCACACACACAGGAGTGCTCCAACAAACTGTGTTTATTATGACTCAAGAAAACAGATTGGTCAGTTTTAGAATGCAGTTCACTCCCACTGGACAGAGAACGCCTCTTCTGTAATCTGATTTGCTTAAGTGCTCTGTGGGTGTTTTTCATTTTTGACTGTCTACATGTCCATGTGTATATTGTGTTCATACTCAAAGGTAACCTCACATTTGTCTCTCCCCCACAAAACTATTCCTTTTCTTTTGCATTACAGCAGGACATAAAACACTATGATTTTGAGTGTTATTGTGGTTTACCATTTTTGACTGATATTTGGTCAATTTGTCATTTTCAAAGTGTTAAATGATATATGTTGGCCTTTGTATTTGATGAGAAGAGCAATTGCACTTCACAACACTGGATTTTCCCCATAGCAGGTACATTAGGGTGATTAGGATCAGCACCATGGACAGGGGCTACATGCATATATGGCTAGACCTATATGAAGACTGATTCTGACAGGAAGTCTTTGTGTAGTCTTGTAGAATAGAAATAGCTAGTTTACTGCAGGATAGAATAGGAGATAAAGGAACCCTCTATCAAATAATAAAAATGAAAGAAATTGAGAGAAGGGTGGGAGGATGATACCAAGTGATAAATCGTAATGGAGAGAGAAAAAAAGGAGGCAGAGAGAAGAAACTGCAAAGAAGGAGAGAGCAGGAGTTGATTTGAACCACAGAGCTGCTGGTTGCAGCTGGATTTTTCTAGTTGCACACTTTAACACACACAAACACACAAGTTGCTTCTTTATCCTGTGATGATCTCAAGGGATGTTACAGGTCTTTCCTTAAAAGCCATGATGACCTAATTCATTCCCATTTACATACACAGGCAACAAAAGTCAACTCTTAACCAACAAAGACAACTTTGCTGTTGTGTTAAAAATTTGGTTTAAAAGCTCAAAATTGTTTTTATGAAAATAGTTACTTATTTAAAACTTCTCACCCAGTATTTGATTAGCTAAAAGTCCACATACAATATATTAGTGTATTAATTATTTATTATATTTTTATTAATACCAGAATAATATTGATTAGCTATTAATTTTATTTATAATATATTGTTATAATTATTATTGTAATAATTATAATATAATAAACAGTAATTTTATTTATTATTTTTTTTATAAATAGTTTTAGTCTAAGATGCAGTCAAAGGATGGGTAGTCAACGTGTGATCTACCTGCTTAAAGGTTATGTTTCTCCAGATTGGTTGACTTAATTAATACTAGGCTCTAAAGTGTTTTTGCTGCTTCAAGTGAAGCTATTTCCTTTAAGCTCCTGTCTTACATTTCTGTAATTGTTTATCATGTTTCTTGAGTTTAAAGTAAATATACAACATTTCAAAGGAGATAACTTATTAACTCCACTCAACCTTTTTTTAATCATACATGGATGTATAGTACAGACCAAAAGTCTGGACACACCTTGTCATTCAAATGAATGGGAAGGTGGGTCCAAACTTGTGGTCTGTACTGTATGTTTATGATGTTTTTAAACAACAGACACAGCAAACACTTTTTCCAGCTGACCTTTGACCAGTTAAAACACACATTGGTTCTTTAGCTTGCAGCTTTGTGGTAAATCCAGTTTCATACTGCCTTTTGCTCACAAATCGGACTTCTTAGGCTTAACTAAAATAAAACCCCTCCAATGCTCCATGTATGTCTAGCACAAAATTAAACTGTATCTACTGCTGCCTGGTATATCTGTATATAGAGAACAACTAAATGTCCCCGTAATTCTTTCTATCCAAAAAGACTCATCTTGAGGCAAAATCAGCATGTCTTGGTGTTATTTCTTCCAAGCAGACACATCCACACATTTGTCAGGGTAGATGCCAAGACAACCAATGCAGTTGGATCCAATAATGCCCCCTTGTTGTCCACTTGGTTTGTTAGAATTTCTAAGAAAAGACATGTGCCAAACCTAAATTAACTGGGGTTTGGTGGTGGTAGAAGTTGTTATCTGAGAGTTCAAAGTATAGTACTGCACATAAACATAGTAGTTACTCTACTTTTAAAGAACCACTCCAAAGAAAACCATATTTTTTTGGTGTTTTTAAAATGTTCTTGTAGGATTTTTCTTATGATGGAGGACATGTGTAAAATAATTTAAGATTAAAACTGCATTTTTGAGTATTTCTTTATTCAAATAGAGATGAATCAGGAGCAGATGAAAAAATGCTGTTTAAAGGGGCCCTCTTTTGTGACGCAGCAAGTAAAAAAGGTGGCCCAAAGTCTCACTGCTCCTCTCCAATCTGTTGCATCCAATTGCAGACACATATATACATTATTGTTTTCATTTTCCTGAGCTGGCTTCTGGCTCAAAACTGTACAGATGGAGAGCTTGCCATTTTTGCTGCACCGCTTATGTTAGCTAGGGATTGCAAAGGGCTGTAAGCTTGTGGGAGAGAGAGTAAACAAAGGGATGATGGGATATTAGCTGAGGCTTACATTTTCTGATGATTTCTGATGAACACCTGCGGCTCTGCACAAACTTTGTCCCATAAAACAACACAGGTTTTTTGATTTTGCCTAAAATGGGCATAATCATCATTAAAAGAGCACTGGAAACACTGTAAAAACAGCAATGATTGGAGTGGGACTCATTAACATGTCAGCTTTTGGTACCCCTTTGATGGTGTTCTAACATTCATTTTGTCATGGTACAGTCTATTTTTAACCTTTGTATTTGCTCCCACCAAGTTCTCTTTAAGCCATCCATCACTTTCCTCTCCCCATGGGTTTCCAGCTCAGTCTTTCATGTTGAATGGGAGAGGTAAAATTTGTCATGGAAGCAATAACTGTGTGGGCACGCGTTTCTGTGCATGCAGGCATATTTCCTTGTATGTTTTTCTTGCATGTGTGCCGAATAGTCTATGCATCCTCTTGTTTTCTTTTACAAAGATTTTAACTGCAGAGATGTGTCACTGTTTTCACAATGAGATGAAGGCACCATGTGTTCACTGGTGGCGATGAGCCATCGCAGGAGACTACATACATATATAGGGACACAACACATAATCACAGGAATACACACAAGTTTTTTCATAATACTATTAGTCATCTCATCTCCCACTGAGCTGAGCAGATGAACAACATGCTTCTGACAGAACTAATTTAACAGCCCACGTCTGCATTATGCAAGGGAAAGCTTCAGTCTAAAAATGATTATACAAGATAGTGAATGAGTTTTATTTCTAAGTGTTTTTAAATCTATTTAGTTTTTTATTGCAGATATGTGCGCTAAAATAAATTGCTCTCCAAAAAATAAATTGCTATTCTTGTGACTCAAAATTAGCTTATTATTGTTGAATGCGTGCACTTCCTGTAAATATTTTTGACATCTTCTCGTCAGAAATCACATAACTGTATTTAAAGCAAACGAATACAATCAAAAAAAGGCAGGCCAGATTGGAAAGTCAGTGTTTAATCCACAACCTTCAAAACATGAGTAAGAAAAGAGTTTAATGCTCATAAAAGACCAATATGAAGCCTCACTGAAAAAGGTGATTAGTAA
This sequence comes from Oryzias curvinotus, assembly GCA_023969325.1. Taxonomy (NCBI): domain Eukaryota; kingdom Metazoa; phylum Chordata; class Actinopteri; order Beloniformes; family Adrianichthyidae; genus Oryzias; species Oryzias curvinotus. The sequence continues at coordinate 29,635,850 of CM043712.1, read as the reverse complement.
CAAGTCACATCTGGATTAACTGAGTCCAGAAGAAAAAAGGCTGAACATCCAGAAAAAAACAGACTTTATTGTTGTAACTAAACTAGAACCAGAACCTACAGACAAAATCCTCACATCAGCATAAATTACCCTGGATTGGAGAAAATCAAGAAACAATTTCATGGTAAGTAAAACAGATTAGGGATTTTTATCAAAAAGAATAGTTTTCATTTATTCTAAATAAATGACAAACACTCCTACAATTTAAATTAAGTGCATGGATATTTTTTAGAACAGCTTCATTTACCTGATGTCCATATATTGATTATAGCTCACACCTTCTATAAAAAGAGGAAATTGCCTTTGTGTTAAAATGCAAAACTTTAATCTTATGATTCAAGCCCTTCAAAAGTTGATCTAATTTCCGAGTTTGGAATTAGATTTTATACTGTCATGGACAAAAGCTGGAACAAATTGCCAAAGTGATTGGCTTAATTTCTAACATTATGATACAATGTCAGTCAAAATTATTCTTGCATTCTTGCAAATATACACTGATCAAAAATATAAAGGCAACACTTTTGTTATTGCTCCCATTTTATATGCTATGAACTCAAAGATGTGAAACATTTTCCACATACACAAAATAACTAGTTCTCTGAAATATTGTTCACAAATCTGTCTAAATCTGTGATAGTGAGCTCTTCTCCTTTGCCAAGGCAATCCATCCCACCTCACAGGTGTGCCATATCAAGATGCTGATTAGACAGCATGATTATTGCACAGGTGTGCCTTAGACTGTCCACAAGAAAAGGCCACTCTGAAATCTTCAGTTTTGTTGTATTGAGGGGGTCAGGGGACTCAATAATAGACATCCAGTCAGTATCTGGTGTGACCACCATTTGCCTCATGAAGTGCGACACATCTCCTTCGCATAGAGTTGATTAGATTGTCTATTGTGGCCTGTGGAATGTTGGTCCACTCTTCTTCAATGGCTGTGCAAAGTTGCTAGATATTGGCAGGAACTGGAACACGCTGTCGTATACGCCGATCCAGAGCGTCCCATACAAGCTCAATGGGTGACATGTCCGGTGAGTATGCTGGCCATGCGAGAACTGGGATGTTTTCAGCTTCCAAGAATTGTGTACAGATCCTTGCAACATGGGGCCGTGCATTATCATGCTGCAACATGAGGTGATGTTGTTGGATTTACGGCACAACAATGGGCCCCAGGATCTCGTCATTGTATCTCTGTGCATTCAAAATGCCATCAATGAAATGCACCTGTGTTCTTCACCCATAACATATGCCTGCCCATACCATAACCCCACCACCACCATGGGCTACTCGATCCACAACATTGACATTAGAAAACCGCTCACCCACACGACGGCACACACACTGTCTGCCACCTGCCCTGAACAGTGTAAACCGGGATTGGTGGACATGCTGGATGTGGAGGTCTTGGGCTGGTGTGGTTACACGTTGTCTGCGGTTGTGAGGCCAGTTGGATGTGCTGCCAAATTCTCGGAAACGCCTTTGGAGACGGCTTATGGTGGAGAAATGGCATTCAATTCCCTAGCAACAGCTCTGGTGGACATTCCTGCTATCAGCATGCCAATTGCACGCTCCCTCAAAACTTGCGACATCTGTGGCATTGTGTTGTGTGATACAGCTGAAGATTTCAGAGTGGCCTTTTCTTGTGGACAGTCTAAGGCACACTTGTGCAATAATCATGCTGTCTAATCAGCATCTTGATATGGCACACCTGTGAGGTGGGATGGATTGTCTTGGCAAAGGAGAAGTGCTCACTATCACAGATTTAGACAGATTTGTGAACAATATTTCAGAGAACTGGTTATTTTGTGTATGTGGAAAATGTTTCACATCTTTGAGTTCATACCATAAAAAATGGGAGCAATAACAAAAGTGTTGCGTTTATATTTTTGGTCAGTGTAAAAAAAATGACCCGTAGGGTTCCTAAATTACTGTTTTAGTTAAAGATGTCTTGATTTGTGTTAATGATCCAAAGTGTATTTAAGACTCAGATTGTCAGTTCTTCAAGATCAGGTATTATGATTTATCACCCTTTTTTGCTCCCATAGCTCATGGTTTTGTAGTGTCTGCCTTTATTTATTAAAGGTTTTGTTTCTGCCACATACCATGGTCTCGTGCAGTTTGGGTTCTACCCCACCGCTTTCTGACAGTTGGTTTGGTCAGAGTTCACAATTTTGATCAAACTGGAAAGAAATTGATCCAAAGGGAGAGTTCAAGGAAAAATACAATTCTGAATATAAAAAGCAAAAAACAAAACATTAACTCACAAAGGTTCGTTTCATGTTTGAAAGAAAAGTTTGTTTCCCCAAAGTATTCTCAACTTATTTAATAAATGATTCAAGATTGCTTACTTTAGCATAGTCACAGACCAGTTTCAGCTGTCTGCTTTCACATATTCATTCATGCATTTTATGGATATTTTTGATTTCATTCATTCATTTTCCAAACCCACTTAACCCCTGTCAGGGTCATGAGGTTGCTGGAGCCTATCCCATCCACTGTCAGACAAAACCAGGGTACACCTTAGATGGTTCACTGGTTCATTGCCATGTTCCTGCTTCATTTTCATGTAAATCACTGATTTCTAAACACATTTGACCAAAAAATATTTGTACTTGAATCTAGAGATGAATGTAACCTTTCAACATCTTGTCCACAACTGGAATCAAGCTGTGGTTAAGCACACATTAAAGGGTTTATCACATGCAAAGTTTCTTTTTTCAAGTTTATTTGACAACTGAAAAGCAAGCATCTCACTTGGGTTCAAATTCACACAATAAAACCTATACAAATATATTTTTATAGCATGCACACAAGACAAATGTACTAAAATTCAAAAGCCAAGCCTTGATGTGGAATACTGAAACCTCAAAGAGAAAACAAATGTGTTTCATGTGTGCTGGGTCTTTGGCAATAGCCTTTTAATTATGTAACAAATCACATTTGTGAAGTTTTCTATGTGTTTAAAACAAACTAAAGACTAAATTCAAAAGTTCCTCTATCACCATTCAAAGCCCCATCAACACCAACAGCAGGAGAGCAAACGAGCACAGATGCAGAGAGATGAAAAGAGGATAGAGAAAGGTCCAATTGGTGAAGTGAAAAGTGATTGTGGCAAGCTGCAGTGGAGGGAAATTAATTATGTAAAGTAACAGTCTCAAGAAATAGAGAAACTAAAGAAAAAAAAAACAATCAACCTCGCAGAAGCACCAGAATGGAGCAGTTCAGCTGGTAATCATTTACTCCCTCTCTATCACAGTATAGCAACCTCTGACAAATTAGCTCACTTTCTCAGATTAACGTTCTGTTTCACAGCTGACTCAGCATCAAAGTCATTCCCTTGATTTCTCTTCTTCTTCATTTCTGCAGGTTTCAGATCTGCCTTAGGCAGCAGCTCTCTTTGGGGTTGACAAAACCTGACCCTGTCTTCCATGTGGGATACGGAAGGCGAAAACATTTGGGATGCCATCACTGATTTGGTAAGATTTCATATAGAACAGTCCTCCAAATAAACGCTTTTTTTTCTTTCAAATATTACACCATTTGTTTAAGAATTAGAAAACAGACATGCTGTCTTGTAATGCCGACTTAAGATCAAATTCTTTGTAACAGTTTTTATACAGGCGATTATGACCAACAAAAGTTGAAATCCACACATAGAATTCTTAGAGGGGAAATGAAGAAGAAGAAAATGCAAATAAGTCTGATTATTTTAAGGAATCTGCTCTTTCCTTTCAACAAGGATAACAGAGGAAGATGGTAAAGAATCAGTGCAACCTTGGAGACTTTTGGTTGTTTCACAATGCTAACAATATTTAGGGCATTTGCTGTTTGGTCTGTGTCTGACTTTCAAAACAAGTGGCTCGGAAATTTCCCAGAATCCTCTGTTGAAACCCATTGTAATTGTTGCTCACTAGATTGTCAAACACAGACCACAATGCATTGCATTTGAAGGATTTGTCATTTGAAAATATGTACATTTATTTAAAAATCCTTCAAGTTTTTAACATTAAAACACAGTGGATTCATAAATAGACTAGGTAAAATGTTCACATTTATTAGGTTTTTATTCTCAGCATGATGATGTCAGAAATGGCATTTAAAAGAAAAGAAGTGAACATGTTTCCGAACTGCATTAAAATCCAGGACACTGGATAGTCCTGCACTATAAAGTCTTTTAGAGGTTTGGGAGAAGTGAAGGAATTTGGACATAGCTTTGATCTGCTTTTAAACTGTTGTTCCTTATATGAACCAGTATAGACATGAATATCCGTAGAAACACTCCAGCATTCAAGCATGTAAAGTGTATTTATTTATTTATTTTTATTTAAGCAACATGCAAGTGCTGGACAATGGTGTAGTGGTTGGTGCTCTTGTCTCACTGTGAGAAGACCCTGGTTCTAATCCAGGCAGGGACCCTTCTCTGTGCAGTTTGTACATTCTCCCTGTGCTTATTTGGGTTTGCTCAGGGATCTCTGGCTTCGTCCTACAGTCCAAAAACATGCTTCATGCCTAAGTTGCCCCTAGGTGCCCATGTAAGTGTGTGGGTGTGGCCCTGCAACAGAATGGCCACCTGTTCAGGGTGTACCCCGCCTTCACCCAACTGCCCTGTGACCCTGAAAGGGATAAGCAGTTTCAGAAAATGGATGGATTTACATGCAAAAGTAGACATGAATGCTCTGTATATGGCTTTTTGTGTCTGTTTGCACTATAAAGTGCCCGACTGACTGAGATTTCCATGCCATCTTCACCTGTGCTTGGCTATGTCACATCTTGGTAGCCTTTCAAAGCAGCATACAGAAAGGTTTTGGCAGCTGACTGGCAGCAAGACCACAAACATTCGTCATAGTAACGATGAGGCTGTTGTGGGTTGTTACACTGTCAGGAAAATTTGAAATAAAGAAATGGTTAAAGATTTTCCAGCCCAATTAATATTTTTTGTTGTTAATATTTCAAATTAAACTTTCAAATTTCACTTCCTGAGAATTTCACAAGAATGAAATAAGTAAAAAAAAAAAACAAGAACGAAGACAAAATGTGAATCAAACAGCTGAGAAAAAGAGCAATGTGTAGAGCGGCTGTCATTTTATCAGCTCCGGTTCCTTTTTGTCATCTACAACACGCAGCAAGGAAATGAAAAAAGTGTGAATCAATGTTCTCTCTGTCTGTCATGAACACAACACTTTCCCCTCACCATTCACATGTTCCCACACTCTGAAACTGGGAGAATCATTTAAAGTGCACAACTGGAGAATTTGAACTTAAAAAGAAAATTAAAAAACAGTGTTGAGTGTGTCTACATGTGACTCATTCACCCTTTTCACTCAAAAATCAATGACTCATAACCGTGTAAGCATTTTCTGTCTTAATGCAAAGTGGCGTGTCAAATCAATGATAAAACCCTCTACCTCCCCTCCAAAAGTCAAAAAAGGATTATCAGCTCGTTGCTCTGTATTTTTTTTTCAGACAAATTGAGTGTGTGAAAAAGATAGCATGTACAACAAGAAAGGCGAATCAATGTAAGCGTTGTTGATGAAAAGATGCCAAAAACCCTGGTAACACAAAGAGCTGTGGGGGCAGCGATTCAGTTTTGTACTCAAGTCCATTTACCCACTCACAGATTAAGAAGCTACCGTATGTTCTGCTGACTGAGCTTGAGTCCTGCTTCAGTAGAATTTGTGTCCAGAAAAAAAAAAATCTGTCTTCATCAAAATAAGTTATCAGAAGTTCCCTCACTACTCCCACTACCCTGGATTTTAATGCAATGCAGACACATCCTCTCTACTTTTTGACATCACCTATCTCCCGAAGTAAAATCCTCATAAATGTGAATATTTTACAAATACTTTTATGAATTCATTGTGCTCTGATGATGAAAACTTGGATGATTAACAAAAATCCATCCATCCATTTTATCCCTTTCGGGGTCACTAGACCAAACCTGACTACTTGTGGACGAAGGCAGGTTACACCCTGGACAGGTCGCCACCAGTCTGTCGCAGGGCCACAGTGACACACCCATACACACTCAAATTCCTATCTAGGGACCATTTAGTGTTGCCAAGCATGTTTTTGGACTGTGGGAGGAAGCCAGAGTGCTCTGAAAAAACCCATGCATGCACAGGGAGAACTCCAAACAGAAAGGTCCCAGCCAGGACTTGAACTAAGGACTTTCTTGCTGTCAGGTAAGAACACTAGCCACTGTGCTACTGTAAACTACGATGCCTGATTTGCAACAAATAAATTTAAATCAGTCAAGTAAGCATTGATGCACCTTAGTTTTTCCCAGAAACATCTGGGAAATTTCCAGGTCACTGGAATTTAGAATTATAGATTTAGACCCCGAAAAAATGGCTAACGTCCTTATAGACCCCTTGCAGTGACGTCATGCGCGCCGTTGTCCGCCAAAACTGACAGATGATAGAGGTTACCAACAATGGTAAATGGCCCACACTTGTATAGCGCTTTTCTACCTTCCCTGCAGAGCCAATGCGCTTCACAGTCCCATTCACACACTGTTGTGTGTGCCGAACACTGGCGCCAACCTTCCACCAGAGGCACGGGGGGTTCAGTGTCTTTGCAATGATACTTTTTCAGTCACACAAAGGTGTGTTAGAAGTCGTTGTTCTCAAAATACTGTATGCCTGGGCAATGTTATAATAGTCCCTGTATTTTTATTAGTTTTTTATGCACAAATGAGTAAATATCCCCCCTTTTTCCAGGACTGTCCAATCCCCTGTTCCTTTGGATCTAAACTTGGTCAAAGGGATGCCATGTTTCAGCAGGAGTCTCTCTTGGTTGCACCATGGGTTTCTTTATCAGCTGTGCAGCTCATGGGAGGGAGCAGCTCTCCCATGAGCTGACCCAGTTAAAACCAACATGGTGGAAATGGTAAGGAAAGTAGGACACGAGACAAGCCAACCTTTGCAGAACTGCATGCAGGTGAATTCATGGACCTTTCTGTTCCGCACTCTAGAGATCTGCTGTTTTCTACCCACTATATTGATCTGTCTGTCTGGTTTGCCTCACATCAAGACTTTGTGTCAAACAAACTAAACAAACAATTACCTGTGAGAGATCATAAACTAGCTGTTTCTTTTGTGCACACCAGTTTATTCCCACTGGGGGCAGTGTGGAAGTATTTGATGTTGAGCTAACGTAAAGAAGTGCCACTTCATGGCCTCCAGGGAGGCTATTCAGACTGCACTTGAAAATAACACTATTACTGCTGACTGTGGGCTGGGGGGGCAAACTAGCCTGAAAACTGGGATGCACTATGGAGCAAGACACAAAGAAGCCTTTAAACATATTTAAGACAAATTCAATGCAAAGTTACAGTAAATAAACTGCTGAAATTGGGTCAAATCATGAGGCAAGTAAAAGCACTAAAAATATGAGTAAAAATGACAATGGTTGAGCTTTTTCACTTAGAACTATTTTTTAAAGATGACTTAACCTGAACCCCTGAAAAATTTAGCAATGCCTTTGAAAGTTCCCTCTGTGGCTACGAAGGCTAAACATGCACACTGGCCTACTTTGTAGTTTATTAAATAATTATTTAGTTTTTCTGTTTCATGCTTGGCTCTTAGTATGTCCTTTGTCATACATTTGGATTCTATAGGAAGTTAAAGTTTGTTCAAACAAATCAGTATTTGCTGTTAAAGCCTTTGTAACACGCACCGGTATGAGGGCTCAACCCGTACAAATCTAATGTAATATGACATTTTTGTTGGTCTCTTTGTTCACTGACGTATAAGAATAAAAAGGACTATTAACCACTTCTATAGTACTAAGCCAATTAAAAAAACAGCCAAAAGACACCCGAAGCGTTTAAAAAACTTGGAAGAAATCCAACATCAGTTGAGGTGTCCCCCGAAGCTGTTTGGGTGGATACAAGGAGATCAAAAAGAATCTGTTCACATTAAATATGACGGTTATGGACTAGCATAAAAAAAAGCAGGTGTAAAGCAAAAAAAGTGATTGATACTGAGTTGCTGCTCATTATCACAACAGCACAAGTTAGGAAATAAGAAACGACAGATGGAGACGTAATGAAGCAGTGGAGAAAAATGAATAAGATTAGGTTTGGTTGAGCTAGTGTTTGACAGTGGGGCGGAGATTAGAGAGGAAGAACATTAGCGAAGGGACGAAGATGATGCAAAAATAGGAGTGACAAAGGAGATTAGAAGTAATTTATAGACCACAGAGTAAAATGACAGGATATGGCTAAAATAGAAGCCTTTAGATGAGTAGAAGATGCAACACTCTGAAAAACCGGAACTGTAATGCCCAATCTGAAAAAAAAAAAAAAAATATATATATATATATATATATATATATATATATATATACGCATATATAATGACGCATATATACGCATATATAATGCATTTTTTGTCAATATATTCTATTAGAAACCAGCAGATCTTCATGAGCTGCATGTCTAATCATTGTGAAAGGACGATTTTCAAATGTTTTGAGTCTTTCCATGTCACTGAAACTGATTTAGACTTGATTATGCTTTCATCTCAACGTCTTTTGTGAAGCTGGAAAATAAAAATCAAATAACAGGAACAGAAAGTTAAAAACTTAAATCAGTTCACTAGTGTACACTAGTTTAAACCTCACCTGGGCAAACCTTGGAAAAAAGATGAGTTAAAAAGAAGGAGAGAGAACAAGATGAAATGACCAGGAGGAAAGGAGGTGGTTGGACAGAGGCTGGGGAATAAGCAAGAGGAAAGAAAGAAGAGACAAGGACATGCAGAGCTCTTGTATTATTAAATGTCTTAAGATGTTACTCTGTGTAGCAGTGAGCCACTCGTCCATTAGGAGTTCCGACCCTTTTGCTACTCGTTATTTTTATTCCAGCTTCTCTTTAAAAACAGAATCATGACTCACTCCAACCTTTTTCCATGTTTCAGGCCCTGAAAGATGTCTACAGGTCATTTTAATTCATGAGGGGAAAATCTTTGAATGGTATTCCTGTAATGTGTTGCTGACTCTGCTGTTATTGTTAATTACAAATTGTCAGACCGCATGCAAACAACATAAAAAAGACAAACTTGTTTTAATGAATAAGACTAGCAGTTGGTTCCTGTTTTATGTGTTTTGCCCCATCAGTAAATACTGGTATGTTTAAAAATATTCACACCATGGAAAAAACTGATAAAAACAACTCCAGGTGATGCCAAAAAGGATTAACGTATTTGTTTTTTAATATTTTTTTCCCAAAATATCACAATCAGACATTAACTCCCTTTATAAACAGCAGCGTCTAAGAAGGAAATGGTGCACTCTTTATGCTTGTTTCTTTTTGTGTCTTATGGCCCGTACACACCGGGACGAAAATCGCCTGCGACTAAACAAAGGGCACCAATGAGAGTGTGCACACCGACGCGAAAAAACGCCACGCGTCAAAGCGTCAAAAAAAAAAAAACGCCTCGGGTTGGTTTTTTTTTTTTGATGCCTCGCGTCGAAATCTATTCGACCAATGAGAATGGCGCTTTTGCACACGTGTCTGGAGCTTCTGAAGTTACAGTAAAACACAACTTGGGGGCGCTCAAACACAAAACTGCCTTTCTGAGCACACATACCAGCAAAGAAGATGGACGCCAAGTAGCGGCTACACTGCCGCAAAGAAATAATGACGGACATTCTAAAATATCCCCGAAAACGCTCATGATACATTTTCAGCTCTTGTACCAGTCGATAAAACTCACCATGTTCTTCTCTTCTCGTAACTATGGGATGTACCTAAAATCGGCGTCTTTTCCGGCGTCTTTCATCATTCAACAGAACAATAATTTTTTCATCATTGGAACTGGAGCTGGAGCTACTGGTGCTTGAAATATTCATGTTTTCTTTGTATGATTCTGACAAGCGCGTAAATACTGGCTCTCTTCTTCTGAGTGAAAACCACCTTGTGTACAGGAATATTTCTGTTTTACATTAAGCGCCATCTAATGTCAGGGAATGAAATTGCATGTTGGCTCGGCTCATCGTCAGCGAAAATCGCCTGGGTGTGAACACAAAAGACGTGGCGAAAAACGCTGGCCAATAACGCCAGGCGAATATTCGTCCCGGTGTACGGGCCTTTAGTCTTATATTATAAATCAATGTTGTATAAGTCAAAGAAAAAAAAGGGTTAAGAGTTGTAACTAGCACTACGCTGTACAGTGACTCATCAATTGTGTTAAAGAAAAAGCTCCTTATCAATTGCTTAATAAAAGATGCAGGATGAAGAAAAAGTTTAAACAAAAACTGAGATATTATAACTGCTATAATACAAGTTTGTAGTTGTCTTTAAAGAGTGTAACTTTTATTTCCCAAGATTCATTGCCAAAGGCTCCTTTAATCCTTTTACACCAAGGGTTTGCCTTGAGTGTTTATATCCTTTGTTCACTGAGATCACACCAAACGTGATTCGCTCATCAGGGGCGTCTAGTTTCAATGTTAAGGGAGTGTATGATATGGTCAGAGGTCCTCCTGGACAGTTTGAGCACTGGGCATGGCACGTGGCAGGAGTTAAAAAATCGGAACTTTGGCAAAAGTCGCATCAACCAATCAAGGACTGAGCTTTGGGTCCTTGACGTGTTGATGACGTATTCAGTGGGTGGAGTCCAAAACCAACATGGAGGAAAATCTGATTGTTCTCCTGAATTTTATATTTTTTTTTCTTTTCAGTCGAGACAATAAAAAGTTCCTAAAAGTTTTTCTTATGTAATATTACCCTCCTTGGACTGATGCAGGACAGCAAGTCTTCAAACTGGGTCACACAGAGACAGAAGTACCGCTAAAAGTGTCCATCATTGAGAGCACAGCATCACAGTATGTCAAGAAGCGTGTGTTATTTACCCGGCGACATCCCTGGTGTTAAAGGGTTAAATGGAAACCTCCCATTGCAGTTTTGGGTTCAGTGCTGGTGCAGAAAGGATATTTAAATACAGACCCCACACGTGTCACAGATGGGATGCACACGGGTGTTCAGAGCTTGGCTAATGTGACAGTTGCTTCTTCACATTGTACCATTTTCAGACACAGACCAGCAAATTGTGCAAACAGACTGCAGAAATCATTGTGACACACACACAACCACACAAACACACCCCGACACACACTAGCACACACACATGCCAAGCTGATTACATGCTTTATGCTCACACATGCACATTAGAATGCTGTCTTTACAGTGTTGGTCGCCTATAATTACTCAGATTCACACACACGTATGCAAAAACCACACATGCACATGCTGGCAGGCTGACATGTGAGCCACAGTGAAATGGATTGCTGTGACGTGGACATCACAAACTGATGGTGAGGATAATTGTATGTGTTTTGTGAACAAGTATGTGTTAGAGAGAGCATCTCTATGGCTTTGTTCTCTTGAATTCGTTTTGGTCATCTATCCTCAGATGTTAGTTTATGCTTTTCTATTGTTTGTTTGGAGAGCTATGGGACATTTTGCAGCTTCAGCTTCTTTGGAAATGCTGTTCCTACCCTCCATTAACCTGTGCCTCCCTGACTGTTGATTTGTTGGAAGTTAATTTATGGATTGATGTTCTCCTACCGTCAAGCCAACGGACCAGAGAGCAGAACTAATGCAGAGATAGGAGCAAGCATCTAAAGGATAAAAAAGGTTAAAAGATTAAGAGCAAGATGACAAATAATTTGGCTTAATAGGAAAACCATAAGTTCAGTAAGCTAGTCTAATCAAATCAAACTTTATTTATGAAAAAGCGCTCCTCATGCCTTGCGCAACTAAAAGCACTTTAACATAAAAAAAGACACACAATATTACACAAAAAACCCAACCCATCCTTCCCACTCCCCCCAGTTAACACATATGACCCATGACTCCACACGCAATGAATATTTATAAAAGTAAACTTCTAAAAGAACCTTAAGGCTTGGGTCTGCTGTGAGCAAAGAGTATTTGGGAATCTCTTCATACCAGGAGCCAGCTCGGCCATAGCAACATCCCCACAGTGCCCACCCGGACCGGGACAGCAACGGGGTCCACTTCACAGCCGTGAGGCTGCTGTGTTTAACTCCAGCTGCCCCAGTAAGGGAGACAACTGCAGCAACAACCATCGACCAAGCTGCCAAGTCCTGGTAGAAAAGATCCCTACAAGAAACCCTGGGGCTAAAATCACAGTAAGATGTTAAGATTAAATACATAAAAGGTATTTAAACAAAAAACAATGTCTTTAAATGCATAAAATATGTATTCAAACCAATGGAATAAATAAGCAGATAAGATAAGCTTAAAGCAAAATTAAAAAGGTGGGCCTTCAGCCTTCGTAAAAACCTCTGCAACTTTAACAGGGAAGACAGCAAATAAAGGGATCAGCCTGCTCAAGGCAACAGCATCCCAGAAACTTTTGGAATCATCCATTCTGACCTTTTGTTGCGAGGAAGAAGGATGTTTCTGACGGTCAGACTGTCACTGAGAAAACAATACATTAGAGTTGTTTAGAGACATTCAGTCTGCTCTTTGATTGGCTGTGAGTTAGAACCATTGACTGTATGTGAGAACTGGACTGAGCGAGTTTGATGCCACCCGTAGAAAAAGATTTACTGGAATACTACATCTTTGCCAAATGATGGAGGACATGTATAAAAGAATTTAAGACTAAAGGCCCGTACACACCGGGCCGAATTTCGCCGGCGATTTTCGTCGGCGAAATTCGACTCCTGACTAAACAAAGGGCACCAATGTGAGTGTGCACACCGACGCGAAAAAACGCCACGCGTCAAAAAAAAAAAAACGCCTCTGGTTCGTTTTTTTTTTTGACGCCTCGCGTCGAAATCTATTCGACCAATGAGAATGGCGCTTTTGCACACGTGTCTGGAGCTTCTGAAGTTACAGTAAAACACAACTTGGGGGCGCTCAAACACAACACTGCCTTTCTGAGCACACATACCAACAAAGAAGATAGACGCCAAGTAGCGGCTACACTGCCGCAAAGAAATAATGTCAGACATTCTAAAATATCCCCGAAAACGCTCATGATACATTTTCAGCTCTTGTACCAGTCGATAAAACTCACCATGTTCTTCTCTTCTCGTAACTATGGGATGTACCGAAAATCGGCGTCTTTTCCGGCATCTTTCATCATTCAACAAAACAATAATTTCTTCATCATTGGAACTGGAGCTGGAGCTACTGGTGCTTAAAAATATTCCTGTTTTGTTTGTATGATTCTGACAAGCGTGTGAATACTGGCTCTCTTCTTCTGAGTGAAAACCACCTTGTGTACAGGAATATTTAGGGCCCGAGCACGGAGTGCAAGGACCCTATTGTTTTTCGAATGTTTATTATTATTATTATTATTATTATTATTATTATTATTATTATTCTACCGGAAAAGTGGCCATTTTGAGGCCTTTAACATACCCCAAAACTCACCAAATTTGGCACACATATCAGGAGTCGCGAAAAATTTCGTATTTTATAGGAGATTGGCATGGGTGCACAAAGACGGCTCGACAGCGCCACCTACAATGACTTTTGTCCCGACGCCCCGCATATGCTTCAACGTACAAGTTTGATCTTTTCAGGGCATGTTCATCTGATGGAAACCTACAAAAAAGTATATTAGGCCCCACCTGTCAGTCGCACAGGAAGTCTGCTATATTGATGTCAATATGTCATTTTTGCTCCATTTTGGTCATTTGCAGGCCTCGTTCTAGAACGAACTCCTCCTAGAGATTTATGAGTAATGACTCCAAACTTTGGTTTTGTAAACTAGACCCATGTCCGATGTTAAATTGTGAAGCGTTTACATTTTTACGTTTGTGTATGACCGTGGCGGCGCGTCAAAATTGGAGGACGTTTCGAAAACACGCCATGAAAAGGAAAATGGCCATTACTCAGCGATGCATAATCCAATCTGATTCAAAATTGATGTGCATGATTGTAGTTTGACTCTGAACACATCTGCAGTGAAAGAATCTGAAAAAAGTGTAGCGCCACCTGCTGGCAACAGGAAATGACATGTTTGACTTGGAGCATCACTGCTCCAAGTAGGATGAGCCGACACACCTGAAAATGACGTCCACCTGTTGAAAAGCCATTGAAGTTTACTCCGACAAAAAACCATAACTTTCAACGCAGGGGTGTGGTCGTGACAGAGCGGCAAAGTTGGGCGTCTCGCCATGCACACAAAAGTTGCTCTCACGTGCACATTCCTTGTCCAATCTCACTGAAATTCAATGGATATGATGAAGCTTCCATTCTGAACCCATGGATATGACAATCTTGGACGAGCTCCATAGCGCCACCTAGTTATTTAAAAAAACGTTTTTTGTCGCATTCCGCCCTGTATTTTCTCTGTGCTTTGTCCAACGCTCATGAAATTAAAACTGGAGATACTCAGAAGGGTCTTCTCTCATGATCTAAAGTTTCATGGGTGTAAACCTGACGGTGCCTGCACAAGCCACCACCAAACAGGAAGTGGTTGATTGCATTGCAGTCAGATAATTAAAAATTCATAAAAAATCAGCCGTTTGGCTCTGGAAGCTAAGATTTCAGAATAAGGTGCCTCTTAAATATCTCCACCTTAGATACACAGCACCCGCATGGGTGCACAAAAACGGCTCGATAGCGCCACCTACAATGTTTGTTTTTGCGAGCCCCGCCATGTTCTTTAATGTACAGGCTTGATTTTAACAGGGCATGTTCATCAGATGGAAACCTACAAAAAAGTCTCTTGGTACCAAGCTGTCACTCGTACAGGAAGTCTGCTATATTGATGTCAATATGTCATTTATGCCGTATTTTGGTCATTTGCAGGCCTCGTTCTAGAACGAACTCCTCATAGAGATTTTGGAGTAATGACTCCAAACTTTGGTTTTGTAAACTAGACCCATGTCCGATGTTAAATTGTGAAGCGTTTACATTTTTACGTTTGTGTATGACCGTGGCGGCGCGTCAAAATTGGAGGACGTTTCGAAAACACGCCATGAAAAGGAAAATGGCCATTACTCAGCGATGCATAATCCAATCTGATTCAAAATTGATGTGCATGATTGTAGTCTGACTCTGAGCACATCGACAGTGAAAGAATCTTGAACAGGTGTAGCGCCACCTGCTGGCAACAGTAAATGACATGTTGGACTTGGAGCATCACTGCTCGAAGTAGGATGAGCCGACACACCTCAAAATGATGTCCACCTGTTGAAAAGCCATTGAAGTTTACTCTGATAAAAAACTATAACTTTCAACGCAGGGGTGTGGTCGTGACGGAGCGGCAAAGTTGAGCGTCTCGCCATGCACACAAAAGTTGCTCTCAAGTGCACATTTCTTGTCCGACCTCACTGAAATTAAATAGATTTGATTAAGCTTCCATTCTGAACCCATGGATATGACAATCTTGGACAAGCTCCATAGCGCCACCTAGTTATTTCATAGGGCACATTTGTATTTCATAACTTATTTTTTAACTATCAACACCAAATTTCACAGACATACATGTCCAAATGTTCCCCGAATATTTTCACAATCATACAATGAACTGCTGAAGTGTAAGGATTTATTTCATTCCACTTGTTTTAAACAGCCTGTCTTGAGGAAAATAAGCAGCAGACATTCACAGCAGCACAGCTGTTACAAGGGTGTCAAATGTCACCCCCCCCCAAACACACACACGCAGCTAAGGGGTCAGGTTAATTAGCAGAACAATGCTGACCCCTTCAATTCAAGGGATTCAAGGAGTATTTATTTCACATTTTTGACTAACAGAGCAGTGTCACGAAAATGGAACAACAGTAAGCAAAATAAAAAATGAAAATTGTTAGAACAATAAATAGAAATAAATTGTGCAAACAGTGCAATTTTCTTCTATCACCATTCATTTTAACCATGTGTCTGAGACTGTAATTATACTGAACCTTTGTGAAAACTGTTTTACGTAGCCCTTGATTGTATAGAAATTGGCATACAAGGTTCTATTGAAATGGATTATGGAGAACTTTATGTTTACAATATTAAATTGATTCTCTTTATAGTATTATCACTATAGAAAAACATTTATTTCAGGATCAATATCAACATCTTTCAGATCTTTATCATTGGTGTGAGATGCTGACAGTTCTAGTTCATCATACTGTGCTATCTTGTCTAACAGATAGCCGTATTCAACTTGTCTAAGGAAAGTATTTGATTCCGTGATGTAAAGTCCATATCTCACTCATAGTTGTATATATCAAGGTTTTGGTGTCCTGGTATAAGGGTTGTTGGTCAACTTGTTATTTCTTTGGTAAACAATATCCCCACTTTGTCTTACTGCTTTTAATTCTGTCAGTAAACAAATGAAATGATCTCAGCAGGTCCTTCAATGACAGCAATGAAATACACAGGAAAGTTTTTCAAAACATTAACAATAAGTCTTCATAACAGTCTGGAGTATATGCAAATTGGTATTATAAAACTTCAGAAGTAACTTTTCCAATATCTAATATTGTTTTCACTCTCCAACCTTTTGGTCAGCTTTACAGTGAGTGATGAAACCTGTTTGTCTATTGATCATAGCAGGAGCCCCGTCTGCAGTCACTGCTACCAGCTTTACTAATGGTACCTTTTTCTGCACAAAAACTCCTTCACCATGTTATACATTTCAACTCCTCTTGTAGTTGTCTGTTAGGGCAGATGTGTCAAGAGTTCTTCTCTTGTGGAAACGAAAAGCTATGCTTTACTGTTGCCGTCCACAGACTCAACACACACTGGACGTTAAACCACCTGCACCTTGCAAGATCCCGGTCCAGCTAATTGGCCAAGTTATCAGACATAGCTGACACTCATCTAGACATTGTAGTGGAAATTAGAAGAGTTCAATTGTTCTCATCCTTAGGGTCAGTGATAGCAGTTATCATCATTGCTTGTTTCTCAATCTGATAAAAACCTTCTTCTCCTTGACGAGAAAATGAGCAGGTCTAAACAAGGCTTAAGTTTAAGAATTTCTTTCATGCTATATGCAAATGTCTTTGTCCCTAAAGGCAACAGATTACAGTCCCCCCCACCCCCCACAGGCTGCTGTCATGTTAACAGTAGCTTTGAGCTCCAGAATGGACAAGATAGAACGACGAGAACGGTTCGAGCGGGGCTTTACTCGCGGGGCGGTCACCCGTGCCAGGCGGTCGCCCGTGCTCGGGCCCGCTAAATGCTACTTGTAGCTTTAATTCTGTTTGACATTAAGCGCCATCTAATGTCAGGGAATGAAATTGCATGCTGGCTCGGCTCATCGTCAGCGAAAATCGCCTGGGTGTGAACACAAAAGACGTGGCGAAAAACGCTGGCCAATAACGCCAGGCGAATATTCGTCCCGGTGTGTACGGGCCTTTAAGCTGCGTTTCTGAGTATTTCTTTATACAAAAGAAATTGTGGTGGATCGGGAGAAGATGGAAAAAAGCCATTTGAAGAAGCACAGATCCATGAATGTCTTCGTTTTGTCATCTGAGCTGGCTCCAGTATTACTTGCTATACTAGATGCAGCACTAATTTTAGGTTGGGGTTGTAAGGAGCTGGAAGCTAGTGGGAGAGAATATAATCAAAGGGATGATGGGATATCAGCGGATAGTCCTATCCCAGTGGTGAGTCGCTGAAGAAATCTTATTGCTCTGCAGCAACTATGTCACAGGTTCTTGATTTTGGCTGAAAACAGCATAATCATAACTAGAAAGACCACTGGGAACGCTTTTAAAATATGATTGGCGTGGGACTTTAAAACATGTTTTGTGGCAATCCGACATATATTGGAAATATATATAGAGAATGCCAGTAATCCAGTTAGTATATTCCTATGTGACATATGGCCTTTTTATACATGTCTGCGTTGACCTTCAACTGCTTGATGAAGTCTGCTGTCATTGGCTATTTTAAATATGTCACTCAAAGATTTCAAACGTTGGGTGTGAGGACCAGCAGGAACCACATTCTTTCATCGAAGCATCTGATTGGTCAGGTTATAACTTGAATAACTTGCAATAAAGTAAAAAAAATTGTGACCAAAAAGATTAGCAAGAACAGAAAATGCAGCAAAGTAAAAACGTTTATTCTGACTCATTGAGGAACTGAGTAATAGCTGATTATTTCTCTATAGAAGTCATTTAATGTAAATTATTATAATGTAGTTCAAAGTCAACAATCTGTTTGTTATGTTATGGTTCTACTTAAAAGATAAATTTTTTTGTAATTTGCTCTTGTACAGATTTGTATTGTGGACTGCTACTACTTACTTACTGAGCATAACTTGTTCGCTGAAGTTTGTTTCTTATTTTTGGTCTGCTTAGTGGCCCATTATCATTGACACAGTCACTGTACCCTACCGGGATTCATATGACAGTAAAAGGAGCCAAAACCTTCTCAAACACAGAGAGTTTCTGAGGAAACCATCAAGTTCAGACCAAATGTAGACTAAAACGTGTGATTCTTTTGAAGGAATGCGAGTGGCCGTATCAGTCTGGTCCAGTGAGATCAGATGCACAGCGAATGAGCTTAGTTGCCCAGAGGGCCTGCCCCAAAACTGGGCGATCGTGGGTTCAAATTGGAGGTCAGGTCATGGCAGACTCCAGCGGTAAGGGGTAGGTTTGAGGGGTTAGAGAACAGAATGGTTCCTGAGAGTGACTGCGGAGAACAAGTTTCATCCACCGACATGCGTTACAACTGATGGGACTTTCAAATCATTCCCAAACTGACCCAACTCCAATATATCTGAACCGGTACACTCTCTGTGTGTAACACTTTAAAGCCACACTTTGAAGTATCGTAACTCTTTGACCATTCACACACACAATTATCGTAACTCCAATAGATTCTGACGCAGAGAGAAGCAGCTTTTTTCATGCAAAGATATGCAACACTTCTTGTATATAAAGTGCACCATAAGAATGCAAAGCTGCTTTCCCTACTGTAAAGTGTTGCATATCAGTGCAAAGCTGCTTTTCTTCGCTTCAGAGTCCAATGGAATTAAGCCATTGGGTAAAAAGTTGAAGAGTTACGGTAATTCAAAGCTGTAGTGTTAAAGGGTTAATACTTTTTCTGTACACACTCTCCTTTATCATTGACCGACGCTTCAGGAGATTAAAATGAATGATCTGCATTCCTTTTACTAACAATTACAGACAAAAGCAGCCTTTCCTGTACATATATTTAAAATTTCAGACAAATCCTGGCATTCTGGATGCAGCACTGGAAACAACTGACAAAGAAGGTCTGGATGGGAAAACGGCGCCATTCACGCATTAGCTTCTTCTGCTCATGTTTTGTATGAGTTTGTCTTTTGACATGTTGTGTGAGTTGCAATGTGCAAAGCTGTGCCTATAAATAAATGCCTGAGTAAAGTGTTAGAACTGAAAAAAAAACAAGAAAAATTGACAAACAGGAAGAAAGAAAGTTTGCAGAACAGAAGTGTGAATGAAGCAGCAGATGGAGGAAGCTAAACCAGGCAACATCTAACTTTTCTGTCTCTGCTGATGCTGCCCTCTTCTTACATTTTTCATTGCTCTTGCTATCTATAGATAAAAAACTTTGTTAATTATAGATGAATCAAGCTGGAGCAACCTGCATGCTTTGGTTTCACAAGGTTTCCTGTTTCTTTCAAATTCTACCACGCATCATTTGTCAGAAAGCGTCAATTTGTCTAAAAAAGACACATGGGCCGGTCTTCCAGCTAAGGGTGACAAGAACTATGGATTCCTAAAAAAAATGAATTTATTTTCTTCATTTGTATTTTTGTGGCACCAAAGAGGAGATGGTGCTTTCTTAGACTTGTGTTTAATGTCCATGGATTATTATTTGAACGTGTCTTCTTAAATTCTTTCTTAAATTTTGAAATGAATAAACAATGTTGATTTAAAAACGAGCAAACAATTACATAATCACATTAAGTTACTCTTATAGACAGTGGAATTGATGATTACTGTTATTTATTTTGTCATTCTTCTCTACTTCTTCAAGAATTTAGAAAATAGACTGAGGCTGTTGGGAAACTGCCTCAGTGATTATTCAAAAAAATGCATGTAATACATAGCATAAGGTTTTGTTTTTATTTTGAAAAAGCTGAAGAAGTTTAAAATAGGTCAGCTCTTTTCATACACAAACACATTTTCAAAAACGCCATAATTTCATTTTTTAAATCTTTTATTAAATATAAGATGCGTTTTCTTCCAGTGATTCTAAAAGTTCTCAAGAGTAATTTGAGGTAATAAAAATAATGTTACTATAGAATTTTTTAAACTGAGATTTGAGTTTTGATTAGTAAAAATATATATTTTTAGGTTTACAACAAAACTATATAATCTGAACTATTGGAACCACCTAAAATATTACATTGTGATAAAATCAAAATTAAGAATAAACTAGTCATAGAGTACTCTCTAGACTCAGCAAGTTTGTGTTAAATTAATAGGGAACAATACAAAACCTGTATATTTAAACCTTCTGGTACATAAGAATGTGTAAATCCAACCAGGGTTTTATTTTTCAAATTACTCTGCAACCTTCTTTTCTCAGTGTCTGTATGTGTATATTTTTCTGCCCCATAAGTGCTTAAATGAGATGAAACGTTTCTCTGCTTTCATGTTAAGGCCGTGTCACACAGCCATGAACATTTTTTGCATTTCCCATGCATAAAATTTCAGTCTTACATGATACATGCGTGATATACCAGACCAAGTCTTTCCATGAATTCAGTTTTGAGGTGTTTTACATATTTTTTGGGTTGAGAATTACACAGCACACATGTGCGTGTATTTAACATAGTTCATATGCAATTATCACATAAATTCTATGAAATTGTGTGTGATTTTTATGAGATGCATATGCAAATTTGTTGCTTTCCTTGACCGTTCCACGTTTGTCTAATGGAGTTTTACGCATTAAACCACTGATGTATAACTTTTATATTACATATACAGCACACACATCACGTTAAAAGTACATTATTGATGAATGAATCACTAGTACATAACATATACAGAGCAATAATCAGGTACGGTTCATGTTCTACATTGATTTACGTGTTCTTTGCATGGTTTATTTGTACTGCTTGTGGTTCATCTGTGATACATCTGTGAAAATTTCATATAAAGACCACATCTTTTCTCACTTTTTCATAGTTAGTGGCTTTGTGTCATGGGGTTTAAGGTGACAACAGCTCATAGTTTCTTAACAATGTGTGATACTTATCTTGGGTTTTCAGATGAAACACATAAAACTAGAATCTGCCAGGCAAGCTAGTATATTTGCAATATGCTCTGTTCTTTCAAGAAACTATTTGTTTTACTTTTTCATTTGCGTTGCCTTTTTTTCACTGAAACCACCACTTTTCCTCATGTTTTATTGTTTTTACTAATACAATTATAAACAATTTATAGTGGATGTATACATTTTGTTTATCTCCAAAAGCACTTTCTATTTGCTTTGATTGCTTGAGATTAACCAATTCCCAAAAAAATCCAATTCCAGTTTTTCCCTTCAAATGCAATTTTATCTCTAGTCTACATTTGTTTTTGTTTTTTTATTTTCCTTTCAAGTCCAAGTCTACACCTGGATCAATAGGTGGGAGCTGAGAGCAGCAGACCTTCAAATGTTTCATTGTTCCATGTGCAGAAGCACTTTGGAGAACAGAAAGGAAGCAGAACTGGAAAGGATGTTTTTTTTTCTTCTTTTTGCTGAGTTTTTCTTGAAACCTTCATCCTTTCTTGTTTTCACTTATTGTTCCTTTGCCAGCTTCCCATTCTTTTTCTTAATGGATCCCCCTCCGTTGCCTTTGTCTGTTATGTCAACGTTGCAATCATTTAAGTCTTGTCTCACCTCATCTATATCAGCTGCACACCACTATTCCCACCTTTCTATTTAAGTCTTTTCAACATGTCTTTCATCTGTCACGTTTTTAAAATATTGTTAAAAATATAGTTTATAAAAAATACATGTATTTGTGTGGATTATTGCCTAAAATTAATGTTATGTTTAGGTGTATCAGATGCAAGCTGCTGTTATATTTTGGGGGTAGTATATTAATGTTTTTGGTGGTGTTCACACACAATAAAAAAGTATACATCACTTAACAGAAAAAAGACTGAACAAAGCAGAGGAATAGAGCGTGGCTCAAAATTATAAATGAGTTTTGCCTGCAGACCTCGACTGACAGGAAACATGGTCCCATTAAGAGAGCTGTCTGTTGAAACAACAGAAACTGGAAACAGTTTCACTCCACATGGAGTGTGTCAGAAGATGCTGGTTGTTCTTAACTTGACTGAGACATGGGAGCACAAAGTAAACAAAGCTATCTGCAAAATATGTTCAAGAGATTTAAAGAGTATTAGATTGATTCATTTAAAAAAAAAGTGATGTTGACACAATTGTTTGGTTTCAGATCAGTTCAAAAAATATAAAGATACACATCAAAATAAAGATTCTAAAACCACAAAATTGCTTTTACTAAAATCTGATTTTAAAATTAAATCACTGAAATAGTTGGTCCAACAGAAAAGATTACATCCTTTCAAAATATTTTTTTTTTCCTTTCAAAATATTTTTTAACCTTCACCAAATTTTTTTGTTGTAAACTGAAATGTTTAAAAAGTAAAAAAAAAAAAAAAAAAAAAAAAGTCATTCCATTAAGTTATCTTTTTTATAGAGTGGGGATGCTAAGCAAACAGGCAAATACAGTGGTCATAAAACTGAAGATCATACATCACTCATTATATCATATCACTCAAAAACGTATTAAAGATCACATCAATAATTTAAAAAGCAAAACAAATATTAAAACAAAAACTTTACATTTTAGAAATAAAAAGAAAATCTTATATTAAAAAAAAGAAACTATTTCTGAAAATTGACCTGACATGGGTAACATAATAAATATCTCGTACCACAAATTAATATCTTGTTCCCACAAAATAATATTGAGTAAATATATATATATATATATATATATATATATATATATATATATATATATATATATATATATATACATAATTTTTTCGCTCGCACAAATTAATTAATGCATGGGAATGGAATATTATTTTGTGGGTACAAGAAATGTCAGGGTTAAATCGGGACACAAATGCAGGACAGCGAAAGAGCTTCAAAAGCAAACAAGGTTTAATCACTATTAAACTCGAAATGTCTGAAGCAAACTTACAGAATGACCCAGTGATAAGTAACATACAGACAAGGGTTTAAATACACAAATGGAAATGACAAACAGGTGAGCAGACAGGTGCCGGTGATGACCGGTGAAGTTACCTAGTGACACAATGGGGCGCTGAACGGAGGTAACAAAATAAAAGCCCAAAACCGGAAGTGAGAGAACACCCACCAAACGGCCCTGGCCCCGGCTTCTGACAAGAAATTAATTTGTGGGAACGAGATATTTATTATTTTATCCATGTCAGGTCATGGGCTCAGTAGAAATAACAGTAACTTCCAGAAATCAAAATGAAATGTTAAAAAATGAAATAAATAAACTAGAAAAGATAAGTATTATTGGACATCCATGATTGGATGACAACATTTGTTCTGTAAAATAGATTCTTGATTGCTCAATCAGCTCTTCACCACAATTAAGGCAAAAAAATCAGGCAAAATGTTTTCTAACAGTTAATTTTGATTTCTGGAAATTACTTTTGTTTTCCTCTTTTTTTTTACAATTTGGTTTCTGTAATTTTATTTAGATTTATAATGCGTTTTTTTTATCTGTTTTTTTAATGCTTTTTAAATTGTCGTGATCTTTGATGTGTTGAGTGTTTTGTTGATGTGATCTGTACTTCCGGGCCACCGTAGTTATTTGCAAAATAATAATAATAATGTTTCACTCTAGTTTTAATTTCTTTAATTTTTCCCCTCGTTTCTTTGACATTTTTTTTCCTATGTGGGTAATATAAAATGTTATTTCTGTCGCGGTAGTAAAACTTCATATTTACATGTTTTATCAGTTTAAATAAACAATAACGTTCAGTGGATTCTGTGATAAACTTGTGTAAAAGATATGGAGGTCAAATTAAAGGACTATTTCATAGTCATGTGAGGTGAGCAGATTAGATGAAAGTGTGAGGGCAAAAAGATTTATGATTAACAGGATGTGTGCCATACCTCCACCAGATGCGGCGTGGGGTTGAAGCCACACAGGTTACACACTTGGCTGTGACACTGTGTGCAGGAGTTGTAGTTGGGTGGGTCAGAGCTGCCGATGTTCAACTCCGTTTTACAAAGAGGACAGTTCACCTTGGGCTTTTCTGGCTCCGGTATGACAGCAGGAGCTGCAGAAGGCTCCTGCTTCTGTGGTACTTTCTGCTCAGGTGTTTGCTGATGCTGCTGTCCTTGGGACTGCGGCTGTTTTGCTTGTTGCCCCTTTTGATGGTGAGCAGGAGACTGCTGTTGCTGAGTTTCTTGGAGATAGGGCGTGGTCTTCTGCTGTTGCTTCTGAGCTGGTGCATGTGGTCCACTCATGCCTCCTCCAGCCTGACTTGGATCATGAGGAACTCCAGTCTGTGATGATGTCTTAGGACCGATCATTGATGGCGGATAGGGATCTCTCATTTGACCCTGGCTTTGTGGGCCTGGGGCACTAGGACCCCCCATCCCAAAAAGCTTGGTGCTGGTGGCTCCTTGCTGTTGCTGCCTGTTGTCAGAAGCTGCATTGCTGAACACCACTTTACCTCGTGCAGGGCTTGGCTGCGTGGACGCGGTGGGTAGAGGGTCTACGTTGATCAGAGTACTGGCCTGATTGAGGAGTGATGCCCCGAAGCCAAAAAGTTTGGTCAGGCCATCCTGGGCAGGGGGAGGAGCCTGACTCTGAGGTCTGTGAGCTGGGGATGATCCTGCACTCCTGGTTTGGTCATGGTGCCGTGCCATTGACTGATGCATTGGGGAGCCACGGCCCAATTCAGGCTGGGAAGGTGCCTTTGTCAAACCTGGTAGAGGAACTGCACCAGGGTGGGGAATGCGAGGACCACCAAGCTGGCCAGGGCCCCCCGTTGAACCTCCAATGGGTCCTGAAGGTCCAGGACCTCTCTGGGAGTACGGGTCGGACCGCATACCCTGCTGAGATTGCCCTGTTTGAGCCTGGGGACCAGCAGGGCCTGGATGTCTTTGTAAGCCTGGAGATTCGTGTGGCTGGACCTGGGCCCTTGGCTGTGAAGAGGGGTATGACTGGTTTTGAGATTGGGGATACTGCTGCGTCTGAGAGTATGGCTGGGGTTGTGAGTAGGGCTGCGCCTGCCTGTAGGGCTGAGACTGAGCCTGCTGTTGCTGGACAGATTGAGCCTGTGCCATAGGTTTGGACTGTGCTGCTGCTACCGGCTGTGTTGGCTGTGACGTGGGCTGCTGAGGTTGGACAATGGGCTTGGCTTGGTGGGATGGAGAGTGAATCTGCTGCTGGCTCTTTGAACGGGGCGTGGTCATATCAATGCCAAGGGCTCTCTGCATCTGACAGTTCAGACACAACCATTCCTGTACCTGCAAAGACAAAAAAGGCTTGATGTTAGGTCGACCTTTATTAATTAAACTTTGCTGAATAATTACAGGGACATTTGACTGAACTTTTCCCAGGAGCTTGATCCTTGTACTTAGTGAAATGGTAAACCGCAGGCTTGTGACCATCTGTCCCCTGAAGGGAAGAATTCCATATCATTTAATACTTAATTAAAAAAAAGTCAATATTACAAACCCATTTGAGCAGTGTTTGGCAAAACAACAAGTTTGCAATGAGTGGGTCAGTGAGGTTAAAAAAAATCAAATTTATTCATTCAGCCTTAGTGCTGAAGCCATCGCTATGATTCATTCATTTTCCCTTTTAAAGTTGATAGCTATTGATTCCTCCACTTTAAATATCTTTGCTGACTCAGAAAGAGTCTCGTTCAAGTCATGCATACGCTTTTCATTTATGTAACTTTGAAACTGCAGATGATAAAGAGAATGAGAGTGGAAATGCACACAGACTGCAGTCAGTCTTTTAGTTAAAAAAAAAATACACAAGTGCGGAGAAATGAAGCAAAATCTACCAAAAATGAGGGCAGAAAGAAGTAAATCAACCACAAATTGACTCCAAGGCTGAGTTTCTGGCAAACTGAGATTGCAACCTAAATGAAGACTCGTCCTCACAAATGCAGGCACATGCACTCATGTAGGCACAGAAATCAAGTGTGGACTCAGATTTATAAATATGCACAAATTAAATAAACACTGAATGCCTGTTTTTCAAATAAAACGGACGAATAGACATCACCCCTCCTCTTCATCTTTCGCTCTCCACCTTTCTTTACTTCCTTCAGATGAGAATTGAACCTCCTTTTATGTCCGGACCTTGATTGGCTCCTTGATTTCTCCTGCCTGCTCTCATACTGTCTGTCCGACGGGAGCGTTGCATCCACCACTGCAGCTCAGCTGCCACGGATAGCACTATTTTAGCTCCTCCGCAGCTCAACCAAGCTAGTAAATCTCAGCACGTTTAATGTCTTTCTCCCTTCCCACAATGCAATGCGCAAATGTACTGTATTACCCCAGTCTGCCAGCCACTAAACGTTCACCCCCTCCTCATCCCTTGGCAGAGAGCTACAGGACAACGTGGAAGCTTAAATTTGATGGGAAAATGTGGAAACACAAAGTATGCAGTTCGTCTCACTGTGCCCAACCCCTCCCCCCCCATCCACCCAGCCTGCTTTGTCATCTTACATTCTCTGGCTTGACAGGATCACTGATCCACGGTTCTGTTAACTCAGCCACTGCACACACTGCAACATCTTCCTTTTCTCTTTTACATATTTTCACCAAGGCTGTCTTTTCCATCAGCACAGCTGTTTACTCACATTTACTTGCCCTCCTCTCTTATTTTGTCCTTCTTTTAGTTGTTTTTTATCTTATCTTCTTGCAGTGGCTCTGATTAGATTGAAAATGTAGGTCTCTTTCCTTGCATAGCTAAAGTGGAGATTTGAAAGTATAATTTTGCTGTGCAGGCTCCTCCTGCATTGAACAGTCATAATTTCATCTGATAAAGATATTTAGAGGGAGATGAAAAGAGGTAGACAGTTAGAAATAGAGAAAGGGGGATGATTTTAATGACTCACTCTCTATTCTTCTGCTTTATAAATCTCATCATAAGAGACACTTGATGGAGTGAAGCTTGCAATGGGAGGGTGGGGGAAAGGAAAAGAGAAAGGGCGGATACACAGACAGAGCAAACTGTAGAGAAGGGAGTCAGCAGTTTTTTAATCCAGCTCTTCAGCTCTCACTTCGTGAAGTTTAATCAAGCGCTCGGCAGCACAGAAGAGCACCTTGTTCCTCTGTGTGGTTAGGTCAATGAATCCTTTGCACATTTGAGAACCATTGCTAATAAGTGGGGAAGCTTGGATGGGTTAGTCTGAGACGTGTTTCAATAACAAACCAAAAACTGCAGAACCAAACCAGCCCATATGATGTCCACCCGCTGAGAGCAATTTTCGCTGGCAAATTTAGAATCAAAACCGTCCAATTGGGTGGGAAACTGCTCAATCTGGCAACACTTGTCTTTGAAAAGGCAGCTAAAGCACTGCATTATGGGATCTGTAGTTAATTTGTTGAACCAGCGGCCGTTGAGTTTGACAAACGTGTCTTAGAGCAAACGCTGCATCTAATGCTAAATTTATAAAGGGCTCGAAGCCCACATTCGAGCAACCACTTTCAATAAAGTATACGCGTTTTGGGCTTTCGCATTCAATGCTACACAGAATTTTAGTCAGCTTTAGGGCTCTACGCTCTACTTGACGCACGCACCAACGCTGTATGTCATAAGTTAAATCCTTTGAACTATGACTTGGATTCGGTAGCAACAAGTGTATAGCGTCCTTTCCAAAGCATGGACAAGCGAACCGTGTAAAATTGATCACGAATGAGACATTAGGAAATTGCTGTTTGTGCCAGATGGATGTTTATGACACCAAGTATTTCATATTTTGGAATAGAGCTGTGAAAGAAAACGCCTGGAGCAAGATTTGCAAGATTTTTACCGCTTCAACATTTCCCACCAAGCCTCTTCCAACTGCAGGTTCGTGCACTAGTATCGGGTAGCGACAGTCCAGTGTGAACTCTGTTTGTCAAAAATGTGTTCAAGAACCCAAGTTCAGCACATTCTTAAACATGTCACACATGCCCTGCATGAACAAAGCATTAGACCCTTGTGCTACTTGACACAAAACCATTGTGTTGTTTACAACTGTTTACCTTTGACCTCATTCTAGCTTCCCCTACTCTTTGCCGTTACATCATCGTGACTTTATTTCATTGTAGTTTCCACAACAATGCATGTCTTCCCTTCTTAAAGACCACCCTCAGCGTACTTCTTCTTTCCTTTGTCATCCTCTCACTCTCCAACAACTCCTCAAACAGTTCAGTCAGAAACTCTGCTGCCACCTCTCCAAAGCTCTAACTCATTTACAGGTGTGTTGCCGGGACAAACTGCCTTTTTCATTCTTCCTCCTCCTCAATGTCTTCCTCACTCCATCCTTACTGATCTCTGTTACTGCAGCTGTTTTTGATCAGGTTCGCAGTCCAATCTGCTGATGTTGAATATCAATGTGGATTGTGTGATGATTAATTAATGCAATTGAATCAATGGCAACACTGATATAGCAGCCAAAACACCTGTGCAGTTTACAGAAAAGCAAGACAAATGCTAACACAATAACAAACATTATATAAGATGCCCAAAAAATAATACTAATAAAAAAAAAACTATTTAAAACTATAGCTGGAGGCAAGTACACGTTCACACAATAAAGGTAGATTATAGTATGCAGGATTCATTGAGCTGGTTTACCAATCAGAGAAAAAGAAAATGGCCATTAAACACCATTACAAGCTTTTTATTTTTACTTGGGCACTTAATTATTTTGCTTTTGTTGAAAGTAGAAAGGTTTCCTTCTCACATAAAATGTTTTTGTTGTTTTTTTATTTTTTTTTAATAAAGTCAGTTTCAGGTTCTGCAGGCTTCAGCTTCAACAAGCTTTTTGTAACTGATTAAAATAAATTTAAAAATCAGCATTTGAGAGTATTTTTTCGAAGAAAATTAAATAAACAGTAATTATTGATGAATTGCTTCAGCCTTAAACTACTGGTCTGTGTAATGACGGTCCAGGACCATTATTTACCTTATTCTTTTGAAGCTTTGACAGTGCAAACATGTTTGTTCTTCCACATGATTTCTTTCACTCTTCAGTGCAGCAGGAAGGAAAGGCAGGCAGAAAGTTCACTGAGCCAAGGCTAGCTGAGATGCAGGCACCATGACAAAAACTGAAATGTCTGATGTTTGGGTTTATTTCAAGCATTTTTATGCTCATGGAAATGGGGTGAAAACACAAAAGGGCTTTGAAATGGCATTGCAACTTTAGACTGTATTATTGTGACTCGTGGTAATTTTTTGAAAGCATCTCAGTGACTAGAAAGCAGGACACCATCTGACAGTAGAGAGAGGTCAAATCCAAATAATGGAAATGTGACAAAAGGGAGGATAATTCACAGAATTAAAGAAATATATTACAGGAAGTCATAAGTGGGGTCAATTGGTTCAACGTTTCATTTAGATTTAATTCTTTGTTAAATAATCAAGATGAAAAAATAAGTTTTTAGTCCTTCAAATAATCCAGACTTTTAAACATTGTAAAGCATTATTATGTTGACAAGTTTAACTGTGGCTGTGTTCAAGCATGAAGCTTAGTATCAAGAAACCTGAAGTGGAGCAGTGGTGACCCAGCGGACATGATGAGGTTAATATCCTCAATTATCCCAGGTATTAGTGATAATCAAGACTAATGGATGTGGCTTAACCCAACATTAGCCTAAAGGTCTGGTTTAAAAAAAGGATAAAATGCAGAAAATCCCTGATGTTTCTTGGGAGGATCCACTGACAGACACATCTATTCATCAGAGGACTGTCCCGATAGATCAACAAAACTGCAGCTACTATTTATTTTTTCATTCCTGTATTCCTCCTTTTGCCATTTATTGGAGTTGTGTGATTCAAAACAGAAAATGTAATATGAATGTAACACAAAAATAACACATTTGCACGAAATCTTCCTCACAAATACAACTGCCACTGCATGCTGGGGAGGCATAACAGAATCTTTAAGAGTAGCCGCCGTCGTTTTTTTTATTTTATTTTTTTAAACCACTGCCATGGTCATGAAGTTAGACGGCGCCCGTTAGGCATCAGTCAGGCGGGCATCATTACGAAATAGGGCGACAGCTAGGCGGCCAGATTGTCTGTCGGCAGCAGCTCTGAATGGACGCTGTGGAAATGTCTCTGGTAGACGGCCGTCCATATCAAGTGCCACTGGCTGCTAGCCGCCCGGTATCCTGGGGGTATTAACTGTCTATATCTTCTTCGTATTCTTCTCAACATCAACCGCATTTTGTCAATACGCAGGTCTTGGAGAGGCTGTGGTGCTCAATGCCATGATGAGTTTTGTGCAGCATCACCTGCCATCTCCTCATTTTGACCCACGGTGGCTGTGATGATCAGATTGACATCTGGTCATCGCCAGGCTCCACTGGCCAAAAAAATCGTCCGGTCGTCCTAAAATGTCAACTTTTTCTCTTAAAGATTCTATGGCTGCCGCGCAGCATATCAAAATGTGACTGCTGCCTCCCAATTACAAATGCTACTGCTGTGGCATTTTGGGATGTGTGACTGTAGCCTCAGAATAAGACTTTTAGGACATTAGGATGTTTTCAGATTTTCTTATGTTATTATAATGACACCTCCAGTTCTGCAACACATCAATTATTTAGGCGTTTAAACAGCTGACTGTTTTTTTATTGTGAGACGAATAAACACGTGACATTTGGTCTTTTATATGTATATTTCTAACATCATTCAACTACAGTCTTCAGACGTCAATTTAGGGTTGTAAAAGATTAAGATGTTTCCTTTAAAGTTACAAATTGTGCATCCAGTGGATTCTCAGATTAGCTTTAACCTAAAAGCAAAACATCAAAATTATGGAATTTTACATTTTCCATGTAATGTATGTGTTAATTTAAACACACAGAAAACAACATGAAATTCCTCAATTTAATATTTTAATATAAAAAATAAGCCTTCGGGCAAAGTCTTATGTTGACAAGATTTTTTTACTGGTTATATGACTTTTATGTGTTTTTGATGACTAATTCATTCTTTTCAAATGACATTTTTGCATTTTCTTTAGTTTCATCATGTGAAAAAAAGTCTTGACAAAATAATATAAAGACTACAAACTTAAATAAATAAAGATATGAAATTATAGCAGGATCTTAATTCCTTGAAATAAACAAATTATAATCCTCAAAATTTAGAGGATTTGTTGTTATACATGACCAATGACTAATGCTTTAAACCTTTGTGTGACTTTTCAGACAGAACAGGATTCATGACAGTGTGTCCCGGCCTTGAACCTATGTCTGAATGCTTCCTAACAAATTTCTGTTCTTAGCATTCACGTAACTCTGACAAGAGCCATCCAACAAATCATGCTCCCCATGGAAGCGGTTATCTTTAAAAGCAAGGCAGTTTGTCCTGCCTCTCTGCAAATACTCCCCACAAATACACAACACAGAGCTACAGGCACTGACCAACTTCCAAAGCCCATGAGTCCGAGGCTGAACCTGCTAAAGGACTTCTGCCAACATTTGAAAAATGACAAAACACTGCTTGTTCTTTCACCATCAACAATGGGGTTACACACAATGTGACAGCTTGTTATTTATCTTCTGGCGGACTGATGCTTTGTCTAGAGCTTGTAGTGTACTTATGGAAATTTCTTATAAAATTCACACATATCATTTTTACAGCCAATAACTGTCATTTTTTTGTAATTATTGGCTGTTTGTTACACTATAAAGGCATGACTTATTATTTAAAAGTCCACCAGAATGATGCTATAATTTTTCTGACAAAAATTATGATGAATGAAAGAAAAACTGTTTACATCTTGAACATAAACAAGAAAAAAAATGGAAAGCAAACAGATTAGAAACATGTAAAAGAAGACTGAGGGACTGTCCCGTGTCTCGCATGTGTTGAGAGATAAAATGTTACAGAAAGGGCACCAGGGGGGTCATTCACACATGAGTCCAGCTGCCACCAGATTAATGAAATAAAGTGCTGGTGTGAAAGGGACGATTAACACGTCTGGAGAGAGATCAGAGGAAATGGTGGTTGGAGGGATGAAGGGATCCAAAAGCAGAGCCAAAGAATAAAGGATTTCTTTCCCCTGCCCTCTAAATATTCCAGATCTCCATTTTTTCCTCCTTAAATCGTTGTATAGAAAAGATGACAAGACTATCTGAATGTAAACAGCATCTGACAACAAATATAGTTATTGTTTTGAAAGTTTTTGACAAAGAACATGTTCTCAGAGGTCTCAATTTAAAAACAATGATAAAAAAAGATCACATTTATTTAAAAGAAAAGTGAAATATCCTCTGTTTCGTGTAAAAATTTGGCTGACAGCTGCCAATGTGTCTGACAGCTGCCAATCCAGCTGCTGATAGCTAAACCAGATTAAACCAGCTATCACAGAGGAGCATAAAGACGCTTGGTTAAACATTTTCAAGAACCAATCCAATGAAGATTGTAATTTTTTTTTTTTTTTTTTTTTGGGGGGGGGTGTTTTTAACATGCTTTTGTGGCATATTTTTTATATTGGAGGACATATTTTTTATATTGGAGGACATATTTTAAGAAAATCAAGCTCAACATTGCATTTCTGAGTATAGCTTATTCAAATCACTGTTAAGAGTTTATTTGTGACAGAAAACACACTGGGTGGGCTAAAAGCTCCCTGTTCTGCTCCATTCTGATGCATCCACTTGCAAACAAATAGATACAAATACGTATTTGTTTTCCTCGTCTGAGTTAGCATCTGGCTTACAGCTGTGTTGCTGGATTGCTCCAATATTGCTCGCCATTTTTGTTGCACCGGTAATGTTAGATTGGCGGTGTGAGAGCTCAGTGATGAGTGATAGGAAGGGGGGATGGGGTTGCTCTGCACTAATATGATCTCACCAACTTGGAGACACATTTCTATCAAACTTCTGCTGCTCTGCAGAAACTATGATCTAGAAAATGACACCGTTTTTTTAATTTTTGGCAAAAAACGGCATAATCATAATTAAAAGATTAAAAGGCCACTGGGAACACTTTAAAAATAGCCCAAGAGAATATTGATGTGGGACTTTAAATCATCATTTGTGCAAAAACAACTTTGGATTCAGAAAAATTACCCATAGAAAAACAAACTCTTGCAGAAGATAAATGTGAGTCCAATCTGATTTTTTTTTTATTCTGTGAGGCAACAATCACAGCAGCATTGCAGCAAGTCATTGTAAAAAGTCTTTTACGCTCTAATCCATTTGGATTACAGCTTCATCTGTGCATCATCACTGCCGATTGACATCTTTATCTGACTCGCACACGTTCCTCATAAAGCTAAGACAAACACAGATGCACACAGTCTCCTTTGAAAAGAAGACATCATATTGTCATGAAGAGAGGGGGACAACAAAGAACCCCAGAGACGTCAGGCCTTGATAACATGAGGAGCAGTTTCTGGCGACTGTCATGCACAAAGAGCGATACAAACCAAAACACTCAAAACATGAGAACAATGCACTAACCTCAAACACATACTTGGCAGGCAGCTGCCAGCATTAAATATTCATGCAGCACATTTTCTAAACACTACAAGTACCGAACAGGTGTCCCAGACATTTCACAGAGGTGCGATTTATCACATCCTCTGCAGTAACATGTTTCACTTTAGCATTGCTCTCAAGAGAATATCAACTTTAAACAGTTTACTGAAGTGATGGCCATCTCCTTTTTTTCCAAAGTAAAAGCTGTGTTAGGTTTTTTTTAATGCCTGCTTTGCTATTTGGCACTAACCCCTTTCTACTTCCTTTTCTCAAAATTGAAAATAATCTAAGATCTACACTAAGTAAGTATCTAAACAAGGTTTTCGGTCAGGACAGATAAATTGATTAATTACTTCATTTGGTTATTTCTTGCAAACTCCCTGGTTACATTTGTGCCAGTTTGGGACCTATTTAGTCTTTTTTTATCTGCTAAAAATGCAAACTAGAATCACACTAGGTGATTCTACTCTAGTAGAATATGTATTAAATCATAATATTGTAGCTGGTGTTTTTTAATCTGTGTGATATCACTACTGCTAATTTTATGTCACTGTTTTTTTACTTGTACTATCATGAATGCTTTTATTTATATTTTCTTGTCTTTTATTTGTTTTGTGTTGAGTCTGTAATGATAATATCAAACTTCACTTCTGTCTTTCAATGTCCAATTTTCCTTCATAAATGAACTATTATTACATTAAAAAACAATCCATATCAAAACTATCTAATCTGTCCTGTTATGTGCTAATAGTCTATATACTTGGATTAATCATCCTTTCCTGTTTGCTCAAAGGCCATTGGCTTATATTTGTGTAGTGCATTGTTTAAGCTGACTCCTATGGCCATTCCAGAGTCTGACCTCACACACCGACATGAATGTTGTTTTAACCATTTGCTTTTTAAAGTTTTTAGATCCCTTCAGGTATTAAACTTCCTTTCTTGGTGAAAAGAGTTTTTGCATGTGACACGGTAATGTGTTTTTACTGGTTTTGAGTACAAGTTATACTGTGCAAAGGTCTACGAAATGAAGATATTTTGTTTTGCTGTTATTCCAGACTCACATAGGTGAAGCTCTGTGTGAGTCACTTGTCCATCCTGACAAAAAGATTACCGTCAGAAAACCTTGATAAGTATTGCCAAAAGGAGACTTCTGGAAATCATTGTCTAACTAGTACAACAGTTTTATTGTTAAACATTGAGTTTTGTAATGATTATAGATTATGTGGCTTTAAAACAGCAATTACTTAATTAGACGATAAAGTAAATAAATAAATAAATACCATTAAAGTAACCACTGATTTATGACCAAGGTTCTGATTCTGTCCTTTAAGGTCATGTGACTGTTCTAATTGTCTAAATGAAACCTCTTTGTCCTTGAAAGACTCTTCCATGCATTATAACTGTGCCGTGGATGAGGTTCCTCCTCAACAGCAAAAAATCAATGCATCGTTTTTAATTTTTGTGCCTTTAATTTAATTATTGCAAAACATATTCAGAAAACATCCCAATAATAGGAAAGACTTGACAGCAGGACAACCTCACCTGAATGAGAGTCGTCAATGACATCATAGAAAAAGTTATTTCTATAAAAACTTAACGTGTTGTGACACATTTCTTGTCTTCCACAACTCTACTATACTAACACACAGTTCACTCTTTTTGATGTCATCATGTCTGAACAAATTATATTTTTACGATCTGTAACTTCTCCCATACTAGCAAAGACTGACTCTGTCATTCATCTGCTGCCTTTTCTCGATGAATGATATCAAGTGGTTAATTTTATTGATGACTATCGCGCCATAACTTGTGTTTCTTAATTAAAATATGCCTCAGTATTTTTAGGCTTATCCAATATGTTCCAATATGCAATATCCAAAGTGCTCTTTTGACAAAAGGAAAAAACGTGTGTTGTTTTCTAGGACATAGTTTCTGCAGAACAGCAGGAGTTCATTACAAATTCGTCTCTGAATTTTGGGTGGGACCGTTGGCGCAGAGTAACCCCACCTGTCTTATATATTTATATTTATTCTGCTTTTAATGTCTATTTTCCACCTTTGTTTGTACAGTGTCCTTGAGTTTCATGAAAGGCGCTTTTAAATAAAATGGATTATTATTATTATTATTATTACCCCTCCTTCCACTTCCTGTTGCTAAGAGCTCTCTGTTTGCGCGCTCTCCTGCTAGTTTACAGCCCCTCACACCCCAATCTCCAAAAAGATGTCAAGTAATTCTAGCTCAGTGGAGGAAAACAAAAACGTACGTGGATCCAGTCAACTATGAAGAGATGTGTCAGAATACAGCAGAGCGGGGAGCTTGTGGTCCCCCCATTGTATTTCCTAGGTCACATATAAGCTCACGTTTCTTTTTCTTCTTCTGATTTCTAACAACTTGAATAGACAAATATTCAAAAATAATAGTTTGGAGCTCAATGTTTTTAATATAGTTCCTCCATGATCAGAAGAATGCCACAAGAACTTACTAAAAACACAATTTTCATCAGATTGGGTCTTTAAAAGTGTAGAGGGAATACATAACTGTCAACATTTTAAGTTGTGGGTCAAAGGTGACATTAAATGTTGGCACATCAGGAATTCTAACATAAGACATAGGGATGTGTTTATAAAAAAGGTAAAAGGAATGTTCATCTTAAAATGGTAAAGAAGTTGTTCTTTATTTTTAAATTATTATTCAAACTAAGGTAATGTAAGTCACAACTTAAAAAGAATTTTGGCTCTCTTGTCCTGCATCATCTTTAATTGTAAAGGCTGAAAGGTGGAAAAGACTGCATGAATGACAGGGCTGGTATAGATCTGTTTAAATGTTTTTGCGTTGTATATTGCTGCCAATTGCGGTTAATCAGGATCTTTTGACATATTTATTATTAGCGCTTGAGCAGATATTTTATAAAAATAGCTGCTTTGTCCCTTTTCTGATGTGAAGCATTCAACCGTGAATAAAAGCATTCACACGGTGCTAACAAGCAAAGACATTAACGATCATCTTAGTGTGACAGCTGTGCTGCGCATCAATGTGAAGCCATGAAATTGCTTTAAAGGTCATAAAACCATTACCAAAGATAACTAATTTGCCTGTTCTGCAGTAACAAGGAATTCACAAGTGGTAAACCAAAACAGCCACCAATAAATTCAGAGAGGAGGAATCAAGTAATTCAGATCATCTAATGATCAAAGATATGCCCAACTTTGTCTGAAAAACTTCTTAGACATTTCAGACACTTCAAAAGAAGAGCAGATGGTTTATGAAGGTTGTCAGGAAAATAGTCCTCTTTTAGTGGAAAAGCTTGAAGTGTTTATTTGGACAAATATGATCAAAGTGCTGCTATTTAGCTTAAATTACCTGCTAAAAATTTTTTCACTCAAAAAAACAAACTCGTGAACTGTGGTAAAGCCTTAATCACATGCACCTGTACATGTGCTGCAGGTTTTTGGGACTCTAGGAGGAGCAGGTTTTAGGGGAACACAGGTGTGTCTTGCAGTTCCCTTGAGGATTGTACGGTCACTTTAAGGCAGTGTTTTTCAACCTTTTCTGAGCCACGGCACACTTTAACCTTAAAAAAAATCCCGCGGCACACCAGGATCCAAAAATTAAAAAAAACACACACACACAAAAAAACGGAGAAACTCATATTCTGTATTGATCTACAGTCCCTCCACAATCTCACATGCATTTTTGAGATAATTGTTGCAGAAAAAGCTGGAAACTGCAGCTGTTTTTTTCTAAAAGATGCAATAAAAGTTAAGTTAGAAGATTTGAAAACAGTTTGATGTGTGTTCGTTGGTTTCAAGGCGTTTAACAACAGATCTTGTGCTCGGTCACTCTCACAACCCAATGCATCATGGGAGATGTAGTGCATAAAACGGCCGGTGGAGATCGCGTCTCTGAGCTTCATGGTTTTGTTCACTTGTTCCACGGTCTGATACCGGATTCTGTGGAAAGCTACACCGCTAAAGACGAGCTTTAGCTGGTATTTTTGTTGGAACTGAGCGATTTTACGAGCTAAATCGGGACAAGGAAGTGAAGACTTTAACCACTTCTGATTGGTCAGACTGATGACATGTGATTAAGCCTTCAAGAATGATTGGTGGAGACAATTAAAGGGGCGGGACTTTTACAAAATACAGCCGGAGCTGCAGCTGAATCGCGGTACGTCATTCTTATCAAAATGTCTTTAATAAAATAAAATAAACGCAAAGAAAAAGTATTTTATGATCTTTTATATTCCTAACTCCTCAGTGTTTTATCAAGTCCTGTTTGGATGAACAGAGAGCTGAAATCCTGGAGATGGAAAATGTTTTTATATCAGTTAATGAGGGCAATTCCCCACGGCACACTTGACCATCTCCCACGGCACACTAGTGTGCCGCGGCACACTGGTTGAAAAACACTGCTTTAAGGGACATTATGATTGAACAAATGATTGTCATGCATGTGCTAAACATATCGTAAAGTATTTGTTTTGGAAATGCTGTCGGATGGTCACCCTGTGGAGTCCTTAGAAAGGTGCGAGGGCTGACCCCTTACTGACCAAGTGCAAATAATTGATGTAATAAATAATGTATTTATCCCACAATGGGGAAACTCTGCATTTTGACCCCCCATCCCCTGGGGGGAGCGGTGAGCTGCAGGCTAGCTGCGCTCTGGGGCGACAGCTGGCTCAGGAGAGTGGGGAACAATCCACCAACCCTTCGGTTGTTGGACGACCTGCTCTACCGCCTGAGCTAAACTGCCGCCCAAATGCTGCCTGCAGGTCATTTGTAAGTGCCCATAGGACGCCTGTAGGGTGTCCACACAAACACTCTGTTGTCCAATTTCCTTATTTCTAACAGTCAGGCTGCACGTAAGGAGAAAAAATGTGCACACATTTTTTTTCTTTAGGGTCACCAAGCAGTCTGCGACCTTGCTTTTTCGTGCAGCCCACCTGCGTGCTCAGTAGAGGTTTGCCCATTTTTCAGCTGCAGACAGCCCGTATCCACCCATAAGGGCATTTGTGAGCAATGATTTATATTTTCAAGGTAAATATCGCCATGATTTGCATGACTACATTTTTTAAATCCAGCCCTACTTAACACTGGGTTGAGCCACAATTGTTAACATATCTTAATACAGAAAATCATTTTAATTGAAAATGGGAAGTTTGATTTCTGACAGTTTCAGACATTTCTAGAGTATGAACAACTTTAAATTTGGATGAAGTACAAATGAAAAGAAATTTTGAATATTAGTCATAATTGGTGGGGTTTTCTCTCAGGGCCACAGCCAACATAGTCTGATTAAATGATTTAACATTTTCATTTTGTGCTTAGATTAGATTACTTTGATGACTTGAGGCAGAGGTATTGAAGACATGCACCAGACGATGTCTGTGGTCTTCAGTTGAAGAGACTGATAGCTCATCTTTCCTCCCAAGAAGCCAGACGGCGAAGCGCCGTGTTCAGAGGAAGAAGACTTGCATCACCTCGACCTCAGGCGCTCTTATCATGCACTAGCAGCACCCAGCTATTCTTTAAGAGCCCCCCCCCCCTTAGGCAACTGCCTCCCTTTCTATCAACCACAGCTGCACTTCTGCCTCTCCTCTTGTTCTTTAATATATGACCTTCTGACCAACGTGACTGATAAGTAAGAACATGTGTGTGTGCATTGGAGATATTTTTTAATGCATGGACAATCAAAAGGCTGCAAACAAACATGCACGAGGAAAACAAAATAAAAATAGATACTACAGTTGTAAAATTACATGTTTTAGCCCCTACCAGTTGATTTTAAATAAACCAGTGTTTGTTATGGGGCTAATTACAGTCTCAACTCAAATCTCATTTAGCAGCTTGGTGCAAATTTGCTTACTTGTTACTTATTCTCCTCTCTCTTTTTTATTTCCCACCGTGCATTTTTTTCCCCAATTCTCCTCCTATCATGATTAACAGATGTAGAATAGGTTTTTTAAACAATTTTTATTTCAACAATACTATAGCCTAAAGCCTGACAAACTTCTTATGGCTCTTTTTTCATTAGCAAGACTTCACCAGAGAGGGTACACTAAGCCTGAAAGTCTAAGAGCGCAAGCAAAGTTTTTAATTATTTAAAGTAACTAATTGTAAATTCCAGCAAACTTCTTCTGGGCTTGCTGCACCACTACACAAACATCTGCATGTGTTTTGGTTTGAGAACTCGACACCTTCTATGTGACTGTATGTGTACGTGCATGTACATAGATGTCCTCGTGTAGATTTGTGCATCTTTGGTGTCTGGGTGAATGTATGTGTCTGCTTTTAGCTCAGGACTCCCCCTCTTTCTATTGACTGCCTGAGGCCTCTCTGCAGCTCTGTTCTCATGGTTAATGCATGTGGAGAGAGAACCCTGGCACTTCTAGATTCTCCCCAGTCTCTGTCCAACCCCACTTTTTAAAAATAGATATGATCCTCACCACACATAGATGTGACTCTCAAAATCATCTTTGTCACATACCTCACAGGATGAGCAAGAAAAGCATGAAGGCAAAAGGTAAAATGGGAGATGTAAAGGAAAAGGACAAGAGTCAATTATGAGATAGAAAAAGGATCTTTCACTCTTTGTGGGAGGTTTCTCACCCAAGCTTGGGTCTTCTTCCAGAGACCTGGGAGCTTGAGGGTCCTGCACAGTATATTTGTTTGCACTACACTTATTTAGACTGAGATGGCTTTTCCAGGAAGCTGCAGTGGCCACTCCTCCAGCTTGAAAGTTACTGCCCATATACTTCGACCACCACCTTCACCTTTCAATCCTTCTCCAGTTCTTTCCTGAGTCCCCAATATTTCTCTAATTTCTTGTGTTCCGTCCTCCTGATGTTGCCAATCACTTAGTATTGTTGGATGGGATTGCACTTGGACTTGAGCCGGTGTTGTCCCGTGCATTTGGGTTGTACAGTACTTCTTCAATCTCAAGTTGTGATACCAGTTTGTTGGTGTTGGAACATTGAGCTAGTTGTTTTGTGAGAAGACCTGATTGTGGGTTTTGAAGTACCCATGGAGAACCTTGTTTTAGAACCTCATCCAAGTCTTCTAGTTCCAGCAGCGCATTTTTCATCAAGCTGCTCTGGCTTCCCAGCACCTCATGCAGACTTTGTTTGTCTGGCGATGTCTGAGCCACCATCTCATGTGTATCATGGTAGTAGGTAACATGAAAGGTCTTACCAATAGGAGAGTAAATGAGAACTGGACACATCAACCCCTCCCCCCTGACGTTCCAAAGAGGAAGTACCCACTGGTCCACAAAAGCCATAATCCCACAGACTTCTAATGACAAATAAACAGCTAATTCTTAGTCATCAGAATATCCATTATGCCTCTGCTACCTTGTATTCCCATGTTCTTGCCAATCCAAAAATATTTTTCATAATATTTTTGCTGCAGCGCAAGTTATTCAAGTTATGAACTGACCAATCAGATGCCTCAATAAAAGTAGTTGGCCTCGTGTGGAACGTTGGAAGTGTTTGACAGATTCTTCTGAGCTCGCTTTCATTTGAAGGGGTGTGGCTTTCTCAACATGCTCACCCGTGATTGGAGAGAGTGGTTGCCATAGAAATGTAGATGGATCAATCACAGCTTACTGAGGACACCTGGTTCTAACATGGCAATGGAAATATCATGGAAAAATGGCAACTGAATTTGATTCATTTCGCTGAATTGGAATAAAGGCATTTTTATGGGTGACGTCACACGCGATTTGTCCAGTTATATTATAAAGTGAGTGGTCTTACCGGAGGACCCACAGTGGATCCTTGTTAATTGCTTATTATGCACTGTGCTACCATGTTCCAATCAACCAACTAAACTGTCCAACCACATGAAATAGAAATATATTAAATTTATATATATATATATATGATTAATTGCGGTCTATATTATTTTTTAATTTGATAAATGAAGAAAAAACTGGTCCTTTGGTCTGGATTTTTATTTGGCCCTTGTGCAGCATTAAAACAGTTTTTTCTTTTTCATTCCTAAACCTTTTTTTTCCTTGTTTCAAATTTTGAGAAAAACATCCTTCATTTCATGACAAAACATGAGAACATCAAGAACTTTTACTTATATTTTAGTTTTATATTATATTTTTTAATATATTTATTTAATATATTTGTTAATGTTTAGCTTTCCTGCTGCTTCAACTCTGACAATTCTCTGCATACAAAAGATGCCACAGAACTCAGGGAAACAGCTTTTTTACACAACCTAAACATGCTAAACCTTTTTCACTAAGGCCTTACCTCCTTCTAAAAACTTTGTCTCTTACCTACTGTATATCTTTGGATTAATAGCTACATCAAAAATGTTAACTTTAATTGAAACAGAAAGCTACACACAGGTTTTACAAAGCTTATACAAGAAAGACAAAGCAGTTAAACGCCAAAAAGCAAAACCAATCAAAAGTCAACTTATCAATAACCTCTAAAATGTCTCCAATAGATGGCTTTATCTCTTTGATGCCAGGTTGCAATCAAGCCAAGCACAAATAATAAGGACACTTTAAAAATGTGCTGCTGAAGAATTTTGTTCCAATTGTGAGTTTACTTAATAAAAGTAAAACACTTGAACCTAGTTATATTTGTAACCGCCAGTATGGATGCTTGTTTCTTCTTTTTACATTTTTTTAAGAGTATTCATGCAATGCCTTTCATCATTTGTTTGTTCTGGGAAATGATGCTGCAGCTCTCCCTGGCTCTGGGTGGTACAGATGGACTGGGCGATTTGTTTTAATACAAGTGTTCCATAAATAACTTTCAATGATTTAAGATAGTAAATCTAGAGAAAACATTGATAAATATTTTTGTGCTCTGTTGTTTTCCTTACATTTAGTGCATGATGTGTCATAGCTTTTAAATTATCCCTGAAAATCTTCATTAAAAAAGAATTCATGTGAAGAAATTGGACATGCAGAAAGGAAAGCCTCAAAAGAAGATTGTGGGAAAAATCTGGCTTGAACTGTTTGCCTTGTTTTCTGCACGTTTCTTGGTGCTTGTTGTCTCCTCTCATTGGGCTGTTGCCATCACAGCTGCTCCCAGAAGATTTCTCTGCACCAACGTCCCAACATGCCCAGGGCACTTTACTCTTGGGAACATGCGGCACCTCGTGCCATCTCAGCCTCCACACTCAAACATGCACCATGAGTACAGTGAAATGAACTGTGGGTGACCTGGTTTCCATGACAAACATCTTCTCCTGTTGTATGTGGGAAAAAATACAGGGCCAAGGAAGGAGTTCAGTCATAAGCAGAACAAAGATTTTTAAAGAGTAATTAGGCTTCTATTCAACTAATTACACTGAAAAGAGACGTATTACAGACAGGGCTAGGTGTTTTTCCTCTGGAGATCTCTCATATCAAGAATCATGCAAAGGGGCTTCAAGGATAACTAGAGTTAAATTATCCATTGGTCTTTCAGTCACTCCGAGATACAGAGAATAATATTTAAGACTCAAATCATTTGTGGATTTATTACTGCAGGGAAAGACTGTGATTGTGATTTTTTTTTCTCTAAACTACATTGACTACTTGGTTTCGCACAAATAGACATCCATCCTTTTTAAATTTGCCTGAGCTGATTTAATTAATGAGGCAGAGGGGATTAGCACATCTGATAACTATCACGTGATGGTGTTTGCCCAGAACCGTTCATTTATGTTTTCAGCACAAATCTAATGACTATTGTGTTTCTGGTCCCCAAGGGAGCAATTTATACCTAAATCTTCATGTTGGCAAATATAATTCTCCACAGCTAACTGCAAATATGGACATAGAATTAGTTATTAGCAGCAATCAAGCACCCATTCATTTACATAGAAGCTGGAAATAAGAATATGTTGCATTATTAGGTGGTTTAATAGTGTGTTCTGTTATTGTTTAAAGAAATGTAAAATAGATTCCTAATGGTTTCAGTTCTTGTATGAATGAATAGTTCAGTTTTTATTGCCATGGGACAAAAAGATACACAATACTCTTATTGTTGTGAGAGTTGACACTGACTGCTTAATTTACACCTAATGTAAATATATACAGATTTTACAGGCTTCCACTGTAGAGGTAAAACTGCTCAAATTGTTGCTTGGGCCTACATATAATATTGAATTTTAAAGATTGTTGCAGTATTTCAACCAAAGGTTTTATTGCTAAAGTTACACACAGAGATAGTGTGCTTATCTACTATATTTGAGTACACATGTGTACTCAAATGACCTTGTTTGAGGACTTTTGTGTTTTTTTTTTCTAAGAGTGACTTCCTGTTTTATTTTGAAGACCACCTTGTCCCTCTTTTTCTATGCCTTCACATTGATTGTGAGACTAGTTTTTTGTTGGAGGTTAGTATGTGAACACAGCCCTCCAACATGACATTGGTGTGAGGGCATGAGTGCGCACACTGACAAAAATCTGTCAAAAACCAGAACATGAAAAGCAAGATGAAAATGTGGGAGGCAAAGAAAGAATGGAATATAGAATGGATAGTCAGAGACTGAAAGCAAAATGATGAAGAGACTGAGGAGTGGAGATTAAATATAGACTCTAAAAGGAAG
Organism: Oryzias curvinotus; assembly: GCA_023969325.1. Taxonomy (NCBI): domain Eukaryota; kingdom Metazoa; phylum Chordata; class Actinopteri; order Beloniformes; family Adrianichthyidae; genus Oryzias; species Oryzias curvinotus. The sequence goes on along the minus strand of CM043712.1, from coordinate 29,591,591 downwards.
TGTAAATGGTAATGAAACAGAAACACCCGTTGTTTTAGTTTAGATGGAGGACAGATTAAATGAGGACATTTTCACCATGTTTTAAAGGTTGATGTACACCCTGCAACGAGAGTCAAGTAAAGCCTTGCAGAAATAGATTTGACTTTGAAGTGAAGCCTAATTGTACGACTCTAGATTCAGGCAATTGCTGTAAATTACTGGTGACACTATTGACACACAATGGCAATGTTTTTGTGACATTCTACCTAGTGTTTTGGTCTATTGCTTTTGCATCACAATTGGAACGACAATAATAGGTAGGAAACTGCGAAATATGTTGGAAATACTGAAAATGCTGTGAAATCCAACACTACAATAGGGTGTAGCTTGGAAAACAGCAGTAACTTGTCAGAATACATTTACATGAAGTTTATTCAATAACTCTTAGGCTTTTATTGAAGTTTTGCAAAATGAAAACTGCTGTTGAATTTTATTTTGTGTTGAACCACACAGGTTATTTGTATCATCCAATGGACTTATTTGTGTGTCCTACTTATGGCACACGCTGATATATCGTTTCAACAAACAGTTAAACAGCTCTTACCAGTCCGCACACTTGGTTTGGCAGAGAGTTTAATGCCGGATGGCTTTCCTGAGGCAACCCTGTATTTTATAGAGACCCAGACTCAGGCCTGGCACCCCTGTGGCTACGTGGTTAGGCAGTAGCGTGAAGGGTCTTGCCTAGGGACCCACACAGGAGTAAGATCATTGTGTCCCCTGGGAAACAAAACCTGGTTTTCCATGTGCCAGTCCTGTATGCAGCCAACTGAGCCATCCAGATGCTACAAAAACACAGAAAATGCTTTATCCTAATTAACACACTATGTCAGACACACTTCCAAATACATAGTGTCCGAATTTAACCCTGTTAGCACTCCTGCTTGCATGCTATGTCAAAAAAGTATTTATTCCGCATGTTAAAGAACAACAGGAAGGAAGAGTTGTTCCCAAAAGGCTTAGCTAGTATATTGTCAAGGTTGTTTCTGAAAACACAAGACTCTTAACAGTCAGGAGGCCCAAATACGATTTCTCACTACAAAAACTCAGTTACATCTGCCAAACTACTCTGTGGCCCATCTGCTCACCCTGCGTGAGAGTGAATGGGTGTGTGATTGTGGACATTCTACCCTGCGACAGACTGGCAACCTGTCCAGGGCATCCCCTGCCTTCGCCCACAAGTGGCCGGGATAGGCTCCGACAGCCCCGTGACCCCAAAAGGCAAAAACGGAATAGAAAATGAATGAATATTTCTTCAACAGAAACCTTGTTAGGGCTAGCTATGGCAACAACATTATTTACATAAAAATGTTTGTGGAAAACTGACTACCTCTGCGATAAAAGAACTGCTGGAAAACCTTGAATTTAGAGATTTAGCAATTCACAAAAGCTGAAATATCACTGTAAAAGGGTATCCAAGTAACTTTAAGTAAAAAACATGAGAAATATCATGAGCAACGGGCCCATCCTTTAAAGTCTTTTTAAAATATTTGTTTCTGACATAATAATTTCAAAGGAAGTACTTGGATATTAAATTCTTAGCAATTATTCTTAAAATGAAACAAAATTTTGAGTAAAAATAACTTAAAAACTAATACTTTCCACTCCTTTGTTACAGCATGAAATTTCTGTATTACATAACTTTTCTAATGAGATACGGCAAACACTACATGTAACACATAACCCTTATGAGATTCATCTCTGTTTTAGCACTAAGGATCAGGTGTGAACTGGTTTAGTAACATCTGGATAAGGAAATCTGAAACTAACTGGTGAAGGATCCTGTATGCAGACCTGACCCACCACAATCTCTGCACCTTTCCAGATGTTCTGTTTTTAGGGCCAAATAAGTCCTAAAAATAAACTCAAATTAACATTAAGTGGGTGTTTTATTCATATTTATATATCTTGACACAAACGGTGGCTAATACATTTAACAGACCACTCAAGTTCACAGCAGATACACACAGAGCTGTTTTTATTCCTTTTAGTAGCAAAATTGTTACTTTGAGGAGACATTGCTAAATTAAACTCATTATTTGCAGAACAGATTCATGTTTTCTGTCTTCAGATGTAAAAGATAAATCCGGTGTTAGATCTGGGTGGCAAAATCATGTATATATTTACTGTAATATTAAACAAAGACTATAAGCCGCATTTGACAGAGTCATTACAGATATGTGATACTTTTCAATAAGTTGGCAACATTTAATTGTCTCACTGCTTTCTATATTATACCTATTTTTCATGCATTTTCATAAAAACATGTTTTGATTGTATCCTATGTTTTAATTACTTTTTTAGGCAAACACTACTTATTTATGTAAAAAAAAAAAACTCTTGTCTTTTTATTTGTCACCTGAGACAAATTAAATCAGAGAGAAGAAAAATTATGTGTTGAGTATTGTGTGCAGCTTATCAGATTATTAAAGCTGCACAGTACATTAAAAGATGAAGATAATAATGGATAAAGAGTTTAAGTGTTGATCCATGTTTGTAAAAATAATATGGCTTGAGCCAATCTAGCTGCCATTCTGTTTTTTTCCTTTACTATTTACTTTTTTTTCCTTTACTCTTTACTTTTTTTTTCCCATGTAGCAACATTTTTGCTTGATTCTGCAACACACACACACACACACACACACACACACATAATCGCAAAACTCCTTTAGAAGGCCCAACTGTTTTTTTTACTAATTTGTGGGGTCCATTATTTCCAGAGGTAATACAGCTGTAAAAAAAGAAAAGAAAAAAAAAACCGAAAGCGCAACAAAAATTTTTGTTTTAAAGAATTTAGGTTTTTATGCTTGTTTTTTCATTACATTTCCAACACTGAGTTCTACATACACCAATTTTAACATCAACATATTAGTCGTAAAATCTTCGTCAACATGCAAAACCCATGCAGGGAAAGTCAAGCAGCTCCTAGCTTTAACTTGAGTGCTGAAAGACAATTAAAAGGAGTGAGACACAGTAACCTTACAGTGACAGACACCACTACTCAGAATTATGAAGTAGTTAAATGAGGTTTATTAAACATTTGATCCATTTCCTCTAAGTCTCTCTTAGTCAATGAGTTAATTAATGATAACAACCTTAGTCTACTAGCCTTAACAGAAACCTGGATGACTATGTAAACTGAATGAAGCAACCTCCCCCCCAGTTATGCTAAATATCAGAAGTCCAGGATTTCAGGGAAAGGAGGTGGTTTGGCAGTAATATCACAGTCTCAGCCCTTAAGTCAAACATGTTTCTAACTTCTTTGAAAGCCTCATATGGTCTATAAATCACCCAAACAGGAAGACTCAAAAAACTGTTTTATTCATAATTATTTATCGCCCCCCCGGCCCATAGTCAGAATTTTTAACTAAGTTTCCAGACTTCCTACCGACTATTGTTTTAGATTCTGATCAAATTATATTATTAGGGGATTTTAATTTTCATGTTGATGACCCTAGTGACTGTCTAGGAAATGCTTTTGCAGCTTTATTAGATCATGTTGGTTTCACCCAAAATGTAAATGAATCCTACCACTGTCCCAAGTACACCCTGGACCTTGTTTTAACCCATGGTATAGAGATCAGCCAGCTGAGTGTCTTTCTTCATAACCCCTTAATTTCTGATCACTTTCTAATTACCTTTCAGTTTACATTAGAATATGCTACTGCCCCAGCGAATAAGAAACAGCTTAGAAGAACATCAAGCGAAAAATAATATCAGTTATTACTTCCTCCAATTCCTCAACTTGTCTCTTAGACCCAATTCCCACTAGGCTTTTTAAAGAAACCTTCCTTCTAATTAATGAATCCATACTAACAATAATAAATACCTCTCTAGAGACAGGTTATGTGCCAGTCTTTTAAATATGCAGTTGTTAAACCTCTTCTGAAAAAGCCCAGTTTAGATCCTAGCAACTTGGCCAACTATAGACCAATATCAAACCTCGCGTTTATTTCAAAATCCTAGAAAGAGTTGTAGTTAAGCAGCTTTACTGCCACCTACAGGATAATAGCCACTTTGAAGATTTTCAGTCAGGGTTTAGACCCCACCACAGTACAGAAACTGCACTAGTTAGAGTCTCTAATGACTTGTTATTGGCTTCAGAAAAGGGACTACTTTCTATTCTTGTCCTGTTAGATCTCAGCGCAGCTTTTGACACTATCGACCACAGTATTTTACTCCATAGATTAGAGCATGACATAGGGATCAGAGGATCATCCGTCCAGTGGTTTGAATCCTGTTTATCCGATAGGTACCAGTTTGTTAATGTAAATAGGACAGTCCTCTCATTGCTCTCGAGTTAGCTACGGAGTCCCACAGGGCTCAGTTTTAGGACCCATCCGGTTTATGCTTTATACGCTACCCTTAGGAAGCATAATCAGGAAACACACCATTAATTTTCACTGTTATGCAGATGATTTGCAGTTGCATTTCCCTATTAAACCTAAAGAAAATGACCAAATAGAGAAACTGAATGCCTGCATCAGAGACATCAAGACCTGGATGACAATGAATTACCTCCTCCTGAACCCAGAAAAAAACTGAGGTTATTATACCAGGTCCTAAAAACCTCAGAGATGCTCTGTCTGTTCAGATAGTCTCCATGGATGGTGTAATTATAGCCTCCAATTCCACAATTAGAAACCTAGGGGTTTTATTTAACCAGAATTTATCATTTAAGGCTAACATATCTCAGGCGTGTAAAACTGCATTTTTTCGCCTACGGAATAAAGCTAAGATCAGAAATATACTCTCTAAGAGTGATGCTGAAAAACTCATTCATGCATTTGTTATGTATAGACTGGATTACTGTAATTCTTTGTTAGCAGCGTGTCCTAAGAGTTCCTTAAGAAGTCTCCAGCTTGTTCAGAATGCAGCAGCAAGATTGTTAGCAGGAACTAGCAGAAGAGATCACATCACACCTGTGTTAGTTTCACTTCATTGGCTCCCAGTTGATTCTAGAATCAAGGTCAAAATCCTCCTGCTAGCCTATGAGGCTCCCCGTCCTACATTAAAGACCTCACAGTGCCTTACCAACCAAACAGAGCACTTTGTTCGCAAAATGCAGGGCTGCTTGTGGTTCCCCGAATTTATAAAAGCACAGTTGGAGGTAGAGCCTTTAGTCATCAATCCCCGTTTTATGGAATAAGCTCCCAGCTCATGTAAGAGAGGCCGACACAGTTTTTACATTCAAGGTTAGGCTTTAAACATTCCTCTTTGGAGAGGCTTATTGTCAGACTAGCAAGTGTTCAGAGAATATTTACCTTACTGTTAATTTGTTTAAGTTAAACTTAACAATAACAATAAAGTTGTTAGTAGACTGCAAGAAGTTTGAAGCTGGGGAAACTATGGTGCACTGGGGTTCTGTCCTCTATTCTCGCCTACTGTTACTCTCCTTCTCTCTTCTGTTCTTGATCATTTATTTATCATTTAGTCCTCCATGCCTCTGTTTGATGCAGTGCGATTCGTGTACTGTCCCTCTCTCAGTCCCAGGAGGGGATTGGGAGTGCTTCCAGATTCCAGTTGGCTCATCCGTGCTCCTGTACCTGACTGTGTACCTCATCTCTGGCTTCTCTCTACTACTGCTCCTACACCTACACCTACACCTGGCTGTGGATCCTGTCTCCGGCTTGTCGCATGCCCCCAGCCGTCCCCCAATCTTATCTGGATAAAGAGATTTGGCTGGACTTTAAATATGTAGTTGTAGAGTTAGATAAATTCATTCTTCCCTATAAGTTCTGGTACATCGCCTGTCCATCCTAGGGGAGGATCCCTTCTTCATGTGGACACCCCTGAGGTTTCTTCGTTTTTTCCGGAATCTGTTTTTTTTAGGAGTTTTTACTTACTGCGTAGTTGGGTCTAAGGGCAGGGACGCCAGTTTAGTTTAGTCTGTTTAGTTAAAGTTTAGTATTATCCTATTGAATTCTATGCATTTTTCATCCATTTTGATTGTATGTTTAGCTTACAATTAACTGTACGAAGCCCATTGAGATGACTGTTGTTGTGAATTTGGGCTATACAAATAAAATTTAATTGAATTTACTTGAATTGAACATGTTTTATTAGTTACTTTAGAATATTGGCAACTCAGAGAATTAATCAGAAGTAGCATCCGCTGGCTTTTAGGTCATTGCATTTCAAAATTACGCGGCGGACAAGATTATGAATTTTAATAGATAAGTGGAGAGTTACCCATAATTCCTAACAACAGAAGGACTTCACAGTAATCATCAGCAATCAGATATCATTTAAGAATTTTATTTAGGAATAATAATTTAGGAAATTATTGAATAATTCTTGTTTTCAAATAAATACTTCCATGCTTACATAACATTCACTTATGCAAGTATTTGGACAGGAAAAAGGGATGTTTCGTTGGGTTTCATTCTGTTGTGTTTGGTTTTCCATTTTGAGCCTCCAGAGAGTGCTGTGGATCCTAATAATTAATTAACATCCCAATTTATTGCAGAAGCTTCACATCAGAAATAGGTTGAAACAGTGTTTGGGTGTGTATGCTTGTGTGTGTGTACTTTCAACTAGATTGTCATATTTGGGTCAGATACAGGTTTCAGATTAGATCCTCTCAATGCCAGTTCTCACACAAATAGAGATGTGGGTGTGTGTTTGGCTTAGCACTTCTGTGTGTGTGTTGTTCAATCTAACACAAGTGCAGTCCAAATCCCCTAGTTGAAGGTTTAACAATGCTTTCTCTATTCCACTATACTAGCTTTAAATTTGGAATTCAAAATTAGCATTAACTTCACACTGGACTGTTTACAGTTTTGAATGAACTCAGAATAAAGATTTGTCTTTATTCTAGATTAGACTTGATCCAGACAGAATGCACCATACTCTGAATGTATTGGTTAAAGTAAAATATACTGTAAAAACCTGCACCTTTTTCTGGTGAGCAAGAAAAGGCTTAAAATTTGCTTAAAAATCTGTTTTTGCCAAGCCTTGAGTTTACCTTCCTTAAAAAAGATATTTGGAAGTTTCTTCTGTGTGCAAATACAGTACTTTCTGTCATTCTATCTAAAATAATAATTTTTTGAAATCCAATGAAATCTTGATTTAAATAATCATTTAGAAAAATCTTGAAACAAATATGGAAATATGACACCTGTGTGATAAATATTGTTCTCTCTATAGACACCCCTTGCTGTGAAAATTAATTATTTTAAAGAAGTTGGAGCAGTTGGCAACACATAAAAAGCTAACATCAGAGGAACTGTAATGCTGCAATGCTTGCATGAGAAACAGAACACAAAGAAAAACAATTTTACTATTGCTATTCTTTGTACATTTGGATCTTAACTCATTTTACTGATAGTCTAGACCCTTTTAGAGAGGGTTAATGAAATATCCTGTTTGGGCTTCCAGCCAAAAAGAAGTCCTTGGATCCTGCATTAGCAATAATCAATGCCTAACCTCAACTACTGCATCAGGGCAGTCACACACTTCTTTACCCTTTGTGGTTGTGTTCTGTCTGGTCTGATAGTATGAACTATTTACACAGACAGGCCTTATTGCCTCTCAATCAAATAATGACCTCTCTTGTCCTCCCCACACCTCCTTCCACCCTTGAACGACTATGCAGTGGCATTCAATTGTTTTGTTTATTTTTTCTTGCCTCTCCATTTATTTACACACTCTTTTCAAAAGCCAAGTGCTATCTCTGTGTACTACTCAGAGAGGGATATCATGACCTGGGTGTCTTGTCTCAGCATGTTAATGGAGATTCTGACAGCATCTCAGGAGGAATTACTGCCACTTGCAGAGTCCTTTTACTGGCTGTCCATCACAAAGACATGCAAAGTCCTCGTACTGGTTCTCTTTATTATCTTATTCAAGTAGGGTTTTTTTGAACCAAGGTGACTAACAGTTTATTCAATTACTTAAATTAATCACATTAAATATACACCATTAAAAATTTTTATGTAATATAAATATCAATGACAAACAAACAGAATCCAAACAGAATTTTGTTTTTAATTTTTTTTCATTTAAGATTTTACTCAATTTTTAATGAGGTAATTTTAATCAGTGCCTATTTTCATTTGCAACAATAACCTGGAGCTATAAAGTAGGATTTTGGACTGGACATTTTTCCATTTTGGCTACTATTGGTCTGTCTTTGTGCAATGCACATATGCTTGTTACCCCACAGGGTTTTCAGACAGAAGTTATAGAAATCTCTATGTAGATCTCAGTTTTCAAACCTGACTTACCTCAGTGAGGTGGGGGTTTGGGTTGAATCCACACTGGTTGCAGACAGTTGCCTTGCACTGAGTACAGGTGTTGTAGTTGGGTACAGCCGGTGGGTTGGATAGCTCTGTGGTGGTGCACACTGGGCACAGTTTGCTGCTTGGCATGGGTGCTATCTGTGGCACGGAGTAAGGAGAGGTTGGTGTCATGCCGCGATCGGGAGACACAGAGGGAGACCGGCCCGTCCTGGAGCCTCCACCACCACTGAAATCAACTTGGAGGTTTCGGCGAGATGCATGCTGACCAGGACTTTGACCTGTATGAGCTCCCATGCTGGACATAGCTGAACTTTGACCCATTCCATGACCAGTCCCTTGGCCGTGCCCCATGCTAGCTCCCTGGCTGGTCTGCATATGTCGAGGTGAGCTCGGACTCTCATGAGAGGCTAGGCGGTATGGCTCACCAGCTCTGGACCCTATACCTCCAACATTGCCCATTCCTGTTCCCATTCCTCCACTCATTCCTGCCATTCCGCCTCCTCCCATTCCACCACCCATTCCTGCCATCCCTCCTCCCATTCCTGTCATCCCTCCTCCTCCCATTCCAACACCCATCCCTCCCATCCCTCCTCCCATTCCTCCCATCCCTGCACCCATCCCACCACCCATTCCTCCCATCCCTCCACCCATTCCACTACCTATTCCTCCTACCCCTCCACCCATTCCTCCACCCATCCCTCCCATTCCACCACCCATCCCTCCCATTCCTCCACCCATCCCTCCCATCCCACCACCCATTCCTCCACCTATCCCTCCCATTCCACCACCCATTCCTCCACCCATCCCTCCTCCCATCCCTCCTCCCATTCCTCCACCCATTCTTGCCATCCCTCCTCCGCCTATTCCACCTTGTTTCGTGCCAGGTTTGGGACTACCCGTCGGACCAATGGGACCCCTGAAAAGAGATAAAACACAAATTATTTACTTTCAAAAAATAGTTTGTTAGTTTTTTTTGTTGTTTTTTTTTTTTATAAAAAAGGAACAGCTTTTCATTCATCATCATCATCAAGGCTCTTGCAGGGGGGGCAATGTCCCTTCCCGGTGCGTAGAGCCGACCAAAAAAACAAGAGTTTTCTATTTTTTCAGGTTTTGTGCCAGAAGCTTTGTCTCCTTCATCGCAACCCCATAGAGTTTAACATCTACCACAACGATGTCTGTCCACTGAGTGTGGGGTTCTCCTTGAGACCGTTTCCAGCCTGCAGCCGCTGGCTTAAACTGCAAAATGGCAGTTTATGGGAGGGCCAAACGCAGGGCCCCACCCAAGAAGAGTGCCCACAGCCCCAGACGCGCACCTCATCACCACCCAGGAGATCTGGGCATCCCTCCGCCCCAACCCCAGGTACGAGCCAGGACCCCCCAAGGGAGACCCACCCTGCGCTCTAGGCAGCCACCCACTCGGCCCACGGTTGGTCCAGGAAGGAGCAAGGCAGGGGCCAGCCGACCCCACCCAGGAGGGGGGCACCCCGGAGAAAAGGGGGGGCCCACAAGGGGTGTTGTAAACATGGCCCGACCAGGCTCGGCCACAGTTGGAATGTGGGCGGGGCCCAGCGCCCAGGGGCAAAAACCCGAACCCACCCCGCAGGGACACGGACACCCCCGGCTCAGATGTAATCTGAACCCCCTCCCTGCGCGGAGAGAGCCCCGCTGGGCCCAGGAAACCGGCACCCAGGGGACACGGCCGGCGTTGCCAAGGGCCCAGTACCCCCCACCAGGGATGGGGTAGGGGACAGATGGACCTAGTTCCCACCTTCCTTGCAAAATGTGTGTGCGTGTGTTTGTGAGGGTTTTTGTGTGCATATGTGTGTGTTTGTGTTTGAATGTATACTATGAAAAGTAAAAGGTGTGTGTACTAGGGGGGTGCAGTTAAAATTGGTGGGTAGGGCACAGAGAGGACATTCCCTGATTACTCACAGTAATGTTCCCTCACCCTCCCCACCAAGGGTCCCTAAATGTCTATGGTGCGGTTAAAATTGGCGGGTAGGGTGCTAGGAGGACATCTGCTGCTTGCTGGCAATGATGTTCAAGCACCCCCCCTACCAAGGGCCCTACATGTCTAAGGTGCAAATAAAACCGAGAGAGGGGGGGCCCATTCCATACGGCAACCATGGGAGGGGGACCACTGCCAAGTAGCCCCCCCCCCAAAAGTGCATCGCAGGCTAAACCCCCCACCCCCTCACCCTAATATGAGATTATGTGAGGAAGGGGGTAAATTGGGGACAACTGGTAGACTGTCCCCCGGTGGTCATACAGCCGTCCCCCAACCCCCCCAGCATAGGGCCCAGGTCCCCCAGCCCCGGGGCCCCATCCTCCGAGGCACCGACACCCCAGGTCCAGTACGACCCAACCCACACAGAGAGAGAGGAGCCAGAAAGCGCCCCCCCCCCCCCGAAGCAAGCCCAGGCCCATTATGGAGTTTTAGGTCACAGTTAGCCGTCACTATAGATCACAGGCTCGATGAGATCATTGCCAAGTCAAAGGGCCGGTGGGTCTGGGCCATCACCAACTTGTATAAATTAGATTTTTGTCCAGTTCACTTGGTGACCAAACATATTTGCTTCTTCACTATAAAGGTCAAGAGTGTTTTTTAGCTGGCTAAGGGATGTGCCGAACAGGATGGTGTTGTCAGCATACTCCAGGTCTGTCAGATGGTAATTGCCAAGAGACACTTCAGGGACGTGCTTACAGACCCGGGACATCAGCTGAACCATTATGCTGTTAAAAAGATTAGGAGCTGCCACACAGCCCTGGCAAAAGCCACTGGAGATGGAAAACCAATCTGAGTCTTTGCCTGTATTGCTGTAAACCAGACTGCATAGAGAAATAATCTTGGGTGGTGCTCCAAGGTTCTGTAAGATATTCCACAAGAAGCAATACGGGTTGATTGACCTGTATTGCTTCCTGGAATATCCAGACACTTCTTTGCTCTGGAGCCGCCACACTGTTATCCCGTGAGCTCCGTCGCTATTCCATCAGTCTAGCAGGACCCTGTGAAGTACGATGGCCAGTCACAGATGAATTAACAGCTGGCGACCATTGTTACATCTGCTTTGCAAGATTCACATGACAAAAACAAATTGAACTGAAGAGCTGAAAGAGCTGAAATCCATCTGAACTAAAATTTAAATTCACAATTAAAAATGTTAAATTGTTCCGTTCAATTCTGTTCAATTCAATTTTTTTTTGTATAGCCCAAATTCACAACAGTCGTCTCAATGGGCTTCATATAGGTAATTGAAAAAGTAAAACATAAAATCAAATTGATCATGAATACATAGAATTCAATAGGAAAATACTAAATTGAACTAACTAAACAGACTAAACTAAACTGGACATCCCTGCCTTTAGACCCTCCGTCGCGGTAAGGAAAAATTCCTAAAAAAAAACGGATTCCGGAAAAAATGAAGAAACCTCAGGGGTGTCCACATGAAGGAGGGATCCTCCCCAAGGACAGACAGGCGATTACCAGAATTCATAGAGAAGAATTAACTTATCTAACTCTACAACTACATATTTAAAGTCCAGCAGACGAGCTTAATCCATTCATTTATAAACGGACATTAGTATATGTATTTTGTAACATACAATTTAAAACAGGAAAATCATTAATTTATTTATTTAAATTGGGACGATAGATATTAATTAATATTTTAGTATAACTAGAAAACTTGAACATTTACATCAAAAAGCAAACACTCTAAAACAAGAACTCTACAATTAATGTACCTAACCTTATCCAAAAACAAGTTTTGTCAACCGAATTTTAAAGATGTTTTGTCTTCTTTTAGATTTTCTCTTTAAAGTTTAACTTACTCTATTTTCTTTTTATCACCTCCAAGTCTAACCATCTTCTCTCTGTTATGCTTCCGATCAGCACTAAAACTAGCTTAGCCCCCTTGTTGTTTTTCCTTCTTGACATTTTCATTTCCACTCTAAAAGGCACTAAACCCTGACTGACCCTGTCTACCTTTCTTTATTCCAAGTCTTTAATACAAAAAGCAAAATCACTGACATATTGTATTTATATACAAATGCTGGAGAATCTTCTTTAGTAAAATAATGATTTATTTTTATGCTTTTTAAAATTTGAATTGATGCCTGAGAGTTCTTTTTAAAGAAAAAAATGTCTAAATTGTCTTCTATTTTGAGCGTTATTGACCTTTCAGGTTGGTTACAAAAGCTTTAGAGGATCTGATTAAATTTAACAATTAAATTCTTTGGTGTAAGCTTCAAAGGTTGGAAAAATACAAGTAGACCACTTAGGAGCATTTTGGAATATACAAATATACAAATCATCATCCATACTGTACATACTATGTATGACTAAGTCCTGGTTTTTGCTGTCCTTTTCAGTGAAAACTAAAAGACTTTCAGCATTAAACCACTGATGCAGAAGAAGCAAAATGAGCCAATATTTAATTTTTCATAACAATTTTTAGAAGCAAAAACCCAAACATAAAGCAATTACATTTAAACATAGTAAAACAGGAACTTACTATTCACATTCACTAGTTACATGGGTCAAGCACCCACACTGTTGCTGCAGGTTTTTGTGTTTGCCCGCGGAGCATCTTAAAAGGAAAGGCCGTATCTTAATGAAGTGCAGGTCTGTCTTGTAGTCCCCTTGAGGCTCATATAGCTATTTCAAGGGACGTCATGAAACTGGAATGTAATGCTATTGCATGCCGCACTCAAGTTATGAAGGTGTGAGTATTGTCTCCTAAATGACCACACAAAAAAGTCCACACAGGGGGCGTCCAGGTGATGTTTAAGCACCTATTGGACACATAGGATACCCACACAAACTACACTCTAGTTTAGGAATTTCTTCATTGCTAACAGACGGGCTGCACACAAGGAGCCGGGAGTGAACAGGCTTCTGGCACAGTTAGCAGAATTTGGAGGGTGTTCACCCTTACTTGTACTACAAACCATCGCCTGCAGCATGCCCAAAGAAAAAAATGTGCATGATCATCTTTGTTCTACTGGCTCACCGGGCAGTCTGTGACCTTGATATTTCATTTGGGCCACCTGCGTGCCCTGTACAGGTTTGTCCTTTTTTTTATACAGTTGGCCTATATCCACCCATATATGCAGTTGTGACTAAAGCATGTAACAGCTTTAGATTTTCTTCTGATCTTAATTTGTTTTTATTTATTTTTAACTCTCTCTTTCACTTCCAAATTCATTTTCTGAAGGCTTGCTCGATAAAGCACAGATTTAGCTGATTTAATGACACTCTCCTCATTGATGCAGTGCAAACGGGTTTACAAGGATTTACTTCGTTTTATTCGCCTGCATTTATTCGCCTGCATTCACTGGTACATTTCTCATCCCACCTTCAGACCAACGGCAAACAAGTCTATTTAGGTTATTGGTGTATCCAAACAAAACATATATTTTCTCCTCCTCCCCATTTTCTCCTCTGCTAGCATTTCTTCACCCTCTAAGCTGAAGAAAGAATTACTTGTGTATGGACCATTTATTTCTGTCTGCATCCTGTCCCTCCTACTCCTCAGATCACCTCCCATTTTTTGTTCTTTCTCGTTCCCCTTTGCTGCTTCTTCTGAGTAAACTTTAATTAATCTAAATAGAAGAGCATTTTATATTCTAGTTTGCATCCTCTCAAGGACATTTGTAATTTTTCACACAAACATAGATTTACTAAAGTTTCTCGCGAAGCTCTCACAGTTATTATGTTGCTTTATTAAAAGAAAGCTAGTGTTGCAGTATTATGTTATTAATAGTATAATCAGTTTGATGTTTGCAAACTACAGTATGTGCTAATTCTTTTTAGATCTTTTCCTTTTAATGTTAATTTTTACAGCCCTACAATTAAATATTAAATTTGAACTAAAAGTACTGTTTCAAATCCCAGAGAATTATATTAAACATTTTCAATGTATTACCGGAAACCATTAGACATCTTCTAACAGACCTGACACACCACCCTCCACACCCTTAGAGGTTCTGCAGGAAATAAACATCACTTCTCCTGCACAGCAAGACATTACTTATTCTGTGTGAACCCAAGTGTTTGTTCCAAAGACTTTGGTAAAATGCTGCAGCCTCACCAGCTCTCTCAATGAATGCGGCATCTCCCGTAACAATCTCATATATGACTTCCAACTTTATCTCCAAAAACTTCAGCGTTACCTTGCTTTACCTTACCTTTCTTATTTTAAAGAAGCTCCAATTAAAATTGGATGACATCACTTTTTAAATGTGTATATTTATTTTATTTGTGCCACATTAGCTTTGATTCTTGCAGGAGAATACACTCTTTTAACTGAATATGGAAACAAGAGTGTGTTATGTAATGTAAGTTGCATGAACTTTGGTTATTTATCCATTGTGCATGTTTATCAAACAGTAATTCAAAGCTCCATGATCAAAAATCAAATTGAAAATAAAAATAAAATCCTTAAATTTTTGCAATTTATTACAGTTTGTTAAACTTTTAAAATGATTGCTCATCTCATGATACTTTTTTAAAACCTAAAACCTATCAAACATTTTAAATTTAAACTTGTTTAAAAATGCTATTTCTATCTTTGAAAAATCTACAGGAATCAAAAATGTTTGTTGGAGTGAACTTGACAAACAAAAAGAAAACAATTTAGAATTTTTAGAAAAGGTTTTCTGTTGAACAGTTTTGTTACTATGGGAACAACTTATAACACAGCTGTAGGCTAGATGTGGAACTTTAATTAAATAAACTCGTATTTTCCAGAGTATAAGTCGTGGTTTTTTTGCATAGTTTGGCCAGGTATGCTATTTATAATCCAAAGCAACATATTTTTTGGGGTTTTATTTTTGTTCTTTTTATGCATTTTTTTGGCTCCTGCGACTTAGACTCTGGTGCAACTTATAGTCTGGAAAGTATGGTAATTAGCATCTAGTCAGAAACTCAAAACTTTAGTTACCCTTCAAGCTGAAAAACTCATTTCAAACTTTAATTTCACAGCTCTATTGCGATATATGAAAGACTTCCCGGCCGGGCACAAAATACAATTAATACAATTAATTTCTCCTTTATGATCAATTTTCAGACAGTTGACACTTCCATCACTTAAAGGAAACACCATTTATACATCACTACCAAATCCAAGTCACCGATTGGTCAAAGTTCTACCTGGTTGAACTTTCAACACACATTCAATGGCCATGCGTTTTGTATAGAGCCAGAAAACTGTCGTAGAAACTTGTATAGAGAAATTTCATTTCACCCTGATGATGGCAGCAAAAGCAGATGGCGCACGATTGAAGCTGTTTATTGTATTTCAGTGCGCAAAGCGAGAAGTGGCAAGACTACAGGATGTCCATGTAGCAACCATAAATAATAGATAGATCAATCAGAAACTAACAATAATGCGGTGTCAGGAAGTTTGCTGTCATTTTTGTTTCAGAAAGAGACTTCTTGTCTGGGATGCTTACCGCTGTCACATCAGTAAGGAAATGAAAGAAGAACTGAAGAAATATAACATGTCAATGGCAGTTATTCCTGGTGGTTGCACCAAATACCTCCAACCTGCTGATGTTTGGAACAAGTCCTTCAAAGACAACCTTTGAGAGTTGTATGACAAATGGATGCTCGGGGACGAAGATAAGGAGATGACATCTGGAGGGAATTTGAAAACGCCTGTACTGTTAGTTACGTGGATAATATCAGCTTGGCAAGAAATCACCCCGGAAATGATAAGAAAATCCTTCAAGGATTGTGGAATCATTAATGCATGTGATGGATCTAAGGATGATCTTATCCACTGCTTTAAAGGATGGCCAGCCATGTCATGCTGGGAGTGTGAAGCTCCAAACTATGTGACAAGCAATGGGGACACCTGTGTTGCCATCACAAGAAGAGGAAGATAAAGAAGAGCTGCCAAATAACGAAGCAATCATTTCCGGCTCAGAGGATGATGGTAAGTACTGTTCTCTATTGATTTGATCCAATCTCATGTACTAGTATGTGTTGGTTCTCAGCCTGTTGCATTTCCTCATGTTTCTTAGGGGATTTGTTGGACTGATGAACACTCTTGTGGACAAATCGGACTGGTGCAGGCCAGCACGTACGCCAATAATGTCAAGAAGGTTAAGAAAGAAACAGTTTTTCTGTGGTGTTACCTGTTTTTCATGCTTTCAACCTGACTGTTCTCATAACTTCATTAAATACGGAAAATGTTGCAATGGACAGTGAGGTTGAATACTGATTGACCAATACTGATTGACCAATACTGGTTGACCAATTTGAGATTATATATACTTTAGGCAATTATGATGAATACCATTTAGAAAAAAAGAAATAAGCAATACCTTTAAAAAAGTTCAAGCCTGGAGTGGAAATTTATTTTTAAAATCTGTTTTTGTAGGTTTCAACAATCTTCTGACAGCAAAGGGAGCCTTTGACTATTACCTCTCTGCTTTAATGGAAACCCTTGTCAACAGCATTTTGCCTCAGGGGACAAAGTAAAATAGATTCTTAAAGAAGAAAGTGGAAAATAACCAAATGGATGGGATGGAAGTAAGAAAAGAAAAGAAGTTTCAAAGATGTAGAAAAACAATAACACAAGGTAAATAAAATTTTAGATTTCATTATTTAAAACAGTATTGTTGTTATTAAATATTTTAATAATAATAAGATCCCAATATGTCATGCAAAATAATAATATTATTAGCATTAGGCATTATAAGACATCACAGCAGACATTTTCATCACTTTCTATGAGACACCAAGTGAACCAGACAACAAACACAAAGTGTAGATAAGTTTAATTTCCTTCTGCCAAACTAAGATAAGACCAAAGCTGAAGATTTAGGATCTGAGCGCAGATTTATTCACTGTGTAATAATACAACCAGACTGAATAGCAAAACTTTAATGAAAAACCCTAAGTTTTTTTCGGACTGGTATATAATTTCTGCTCAAATGTCGTTTTAAGAACTTCCTTTGTTTACCTCAATTATTTTTCAAAAACTAGTAACAGTCTTTCACATATGAACATAAACTAGTCCATGCACAAATTTTATCAGGCTGTTCCAAACTTAATAAGAACCTTCCAATTTATCCCAAATGTTCTAGACAGTGCTCTGAAGGGAAACTCGGGCATTTTTCTCCAGTTCTTGCTTTTCTTCTTTGACAGCTTGTTGAATCAACACCTTTGTTCCTCTTCACAAGAGTTTCAATGCAGTCAGTCTTAAATGTGTAAAATAAACTGAACTGAATTTAAATTAGTTTGATGGTTTGTTTGTTTTGTTTTGGTTTTTTTGCAATTTCTTTCTTTATTTCTTTATTTTTATTAATTGAATTATTTCAATCTAAGATTATTTTTCTTTCACTGCTGTCTCTGTTTATCATATCATGTGTGATACATGTTTTTAATTTTTGGGGCTAAATGTCACACATAGAATTATCGGTGTTTTATTTTAACAAATGAGAAACATCTGTTGAAGAGGCCACACACAAGTTTAGATATTTAAACATCATGTACTTCTCTTCCCCCTTCTTTTATGTGGTTTCCTTTTGTCTCCTGTACTTGTGTGTTTTTGTCTCTCTGTGATCTGTAATGGACTCAGATCATAACTGAGTACAGTGAAATACAGTCATACAAATTAAGACCCATCTCAGTTGATGTTAAATTTAACATATAAGCTGAAATAGTGATGAGTGTATCCTGGGAGGCAAAAAAAAAACCACTCACTGTACAAAAAAGTAGAAAGTCTCAACGTCAAGTCAAATGTACTTCAGCAAAATGACAAATATAGAACTCTTCTGAAGGCCAGAAAGACTTGAATAGAGCAGCATTCAGATTCAAACCATATTTTCTTTGATTTTCTCCCAGAGACAATATCACATTTCCAGATCATCTAGGAAATGGATAGAGAAGGAGACCAGCTGATCCTCCAGCAGAGCATCACTTCCTCCAGGCACAGGCTGCTCACTGTCTGTGTGTTTATCTTTCATTTTTTTTAATAATCATACCCTTTAAGACTACTGTTTATGGTAATTTAATCATAATAGTAGTCATAATTATCAGTTTGCACTTAATTAAAGCAGACTGTTGCTGAGCTCCAGAAGACTCATGCTTGTGTCTTAAGTGGCTTTGACAGCTTGTAGCAAAGTGCAAAGTTGTATTTATGAGGGACTTTACAAAATACTTTAAAATGTTTGCATTTGGGGCTGCATAGTGGTTGAATGAATAAAGAAAGCTTTATTGACTGTATAGAGCACTTTGAAACTCCTCTAATTTAACATTTTTTAAATGAATCAGCGAATCCTTCAGTTTTGAAAAAACTGGAGGCCAACAATTTTTATTTATTTTTCTGCTGTAGTTGAAGATCGCCAACCACTTGTGCAATAAAATTTACAGTACCGTTTAAACTTGGTAATATGAGTGCTATGCAAATCAAACGTTTCCATGACAACCCATCTGTCTACCGTCTTGTGTCTAAATACACATTTCTTAAAACGTCCTTTGGAATCTAGACAAAAATAGAAAAACTTTTTTTTTATTTTTACTTTTGAAAACAGTGTTTCTTAATACTATTCTACATTTCTTCCCATTTCCAAAAAAGTGAAATTTTCCAATCATTTTGCTCCACCTGGAGTCTCTGCAGCAGCTGCACTGATCTTTCATGCTGTGCATTAAATTAAAGGATTTATTTGTTCTGCTCAGAAATGTGAATGCCCTGTAAATGGGACAGTGTGTTATAAATAGAAAGCACATCACACTCTATAATTTCTATTTCCAGACAAAAAAAAAAAAAAAACAGAAAAGGAGTGGCATCACTGAATATCCCCCCCTACATATGTTCCTTGATCATCTTGCTTGTTGTTGGTGACTGAGTGTTGAGAGTAAACGGAGTCAAAATATGACACTAAAATCATAATCATGTCCATAAATATCCACTCAACATGAAATAACAGAGTTGAGCACTGAAAATACAAAAAATCTCTCCAAGTATTTTTGTCTAGATTCTAGTTTAGCCATATCTCTAGATAAGCTAGTTTTTTTATTATTATTATATTTCAGGCAGAAGTTTCATTTGTGATGGTTAGTCGTCTTGCTTCAAGAAACAGACCTGCTTGATTTAGGGAAACTGGAAAGCTTTATTTCACTTGACTAATTTTAGACTAATTTATTTTAAAAGTTATATTTGTCTTTAGGATGATCATGGTCTTGAATTAAGGATATCTTGACTGTACTTTACTTTATTTTTACTCTCAGTTCACCCAAAAGTTTATTTTGAACAAATTCCATAACAGCAATTTGCAATAGAAAGGTTGAGCTTGATGATAATTTGCTAAGATTTAAGCTTTTACAGAAAATCTAAAATGTAATAAAAATGAGTTTAAAAAAGAAAAAACATCGACTGGATTTGATTTATTTTCCTAGAACAATTGCCTCAGTTTAATCGCCTTAAGGTCAAAGAAATTATTGAGCAAATCGAGGGCCCTGTCACTTTTTGGGACAAGTAGTGCAAAATCAATGAAGCCAAGAGAGCAGCTATAAGGCCGTGGCGTGATGGTGAGGATATGCAGACTGTCCTTGGCAGAGCCACAACAAAACAGAACTGCTGAGCTGCAATATGCTCTGCTGGATTTACCTCCCTGTCTGTCGTTCCGTCGCTCCTCATCTGTTCTTTATATGAAATGTCATGCATGAAGGTAGAATCAAGAGGAAGCAAAAGATCATTGAGGCCTCCACAACATAAAGTTGTCATACTAAAGGTTAACATGAGCTGGCAGACAGCTGCTCACTTCTGAGTGAAAAAAAAACATCTTTGGGAATTTTTATGTTGAACCGAACTTTTGAATTGACTCATGCCGTCTGTACATTTAAAATTAAAAATGACGTTTGTGTGCAGTAGGGTCAGGAAACTTCTGACTCAAACAGGAAGTTGGTGCATTTCACAGGAACATAATATTCATTTCCAGCATACCCATGACCCCAAAAGGGATTCACTAGGTTCTTAAGATGGATGATAACATTCATTGGCTGAGCAGACAGGATTTTGGATGTAGAGCCATTTCAAATAAGCTATCAGACGAGATATTAGGGTGTGTTGTTAACACTTTTCAATGCCACGTATCATTGGGTTCAGAAATTCTTAACCTAGAAAATAAATTCCCCCAAGGTTACATTTTAATTTAACACATGAAACAAAATGGAAACATGAAAGCTGATCAAACTTGGTTTTCCACACAGAGCCTGGCTACATAAACATTTCCTCCTTAGAAGCATTTTTCATTTTAATGTTTTTAATTAGATGATTAAAAATATTACATAGTCATCAGGAAAACCTTTACAGACACCTAAATTCACACTATACTATGATTTTGCTATTAAAAAAAAATTGCAACACAAATTTTACCCAAAAAAAGCACACCTTTTATTTCAAATTGGTTATATTTGTACTTTTTTTGTTTGTTTGTTGGACCGGACAGAGGAATGGAGAGAGGGATGAGGAAAGAAGGGACGGATGTTGGAGACAGGGGGTAAGGGCACAGAAGAAAGGGGGGAAAGGGGAGTTAAGGAAATCTGGAGGATGATTACAGGGGTGGTGGGGGGTCAGGGAGAGAGCAAAACAGTAGCTGCCCACCTCCGCCCACGAGGAAGACACCCAAGATAGGTGGGGGTCCCCGAAGAGCATAAAAATGAAATATTAATGTTAGTTTAGTTACTTTCGCGCCGCCAAGGTCTTGCAATACTGCAGCATCTCACCCTCGACCCCAACTGTGGTGCTGCTCATGTTGGTTTTGGACGCCACCCACTAATTACATCATCAGTGCATCAAATCTAAGTTTTCTGATTGGTTGACGCAACACAAATTCTTAGCCAGATCTCAGATGTTTGAGCTGGTGAATTTTTGTTAGACCGCCGCGCCTGAAGCTCAGAACATGCCTCACGACCTCTGATCGCGTCTGACTCGACATTAAAACTGGTCGTCTCTGCTGCACGAATCGCGTTCGGTGTGTACACAGCTCTAAAGACATGCACAAAACAAATGTACAAGACCAAGGATCATTTTCAAATAGGTGCTCATAGGTGTGGTGTCTATTTCTAAAAACATATTTCATGATCAAATTAAAATAAACTTGTTCTAGCTTAGTGGCCGAGTAACATTAATATTTGTAAATAAAGCTTTAGGCTTGGATCATAACCCTACAAAGAATATGTCTTTACCACAGTTGGATATTTCTTCTCATTGCTCCTAATTCATATTTTACATATATACTCACCATCAAAAGTCTATTCCCCATAATTTATTAGGGAAAACAAATCAAACATGTTGACTTATCACTGCCATATCTTGTATGGAGGAGTCTAAAACGTTTTAAAAGCTGTACCCTTTGAGTCTCTGGTTATTTTTTTTGTTTATTCATCCTGAATATGAATTAGGTCTTAATTAAATCCAAGAAGACAAAAAGAGCAGGCGGCAAAACTCCCTAAAAAGCTGCAGAAAATTCGCTTTGAACACGTCTTGTGAAGTGACCTACATTCACAAATCCCTTTTTACTTAATTTCATGCCAATGACAAAAACATTTCACTTGAGTGTCTTTTTCTTTACCAACCCCCTCACTGAGTCCAAATGACTTTAGGAGAACAACTGTAATAAAAACTGAAAAATGGTACCAAAAAGGAAGCATTTCTGCACTGGACCTGATGTGAGAGCAAAGACTGTAAGCAGAAACCCAGTAATGTCAAAGTTCTACATTAATGAGTACAGATCATTAAAGTGTTTAGATCTTCAAATATTAAAGCTCAATATTTGTTTGTATAAATGCTGTTGGTTCTTATCCTTTTTGTTTAACTTTATGTCAGACAGACATAGATTACACCCAGGACCATTAGGACACAATGCAGCTCATTGTCGATCAGGATTGTTTGGCAGATTGAGAAGCCCAGTTGACCTGACGCTCAAACACAGCTTACTGATGAGTGTTATGCAGCAGAAATGAATCACTTTTGCTTAAAAAACAAACAAACAATCATTTAATGACGTTTTCTTACAGATTCCTTTATTTGGAAATAATTGGTTTGACGAGCTTTTCTCATGGCATGGAGTTCTGTAGAAAAACTGTAATTAAGACAAGTTGTTGTGCACCTTTAACATGTAGATTAGATGCATTTGGACAGACACTTAAATGCAAAAAAAACTTGGTTTTATAGTGAAGCATTTGGTCCAACATCTGCTTTAGGGATTTGATTACGTTTTTATGGTTCTACTCAATTATTTGTTTATTGTTTTTTTTTTTTTTTTAATTTTGCAATGTTAAGCGTTAAATGCACAGCACTTTGTTCAACTCTCAGTTTGTGTTAAAGAGCTTTATAAATAAGGGTGATTGAGTTTAAATGCTCATAGTGGATCTGTCAAACCCAGAGGGGGAGTGCCAGGTAATGCAGAAAGCACACTAATGTCTTCATTGTAGGATTTTTGTGTTTTCAGTTAAAAAAAATTGCAAAAAAAATAAGCAATGACAAACTACTCACCTGATATTGAGACTGTTGGATTTAAAATACCATCTCATCACACTCAAATGGCATTTTTATAAAGACTCTTCAGTAAACACAATACATTGACATATCTCCCATATCCCTCTACAGCAAATGCACAACTGTCTGCATTGAAATATTGCATGCAGCCAATTCAGGGCGTGTTTACCACATCTGAATGCCTGTTTCTATATATTCTAAAACCTTTTGAAACGTACACTTCAATACGGGCTTTTGTCCAGTTTTGCTGTAATTGCAGGCTTATTAATGGTCTACTGTTTTGTTTTGTTTTTTATTCTGGCAGGGATTTTGGGGATGAGCATCACCACAGTTGACCAAGCAGATGTTTGCTCAGCACCTGTACACAACGCAGCTCTGCGTAGATCACTTTGCTAACATCACAAGCAAAGGATTGTTTGGCAGAGTGAGAGGCGCTGCTGACCTGTTGTTAAAGCCAACACCACACAGATGTGTAGAAACGGCAGAAATTTATCACCTCAACTCTTCATCTTTTCCATCTGTTTTCCAGTTAAAGTGTAAATTTAGCCAGACAGTTTTGTTCCTTAGTAGGTGCAATGAAGAGCATGCCACTTAAGTGGTTTTGGTTTTTGTTGTTTTAGATTCAACAGCCTTAATGACCGACAAATATCGGATCCAGTTGTGTTTTCATTTTGGAGGACGTTAGCATTACATTCTAGCATAATTTATTACGTCAGTTTTCAAATATGTTTCACTGAATCAGAAAGCTCAATTTTTTTTCTAACAAATGAGCTGAGCAAACATCTTCCCAAAGGCCCAACTCCATATTGCTTTGAATGAGTTCCCTGCTTTCATTCCGGGATATGGTTGCATCACATTTCTCCACCCTTCAAACTGACAGCTCAGGATAAAAATACATTTTCCCAGATGAATTCGTGTCAAAACTGACCAGAAATGAAGCACCGGTTCAACAAGGAAGTGAACTTGAGTTTGAATATAGTGTTATATGAGCCATCACGTGGGAAATGATTGTTGCACTATGATACAATAAAGACCGACCCTGCAGTGTTCTCATAACAGAAGGGTGACAGTCTGTCACATTTCAGCATCTTCTTCGTAAATGTGCGAGTCTTTTAAGACAGAGTCCTGACACCAGAAAAGCAGCAATTTTCAGAAAAAGTTTTTTTTAAGACATACAGCTGTACATTCCACATGCTTTACTCTCTTATTTTTAAATATTACACTATTGACAATCAGTCAAAACAATTACAGGGAACACAGCTATTTAAGGAAAATGTGTTGAAATAGAAATCTATTAGCCGTTAAGTTTGAATCAGAAAATGTGGCAAAAAAGTAAAATTTTTGAGTTTCTTCTAATTCTCTGTATTACATTATTACATATTATTGTTCAAATTCTAGTGTTTGAGCAAAATTTAGCATAACAAGTAATGTTAGCAGTGATTTATTGAATGCAACAGCACTAAATAATGTTTATTATTGCAGGCTTTCAGTCTTTTTATATTAATTAATGCTACCTATGCATCCATTTTTACACAAAAACATTTGTCTTTCACATTGTTAAAAATTTTAACTAGTGATAAATATTTTATAAGACCCAAAAAAAATAAGTAAAGGTATACGGCAGAAAAGGATGCTGTAAAGTATTTTCAGATTTGCCGTCTATCAACTGAAAGGATTGACAGATGTGCAGACCAACGAAAACTTCTTTGTTTGTTTTATTCAATATTTGCAAAAACTGTTTGTCAAACACTGTGTGTTAACAGAAGCGACACAGAACGGCACACTATATGAATTTGGAAAATTAGAACAAAAAGAGAGAGCATTTTTACAGAAATGTTACAGATCAAAAAGCTTATATTATAAAACTGGCTGATATTTTTGCCTTATAAAGCATGAACTATGATATTTATATTCAGTGTTGACACTGATGTAGATTGTTTTTGGTTTTGTGTTGGAGAAAAATAAAGTTTAAGTTGAGTCAGAGTCAAATCTTCAACAGACTTCATTAGACTTCCCATTTCTGTTTTAATATCACAACCTGACACGACTGTTTT
Organism: Oryzias curvinotus; assembly: GCA_023969325.1. NCBI lineage: Eukaryota > Metazoa > Chordata > Actinopteri > Beloniformes > Adrianichthyidae > Oryzias > Oryzias curvinotus. The sequence continues at coordinate 29,566,745 of CM043712.1, read as the reverse complement.
CACTTGAAGTTTGCCGACATCAGATCCGCTCTGCTCACTACATGAGATCAGGGCACGAGAGGTGTCAGTTTCAAATCCCTGCTGAGCCCTGAAAGGGAACGCAGCTGTCTCAGGATCACAACCGGAACCACGAAGCCGCCCTAATCTGAAAGTTTGAAACGTTGCTCCTAAATGTTGTGACAACTTCCATCTTGTTAGCTGAAAAATAGCTTGATTTGAAACTTGAACTTTTAGCTCTCAAATCCTGAGAAGAGAGCGTAACATTTGAGCTCTCTCAAATGTTTGGAGCTGCAAAGATTGAGCATTTTAGTTTGGTTTTTCCAGTTCTGGTTCTTTTTGCTGTTTTTCCTCTGTCAGTCACACCAGATTTATGTTGCCAATCATCAACAGATGTCTTGATTAGTGTTAATGATCCTCAGTGTACATAAGCATCTGGTTTTCAGTTAAATCACCTGGCTGGTCACCATTTTGTATTTCTGTGGATTTTGTCAAGTATAAGTTCATTCATGAGGGCAAAATTCACTGAACCACAGGGGTCTTTAGTGCAAAACTTGCAAAACAGCGACTTGAAACTCCATCAAATCAAAATATGCACTTTTGATCAAATTTATGTGTATGCATCAAACAAGCAGCGCAGTTTTTCCAAGTCAAAAAAGTGTGATTAAATAGAATATATATTTTAATACGAAGTAAACATCATTTATAGAAAAATGTCCTGTAAGCTTCAACAGCGTACAATCCATTTGTCTTCAGTGACTTGTAAAGGCACGCACAGTCTTCCTCTGTCGCAGCATCACGCCAAACAGTGACTCACGTCAGGTAGTGATATGATTCAGAAGATGTGAACACTGACTAATGCAAAATCTCTGACTTTCATGTTTGTGTCCACATTTTTTGGACACAAAGGTCTGTTGCTTCACTTGTAGGCAAAACATTGGCGACAAAAACCACAAGAGTTTCTTTATGTGCCCTGGCTTGGCTACACTAAGACACCTCTGTGATCCCAAAAAAAGATCGATTTTATCCCCTTCCTACCAAAACAGCCTTTTCTTTTTATTCCTGAAAAGCAAAACGGTCTGAAAGTCTCACTCCGATCAATTGAGCTGTTTTTAAAAGCGTTCCCCGTGGTCTCTAAATTATGATAATGCTATTTTTAGCCAAAAAGCAGAGACCTATGCCGCTTTCTTGGAGATAATTTCTGCTGAGTGGCAGTAGTTCATTTGAAATTTGCCTCTGAGTTGTGGGCGGGACCGTTGGCGCGGAGCAACCCCACAGAGAACAGCACCTCACACCTCCAAGCTAATATTACCGGTGCAACAAAAACATTGAGCAATTTTGGAGCTATTCAGTCTTGAGTCAGATTCCAGCTCATACGAGGAAAACAAAGACGTACGTGGATCTATTTGTCTCCAAGTGAATGGAGAATGAATGGAGCAGGGAGCTTGTGGCCCACCCAAATTAGTTCTTCTTCTAAACAGCATTTTCTTTTTCATATCTGCTCCTGATTCACAGCAATTTGAATAAATAAATAAATAAATACACAGAAATGCATTTTAAAGTTACATTTCTTTCTGTGTTCTCCATCATCAAAAAAAAACACGCAAAAACATGTTAAAAAAACCAAGACACAATTTTCATTGGAGTGGGTCTTGAAAGAGCCTTAATTAAGAGAAGTCATGTTAAATTCATTAATATAAGTGGTACAGTACAGACCAAAAGTTTGGAGTGTGTTTAGACACACCTTCTCATTCAAATGAATGGGAAGGTGTGTGCAAACCTTTGGTCTGTACTGTATAGCAATAAAAAAGGGGGGAAAATCAAACTAAACACATTGCAAACCTCAAACATATTCAGTTTATGAAAAGCACTTTAACACTTTTCAAATACTGCAAGAAGTATAACAGGACAGCATAACTTTTATCAGTCTTCAATTCAAACCCAGATATCAGAGAACCAAGGAGTCATTTACCCATGGTGCTTTGGGTGGGGCTATTCTGTTCAACCGAAGGACTGAGACGATGGATTTGAATGAAACTGTTGTTTATGTTATATAAAACAACAACAACAAAAATAACTGTAGAAGTTTCACATTTCTGGGCCCACTAGTAATTTTTACACAATGCTGTTTGTCCAAGTGTTTGTTAAGATTCAATTCTTGTAATTTCAGTCGCAGTGAGATGTTTTTCTACCTTCTGAAAGAAGAATGAGGCAAAAATCTACCTGCACTGTCTTAACTGCAGCCAATCCTTTATTTAGATTCACAGCTTCCTGGTTGGGCCACCAGCTGCAGGATGTGTCACAGCTGAGTAACTTCTCAGAGTAAAGGACATTTTCTGCAAAGTAGCTGTTTCTATTCAAAGCCCAAAAAAAATTTCATTATCCACCACTGTCTCCACTGTGATTCCACAGATTTCACCCCTCATCTGCTCTGATAGCCGAATCATATCTATTCAGTCTGCTTCTGAGTTTCACTCATAAGCTGCACTGACAGCCTCTATTTGCTGAAAACTAATAGTGTTTGGGGCCGTGATATTGTTCTTATCGCCAACCTATCTGCTGCAGCAGCCACCCAAACACATTTAGTATGTGGAGCCTGCCTGCCCTCCTGATAATGGGCCGTGTAAATTTAGAGAGCCTCTATCTTTCGCTCAGCTATTTTCTCACAATTTTACATACATGCAGTTAGTAATCCCTACACAAAAAAGGGGGGACTGATTTTTTTTTTTATAAATGTATATATATATATATATCTCTCATGAAAATCTAACTTTTTCTTCATTTGGCTGACCTTTATTTTTAAGCAAGTTAAAAACTGGATCTGAAGGTAGTCATTTCAGTACCAATCATCTGCCTTGAATCTGTCTACAGTTTACAGTCTCCAATCTAATATTAAAGATTGCCTTGCAAATATGTTTTTACATAGTTAAGATGCATTTTTTTCTTATCCGTTTTTTCCCTTTTGGGGTCACGGGGCTGCCGGAGCCTATCCCGGCCACTCATGAGCGAAGGCAGGGGACACCCTGAACAGGTCGCTAGTCTGTTGCAGGGAAGAATTTCAACAATCACACAGCCACTCACTCTCACACTCACACCTAGGGACAATTTAGAATTGCCAATTAACCTATGAAGCATGTTTTTGGACAGTGGGAGGAAGCCGGAGACCCCGGAGAAAACCCACGCGTACATGGGGAGAACATGCAAACTCCACACAGAAAGGTCCCCTGTTGATGTTGATTTTCATGTCCCCCAGCCGGGACTTGAACCGGAGGCCTTCTTGCTGTGAGGCAAGAGCGCTAATCACTGCGCCACCGTGCAGCCCTATAGTTAAGATTTAAAAGACTAAATGTTTATGTTTTGCTTTTAACTATTGTATTGTCTAATGTTAATGTAGTTGAGTAATGTATGTGATTCTGTATTTTGCTCAGTTTTAATTATTATAATTTTTTTTGTGTGTCACTCCAGATGCAAATTTTTTATGATCCAGTATATTAACATCCACGACTCTCTGAATAGATGTCTATTAAGGTACCGGTACATTGCCATATACCAAATAAATAAAATTAAACTTAAACTTTTCCAGTCTGGGTCCAAACACATATTACAGGTTCTGAAAAGTATGATAGTGCTTACAAAAACAATGAATGTGAGAAAAGATCACTTTACCTTTTCATCTTCATCTTTCTTTTTTTGTAGTGTACTGTATGATGACAGCTCACATTGTAAATGAGAAAATGTTAAAATGTTTTATTTAATTCTAAAGAATTTCAAAAATTACTAAAATGATTAAAAAACATTATAAGTTGCATTATATAATATTTTCTAAATTATGATCACAGCTTTAGTTTTAATTTACTTTGTCATTGTCTGAAAATTATTACATTTAGGGTTATTTGGTGCATTAAGTAAAAATAAAAGTAAAAGAAAAATCAACTGCTGTGTTTAAGTTATACTTCCAGAAACCCTAAAAGTAAGAATCAGATGAAATTTTAAAATACATAACTTTGTATCCCTGTTATTTTTTTTTTATAAGAGTATATAGCTACTAGATGTGGACAGAAATATATTAAATGTGGTTAATTGTCTGAAAGGTTAACAATATGCTCAATTTTTCTGTATTTCCTGCAGGAACTTGGGGCCAGATGTCATAGAGCTTTAATTAACCAAACATCTAGGCCACAAACACAGAAAAACATTTACATGCAGCCAAAGATTTATTGGAATTTGAGTCTTTTTGGGTCGCATTTGTGTAAACAGAGGGAAACTATGAGAATGCTGTGAATTTGTGTTTTTTAATAATACTCATAATACAACTTGTTTTCTTCTTTATCTCAGGACTTCCATGTCTGTATAGATTGACCTTTTTAATATTTTTGTGATCTTGTCAGCTGTGCTTACGCAGTGATGCCATACCCTGGCATTTTAGACCCAAAAAAAAAAAAAAAAAACGAGGTTAAACGCTTGAACGTCATCAAAAACGAAACAACAATGGCTTCTGCTTAAGAAGGAAAGATAAATATTCTGGCTTTTTCTTTTCACAATATAATGTTTAACTTTACCAATGAAAGGCTAAAGGGCACCTTGTAATCATCTGATTCAGCAAAGCAGAAACTGAATTGTATCAGCGTTTGTACATGTGCTGAGGTGAAAAAAATGTCTCTTCTCAGACCAGACCTGTCAGCAAAACGCCTCAAAAATACATACGGATGAGTCACGCAGAACTTTGCAATGATGTTCTGCTGCTCTTTCACAGATGAGGAAAATTACCGTTTACCCACAAACGTTTTACAGGTGATAACTGAGAAGACATTTTTGAGACCAAAAGACAAAATGTATTTTGTTGCATCTCACTTCATTAAGTAGCTCTTTACTTTGCAAAATGTATAAAAAGGGAAGACGTTCATTCATGCACGCGCATCTCCGAGTCAACACTGCATATGATAAGCATTTCTGATGTGTGTGAAGTGACTGAGATGTAGCATGGTCATGTGATGCTGGAGTAAAAGCACAGTCTGCTCCTTTTGTGCTATCTCAAGCCATCCTTCTCTTGCCATCTTTTCCATGCTCACTTCTTCCATTTCTTCTCTCCCATCTGGAAACCCAAACTCTCCAAATTTCTCCAATTCCATCTACATTCTGAACTCATCCCTTTGCCAGAATCCTTAATTGTACCTCGGTCACATGTGATATTTTAGAAAACTCCCTTTCTAAAAAGAAGGATTTTGTTGTATAACATGTTTTCTTGTGCTGCATACTTGCTTGTACTGTATTAGAACTCAACTCAAATCAATTCTAGTATTAGCAACAACAACAACAGAAAAAGTGAAAAAAAAAATCTTTTTTATCATCATGCAACAAGGTAGAATTAGCTGTTGTCTTGATGTCAGCATGTTGCACCTTAAAAATCCAGGAGGACATCCTCATAAATGTGTAAGTTGTGTAATAAGCCCAAATGTTCTCTCCTTTTCTGTGCAGTTTAACCTTGGTTTGTTTGAATCTAATAAGAAACGTTGGTTTCTGTAATATAACATGTATCTACACTTCAATTCTGTCAAACATCACGAAAATCAGTCTTTCAACACTGTTCTCTGTTTTTTTTTTTCTCTGCAAAAATCTTTTTCAGTGATTCATATTTAGAGGAGCTGATCATGAATAGAGCTGCACACACAGTGGTGAGGAGGTTAGTGCTGCCTCTTCACTGTGAGGAGCTTAGAATACAAGCTGGGTAGTTTGTGTGTGGACTTTACATGTTCTCTGTCTGCATGCACGGGTTTTCTCCGGGGACTCTGGCTTCCTCCAACAGCTCAAAAACACATTCTCAGGTTGACTGGTGACTCTAAGCCAAAGAAGTAACATTTATGAACTTGCACATTCTTTTTTGCCTTCTTCTATCTTTTCCCCAAAATGTATAAGTATGCTCTACATTTCACTGAAAATGTATATTTTTCTTTTTCTTTACAAGGTGAAGAGGAGAGTGAATACGGTTTTCCTATAGGGAATGACGCACATAGATAATGTTTAGGACTTTGTTTTTATAGTCAATTGGCTTACCATGAAAATTCAATCAACACAGACCATGTGATTAAAATAAACCTGACTAGGATTATTTATAGCAGCTCGGGTGTGGGTCCTTGTATGTGTTTGGCAAAAACCCATAGCTCTGATATTATGACAAATGTTTTACAGCATTTTTCCTTAATTGTGTGCCTGTTTTGCAAAATATTACTGTTTTACAAAAAAAAAAGCTTCAGAAGGAGTATTGATTTTCACTAATCCTTATCATGCCCCCATGTGGCAGAAAACAATAAACACATGATGGCCTTTTTGGAACCAAAGCAATGCTAATATGTAAAACTGTTAGCCTCAACAGTCAGAATTCTTGTCATATTATCACCATATAGTGGACATGTAATAATACAACTAACTGCTGCAAAAAATTGAGACTGAATGATGAAAAACAAAACGCTTAAAAGAAGAAATAAACTTAAGAAGAGCAAAGTAATTTACACGATGATGTAAGAAAAAGGGACATCCATGTTGCATTTAACAAATGCACAGTTGTATGGAAAAAAGATGGATGTAAAGGAAAAATGGGGAGGAGGGAAGCAATGCATGCAAGTGTGCAGGGAAGGAGGGACTGAGAGGGAGTTATCAGAGCAGGCAGTGAGGCAGAGCAAAAGAGGGAGGGAGCGGAGAGCAAACAGGCACTGCACGTGATTCATTTGTTCACATGGACATGTATTACACTGTTAGACCTACTAAACATGATATAGAAGAACATGCAGCTGTTGTTAAAATGTGGAGTTATTGTGGAGGCAACGGAATAGAAGCAACAGGGACGAGGAGCCCATCTCAGTAAAGCGATCAGAAAAATGCAGCAACAATGCATAAGAGCATGTTTAGATATGGTGTCATTTCTGGGCAGCTGAAGCTGTCAGCTGCTCTGAGTCCCTGCATGTTACATAATGATGGATAGGACTGCTTCTGTGCACTCTTTTCCTATAGGCGTGAATCCAACCCATGGTGTGTCCTAAATAGGTCTTGCACACACTGACAATGGTGTGTAAGCCCGCTGTAGCCCCACTAACCCTATATATTTTGGGGGGAGTAGATCATCCTAAACTACATGCTGCATATTAAAAAGGAACAAATTGTTTTCATATAAAATGTACATGCTTTTTCATATTTATGCATATGATAAATTTGTAGCAAATAATAATCTAAACAGTAAAGCAAAATAAAGCTGGGATTACAAAAAGTTTGCTTGCTTTCACTCTTTTCAAGCAGTCAGTTGAACCATTTTTCACTAACTGCTCATTAATTCAGTGTGTCATGTATTGTATGTAGAAGCCCAAAATGTGTCTATTTATGACTGAGAGTCTTTATAAAGGCATCATTTAGATGTATTTATATGGATATCTATCCCTTTTACTTCTATTTTTTTTTTTTTTTGTATTTTCTAATTAAATCATGACTAATGATCTTAAGGTCCCACCCCAATTACATTTTGATCTTTTTTCAAAGTGTTCCCAGTGGTCCTTTAATTATGATTATGCTGATTTAGCCCCAAAAAAACTGTCATTCTCTAGAACAGTTTCTGCAGAGGAAAAGTTGTTTTGGAAGTTTGCCTCTGGGTTGTAGGCAGGACTGTTGGCGTGGAGTAAGCCTACCACAATTTTCCATCATCCATTTGTTTACACACTCTCCTGCCAGCCTCTGACATCCCCAACCTAACATTATCATGGTGAGCAACATTAGAGCTATCAGTCATATAGTTTTGATCCAAATGCCAGCTCAGATGAGGAAAACCAAGATATACCTAGATCCATTTGTCTGTAAGTAGAGACATCAGAATGGAGCAGAGCAGGGAGCTCGTGGCTTGATGCGATAGCTTCTGTCACACCTATAAGCTTTTTGTTATGGGATTTTTGATCTGCTTCAGATTCACAACGATTTTGAATAAATAAATCCAATATTAAGAATCATTTTCTTTAGGTCTGTTCTGCATCATCAGAAAAATGCCACAAGAACACGACTTTCATTAAAGTGCCTCTTTAAATTTGTTTTATCTTTTGATGTACATTTCTTTCTTTTGTCTTTTTTAATTTAAGTTTGTTTTGTTTTTTTTGGTTTTGTTTGGATTTCTTGAAATCAATTAAATTCAACATATATATTTTTTTTGTTATTTCACAACCTACTGCATCCAGCATATGCTGAGCATGCTCATTGTAATGGAGATATGCAGGGTATTGGCTTACACTTTGAAGCCATTTGACATTCTGGATCTATTAAATGAATTATAAATGTGCTTTGTGTCTAAACCATGCTGGGACTTAGTCTATTTTAGGAAATACTAGGAAAGTGGAAAAAAAAGAAACAAGAAAAAACATGTTACTCCCAGATTACAATAGAAGATAGAAGACTGTTGACGTATCAGCCTGGGATGGTATGTCGATGAACTGCATGTCCGTCAGATTGGACGTTTCATGAACGAAAAACTGCTTTTTTATGCAACCCATTCTGGACTCGCAGACGAGCACGCAGACACATGCATGCGTTTACACACAGATTCATCACCCTCTCCTCGCCCATGCGGAAACACGCGAGAGTAAAAAAATTAATAAAAGAGCTTCAAGCACCCAGCTGCAGTCCATTACAGCAAAAAGAAAGCATCAATTGTCCTCTTTATTGTGATAAATGTAACAATTAAATGTAAAAACCCACATAGAGACCTCAAACCGAGCGGAACAAGGTACGGGAAAACACGTTATGTGTAACGCACTACGCCAAAGCACAGCCCGTACCGAGGAAGGAGGAAATACTATTACAGCAGCACATGACAGCGCGGAATCAAACCCTTTCAATCCGAAACCAAACCTGCAGCGCCGGAGACCCACTGGTGACAAGCGCCAGTTTTAAAGCGCGTGGGGCGTGGAGGTTGTAAGCCACACTTGCATGCAATGTCAAATCTATTTTGGGAAACGGAGGCATGTTCAATTGAGGCTTTCGGGCTGAGCGCCGCAGCTTCAGCACCACGGACAGCGATCTGCTGTTTGCGCGCAGCATCCCGGATCGACGCGGGCTTTTCAGTATCATTTCCTCTTTGACATCTTACACAAGCCATGGGAAACTCTCAGTAACTCTCTGCTAATCCCCTCCCTCCGATACTTGAATCCACTGACATCTATTTGGCTGCTTTTCACCAACACACACACACCGCACACAGTTCCACCCGCACTTCTTCACGCAGGCCGTTTTACTGGAAGCAGCTCCAGCGCGGCTCCTACCTCGTCATTCCCATCCCAGGGCCCGTCATTCCCATTCCTCCTCCAGCAGCTGCTCCGTTGACCGGCTTCATGTGCTGTCCTGCCCCCGGTCCTGCTCCGGGTCCACCGGGCATGACCGACCCCATCATCCCGGCAGCTCCCGGCTCCCCGCCGCCCTCCATGCTCGCTTCGTTCCCCATCTCGGTCTCAGCTCAGGAGACGGAGGGAGGTGAAGAAAGGAATGAGGTCAAATCTTCTCCTTTTTTCCCCGCTCAATTCTTTTTTACTCTGGCATTAAAATTGAATTGATGGGGAGGGGATATTAAAAAAAAGGGGGAAGAAAACGGAGCGAACTCAACGCTGCTCCTCCATCACCGCCATCATCATCCTCATCCTCGTCGGATTCAGCTCCAGCAGGCTGCCTCCTCCTGGCGTGATGACGGGAGCGTGCAGCACGGCGCCGGTGACGGAGGGGAAGGGAGTGAAGGCGAGAGAACGCCCCGCTGGATTAGATCAAAGTAAATAAAGTGTTATGGTTAAATCAGGTCTCAGAGTCCAGCCTAAAACATGTACTCTGTTAAAATGAAGCCAGAAATAGATAACCAAGAGAAAACTAGAATAACTAGTTAACCAATTTTTGCAAGGAATGGTTCATTCTGAAATAACATAAAGTTTTGAATGAATTTATTAACTAGTTATTTTGACCCAGTAAAAACAAATTCTTTATGTTTTTCCGGATAAAAAATGAGGTAACGCATTTATATAAATTATAATATGGCAGTAAAACATTTGAAATGTAAAATGTAACAACTTTGTCAAATTTATAGAACATATAATTTTTTTTTTTTAGATTTAATTAAACTCTCAAATAAATGGGGTGGTAAAGTGCTTCTGATGCTGAGAAAAAGGCGAGCGGAGTTACAGTATGCGTGCGCGCTCATGCCGTTTGTGGAGGGACGTGAACGCGCAGAGGCGTCAGGCAGGACTGCGCTTGAGCATCACGTGTCCGACATCACACCTGATTTTACTCCACCAGATGTGTTTGCTCAGGCCTCTCACCGGTCTGTGCAGGCTTATTACAATCAAATAGACGTTAAAACGTTTTGCTCTATTTGTGGGATTTTTGAAAAAACGCAAAACACATTTGAATTTGGCATCAAGGAATCTTTTCTGAGGATTTTTAGACCAACAATCATCTTTTGATCTATTGATAAAGTGTTCCCAGTGGTCTTCTAATGATGATAATGCCGTTTGTAGCAGAATTTTTTTTTTTTAAAAACCTATCATTTAGGACATAGTTTCTGCAGAATGGCAGTAGTTCATTTGAATCTCACCAGGTTGTGGGCAACCCCACCCCCCTTCCCATTCCTGAGAGTGCTCTGTTTACACTCTCTCCAGCTGGCTTACAGCCCCTCAAACCCCCAGGCTAACGTTAGCAGTGCCACAAAAATGGAGCGTAATATTGTATCTATCCAGCCGTACAGTTTTGTAGATCCCAGATTCCAGCTCAGATGAGGAAAACAAAGGCTTGCACGACTTTATTTGTCTGCAAGCGGACGCATCAGAATGGAGCTGAGCTGGTAGTTTACCCAGCATATGTTATACATAGAAAATACGCTCTTTTTCAAACATCTTTTTTTTTTGTCTGTATCTTTGAATAAAAAAATACTCAGAAATGTAAAGTTAAGCTTAGATTTCTTTCTATATGTTCTCCATCATCAGAAAAAATCCCACAATCTGTTAAAAACACCAAAAACATGGTTTGTAGATTGAATGTAAGCTTTTCTATGAGGATTGTGCCCTTTTGCTTGCTTTTTGTCCACAATAAAATAACGCTTGAACCAAAACAGTATTTATTAAATGAGCATCATTTATTTTTACTCTCCAAGTTCAAACACAGCCAGTTGTAAATATTAACATATTCATAAATTTGGCTTGAAAGTTCTGACATTGACATCACACTGCAGATGGTACAATAAATACATCGAGAAGACTTTTGGAGAAGTGTTAAAAAATGGCTGTTAATTCCATTCGACGTTGAACTGTTCAAGCCGACTGTATGCTGTCTCTGAGCCACTATATAAAAGGTCCACTCTCATTTGTGCTGCCAAGTTTGTTCCTCTGAGGCTGGACTTTATAGAGATGAACAAATGCTGCCGGCCAAGTTCAGAGCTGTCTGTGCATTGGAAAGGTTCTGCTTCAGAACAGAAGAAAACACAAATTGGCTGTGATTCTGCTGCAGCAAAAGATGAAAGAAAACACTTCCTAAACGTGTTCTGTGAATATTGCAATGCCCAATGTCAACGCACATTATTATTCTTTAAAAATGTACATTAAAAGAATACGGAAATTCTTATGGTAATCTTGTTCACCCTTTGTTTAGCTCTATCATTGTTTTGATTTGATTGATCAGTTCATTAAAAAAAAAACTGGATAACTGCATCAGAAAACCTTTATTTCAAACCCGTTTCAGATATCAAGTATTACATTGATGAGAAAATAAAGAAAAATTAACAAAGATGATAGAAGATGATTATTACCCATACTTCTAAATTAATGTTTTTATTAATACATTACTCACATAAGTCTCATTGAATTCATTAAATATGATTGTCAAACAAAGGATAGAGTGTGTTTCTTGAAGGAGTAAAGAAGCAAATTGATATAATCTGATGCCATTTCTGTTTTTTGTATGTATGTATTTTTACATGGTTGCCATAAGATAATGCAGCATCTGAATGACCAATTTTATAGCCAACTAACCCCTGGTTTATAGTACTTCAGACATTTATTAAAGAAAAAATAGAGTTCCAAGAGTAACGCTGCATCATTGTCAGATCTAACAATACTCAAAGTAAGAACATTGAGTGGTGTTGACTCTAATGCAAAATAAAAACCTTAGTTGCAGGAAACAAAACCCCAAATTTAACCAGTATTATCTCTGCAATTTCCTTTTTTTCCTGGGAGTAATACCTTTAAAAAATACATGTTGTGCGTCAGTCCCATGCTGCATCATACGAAACTAACAATTAAGTTTGTACATTTGGGTACAAGTGAAAGAAAAAGAAAACAAAGACATGGGAGGAAAAATAAAACAAAATAAAAATATCAATTTACAGTGACATCAAGAATTAAATTAGATGAAAACCCAACAAACAGATAAATAAAGAGGGACAAACACATGAAGGGTTGTGTGAACGGACCCACAGCGTGGAGCACAATAGGCTGGCAGATGATAACAAACTGATCTAGTTTAATCAAACTGGGATAAACAAAAGAAGCTGCAAAGGCAGGAAATCAAAAGCAGCTAAACAAACACGGTAACACATAATGAACTTACAGCACATGAAAAAACACGGGAAGGGAACAGACAAAGAAATAGCAAGGACAAAAGAACAGCAAGATAACCACAATGACTAACAATGAGGCACATGTGTGGCAGTGATTGAAAGAATCGATGAATAAAGACACGACTTGAGTTTAACTTAAAACACAAAAGGTGAAATAAAAATAAAACAGGTTTCTTAAATTGAACAACATAAGAAACTTTGATGACCCACTTTGATGAAAATAGTTTTTGGTGTTTTTAACATGTTCCTATGTACTTTTTCTGATAAAGGAGGACATACATAAAGAAAATTAAGCCAAAAATGGCATTCCAGGGTGTTTCTTTATTACAATTTTTGTGCCGTTTGAAAAAGAGCTTATTTGTGATGTAAAAAATACGCTGGGCAGGCCACAAGCTCCCAGCTCTCAGCAATGAGGAGGGATGAAGGGAGGGGCTTGTTACGCGCCAGTGGTCCCGCCCACAACTCAGAGGAGAATTTCTTATGACCATCTTTTTTTTCTCTTTTTTTTTTCATTTTTAGCTAAAAACACCATAATCATAAGTAAAAGACCACTGGGAACGATTTGATAAAACATGCTGATGAGATATTCAATTTATTTGTTTAAATAGAATTTATAAACTTTTCAGAAACGTAACTATGATGATCATAAACTCTGATCGTCACCATTGGTTTGGACTTTAAACAAAAGAATGCCAACTTTAGGTTGACTGTAACAAGCAGAGCAACTCAAAGCATCTTTGGCTCTATGGTCACCACTCACATTTGTCATCTTTGTCAGCACAAATTCCAGTGGCAGACATCCAAACCATTTGTTAGACGGTAACACACGTGAAGCATCCAATAAATTAATGAAACCAGCGACCGATCTGTAAGTCAGCACACAGCTTCCTGCTCAGACAGCGAGCCCCAACGCTGGAATCCATCACTTTGACAGACTGACTCATTGGCATCAAGGAGGGAGCAAAAACTTAAGGAGATTAAAATGAGCAATGTGCCAGCACTCCACTCAGAGCCACGGTTCAAAACAGGGAAACCCGCTTGGCCAGCTGTGATGGATGAGTGGATGATTCATGGAAAGGCCAGACCTCCATCAGCACTTTCACTGCCCAGGACCAGAGGTAGCAGCACTGTTCACATGATTTATCTTTGGAGTTCCTGACACACTTTTTCTTGTCAACATAGTTTCATTAAAGAGGAGTCATATAGAAAACCTTAGTATTCTTTAACTATTGAACCAAAAGACATTTTTTAAAGAAAAATAATGTATTTCTTACTCCCCTTTCCAACCATACATTTACCCATTGAACTGTTCTGTGTTTTTGATTATATTGAATTCTCTGAAATTGCTTGAAAGGGGAATTTGAACATCTACTAAAACATTAAATATGAGATAATGAGGGAGTTTGAAAAATCGTCATCTCTGATGTAGGATGGGCTCTCTCTCTCCTACCTACTTTAACCCTTGTGCTATCTTGGATGACCCCACCCTTACTTTGACATGTTCTCCCTACCATGACAAAGGTGGATAAAGGTGGAAAAATTTTATGTAATCCATTGAACCAGTGAAGATCACAAAAAATTGAAAAAAAAAGGTTCAGAGCTCTGTCTAGTGAATCTAGATGATCCAACTCCCAACGGTAAAGTGCCTAGGATAGCACAAGGGATAAATCCACTCCATCATAGCTTGCTTTTGTTTTACCAAAAAGCATTTTGCCCCAAATGAAAATAAATATATTGAATGGGAGGAGCCAGGCAAACAGATTCAGATAACTGACGCTGTACCCCAAGAAGTGGTACTACAAAACGTTTCTTCACCAGAAACATGACAAAACGAAAATAAATTAAAGTTAGGGCACAGTTTTAAAACACACAGGAGTGAGGCAAGATTCTTTAGTTTCATTTTAAGAACATAAAACACATTTGCTTTTTCAATAAACATGTCTGCTCGCGCAGATCTGCCCAAAAAAAGTATTGCAAATCCAAAAAGCCACTGCACATTTAATAAAATATTGATAATAATAGTAATATTCACTGTAGTTTTATTGAAAAAAAAAACGTTTAGAATACATACATACATGCATACATACATACATACATACATACATACATACATACATACATACATACATACATACATACATACATACATACATACATACATACATACATACATACATACATACATACATACATACATACATACATACATACATACATACATACATACATACATACATACATACATACATACATACATACATACATACATACAATTAATTTTTATTAGAAGCAAATAAAACAATTATTTTGTGAAAATTAAACCATAAAAGAGGGAAAAAAGCATTTCCAAGCAGTCATGAAGAGGGCAAATGTCTTACTGAGTACTGTAGGAAGAGAACACACTTAAAGATAGATATATTTTGCATCACCATAATTACATTAAATGTTTTTCACTTGTTTTGGAACAGTCACAGAAACGGGTCTGGATCTGGGTTTACGCATAATGGAAGTCTTAGCAAATATTGGCAAAGGCATCAGCTAACTTTTCTTTTGGTGTCTGCAACATGAGGGTAAATTCTATATGGTAAATTGCATGTATAGATAGTCACATAACTAGTAAATATTGAGGGGTTTTTTTGTAAATAGAAAGCACATTTTAGTGCCATTAGGAGAGTTTAGTGAACTTGATTCCAGAGAGAATTCAAAAACAGTTTGATTTAAAGCAAAATAAAAGATTTAATTAACTGAGGAGTTTGTGATTGTTCACAATTCGTAAAGAAAAATTTGTATAATTAGCAGATTCATGTTGCCTTCACTTTTGTCAACATTTCAACTAAAAGGCATTATCCTTTTTTTATCCTTGGAATGAAGAGTTAATTACTGTAATGTGGGGGAAGGCAAACATTAGCTTCTTGTCAGCGGTTTTTGTTTAAGCAGCTCCCCAGCATTTCTGTCACTCAGCAGATGGAGAGAAATCTTGGATGGTGGCAGATAAGAAATACTGGGAATAAGGGTCCTTATTTTCTAATTAGATGTTGAACCATCACTTTAAACAAGATCTAAGGGCAATTTCTCATCTGCTTCTGTACTAGATGATGCTGTAGAATATTCTAGTTTTAAAACAAATGTAAATAAATAAATGTCAGACACAACATCAGAGAACATAAAAATAAAAATAAGAAGTCCTTTCTTCGTCCCACAGTGGGGAAATTCCACAGTTGCACAGCAGAAAGGAGGAAAAGTATATAGAAACATATGAATTTCTAAAAATAAAAATGTATACACATGTGTGTGGTTAAATATCCAAAATTTGTAGAAGCATGGTGCAGATTTTATGGACAACATCCATTTGGGTGAAAAGGTCCAGCCACAGAATTTTAGTGTACAGTTTGACAGCAGAAGGAAGGAAAGACTTGTGAAATCTCTCCTTTACACAACAAGGGTGGATCAATCCATCACTGAAGCTGCTCTCCAGGGCAGTGGGTGGGATACATGGTCCAGCACGTCCAGATCAGCTGTTTAGCTGTTTCCCACCTCCTTGATTGATTTTCCAGGAGGGGAAACCCAGCTGGATCTTTTAAGGATGGTTTTTGTCTGGCTCTTTTTCTTGTCTGTGATGCTGTTGCTCCAGCAGGTGGCGCCGTACAGGATAACTGAAGCCATAGAAGGTCCTCAGTAGTGACATCTTCACTCTTAAGGGCTGCGGTCTCCTCAGCAGGTACAGCCTGCTTTGTGCCTCCCTGTACAGTGCGTCCAGTTTGCTGCTGAGGGGAACACCCAGGTTATGTAGGAGTCCTCTCTCTGGGTATCCCTTCACTGGATGTTCACCAGTGAGAGAGCTGGAGGAGGCTGGAGGTGATGTCTGCAGAAGTCGACCACATGGAGGGTGAAGGCAAAGCCAACAAGATGGTGAAAAACACAAGAATTCATTGGTTTAATATAAAGTAAAAAATACATCCATCAAACCTATGAATAAAATAAGGACAAATAGGTGCATTAAAAAGAAAACATTAAACTGCAAGTTATTTTGAATTTTACGATCAAGTAAAAATAGAAGAAGCTGCTCTGACTTTTCTGAATTGTTTTGGAGACGGACATACATTTAACCAAAGAAACAGCAAATCCTTTGAGAATTTACAGAGTTCAGATCAATCCAAATGAAGCATATGCCATATGTAAAGGGATATACTGTTTCATAAAATCGGATTTTCTGTTTTGAACGTGCTGCAGACATTCGTGGAATGAAAGCAGATTTATGGATGACTGGCTCCACCTAGAGTACATATACTGCCAGTGCAACGTGGTCTTTCCAACCTGCATTATTATTTAACAGTAACATGGCCTTAACAAGTAAATTCCTTTTTTTAATCTGTTGTGTGTGTGGGGGGGGTGTGTGTGTGTGTGTGTGTGTGTGTGTGCGTGCGCTCGCGTGTTTGTGTGTGTGTGTTTTAATAAACAGAAGTAAAGCAGGAAATAGAAAAATGACAAAAGTTTATAACAGGTCTGATCAACTTCATGTGCCTTGTGGGGTCAGGTTTTACCCCCTTTTTTCCCCAGAGGTTTGATTAAATAATAAAGAACTTGCCAGAATACGTATACAGATGTTTAATTGTGCTTTTTGTTTTGTATTTACTGAGTAACTCTTAAAAGAATTATTCAAAAGTTTTAAATTTAAATTATTATAACTAAAATATGAATGTCTTGAATAGGTTGAAAAGGACAAAAGAGCACAAAGATCCCCACTTTTTCAGACAGAATTTACTTAGGTTTTATTTTAAATCAGACTAAATAATTACACCTACTTTTCTGAAGAGTGCATTGAAGTGGTCTCAGCATAACTGATTTTCACCTATTTTAGGTATTTCATTCATTAATCTTGTTCTAGTGTTTTCTGTTTAAGATATAACAGAAGGGCTTTATAGGATTCAGTTATTTCTCAAAGCAGTCACTGATTGCCAAAAGGAAACTCATTTAAGAGGACAAAGTCGGACAGGCAGAGAAAATGAGAAAAAAGATGGATGAACCTCAGAGCTTGTTCCAATTTCCTGAGGATGCAAAAGCGTCCATCTCTCTTGTCACTCCACGCACATCCAATACACGAACACAGAAACCTCTGACTCCATCTTTTCTGTTTACACCATTTTCTGCTCTTTGTTTCGTGATCTCTTCATGCAGACGGATTCTGCAGCTCTCAGAGAAACAGAGACACTCAATGGCAAAGCATGATGGGAAAAAAAAAGCAGAAAAATGTTCAGGAAAAGATGCTTAGAGGAGGAGAAATGTGCTGAATTTCTCACATTTCAAAGAAATCATACATAGTTAGAATCCTTGTGATTTTTCTTCTCATTACACAATTAAATCTTTCATTGAAGCCAAATGTGTGAACGAAGCAAATAAATCAAAACGTTTTTCTGCAGATAATTTTGTTTTCATGACTGTCAAAAACAGCTTATGAACAAATCTGTGAACATGAGGGCTGCAGAAAATGAGAAAAACTGGTGATGTACTGTATTAGTAATAGTGACTTGCAATCCACTTACAATACATAAACACATAGCAGAACAAAAAACATTTCACTACAACAGTTTTATCTAAACAACATAACATAAATTATTATCCAAATGACCCAAGTCTAGGAGGTGAGCACCTAACATAAAAGGGCTCCATCTTATCTGTAAAGGGCTATCTGCATGATAGGTGAAATTCTTCAAGCTGTCATGACATCCATGTAAACATTTAAGGTAGCCTTTTATCACAGTTTACGCCATCTTTTGGGATGCACAAATTGCAAAGGCTAATTTCGCCACGATGATATATTTTTGGTTAATTGTGCAGGCGTAGTAATCATTTAGTTCATTAACCAATAAATTCCATTTAATCAATACTGTTTTCTCCTTTAGTTGTGCTGGAAGTGTCCGGTAGAAGCAAAAACCCTGTTCTTACATTCCTACATAGACAAAGAATCCACCTGAAGCCACTGAGGAGCTCCACTAGAGCAGTTTGGGTCAACAGCTCAGTAACAGCACAGTGGGATGTCCAGATTGGGGCAGACAGATTTCTCCCACTTAACCCTTGTGCTGTCCTAGGCACTTTGACATTGGGAGTTGGGTCATCTAGACCCCTCAAGACAGTGCTCTGAACCTTTTTTCTTCAATGATTTGTGATCTTCACTGGTTTCCATGGATTACATGAAATCCTCTCCACCTTTATCCACCTTTGTCATGGTAGGGAGAACACGTCAGTGGTCATCTTGAACCCACAGGATAGCACAAGGGTTAAGTGAAATCCTACTTTTCCTAGGATCATTATGCGTTCAGGAAAGATAGTTATGGGGAGACCTTGCCTTTCAGACAGTTGCTCCCTGCTTCTGGAACGGCCTTCTTCTGTCTCTGCAAAGACTGACACAGTCTAGTGTTTTAAAACTGAGGTTAAGACATTTTTATTTAGAAGAGCTTTTAGCTGACTTTTGTGTGAGAGTTTAAGCGTGAATATTTCAAGATTATTGAAGATGTTTCACCTTTTATTTTACAAAACTGCTGCAGTTAAATGTTGGAGTTCGCAGAATGTAATAAAAATAATCTGCTTTTAATGTTCTTGTTTATTTGTTTAGCACAACTTTTTCCTTATCATCCTTCTGTAAACCTTAGTTGGTTTTATTTCAGGTTGACAGAAAAACTAGTTTTAAGTTTGTGTTTCACTGATGTCTTTACTCCCTCAGCATTAAATAGTTTTCTGCTCAAGTGAAAGGCCACTTCATATGTACAGTCTTAGTCCAAAACATGATCATGCAAAGATCTTGACCCTAAACTAACAGGCCTGAAACTCTTAGATACCAGATAAGTGCCACCTCTCTTTAAAAAACCTTATTTTTTTCACCAATTGATGAGGAGTTCCAGATTTATAAAGCGCTCAACAACAACAAATCAATAACTTTTTACTTCTCTAAAGGAAATTTTTTTCCTCCCCACATCATTGTAAAAATATGAGAAAATTTTTATCAAAAATGTGTTTCAAAGTTTATTCTATCTACTCTATAAATTCGATTTTCCATCCTTTTTTGCTGTCCTGATTTTCAAAATAGTATAAAATATTAAGATTAAAATCATTAAGAACGTCTAACTATATGGGTGAAACCATGTGTGTTTTTATTTTTAATACTAACCCATATTATTTACCCTATTTGTCCATTAAAATGAGTATTTATTTATTTTTGTAATTTAAAGTACCTACCGATAGAGGGCGCTACATGAATGAGTGACAGAGTTGACTTTTCAGCTAAGATAATAATAATAATAATAATAATAATAATAATAATAATAATAATAATAATAATAATAATAATAATAATAATAATAATAATAATAATAATAGCTCTACTTGGACTTTTTATGGAGTTTTATTCTTGTAACAGTTGGATTTTACGGGTTGCACTTGCAGAGCTAGGATTGTGCAAAAACAATGTAACTATAAATATAGCTTTTTGATCAAATAATTGCAAATTAACTAAATTGTTGGCCAAAAAAAAATTTTCAAACACAAAAAAACTGTCAAATATGATAGGAATAAAGCTCTATAACGTCCAAAAGAGGGAATTCATATATATATATATATATATATATATATATATATATATATATATATATATATATATATATATATATATATATATATATATATATATATATATATATACATATATCCATTTTGCAATAATATACTGTAATCAGCTTAAAAGGCTTAAGTCGCGTATTTTGAGTTTCGCGTAATGCCGATGCGCATTGTGTCCGTTTGGATTCATTTCCGGGACTTGGAGGGCGCAGAGACCAGCAGCACCGACCCCCCACCCCCCTCTGCCAGAAAGCCGGTGAATAGTAGAAAGCCGTGAGCTTGTCCCGCGTGCCGTAACCCCCCAGTCCCCCGAAATCTAAGCGTTGGAACCTGGAGGGAAGCGGCGCAGGAGCGGCGGCAGGTGAGAGACGCGCGGCGGCTGAACAGTGTTCACGGGGGAAAGCGTGTTTGGTTTGTGAGCCGCTGTGGATTCAGACAAAAGGAGCAGCATGCGCGCATGCATCCGATCTGCGCTTCCTTTCTCCCGTCTGCATCGCTGTAGCTGCTTCCTCTGTGTTAGAAAACTGCGAACGCGCAGCTTCCCCCCCAAAACATGCAGCCGGAATGTGACATCTGCGACTGCGAGGTGCAATGGCTTCATATGACGAACTGCTGGATTCTGTGTCATGTTACCTAACTGTCATGTTAACTAACATTTTGGATTAAAAGGGCTGCTGCTGAATCCCTACAGGAACTGTTTTTTGTCGTCTCTACCCCCCCCCCCCCCCCCCATGTAACTTGGTGAAGTGAAAATAGAAAATTTTAAACAATTCCTCACTTTTTTCAAACTAGTAAAGTTGAGGGTCTGAGAACTACCTTTGAGCAGGATCTGCAACAGAATTGGATTTGTCTAATTGCAACATTTTCTACGTTAAAGTACATTGATGCTTGATCGAAAACTGATTACCAGACCCAGATTTAGCCAGACCCACCGTGGAGTGCAGGTAGAACATTGGGGGGGGGTGCTGAAAATTTAAGGTAGCATCTCAAATGCTTAGAAAACCGTTCTATCGTCGTATCAGTTCATCTATCCATAAATGTATTTTCTCCTTTGATGTATTTGATATGTCTTATAAGTTTTTTGTTCTCTGCTCTTCGTGATACGACCCTCTGCATTTACTGTGCTTGGGACCAGCACAGTTAAAAATCAGATTTGTGCCTATTTGTTCATTATTGTTTTGTTGAGTTCTGACTGGAACAGACTGAATGGGTTTTAAATGGAAAAATGTCTCCCTCTACAATAATAGCCTTTATTTATAATCACTCAAATAAGCTATACAATCAGTAAGTTGCACAGTGTATGAAGTCAAAAGAAACAACAGTAAAAGCAATTAGAGAAAGCTTGATTTTCAACAGGCATTAGTGGATGCAATGGTCCATGGAGTCACAGACGTCCTCAGGAAGAGTTTTCAGAGGGTGTGCATGGTGATGCAGAAGGTCCAAGCATTTTCTATCAGTGCCGAAAAGAAGAGGTTTTCATCTGAAGAGCTGAAGAGTGACAGTGGAGCAGGTCGGTGAAACGGGAAGGAGGCAGTCTTTAAAAAATGACGAACTAAGGAAGTTTCTGAAGGGCAGGACTGAAGTGGTCATGGCGTTGCAGAGTTAGATGTACTGACGTTTGCTGGTGACGTTTATTATTTATGATCCAGCAGCGATTTTTGTGTTGTATGTATCCCATCGGCTTGTTTGAACAGACGTTGGAAAATAAAAAAAACTTTCCTCCCTGCCTATTTTTCATCTCTCCCTGCACTTCTTGCTGCTGTTTACCTGGATCAGGTGTGCTCAGGCAGTCAGAGCGAGGAGACACCTGACTCAGTAGAAAGCAGAGCAGAGAGAACTGTAGACCAGATCTTGAGGACCGGAGTTGAGCCGCACTACTGCAAAATATCTGCAAACGGGGGAAAGTGCGGATGTACTAAGACCCAGAGCGGGTCCTGCTGGGAAACAAATGCATGGCTGCTGCAATCAGTTGGTCGTCTAGAATTAATATTCCTTTTCATTAGAGTGGTGTCAGTGCTAAGTTTTGCTTAGCTCAGTGCCCTTCCTTCCTTGCGAAGTGTTTTGATGGTGGAGCTGGGTCAGGAAGAAGTCTGCCGGTCCAGAGCATAAAGGATGCACTTAGTTTAATACTGGAAAAAAATGATTTCCTTTCATTTACTTTCAGTAGGACATTGCAGATAAACACAGTAAACATCTGAAAATGTTTGTTCTGTGAAGTATGTTCAATGATATTTCCTTTGAAAAGGATTTACTGTGTTCTGAGAATTTTCTGCAGCAGCCAAAGTGTCGTTCCTTAAACGAGTACTTTTGTTAAACTGACATGAAATCTAAAATATGCATGAACATGTTCATCCTGCAGGTGGAGATGTGATGTTGCTGACATTTGCTGAGTGGATTTTTTTTTTTTTTTTAAAGGCACTTTTTTAGCAAAGTCGTGACTTGTTCCAAAATGTCATACGATAACCAAAGTTTACATGTAAATTTGAATTTTACTTCATTCAGTTTCACTTTTATTATTATACTCTAATATGATGAAGTAAATGTTTCAGCTTTAAACACTCTTTTAATTTTTTGGACAGACATGAAATCTTGATTTCCATCCTATAAAATAAACGTTACTTTTTAAAAAAAATTCAATTCCTAGAAATAAAACCCATAAAAAGAGGAAATTACTCTATAGTGTGGAGTAACCCTTAGTTAAAAGAGCCAATGTGAATTATTTTATCTGATTAGTTCTTCCAAAAAGCACACACGCTCTGACAGCAGGAAACCTTTGAAAATAGAAAAAGATGTTTGCTTGTTTTTCAAAGACTACAACCTTTTTGACTTGGTTTGCAAACCAAAGCAGCTGTGAAATAAACATTTTTTTTGTTGCTCTCGCACATCCCTGCTGCTATTCAGTGTTTCTGAATCCCAAAACAGCAGGGGGGCCGGAGCTGTGGAAGATGTTGTGACCTACGCTCGCTCTGAACCAGCCACTGGGAGACTGATGGATGCAGGTCAGAGTGCTCTGACTGACTGCCTTCCTCTAATCGCTCCAAAGAGGCTCACACATTGCAGCTGGGATTGAAGTAAATATCTAGTTACCATCTCTATGGTGAGTGGATTTAATTTCACCAAAGCAGAAGAAGCAGCAAATTAGAAAAAAAAAATCAAAAAGCTAGATTCTGTCCTTCACTGTTATTCATATTTTAGTCATTTGTATTTTAAAGCATAAAGTCAAAAGATGGAAAGACCTGAAGCTTTGCGTTTGGTGAACATGGAATGTTCTCTCTTTCATTTCAACATTTAAAGCGGCTTTATAACTGGTGAAATGTGTCTACATCAGGCGATGTAGAGATATTAGGAGCAAAGAGGAGGAGAGGAAGTGTTGAATGTCACATTACCCTAAAAGTTCTGGAATGGATCATCATTTCTTTGGCTTGACAGTCTCTTGTTTAAAGTCTCACTCCAGTCATCTTTGGATCCATTTTCAAAACATTTCCAGTGATTTTTGTTAAATTGTGATTATGCGGTTTTCAGCCAAAATAAAATTTAAAAAAACGTGTTGTTTTCTAGGACATAGTTTCTCCATCGCGACAGGAGTTCATTAGAAATTCACCTCCAAGTTGTGGGCGGGGCTCTTGATGTGGAGTAAGCTCCATTTTCCATCGTCCATCTGTTTACACTCTCTCTCCCGCTAGCTTCCAGGCCCTCTCAACCCCAGCATAATACTACTGGTCTAACAAAAATGGTGAGCAATATTGGAGCTATCCAGCCGTACAGTTTTCAATCAGATTGCAGCTCAGACGAGGAAAGCGAAGACGTGAATGGATCTATTTGTCTTCTAGTGGATGCATCAGAATGGAGCGGAGTAGGGAGCTTGTGACCCGCCCAGCGTAATCTCTATGCTCTTTTTTTAAACTTCTTTCCTTAACAAAATGCTAACCTTTGTGAAGGAAAGATTAGTTTCCATGATGAAAAAATTACACTTTATTTTTTTTACTTGGCCTTAAACGAGACCAATGGTTTTCACTCTAAGGTTGTAGACATGTCAAAAGCAGAAAGTAAGTGTTGGAATTTATTTCACACAAACAAACAAAATCACAAAAAATATATCTAAATATGAGGTATATAAACTTTTATAAAACTTAGGATAATTAAGTGAGTCAAGTAAATGTTATTACAACTGCAAAGACATGGATGATGTAAAGGTCACACTGAAACCAGGCAATAAAATGTTATTTGCTGATTAAGTTAAACTGATTAGATGATGTAACATAAATAAAAACATATATTCCCTTAAAAAACTACTATCCATCCATCCATCTTCTTCCACTCATCTGGGACCGGGTCGCGGGGGCAGCAGCCTAAGCAAAGATGCCCAGACTTCCCTCACCTCAGCCACTTCCTCCAGCTCCTCTGGGGGGACCCCGAGGCATTCCCAGGCCAACCAAGATATATATATATATATATATATATATATATCCTAAGTTGTGTTGCAGTTCGCCAATGAAATACAATTTACTGCATCCTTTTGTATTAAACAGATGTGGTCTTTCTAGTTAGCACACAGTTACTTTAACATACTAAAGCACAACTGTGATGGTTCACATCAGTGTGTACACATTCAGTTGCTTGTTTGAGCTCTTTGGAAATGCTGAAAGTGTTCCCACTTGCATTGGCCCCTGACTGAGCTGTAACAGTAGAAGTCTGTGCATCGATGCAGCTTTACCAAAAATGACCTGATTTGCAGCGCCTGAAATGCAAACATCTGCTCACTTTTTTGTCACCTGTGGTTTCAACTGCTGGGAAAATTCCAGCCCCCAAAAAAGGAATGCTATTTTTTTAATTTTTTTTTACTGATTTTTAAATAAAGTTGAATAACTAATCAGATTTTCTCCTTTCTTTTTTAAGCTGTCCCAAGAAAAACAAAACTATTAAATTGAATTGCATATTGAATTATTGATATGATAAGTGACAGTTCAATAGTGGGAGCCCTCAAATAAAAACACTTTCAAGGTTTACAACATTCACTTACAAAATTGCCTCATTTTGAAGAAAATTCTTTAAACCTAATTTGCATGAACACATCATTAAAACCTCCAGACTCAAATTTCTCCTAACAGAACACAGCTCTACGAACCAGACAGGGTGGTTTTTGTTGATTGTGGATATGATCTGTTTAATTCTTTTGTTTTGTATTTTCATTTTTTCATTGACTGTATTTGAAAGGGTGACCCCTCCCCCTCTCTATTCTAAGCATTGTGTAATCCTGTTACACAAGCAAGGGAATGCCATGCAGGTCTTTTACTTCTGAAAGTCAGATCAATATGATGGTAACGCATCCTAAATGTCAGACCTTTTTCTCTTTAAAATGTCCTACATTTAGTAGGATTATTCTGTTTTATTTAGTATTATTCTGGTGATGATTGATTATTAAAAAAAGACTTTTATATGAACAGAAGAGTCAATAATTTTTTTTTAGTGTTCATATTTGCATTTAAAAAAAATGTAATAGACTTTTTTTAGGATCAGTCTTTATTAAGTCATTATAGGACTACAACAAATTGTTTTGGAAAATGATTGATTGATGTTTAGCAATTTTCTTTATGGTCTTGATTGAAAACTTCTCCCTAAACCGTGAAACTAAGATTTGAGCTGGCGGCTGCCTTTTTCTAGAGTTTGTTGATGATTAGTGGGTTTAGTTTTAAATTGTCTCTTTTCACCTTAACTTAATTATTCCTTTGGTTTTTAAGGAAACTTTATTTTTTCTACACTTTATAGTTGGAACTATTGACTGTATATTATAGAAACTTATATTGTATATTGGAACTGGAGCGAGTGAGTCTGACGTCAGCCATGAAAACGGCTTACTTCCAGCTCCAATGAAGTCAATTTCAGTTGCCATTTTTTGCGACAACATTTTTTAGCAGGAATTGGTCTGAGTCACCATTTCTATGGCAGCCACTCTTGCCAATCCGGAGTGAGGTTGTTGGAAGTCCACACCTCCTCTTAAAGTGGGCTGCTGAGAATCTGTCAATCAGTTTCAAACGTTTTAACACGGGGGGCCAACAGGCACCACATACTTTCATTGAGGCATCTGATTGGTCAGTTTATAACTTAAGTAACTTGTAATAAAGGAAAAAATATCGTAAAAATGTTTGGATTACCAAGAACAAAAGCAAATGTAAATCTAGCAGAGCAAGAATGATAATTCTGAAAAATAGAACGACTGAGTGACAGCTGTTTATTTCTCAATAGAAGTCTCTGGAATTTTGACTTCTTGGAGCCAGCAGATTCTTCCTGATCGCAACACCAGTGGGGTAGGGGGTTACTCAGTCCAGTTCTCATATACAGTCAATGGTCGGAACACCTTAAACTGTATTTATTTCTTTTAATTCTAGATGCGTTTCAGGTCATGTGACCTCATTAGGAATTTATTTAAATATCACTGACATATTTAGACTGAGTTGAGTTGAGCTTATTTTGGCTGTATTAAGAAAAGTTTAGTCATGCAGTCCGTGTTAACACATTGACAACCTCCCCTCCTGCCCCACTCCTTTGTTAAATCTTCTCTGAGCCCCTGCAGTGTTTCTAATCTGGCTTTAGTGAATTCCCCTACAGCACTTCTGACATAAATCCATGCTACTCAAGAGCTATGTGGGCCTTTTGGCCCCTTAGGAGGGTAACAAGGTTTGGTGAATCCTTTGTGGGGGGTGGGGGGTTAACTATTAATTTAGTTTAAGAAACAAGACAATGTACCTGTTTTTTAATCTTTTGTAATGATGAGGACCAAAAACTGAGAAGACGCTTTATGAGTGGCGTCCTGTTAACATGGGGATTGAATTGCAGGTCCAACAGGGATTCCACATGCTAAACATTTCCATTTTAGTTTTGACAGTGGGGAAAAAAATTTGATGATGTGTGCTTTTCAGTGAGGGTGGAAGACTTAGTCAGAAGAGGGTGAGTGTTTACAGTGTTCTCACATCTTGGCATACGTCTTGCGTAACTTCTTTATTCCACTAAGCTGAAAAGTGGCATTATTAAGCCGAACTTATGTAAGGCAGCTTATGCAAGCCGCTGTCTTCTCTTCTTTTATCATGTGGTTGATAAGATTCCTGCTTTGTCTGAGGAGCTTTCAAGATGTTCGCAATGATTTTAGGTTTTTCCTTGAAATAATACGATACTGAAGTTTAGATTTCAGGACAGTTAGTACTTGACATTTATTTTGCAACTTGATAATTTGACACTGAATTGTACTTTCCCTAAGAAGCTTAAATGACACTGTTTTGGTTTGCTTAATTTTATAAGAACGAAAAGAGAAAAAATTAAAAACCTAATGTGTGGAACTGAACAAACTGCAACAAACTGAATTTGCTACCTTTTAACTTTCATTGAAACAGTTGAAAATCTCTGTTCGAGTTACAGTTTTTTTTTTTATCATACTTTCTTCACAGAGTAGTATGTTAAAATGCACGAGGCTGCCCAGCTATAGAACCTGCTTCCTCAGCAAACATCCCTCCCTTTCCACCTTCCTATTGACAAAACACCTGATCCAGGTGATCAGCAGCAGGCAGAACAGGGGTAACTGGGAAAACTAGTAGGATACCTGCCCTTGAGCATGAGCTTTGTGCAACTCAGATCTATTGGCAACTGCTGAATTGATGTGTGCACTCCAACGTTGATTTGCATCAAAACAGTTGGCTGGAACACAGATTCCTGTCAACAAAAACAAACAGGAGTCTGTTGGGGTTCAGCTGGTGAGCGAGTCAATAAATAATTGATCCGAACCCAAAATGTTTTTGTGGAAAAAAAATGTTTCCCTGATGACTGAAATCAGTGTAAAACATATTTCCATTTAGAAAATAGGTGTGGGATAGTGCCAGTCGAGGTGTCCATCAGGATAAATGAATGGATGATGCAGAGGCATGAACTCCCTGGCACAAAGCAGAAAATGGTTGTCCATTAATCCAATAACTACAATGAACAACCCGTAGGGCATTGTCCCGCATATACCATGGTCACTTATGAAATAAAAAACATATGAAATAAATTATTAGTACTTTAATCTTGTTTTTTATGTTTATATTGCTTTTAACAAGAAGCGGAGTATGTGATGCGGGGCGGGACTCGTTGTTATGATGGCTAAAGCCTTCAAGCCGCTCTGCTGCCGCTGGTGTATGAGGACTTACCAGCAGAGGAAAGTGGTAAATAGGCTATATGTGACACAAAGCATTCCTTTAGTTCACCTCTTACCCCTTGTTTTGTCCAGATGATGATGCAAAAGTTTGTTTCAAAGAAACAAACTCTCCAAATAGTCCTAGATCGCTTTTATTGCAAGAAATATTCACCATTAACCCTGGACATTAAATGAGTGTCAACGAATGCTTTATTTATACTAAATGTATGTATAAATGTATGTATAAACACATGTTCACGCTCAAGAAATAAAGTTAGCAAGGTGAAAAGACACAAAACTATTTCCAATTAAGGGGAAGATGGCTGTTGATGTTAAATTTGATATAGATCCTGGCATGTCCATCATAGAGCAGTTTGAAGGACAGAGATTGTTTCTACGGTCTTGCTGTTGTGATAAACCGTGGAAGAACGTATGTCCACCTATGTTTCAAGTTCTGTTGTTCCGGTTACCAACTTGGGCTGTCATATAAACATTCAGGCTTTTCGACCAGAAATTCATTTTTTTACGTGTCCCTTTTTTAATAGACACCCTGCAGCCAATCAGAATTGAGTATTCACCCAGACCACGGTATAGCAAGATTTGTTTTAATGCCATAAAAACATGGCAGGTGACGGCCTGTTATTTTCCGAGCAGAGCAGTTATTTTATTCTATTATCAGCTGTGTGTTGACATGAGATAAGTGAAGATGCACACACAAAATGTGTTGTACAATGTCTACGCAGGACAACATAGCAGCAGGCTGTTGCCAACAAGAAGGAAAGGAGTAAACGACTAGTGTAGTTACCCTGGCAGGAGGTGAGCTTTCTAAACTGCTGTAAACTGCTTTATTCCTGAATTGTCAGTGAAATGCTTCTACAGGCAGTGTTTGGCATCATGTTGTTCAAGATACACAGGTATTCATTTTTTCCTCTTTCTTTTTTCCCCTCACTTGCATTGTTAATCGTTATTAACCTGTTTTTGGGGACATGAGAAAACAACAGAAGTTTGTCCTTGTCTGCAAATGCACTCACCATTTCTCAAAACTTTTTTTTGTGGTCTTTTTTATAAGTCTCTCAATGGTTTTTAAAAATGCATTTCACAAAACAACATTTTGTAATCAACATTTTTTTTCTCCATTGTTTTTTTATTAGGTAAGTTTCTAAAAGAATGAAAATAATTTTGTCTGAAATTTTTATTTTCAATAAAATGGGGAAAAAATCATTCTGTAATGACTTGTAATGATGATAAATGGCTCCATATGCACGACCTGAATCTGTAGGATACATTCAATCAATTTCAGTACCACTCTTTGATCCTAAACACAAAATTAAAAATAAAAGCATGCTATACTGAGATTTGGAATCATTTCTAACTGGTTAGATTTGTTTAAAGGGCCTATATCATGCTATTCTTAAGCCTTTCAGAGTAAACTGTCTCCATATCTTTGCCACACTAAAGAATGAATTTTTCAAATGAAATATGAGTCATTTTTGCAGTTCATTTTACTATCTGGAAGTAAGAAGACTCGATCTCGGCAGTGTGTCTGCATTTCTCCCACAAAAACAAACAGGATCCAAACTTTTTCAAAGATGGATGTGCACATTGTGCATATAAAAAAAAGCATTTCTGCAGATCACCGCTGTGTTGGGGGCTGTGCAGGCAGCACAGACTCTTCCTGGAAGGGGCTGTTCCTCACTTTATGATGTCACAATGTGCAAACCAACCCGCTCAGAGAGCAGGGTTTTAGAGGATTACTCGGACATGCAGGAATGGAGCAAACTACCACTTTGGGGTCGTCTTTTGTGAGGACTTAACATAACAACACACATAAAAACTCAAAAAAGTTGATTTTGCTTGGTCTAGGCCGGGGTGTCCAATTCCAGGCCTCAAGGGCTGGTGTCCTATATGCTTTCCAATCAACCTGCTGTTGAAGCTCCTTATTGGCTAAACACACCTGATCCAGGTAATCAACAGCAGATGAGGGAGCGTTTTTGGAAAACCTGCAGGTTGCCGGCCCTTGAGGCCTGGATTTGGACACCCCTGCTCTAGGCCCTTTAATGCCAGGCTGTTACCAAAAAAGAAAAAAACAGAGGGGAAAATGGTGCAGAATTCCTTCTTAATCGTTTGGCAGTAAAAACTGCTCTCACAGCAATTATAACGACTTTACTTAGTCATATTTAGCTGCATGTTTAAATATGTAAAAATACATTTTAATGGGGCTGATTTCTAAAGAGGATACATAGACAGACTGCATTCACTGGTTGAAGCCATCCTTGTTATGACTGCATACATCTTCTTGTAGCGCATTTAGCTGACTTCCTGCTAACTGAGAACATATGCATGCTAAGAACTTCTCTTTAGACATATTTTCCAGATTTCACATCAGATTCTACTACGCATGATGCTACAGGTTAAAAGTTCTTGCTCATCATTCAAGTTTAAATCAAGTTTGCACGGGTCACCGTTCATCATTTGCATGCATTTACCAGCAGCTGTGAGAGAAAGTTCATGATGTGAATGTCTTGTGAACTTCCTCATTCAAGCAAACATAATGCTGCATTCAATGATGGGCTCTGTTGTTTGTCACAAGAGAACATCCACGTCTTATTCTATCATTTGCTACCTTACCTTCCAAACAGGATGCAACAGAAAACAAATTAGTTTTATGCAATATATAATCATGTTTTTTTCCCTTTAAAAGCACTGACTGAACAATGTTGTTTTTTGGATATGGAGGCATCATATCTGATGAATGGACCTACTGTACTTTTTCATTCTTCTTTGTCACTATTGAGTTGGAAATTCGGAATTTTGGTTTATGATTGATATCCCATCTGATAAAGTTGGAAGATGGATAAGAGTTCATTTTTAATGTACTTTTTCTGTAAATATATGTTTTAATACAGATACAGCTTGATACAGTTATATACCAATCATGTATTTTTTAGACAGAACCTTTGCATGGAAGGGGAAAAGGAAGTTTGTCAGTTTAGCTGCACTTCTGGTTTCCATTATACAGTATTTGGATGGGTGTTTATTTAACCTCTTTTACATTCGGGCTGTTAAAAGTGTTGCATCAGGTAAGAAGAAGGATTTAAGCCCTGGTCTGTTATATAACACGTTATAGCCTAAAATTCACAAATTAGTTTAACTGTTTTTCTTTGGTTTATTCATTTTTATAATTGTAGAAAAAAAATTGCAACCAGCTGGTTGTCTTCTTTTTTTTCTGTCTCAGATGTTCCCTGACTTCATTTTCACAAACTTGTACTTCAATTCACTGGTGTAGAATAAACCTTTGCTTCTTGTTTTGGGTGGGAGCACATCCATTTTCATCAAGTCTACTTCAGTTTGTGCTCCTCAAAAACTTTTTTGTTAAACGTCTGTATGAAGCTATTAGCTGAAAGAAGCTGCTGCATATTTTAATATTTTTGTGTGATGATTGACACAGGAAACGCTTATTGTGCTGGTCCAAAACTGGACGTTTTAATTTCTTTTAAGTAACACGGGAGGAATATGAGATTTGCACATGACCCATAGTTCCCTTAAGGTGTAAACTCAAGACACCCCCCCCCCTGGGAAAGCACTAATCTCATCTGTACAGAGCATACATGTTCCAAATGTACAAAGCAATGCAGATTAGAAATGTTACTTTTTTTTTCTGATTTTTAGTCCAGAGCCCATTCTGCCAGTTTCCTTGTATTTATGTGGCCCTCCTGAGGCTAAACTATAAAGTCAGTTTGGCCAGAACTGCCTGTTGTGTAACGGCTGTCTAATGTTATGCAAGGTGAGTTGGCTGGAAGTCAAGAAAAAACCTTGCCGTGCGACTGTCTGGAAATATAGACTGGAGGGATTTATTCATTTTAACTGGAAATGCTTAGCTAACACAATAGTGGGTTTCTTTTTACAATTGTTTTCTGATTTGGGTTAAAATTCTTCTACTTTATTATATTTTCTGCTTGATAAAAATCATTTTGTATATGGTTTGTTAAGCTGCAAGTATACAGAGATAAAATATAGATCACAATTTTTTTTAATCAACTTTTTATTCTGTGACACAGAATCTCTCAATGAGAAAACTCTTGACATGTGCTCAGGGGTCATGGTGTCTTTCTGCCATCATTTGCTTTGTCATTCTCCTCTCTATCAGGTTTCCTTTGCTGTTTCTTATAAAGATCTGTCTAAAACAAAAACAAAAACGGGTCTCCAGTAAAGAGGAAGGGCTTCTGCTTGTGAACTTTGATGAATAAATAGATACACAGATGGGTTTTGTACATCAGGATCAGCTACATCTGGTGATCTGGCAGTAAGGCAAAAAGCACAACATCAAATCCATCTGTTTTTGGCTTTTAATGACTGGTTTTAGTAGGGAAGATGCTCTTATATTTCTGTATTATGTTTGTTTTTGTCTCCAAAACTCAGGAAAACGGCGCGGTCTTTGTGAGGTTGTTTCAACAAATATTAGATTCTAACCATAGCATCTTGTCCTGGAGTTGGATGTCGAGCAGAAACTTTAAAGGGCCTATATATCATGCTAGTCTTAAGTATTTTAGAGTAAAGTATATCCATATATATGATAGTATATTGTTCTTGCCACACTAAAGAAAGATTTCTTAATGAAACATGCATGATTTTCACAGCTCATTTTCCTAACTAGAAGTAAAACGACTAGATCTGAGGCTCCACCTTTGGCTTCTTGTGGGTGTCGCCCATTTCATGACATCAGTCTAGGGCCAGCCTCATGAGCGTGTCTGCATTTCACCCACAAAAACAAACCACACCCGAACTTTTCCAAAGATGGATGTGCGTATTGTGCATATAAAAGAGAAGCGTTTTAGGAGATCACTGCTAGCTCCATGGAGAAAGTGGGTGTTTGTGTTAGCCTGGGGGCGAAGCTGGCAGTGCAGACTCTTCCTGGAAGGGGCTGTTCCTCACAAAATGTGAGAACCCGCTCGTTTTCTTGGATTGGGAGAGGCTGGAGCTCAGAGTGCAGGTTTTTAGGGGAATACTCAGAAATGCAAGAATAGATAAAACTACAGCTTTGGAGTGTTTGTTGTGAGGGATAAATAAACATTATGATACACTTTAAGTTTAATTTACAAGATTTAGACCCTATTAAACTATTTCTTTGTTTTTTTTAGCAACTAAACTCTTTGGAATCATGCTTCTTGCATGAAAGTGAAGCATTTTGGTTTACAGAAACGTTTTGCTTTTAGCAACAACTGGACTAAATAATGTAAAGTGCAGGACATTTCCTTTCTCTTTAGCCAGGCTTTTAACTCCAGTGAGCGGATTTAGTGGGTCAGCTTGTTAATTTTATTCTTTTATTCTTTTACTGTTTTATTGTTTTATTGCTTTTATTGATTCTTTATTGTCTCTGATTTTATGTGATTTTATGTTAAGCACTTTGATTGCTTCTGCTTAAAAGGTGCTATACAAATAATAAATTGATTGATTGATTGATTCTCTGGTGAGTTAAACCGAGTGACTTCCTGCATTTCCCCGCCTTCCAGGTGTGCGCAGTGTGGCTATGCAGAGGTAGCAGTAACCATCATCTCAGGATGTCCAATGACAGAGAGGAATGCCATGACGGGAGGAAAAGAGAGCGACAGATCGTCTGTTTCAGCGATGACGATGAAGATGAGGTGATTTATGGTGAGTCAACATGGAGACTTCCTTAACTAAATGTTTTCAGGATTATCCGATGTAGCAAAGTGAACACATTTTAAAATGTTATTCCCAGAATTTTTGTGTCTGCTTTTTAAAGGTCAAATAAAACAGAACAACCTCAAATAAGACAAATTAAAGGCAAATAAAAAATTAAGAGAAATGTTTATTTGAAGCCCTAACTTTGGCTCAGGTAGGTGTGGTTCAGGTAAAAACCTAAAAAGATAGTGTGGGTTAATTCCAGAATTGTAGAACATTTAACTTCGCACCCTTCATATTTCCATTAATCCACATACAAAACACTTAGACATCTAGTTTCTGACTAAATTTACTTGTCTTGAGACCAAATCTACAACAAAGAGAAAAATTTTTGCTTGGAAATAGTTTTAATAATCTGGAGTACTCCCTAAATAGTCATTTTTCCTTCTCTCACACCCCGTAATGTCCAAATCTTAAATAAAACAGTTGAAATCAAATTAAAATTTTTGGGGTATTATTTATTTTATTGATGTCTCTTGTAACTTCAACTAATATTTATATTCATGGAATGTGTGGCTTGTGTGTCCCTCAGCTACTTTTTGTTGATGGATATGTAGCAGAAAATTATAAAAGGGAAGGTTTACTCGTCAGGAGTTTTGAATATCTTCCATTTCTGGAATGAGTTTGAGTAGAGTTTCTTTTATTCACTATTTTCTTTTTATGATTGTTCAGTATTTCTTTTTCTGCTCTAACAGAATAAGAAAATCTTCATGTTGGTTTTTTTTTTAGAAACCTCACAGATACAATAAAGTGCTGTCTTTGCATTCATGAGCAGACCAGATCCCTTCAGCAGACCGTACAGGTCTGTCCTCTCAGAAAAAAAACTCTGATGCTACTATTTGTTACGTAACTCAGTGAGTCATCCATCAGCTCTGTCAAGTGTAGATGTTCATGCCTGAGTGTGCGTGCACATATTGTGTAAAGATGAATGTTTTATGTCGATTAAAATTCTTTGTGAAAAACAAAGGTGCTGATTACATTAGTTTATTAAGAGAGAAAAGCTGCTCTTTATTAAAGACTCGACAGGATTTGCAGCTTAATCAGAAACACATTGTAAAGGCCCTGCAGTCCCTAAAGTCCATCTGAGTGCAGTAAGGCAAAGACACAACAATTAATGATAAGGCAAGTGTCCTTGAATTTTAGTTCTTCCTTCTATTTTCTTGTTTCTATCGTACTTTAAGCTTCTAAGTTGAAGGTTTATGATTAGCTGTTTGAACATTTTTTTAACCTTGTCAAAGTTGTGTACTGTTTTCCATTTTTTGTGCACCAAAAACCTAGCAAGAATAACCAACATATTCTGGATAAAGAGAAGCACTAAAGTTTTTGTTTTTTATTTTTTGTCTTAAATTCCAGGTGTTTGTTCCTGATTTCTTATTTGTTTGCATTTTTATCATCAAACTGATTTAATTATTAGTCAAAGATAACTCAAATTAAAATGCTAAATGTCTTTTTAAACGAATGTGTTTGTTATTGAGAGGAGATCAAATCTAAACCGGCATGGCGTGGAAAAGTGATCCTCACCTGTCCAAAGAGATCCCACGGTTTAACAGTAAGAACATTGAAGATTATTTAGCTCCGCTAAGGCTATTTTAAGTTAGAAATTACAAAAAAAACACAAAAACATTCATGTTCACTTAAGAACATGTTAAATTCTGAGAGGAAATGACTGAAAAGATCCTTCATAGTCAACTTTTCATTATTATTTTCATTGTCTACATTGATACAGTTAAGCAAAAATGATCAGGGTCCCGTTATCCAATACAGGTGGTCCCTCACTATACACTGGTTTACCTTTTGCGATCTCACCATTTCGTGGATTTTTGTTTTGCAACTTTGCTCCCTTTTGCATGGTATTCTGCATCCTGATTGGCTATAGACCACTGTCAGTCAACCTCCTCCATGCTATGTCTCCCATAGAATGTGTTGAGATAGCCAAATATACAAAAATCTTTGTTTTTTTGTTAGATAGAAAAGTGTATAAATTGTGTTAGGGGTTTTACAGCCTTAAAACATCAAATACAAAAAATAAAAAATGAAAAAAAGTCTACTATGCAGATTTAGTCTATCATAGGTTATTTTTAGAACTCCTGCAACAACAGAGAGAGAGAACTTATTGAACTGCTCTGAGACCTTTAGTTATGCAACAAAAAACATTTTACATCATAAAAATAATTTTAGAATTGCTTTCTGATCTTGGAATGCACCATCCTTTGAGTATTATCCTTACCAAGTTTGTAGGAAATATGATCTGTGTGGACCACACTTATCGGTTCCTGGAAACTGCTTTTCTGTAGTTGTCCATCTATAGAGACCCTTTGGGCTTCGCATCACAGAGATTTAATGCCCATTTAAATGGAACAGACTGACATACACGAACATACATGCACTCTTACGCTGTTTTCCATCTCTTCTGCTCAGCAGGAACACCTCCCCATGTTACCATCTTCTCACAAATACACAGAACTGCAGCCACAAACACTTCCACTGTCCTAATTACAGCAGCAGCATGCTTGCTGCCATAGGGCTGCAATGTTGGCTGTGCAATAAGACTGAACCTGAAAATGTGTGTGAGAAAGGGAGGTGGGAGAGAAATGAAGATGATGACTCTGAGCCATTAATCATTCTCAAACAGCAACTCGGGTTCTTCCTGCTTACTGGTGAAGCTTAAAATCCATTTTTACTGCAGCAGTGCAACAAATGACTCAGTGTAACAGGAAATGTTCAAAGCCTGAGCCTGCAGAGGTGAGCTTTAACCTTAGATAGTCAGTGATGGAGTTTTGAAAGTTCCCGAGGAGAAAAAAACACTGTGGTGCAGCACACAAATAATGTTCAGTGAATAGGAAAACTCGTTTTTAGGGTCACACACAATACTGATAAAAAAAAAAAAAGTTTAAAAACGTATTAAGCTATGACTCTACTTCAGGGGTCCCCAAATCCAGGCTTCAAGGGCAGGTGTCCTGCTGGTTTTCCATAAACCCTGCCTTATTTGCTGCTGATTACCTTGTTTAGCCCAGTGTTTTTCAACCGGTGTGCGGCGGGAAATTGCCCTCATTAACTGATCTGAAAACATTTACCATCTCCAGGATATTAGCTCTGTGTTCATCCAAACAGACCCTGATAAAACACTGAGTAGTTAGGAATATATAAACACAGTCTATGTGTAAAGACATTTTGATAAGAAAGACGGTACCGTGATTTAGCTGCAGCTACAACTGTTTACTGAAAAGTTCCGTCCCTTTAACTGTCTCCACCAATCATTCTTGGAGGCTTAATCACACGTCATCATTCTGACCAATCAGAAGTGGTTAAAGTCTTCTGCTCATAAAGTCTCTCAGTTCCAACAAAAATACCAGCTAAAGCTCATCTTTAGCTGTGTAGCTTTCCGCAGGATCCGGTGTCAGACCGTGGAACAAGTGAACAAAACAATTAAGCTCAGAGACGCTGGTCTTTCTGCGTTTGGCTGCTTTTTGCACTACATCTCCTATGATGCATTGGGTTAAAGTGACAGTGTCTCAGCGGACAATAGCCACAGTTACATGGGCAAAATATCTTGATCGGATCAATGGTCGGGTTAAAATTCCACCGTGCACATGGGCACAGAAAACCTTTTTCCGATTAGAACAAACGTTCCCATGGGTCTCACCTTCGGTCGGAATGAATCATTTGGGCATGCGCAGTAGTGGTAAAAAAAAGATCCCGGAAGAGGAGATGCGTCCCGTTGCAAACAAACCGCTGCCACAGACATTTATGCAGCAGCTCAGTAATATACGAGACGATCTTCCAAACGTGCTTTTTGTTAATGTTACAAATATTATGAAGCACCTGTTTGCTCATCGTTTTATTTAATCTGTGTGGTCAGTGCTTTTTTGTGGAAGAATTGAGCTGGAAGAAGGGTTAGGACAGGCTATAAAAACGGTCTAACAACATTAGCCTGATGGACACAAAAACCAGGACCGTCCGGGAAATTCTGCAATCTGCAGCTTGGCTGCACGTAAATGTCTGGGAATAACATCAGTCTTTATTTTGTCGGGACACAACTGGAAACACAAATCCACGTGATTGTTTGAACAGTTTCTAAGGACTGAGCGACATTTCTGCTCTGAAAAGTTCACACACCGCCCCAAAGCCGCTGTGTGAGCTGGCGGCCAAAGCTCTGCTCGGTCCTCCTGAGTCCTGCAGCCGCTAACCTAGAGCAGCGGGACGGAACGCAGTCTGAATTCTCCCACACATAACAAAACAAAACACTGGCACCCGAGCCCGGAGCTCGGGTGCCAGTGGACGGAAGCGCTCCTCCCCCGCATACTCCTCGTGAGGGGTGTAAGAGAGGCGAAGAGCCAGCGGGGCGAGAGCGGAGCGGCGCTTTTCACGGGGCGTCCGCAGAGCAGCTGGTCGGTCCTGTTTGAAATCCAAAGCTTTCTCTGGAGCGAAACACCGTCTATGCGTGACGTAAACCAGAGCAGTAGTGACACACGATCGGAATGAACCGTGTACATGCTCCACGATCGGATAAAGGATCGGTATAACCCACCTATCTCGATCGGAAAGAAATTTTGATCCGAAAGAGTCTGATCGGTGCAAACTATTCTGAAGGGCG
Source organism: Oryzias curvinotus (assembly GCA_023969325.1). Lineage (NCBI taxonomy): Eukaryota > Metazoa > Chordata > Actinopteri > Beloniformes > Adrianichthyidae > Oryzias > Oryzias curvinotus. The sequence goes on along the minus strand of CM043712.1, from coordinate 29,528,066 downwards.
CGTTTACATGACGCATTTTCTTTCCGATCAGGCATTCTTTCCAATTACTTTTGCCCATGTAAACGCAGCTAATAACTCTTCCTTATTAAACGTCTTGAAACCACAACGAACACATGAGACAGTTTTTAAATCTTTTAACTTAACTTTTATTACATCTTTTAGAATAAACAGCTGCAGCTTCCATCTTTTTCTGCCACAATTATCACAAAAATGCAAGTGAGATTGTGGAGGGGCTGCAGATCAATACAGACCTATGAGTTTCTCCTTTTTTAAATTTTTAGATGCTGGTGTGCCGCGGGATTTTTGTCAAGGTTAAAGTGTGTCGTGGCTCAAAAAAGGTGGAAAAACACTGGTTTAGCCAATTAGGAGCTTCAATGGCAGGTTTGTTGGAAAACATGTAGGACACCGACCGGTCCTTGAGGCCTGGATTTGGGGACCCCTGCTCTACTTGATTTGAATTTTTTTTTTGTTTTATTTAATTTATCACATATCAAAAAAAGTAAATAAAAAAAAAATGAATGTACAACAATGCTGGATGTGATGGATGGTTGCCAAAAGCCCACAAGGGGCTTAACATGTGGCAACCCCCATAATGAGTCTATAAGCTAAAAAACAATACCGTTCAGTAAAAACAATACATAAAAAAATCAATACATATTCAATTCATGCACTTACATTCTTTTATTAAACTAAAAATACATGCCATCTGGAAGAGTACCATTGTTAAGAAGAAAGCTTCTTAGAGCTTTTTAAACCGAGTTTGTGAAACTTCTTTTGATTGACTACATAACAAAAAAATCTATCAAAATGGTCTGCAGGGTCACAACTACCGTACCGGAGCTTGTGGTCCACCAGTATATTTTCCACCTAACAAATTCAATCTTTTTCCAATTGCATTTTTTTCACCTGCTCCTGATTCACAAAGATTTTAAAAAAGAAATGGAATTCAAGCTTTTCTTCATCATGTCGTCCATCATAAATAAAAAATGAAACAAGATCATGTAAAAAAAAACAAAAACCCAATTTCCATCTGAGTGGGTCTTTAACTACGTCAACAGTCAAGAAATGGAGCCAGGTGATGGGTAGGAGTTTGCAAAATGTATTTCCTTTTTTTCTCTTCAAATAAACTCATAATGGACCAGCCATCCTGTACAGGATGAACAAGTGCAGAAAACAAGTTAATAAAGGATTGCTTTCATGTTTTTTTCCAAGGTCTCTGTAAAGACCAGGTTTTTCCAATTACTATTAATGTAAGTACCTGTGTGCTCTCTAATGACCTTTTCATTGCACATGTGAGACTGCACCAAATTAGAACCCTGTTTGGTGGATGACTCAGTGGCCTTGTGAATTCAAATCCACGGTCAAGTCATACCAGAGACTCAAAAATGCCTCCCTCCTTAACACTCAGCATTAAGCGGTATGATTGGGGAGGTTTTAACCACCAATGGTTTCCAAGCTTTTCTTCAGAGCACCGCTCCCCCAGGAGATAAAATATTACAAACAAATTTCACACAGCCAGATTTGTGACAACTAATGGGACTTTAACTTTAAGATGCATTGAGGACACATACAAATGTGGAAATCCCAGCTTTTAGCGTTGCTTTTTATCTAGAAGAATTATTGATTTGTTCACTCACATACAGGGAGGCAGAAAAGTATTTATTCAGCCACCAATTGTGCAAGTTCTCCCACTTAAAAGGATGAGAGAAGCCTGTAAATTTCATTGTGGTATACTTTGTCTATTAGAGACAAAATGAGAAAAATTCAGAAAAAAATTCAGAAAATCACATTGTCTGATTTTTAAAGAATTTATTTGTAAATTATGGTGGAAAAATAAGTCTTTGGTCAATAACAAAAGTTCAGTTCAATACTTTGTTATTCCCATTTGTTGACAATGACAGCAGTCAGACTTTTTCTGTAGGTCTTCATAAGGTTTTCACAAACTGTTGCTGGTATGTTGGCCCATTCCTCCTTGCAGATGTCTTCTAGAGCAATGATGTTTTGGGGCTTTTTGCTTTCATCCCAAAAGAGGTGGGGTTGAAATTTGGAGACTGGCTAGGACCTTGAAATGCTTTTTATGAAGCCACTGCTTTGTTACCTGGGCAGTGTTTCATCTTCAATGCCCTTGCTGATGGAAGGAGGTTTTCACTCAAAATCTGACCCTATGATGGCCCCATTTATTCTTTCCTTTACACGGATCAGTCATCGTGGTCCCTTTGCGGAAAAACAGCTCCAAAGCATGATGTTTCCACCCCCATGCTTCACGGTAGGTATGGTGTTCTTTGGAGTACACGTCTGGCACTGCAGGATTTGTGTCCCTGACGGTGTAGTGTGTTACCGATGGTATTCACTAGGTCCCCCCTAGGTTCTGGGATTTTTGCTCACCGTCCTTGTGATTATTTTGACCCCACGGTGTGAGATCTTTGGGTGAGTCCCAGATGGAGGGAGATTATCAGTGGTCTTGGATGTCTTCCATTTCCTATTAACTGCTCCCACAGTTGGTTTCTTTACACCAAGCTGTTTATGGCAGATCCAGTCTTCCCAACCTGGTACAGGTCAACAATTTTGTTCCTGGTGTCCTAGCTTAGACAGCTATTTGGTCTTGACCACAGTGGATTTTGGACTGTAACTATTTGAGTTTGTAGATAGGTATATTTTATATAGATAACAAGTTCAAACAGGTGCCATTAATACAGGTAACAAGTGGAGGACAAATGATCCTCTTATAGAAAAAGTTGAAGGTCTGTGAGAGCCAGTTTGTTTGCAGGTGACCAAATACTTATTTTCCACCATAATTTGCAAATAAATTTGTTAAAAGTCTGATAATGTAGTTCTCTGGATTTTCTTTTCTCATTCTGTCTCTCAAATTACAGACCTCTCTCATCTTATTAAGAGGGAGAACTTGCACACTTGGTGGCTGACTACTTTTTTACTTTTTATCACATATAAAAATAACCACAGTTGATCAATTAAATAGTTTGAATAGATTAAATAATCCATTTAAAAAAATTACAGCCCAACATGAGAGCAGCAGTACAAGGACCTCTCATTTCATCAGGCCTAAGTTAAAATATGTTTGCTTGTTTATCCTTGTCTTAGTATATTTTTGCTTCCGTGACATCAGCCCCCCTCCTGTCTTCCCGATCTGTCCCATTGTTGCTATAACGACTGTCACCAAGACACTGGCCTCCTCAGAGATGAGTGGCCCATCCTTATTTAATGTCCCCCTTTTTATCCCTTTGTTTTCTTGGTCGACCATTTTCTTCTTGTTTGTAGCTTTAGTCTTTGTCTTTATGTATTCTCATTCATTTGTTGAATTTGTGTGTTATTTAACTAAATTCCTGCCATAAACATTCAATTAGTTAAAATCAACCTATAGCGCCATGTTAAGGTATTTTGACAATCTAAAGGATAAGGTCCCTTGATATATTGACAAGGTAATTTTAAAAAAGTATTGATGTTAATGTATTAAGATAGACTTGATTTGTTAATAACATTAACTTATTATTTGGTCAAGCCACTGCCAACATCATAATAATATCAACTTGCATTTTTTCTTTTTTACTCCTATCTTATTTTATGCACCTTTTGCATACCGGTAACTTGTCGTGAGCTCTGTTCTGTATCTGAATACTTCTGAAAGTATCCGCAGCTCACATGGATTCAAATTGTCATTTGAATTTAAGGTGGAGACAGTTTTGAGTTTGATAATTGCTTTGATTTCAGAGATTTTTTTGGTCATAGCGATCACGAACAACACTGTCAATAGCCATACAGAAAATGTGCAACTGTATAATTTTTCTGTTTGGCAGATACTTCTAATACAATTTCTCAGCCTCTAGCATTGCGATTTTGATAATAGTTTTTTTTTTTTTTTTGCTAAAAATATGTGCATGAACTGATAGATTCAGCATATTGACAAGGTTCAAATCTAAAATGCAACACCTCGAAAGGAATATTATCACTGCAGCACATGTAGACACATTTTGAATAATACTTTATGGTAAACATTGGTCATATAAACCTTTTTATTCATTCTGTGGTATCATTTTAGGCCGTTTTTATTTTTGTTTTGTTGCATGGCACAGAAAAACATTAAAGAATGTATTAAAGTCGGTGGAAGAACATCTGTGTGTATAAAAGTGAGTCCACACATCCAACAAGTTGCACTGGGAATTAAGGAAGCCAAGATAAAAACAGATATTTTAAAAGAAAATGTTCTTTTCTAAAGCACAACGCTGCAGTGGTGTTAATCAGGAGCTGACATGCCTTTCAGTGTGTGTAGTTCATATGGGGCTGTCATAGGATCTGGTGACATGTTTACTCACACTGCACTCACTTTAATTCCAGCAGGCGGGAAAAGTAATCGTTTTTTTTAATGAGCCAGTTGCTCTGCTGCTTTTTGTTATTTTTCTTTAGATTTTTACATGTCTGGTCTGAGCAAAATGATAGTAAAAGGTTTGATCTACTGTCAGAGAAGTGTGTTATTAGAATAAGCTTAAAGTACATATTCTGATCTTCTGCTGCACAACTGTGTCTAGTTGCTGTTCAGTTATTACAGTATAAAATTGCATAGATTTAAAAAACATTGGCTTCTACACAAATGGTTTTATGTTTATGTTTGGTAGTAAAAAGAGATAAAGGATAAAGGTGCACCAATGTCATAATGATAGAAAATCCCATGTTTGACTTGGGTTTTCTTGCATTTTTAATTCAAGTATATCAGGATCTTATTTGACACGGGATGTACTTTATTTTGAAAGGAACTTGTATGTGCTGTTATCAAAAGTAAAAGAAGTGGGGTTTTGTGGCTCCTGTTGGGTTTAGGTCTATACATAGCTGGCCCAGCTGGATCTTTTAGCATTAAAGGTTGCAGACCGTGGCCTAGAGTCTTTTTGGTTTGAGCTTGGCTAGGTTCCATGGCCCTTGAGCTCCAACCTTGGGCCTGCCTCCAGAATAAGCCCCTGGTGATGTTAGTTTTGGCCACATAAGGGGACCTTGTTTTTATTATTTACATAAGGGGCACTTAAACTGCTTTTAGTTTGGCTCATCTGCTTTGGGAAAACTTACCAAGGACAAATGTCCCAGACTAAATAGCCACTAAGGCCTCATTTCCACTGAACAGTACGGTCCGGTCCAGTATTTTGAGCTTTTTTAATAGAAAATGGACCTATTAAACAGAATCATACCATTTTTAGGCCCCCATTGGTTGTAGGTCCATAGAAAAATGAAACGGAATGGTTGGGGCGGAGCTACTTTGTCAGACAATGAAACCTGTTGATTGGTGGAAGGTCATTACGACCAGAGATGGCACCAATCCAGTGCCAACGTATTCCTCTTCGCTGCCCGCAGTCTTTTTTCAGACAACATTACATGGCTTGAATATACAGAGTACCAAAAGCAAAGAAGGGGGGGGGGGGCTGCTGGAGGCCATCCATTTTTGTTATTGATAGCTTTTGCTGTAGTCACACTCTTATAATGCAAAGCTACGCAAAAGGAAAGCTCCAGTGTTGCACAGCTGTGATATAAACTAAATGCATGACATCGAGACAGAAGATTGAAGGCAAAATCAAACTCTTTTAAAAGTATTTTTGTTAAAAGGAATACAAACTAGTATTGTCTTGTGTTGTCCTAGCTTTTGTGTTATCCATTACCAACTAGACCATAGAACTATCCTAATGTGAAAGAATGTGTGCTTTAGGGTCCTGGTATGGTAAATTAAGATTTTTTAACAAAGATGATCAATTTTTGGGTTTAGTTGTGAAAATAAATGGGATATCCCAAAGAGAGAAGCTTTGTAATATTGCGTGTTGGTGAGTGAGTGACCTGATTGCAGCTTTTGCACCGAGTCAAGTGTAGGAGGTGATGCAGCCGGTCTGCATGCTGATTCATCAGACTGTCGGATCACAGCACACATGCTTGTGTCTGTTCCTGCGTTAGAGTGACTCAGTTTTTGTGTGTGTGTGGGTGTGTGTTTGTGTATTTGTGTGCGGTGTTGATCATGTAACTGGCTGACTAGTGATCAGTAAACAGCCTGAATCAGACTGGATCTTTTTTTACTTGATTTGATTTTTTATTCTGTGATGTAACTGTTTTATTTGATGGTGATCTCTTCTATTTTTTAGCACAAAAAAAATACAACTACATTATTTTGGTCCAAATTTGTGATAGTGTCATTGAACACTTCTGTTTAGCAATTAAATGAGTTTGAATTATCATTTTGATTTATCGTTTACTCTCAGAAATGTGCGTGATCTGAACCATTTTAATGTTTTCTTGGTGTCGTCTGCATGACATCTGTGCAGGAAGACACAACAGACAGAAGTACGCCAAAATAAAAGTCAGGGAAGACTTCCTTTGATGTGTGTTTTTGTTCAAGTTTGAATTTTTTATACATCTATCATAAAGGATGAAGAAAGGTATTGTTTAACAACCCCTTCCATTTTTTGACTATACATTGTGTTTTAGCACATGTTTTTGCGATCTGCTCCTAAAAATAAAAATAAAAAGTCTATACATTTGTGTTTCAGTGTTTAAACATTTTATTTCATGACAAAAAAACGGAATGTTTAAAAAAGCAGCTGTGCTGTATATGTAGTATAAAAAAATAATGTATTAAGTCCAATTTGACCAATTTTAAAGTTTGCTTTGGAAAAAAGTACAAGCTAAAGTTAAAAAGATTGTTGTTGAAATGTGTATTCTTCCTTTGTTTTAATATGGTGATATAATCTATTGCCATGCCTGCAAAGGAAGTCTTCAACGACTGGACACAGTCTTTCACTCTGCGGTTCATTTAGTTATTAATGCCCCTTACAGGAAACACCACTGCCTGCTGTACTCTCAGGTTAATTGGCCTTCTTTGCAATCCCGTCACAACAGTCACTGTTGTTCATTTACAATAGTTTGCTTAGTTTCTCAGTTACTACAATTAGACTATCCCTTGAGATACAACACTCGTTCTTCGCAACTCCTCAAATTGTAAACTTCCAAAAACACGGTCTTCCTATGGCCTTATGTCTTTTCGTTTTGCTGCTCCAAATGATTGGAACTTCTAACAAAACATACTGCATTTGGAAACTCTGAATCCGTTTTTAAACGCTGAGTAAAGGACATTTTTAAAGAGTCGTGTAAATGTTTTCTTAATCAGTAATTTAATATGTCTAAAACATCTTTGTTGTTGTTTTCTTCCCTCTCCTTTATTTGTTTTTAGCATGTTCAGGCCAACATTGTGAATAAAAATTGTTCCTTAAAGTTTTGCCTGCTGAAATGAAGGTTTCTATCTATCTAAAATATTGTTGATTTCATTGATAAACCAGTGAGATAAATGTATTTATTAAGACCATTTAAGAGTGCATGAGTTTTTAGGTTTTGTCTGTAAGAAAACTGAAACAACTTTGCCATCAGTGATATAGAACATTGGGGCTGGAAGTTCAATTTTACTGTCCTTTATCACTAAAAATCCACACCAAGCAGCCAATCAGAATCGAGTATTCACCTGGATCATGTTATAAAACAACTTAAAAATGTGTTAAATCTCTTGAATCTATAAAAACAAGGTTTGAAATGTTTGCAAGTTTCAAATAGTTTGCAGTGTACAAAGCTGAAGATAGCTAAGCAGAGTTATCCTGGGGCCCCATGAGAGCCGCATGAGTCATAGCAAGCTTGACTTTAGCTGGTTAGGTTGTGGCTGGGAGAAGGAGCTGCAAAACTGAAGATCTTCATAAACCCAGGTTATAAATAAATAAATGTATAAACAGAAATGAATGGGATCTGGCTTTCACCGTCACTTGCCTAAAGCAATATATTTTAGAATGCTTGGAAAAAAGTTTGTGTTAAATAAATGAATATTCTCTACAACGTTCTGTTACACAAATTGAATAAACCTTTTTTTTGTTAATATGGCTAGGAGTAAGTCAGCTTTTCATTCATAAGGTTTTGCCTCATTCCATTTGTTTCCATGTCCAAGTTCAGTAAATGGTTAAATAACATGACTCATGTCTTTCCACAATCTTTTCTGTGCCTTTTTATGGTCAGTTGAGGTTATGTAAACTGTGAAATGTGAGCTCTTCTGCCTCACAGGAGGCGTGACCAGATAGCAGAACTGTGGTAGTGTGGCAAAGGTAACTGTGTGACCAAATTCATACGTTACTAAGCAGTAGGGCCTAAACGTCGATGCATGGCCTGATCCTCCCCCACCTCACCATTCTCGGCTGTGCAATCCCTCCCCCGGGCTTCATGGCGAAGTGGGTTAGTGGGTGCAGTCATGTGAGTGTCGCCGCTGACCCTCTGTCCCCCATGTGTGTAAAGTGATCTGTAAATGATAATCCCCCTTCACCAACACGGTTTTAAAAAAGCTCCTGGGGTTCACATGGTTGTTTGAAATCAGCACCTTTTCTTTTCAGATTTGACCCTAAAACACTGACTTTTTGCTTTGGGTTTTTCATTCTTTTATCATTATTTTGCATGTTCTGTTTATGAAATTCCAGTGCTTGTTTGTCATTCAGATTTACTAACCTTAGTCAGTTTCACAAATATAAACTATCTTTACAACCTATTTTTTCACAATGGATCTGCATTTTTTGTTTAATTTGATTTTTTTCTTTAGTTTTTTATTTGGTAATTGGAAAACAATTTCTGCTTTTGATTTAATTTAAATTAGTTTAGCACTCCAAGCAACAAGTAATTTTTTGAGTTTATTTTTTTGCCTTTTAATAGTTAATTAAAATTAAATGCTTTCGTAATTGCATGTTTTCATCCTCGTCCTTTTCATTGTGACTCATGCCATTATTTTGAACATCGTCTTAATTAAAAATATATAATTAGTAAAATTGTAGTTTTTTCCTCTTTATTCATCCTCTCATTTATTCCTCCCTCTGTGCTTCTTTATGTTGGTCTGGTTGAACCCCATTACCTCTGTTACCTAAGGCAATGTCTGTGGAGTGGGCGGGGCTTGCTGACATCACACTGGTTCCTGTGTTAGCAGCAGGAGGGGGAGGGGAGGAACCGAAATGGGGAGGAAGAGGCGGACAGGAAAAGCAGCACAGCCTGCGGTGAGGGGGGGCTCCTACACACGACAGGCTAAGGGCACTTTCAGCGACTCCTTGTTTTGTAATTGTCCCAATGGCTCTGTGTCCTCACCAGAGTGCCGGTTACTCTGTGAGACAAGGCTAGATGTCAGGAGACGCTCACACATCTCAACACTCTCCGTCCAGAGCTCAGGGAGGACGATTATGTGAGGAAATGTGTTAGCTGTGTAGGGAAGTGGGACTTTATTTTGTAAGAGTGAAAGCGTTAGGAGGCATGGATCCCTCAACTGAGTAGGAGACCAAAAAAAAACAAAAAACTTTGAGCCACATGACATGGGTGAGTAGTTCAAATTTCTTCTGACTGAGCCGCAGTCTTTCAGCTCTTCTGGTGACTGACAGTCTTCACTGATCTCTCCACCGGCAAGGATCCTTCCTCACATTTCATTACACTCTATGCCTGCAGACACATGCATGGGGGGGCTGGTGTGCTACCATCCTGACCTACATGTGGTGGAGTGCCACCTCTTCTGCCAGACCATTCAGAGCTCAGAGGTTTCATAAGATATATTATGAAATAATAAAGTTGTTCTTGTTCCTCTTCTAAAATGCAAATCGACCACCAAAATGCTGGCGTTTCAGTTACCAGTGAAAACGAGTCGTGCTTAGCCAACATTTCCTTTTACAGCTGATGCTCAAAGTGAAAGGAGTTGGGAAGTAATGAAACACTCAGTCCAGTTTTCATAACAGTATTCCCCGAGCTATGAATACATCTTTAGAAGTTGGGCTTGTTGTTCCGTCATTAAGCACTGAGTGACCAGGTATGAGCTTTTCTTTTATTTTTACAGATGAAAATTGATATTTTAATATCCTAATGTAAAACATTTTTGAATTTTAAGGGTTTTTTTTTTCATTTTCGACTCCTCTGACCCTACGGCCCTGTGAATCTTTCGAACTTTAAAATCCTCTGCTGACCTTTGCCTCCGTTTTAAGAGCCATTTTTTGCGTTCCGTGTATCCTGTCTGCATAAGTGGGATTCCAAAGTTCTCTGAGGTTGTTTTTATTTTTTGGGGGGGTATTTGTGAGTTTTCTGAAGTCCACTTTTTAAGTCTTTTCAGAGACCTTGACCCAAATTTCTGCAGCCATGTTTTTCCTGTGCTCCCCTCTCTCTCTGTTAGCTGCTGCTCCCACCACAAGGTTAATGGGCGTGTTTCTGTTGCACACATGTGCACAGAGCGGCGAAACATCTATGAATAGATGTTTTAAAATGGCATGTTTGACCCTGTTCTCTCACGCTCGTGTGCCGGCTCCTCTGAAACATTTGAAGGATTCCTCAAACTTGTGTGCTTTGATCAACAGGGTCATAGCTTTATAGAGGTTCTTGAGGCTAAATGCTTGTGCTGGCCGGCAAACACAATAACAGCATGAGTGTGTGGGCGCTCGCTTCTTCTTTTTTTTTTTTTTTTTTTTTTTCTCATGGAAGGGGGAGGAACGAGAGCTGATCAGACTGTGACGTATGAGTCCCCCCTCAGCGGGGCCCCAGTTTCAGCATGAAGGGTTATGTAAGTTCTCATCCACCAAGCCGCCTGCCAGCCTCATCCTCACATTCACATTGTTTTTAAGCAGAGAGAAGAACAGTGTGGTCGGTCAGTCAGTCACTGAGGCGAATAAAGACCGGCTGAAATATAGTAGAGGCTAAAAGAAAAAAGGACAAGTGAAACTCTTAATTCTTTCTAATTTTTGTTTAAAATTGGGAAGGGAGACAGAAAAAAAAAGACCAACTCTTTTGAATTCTTAAAAAGCCATGCTGCTTCTGGATGAATCTGAGTCATTTGCAGGTATGTGACTTGTATTACCATCCTCTCCAGATCTGTTTTAGCATGACTGAAGCATCTACATGAAAATGGTTGTTTGGTGAGCAGTAAAAATGTAAAAGCCACGTCTGAACCGTGTCGAGGTTTTAGAGAGGAGAAAGAAAAACCTTTAAAAGGATCATTTTCTGTGCTGCAGAGCGCCACTTTTCTGCTCACAGAAGCATGAAGTTGCAGAAAAGAGGAGCTGGATGAAACGCAGACTTTAATAGTAAAT